>OZ038475.1:81585597-81938097 GCA_964036315.1 Acanthosepion esculentum
GTCAGGAAATTAGTAGATGTAATAGTATGTTCTATGCTAACAGTTCTCACGCACTTTTCTTGCTTTCCAGTAAACTTTTCTCTTCAAAGATTTGAATGTCATTTGTGAAGTTCTGTCTTCTTAATTCCTGTTCTTTTATTGTTCTCTCTCCTTAATAATGTTGTCTTTTTCTCATACTGTCTCATAGATGGTTGTCCTCTGCGTCTTATTGCCATGCTTGGAGTGAAAGTAATTCAAACGTTATTATTTATAAATAAAAATAGGACGTCTATTACAATACGGAGTATTCACTATAATAACGCTTGAAGCAATAGAAATGCTGGATTATAACTAAATCCATTACATCTTTAGCTAAAGAGTTAATAAATTTGTTTTTATCCAAAACTGTTATTACTTCAAATGTTATTCTTATTAATACTCCGTGTTTGAAATGGACGCCCTATTTTTATTTATGAAACAGCGTGCATTACGTCTATCGGTGCAATGCATTTCTCGACATCCCCCTTTTTGGGGCAAACCAAAGTTTGATACAGTGTGCTTTACCGCGCGGCCACGAGGATTTCTCGAATGCGCAGGCCGATAGACGAAATACACACAGTGTAATAAATAAAAATACTTTGTCTATATAAAATTCCGAGTATCCATAATAACACACACACACACACACACACACACACACACATATATATATATATATATATATATATATATATATATATATATATATTCATTTATCATATAACCCAAAAATAGTATCATTAGGTTAAAAGGAGGCACGGTGAAGTAATGTATAACGGCTCGAATTGAGGAATCGGAGAGCCGTGTTCCAAATCTATGTGCTAATACCCTTGGGGAAGGTATGAATCCTCTACTTCTCCCCCAGCTAAAGGGCAAATAGCAGGACAGCCCTGGTTCTATAGCCTTGGATGTCAATTGGTCTACCGCAGAAAGAAATGGCACCTATTGCGTGAAGACATCTGCCTCGTCAGTCATGTATCGATAGATACATGTTTGCATAATCGGGTATAACACATGGCACATAACTGACTGAAGGCTAAAATTAATTTTAAAATTCATAGCTCCGTTCCATTCTCAAGCGATTTTTCAAATAACCTATTAAGAAATTTCTTCATTTATAAGCACAGACAATCTTAATATTTTAAACTGTTAAGGTTACGGAAAATTCAATCATTTTGATAATGTGTTGTTGGATTTTAATTTCCCTAAACAACTTATGTATCAAATATCAGTTACTTTCAAAATCAGGTTAATTTAAGGTGGAGTAATAGTGCCTACTCGCAAACAATGACATCCTTTTTTTTTTCGCGTGTTGTCTGGGTTTTTCAATGAAAAAATCTTTTTGTATTTTTATTTGGCCGTTTACTTTATAATTTTATACACAAAGATTTCTTAAAAGGGTCGTCTGAATAAGAATAAGTCGTATTTTTATATTTAAAATCTAATCATATGAATTTAAAAGCTTTTTTTCTAATAATAAATAGAGTATACGTTATCTTTTACAAATAAATATATTAGAATTACATTCGGATTTTTTAAAAATTATTAATAAAAGATAAAGTATAAATATGTATGTTTCATATTTCATCTTTTTTTCAAAATTAAACATTATTTAAGGAAAATATTTGACAGTGTCTTCAAAAATAGCTATTTCATTTCTTTGATTAAGTAATTTTTTATATTTCAGAAACTTATTTATCTATAACTTTTCATGTATGCACAAAGGACATGGTTCATTTAATGAACTACAAGCTTTAGCTCTTCTTATTCATTTCCATTTTACTCTTGGTGTTTTGTTGGTTTCTTTTAAGTGCCAGAATTATTTAGATAGGGACGTTTGATTTCTGTATTTATTACTTTTAAAGAACATTTGATGTTGGTCCCAACGTCTTTTGAAATCATGATTTGTGCATCCAATGTAGATTTTAAACTATGCCTGAATGGTCAGTAGATGAAATATTGCCTTGATAAACCATTCATTCCATACAACATTTATTATTGAGAGGACAGTTTGGAGGATTTTTACAGTTACATAATTTTCCTTATCTTTATTTCTTTTTTATTTATGATCAGGATTTGTTTTCATTTTGATCTAAGTGATACTCAGAATATTAGCATTATGTTTCTTAATAATCATTTCTAAATTACCAGTACAACAGTAACTTAATTTAAGGGTATTTTTATTAAAAATTGTACTGAATTTACTGCCTCTAGGAAAATGTTTATCAATTAATGCAAAGAATATTTGTCCTAATTTATTTTTTACCATTTGGTTGTATGGGGGTGTATACAAAATGATTTTCTCTTTCTGTTTTTTCAGTTGTGTCCATTTTCATTTTTTTATATAAATGAGTTTCTGGGCATTTATAGCAGCTATTTTTTAGAGGTTTATTATAGAAATTACTATGTTCATATATATTTTTTTATCTTGAAAAATATATCTGAATGTAATCAATGAACAATAAGAAACTTATTAACTATACTTGTTTTATAATTATATTATATTGAAAAGTTTATCTATGAAAGTGGCTGTAGTTGCTCATTGATTTGTAACCTGAGCACCCCCTTAACTCCTTATTTATTTGTATTTAAAACTTTTAATACCAATTAAAGTCACTTTGTTTCACACTGTTCTGAGATTAATACTAAAGAACGTTGATCTATAAAGAAAAACAGACATTCATTCTCTTTCTAATCTAAATATTCATTATCTAATGTTACCTACTACAAATTCATTACCTATGCATGAAGTTATGGAAGGAGATATTTTCTACCATAGATTTACAGAAGCGTATTACCCAGTCAGGATGAATGTATTTAAGTATGCTTACTGTCGCTTTTGTTCATTGAAACATATACATCTCCATGACAACATGAATGGATGTGCCACCGAGAGCACCAGCGCCTGTAATTCACTTTAGTCGAAAGAAAAACAACAATGAGACGCAAATAAGAGTCAACACCGATTGACATAAAGCATGACAACTATGAATTGGACCTTTGCAACTCACCCAAATGCAACGAATACTCCGATCTGAATAAATCAAATCCCATTGGACGAAGTATAAATGCTTTCAGCTAACTTTGGTATGCATTTCACCAACTAAATTAAGCACCTGAGACACAATATTGACAGTCGAACGAGGTCATCAGGGTTAGTAACGAACTACAAATGAGACGTTAGTTTAATGAAAGGAAGATGAAACACTATATATATATATATATATATATATATATATATATATATATATATATATATGTGTGATAAACCATTATATAGTCATTTTCTAAGCGTAGCTTAAATGTGGCACAACACCGAAAGCAGGGGACACCCAGTGAGAATCGAACTCACTACTCATTTGTAATTGTTCTAGCGAGACAAGCTTGCTAAACATTACACCGCCTCGAGGTGCCCCAAATGAACCATTATACAGGGTGTTGCTGCAAAATCTGACACTTGACAAAAAGTAAACGAAATAGGCAATAAAAACCAAAGTTATATATGCAGATACCCGACAGTTTGACAACCAACTAACGTCTTTCTCTCTACCCTTTTCCAGGATGGAATATGAGCACAGAGCAGCGATAGTAGCTTCTTTTCGCGTCGGAAGAAGCCTGCGGAATTGACGGCCTGCTTTGGGTTCAAGAGGACCATGGTCATGGACATTTGGAGAAAGAGGAGGGCGTGTGAGTACAAGGACGAATTTACTGCCAAACGAAAGGCCTACAACGTTCGTTCTTCGGCCGTTAGGACCGACGAGTTCGTCGCCACCGTCAAGGAGAGGGTCGACAACGATGGAAGCCAGAGCTACACCAAGATCACCGCTGATATGGGCTGTCAAAAATCAACGATCTGCCGAACGATCATGAAGGACTTTGGTTACTCCTCCTACCGCATGTCTCACCACGTACTCATCACAAATGCCTCCAAGGAGTCGAGGAAGGTCAAGGTAACGGCTTTGCTGAACGAGCTCAAGCACGGGTCCACCTTGATGCTGAGGTTCTTCTCTGCTGAAAAGAATTTCATCCAGAACTGGACGAGCAACAGCAAAACAACAGCTGGATCTGCAAAGTCATCGAAGAGGTTCCCGTCGTGAAGCATATTAAGTTTTCCTCCTCCGTCATTGTCCTTGGCGTCATCTACAGCAATATTTAATGCCCCCCCCCACGAGGGATAGATGTGGCACAAGGCCACGTCATCTACAGCGAGGGGGTTGTCATGCCTCCGTTCTTCTTTCAAAAGGGCTTGAGATTCATTGCTGAGATGTACCAGGAGGGGCCGAGGAGAGTGGTGAAGACGTGGATGGACGAGATCACCGCCGGACGCCCCTACGTCTTCCAGCAGGACTCCACTCCTGCACACAAGGCCAAGACAACCCAGGCGTGGCTGCTCTACAATGTTCCTCACCACTAGACTTGTGGCCGCCCTCCTCCCCCGACTGCAACACCCTTGACTATTTCTTCAGGGGCGTGATCGAGGCCAAGACCAACAAGCACGCCCTCAACACGATCGACTCTCGAAGGCTGCCATCGTGGAGGTGTTCGCCTCTATGGACAAGGACATGGTCGCCAAAGCGTGTGAGTAATTTCGCGCCCGGTTACATTGAAAAATAATGTAGTATGTAACTCTAACTGTTGCTAAATAAACTGTCGGGTCTGTTTGTCAAGTGTCGGATTTTGCTGCAACACCCTGTATATATGTGTTTAATGCGTGTTTGGTTAAAGAACAACGGTATTTCTTTAATAATTTCAACTTATTTTGTCTATATTGCGGATTGTTTTCTTTGTTTCCGTTAGATATTTAATTATAAATTGTCCAGTCTCTGATTAACTTTTACTTTCATGAACCATTGTTTTTTTTATACAATATCGCTTCCTTTATTTTCAAATATCGCATTTCTACGTGTTTACTTTATTGTTGGCGCTTTCGATTTTGTTATTGAAATATATTTATCATGTATATTGCATAGAGACGAATACATTTACGCACAATTCGATCCTCAAGCGATCTTCTTCGTATCGCTTATTAGTCACTGTTAAGCAGCGTCTTTCTTCGGATATAAAACAAGCTTCTACCATTTTCTAGATTGACTTAATCTTTGGGATTTTCTGAACACTTTGAATAATTATTTCCGTAAATTAATTGTGGCAGAGCGGTAGAAAATAAATGGCGTCCTGGGTATAAAAGGCATCTGCTTGGGAGGTTTGAGGAGCACTGAGCCACCTCTTAATTGCAGTTGTTCCCTGGTACAACCCTGAACTGTAGTAGCAGTACTTGTTAGGGTGCCAGCTATGGGCAAATAGTTAACCCCCAAACTTGAGTCAAAACACTATGAAAGTATAAAAATAGATTTTTAAAATAAAAATACCAGCAATACATTTTTGAAAAAAATATGTTACCAGCAATTCATTTGATTCTGACCAAAAACCCTCTTTAGAAAATACATCAATGAAACCTGATCTAGAAATTGATTTGTTACAAATACATATTCTATTCATACGAACCTATACTAAAAATCTTGTCGGCATTAAATAACACATTTTCAAAACAAACTAAACCAAACAAAATAAATGGGTTGCTTGATCAAGTTATAGTCCCTAAACTCAAATTTTAATCTAATTCCTTGTTCGTACTTAATACCCATTATCAAGAATAAATATAATTTGATAAATGTTCAGCGTTTCTCACTGAATGAATATGTAGGACAGAATAACTCGAATGATGTTCACTCTCTTTTATATTTACAGTTTCCCTGCCATGAAAATTAGTGTTGTCGAGGATTAACTAGAATTATGTTAATTCTTTTCTTAAATGAAGTTTGTTTCTGGAGTTCCGATCAAATAAAATTTAATATATGTCCGAATCTCTAATCCAATTGTGTTTTTCGAGATTTAGATTAAAGTCCCTTTATTCCCGCTTTTTGATTTACAATCAAATTAGTATCGACCACTTCGAATGATAATAATTGAATATCTCAGTTAAAAGCACATAGCCGCGTAAAAGGAATTTAGCGTGAGCAAATCACAAAATTAGACGTAACTATTATGATTGAAGAAGGGAATATAAAAATAAACAATGGATATAAGTCCCTACCCCCCTTTATCCAATAACCAATTTCTCAGCACAAGTTTCGGCACAGTACTTATTTATAATATGCTTTTACAATTATATATCTTTACAAGAAAAAAGAATTCGACATGCACCACATTTGACGTCATAAAGATACGCAGCTACATTCTAGCACGTTATATTTTTAAGAAAGTGATTTTAGTGTATATTAGAATCTAAAGTTTAAAACAAGCTGTCAGTGCAATTCAAAGACAGAAAATATTACTGTATATAAAGATTAAGCTAGTAGAATAGTTGAACATGAAGCATAAATCACAATATAAATACATCCACCCCTCCAATAAACCTACCTATGGCGGACATAATTCTCAGCAGCTTTCATGAAATTATTTCCATATTATTGTTTTGCTATTAGCTATATCTTCTTTCTCTCACGTCTCACAGTTTCTGTAATTTCCAGATGGTTAATCATAGGATTGTTTTCAGGAATATTTAAGTATTATAGATCAACTGCTACTAATACATATATTTGGTACCTTGTTACGATAATACCTTTCATATTATCGATATTACTAATAATACAACTACTAATAATAATAGCTGTTGTAACCTAGGGAATATTACCGAATAGAATAATCACACGAAGGTTGGAAATGAACGATAATACTTAGGACAAAAACAACACATAAAATTCGCCAGCGGCCCGTAGAAGAAATAGGCAACTACTAGAAGTGAGTCAAGTGAACTCCACAATGAATCTCCAACTGCAGGATATTTGGGGATCTTTTCTGTGTGGAGGCAGAGATTTTGACCAGCACATCTGGAGACGAATCTCCAGCTGCAGGATATCTACTAACTGCCCCATGCAGTCAGTTATGGCACAAGGTCGAATTTAATGTAGGGTTTCCGAGCCCGTAGGCTCGGCCAAAAATTCCCCGTAGACCCCGTATACAACGGGGTTAGTAGCTGTTTCCCGAGTCGAGTATCTGCCCTTCGTCTGGGGATCCTCTCTGCCCGGAGGCAGGCAGTCTGAATGTGAATAGAGACATACCCATTATCGTCCGTAGGTATGCTACTATAATAATAATAATAATATAAATGACATTTTTGTAAATAGAATTATTATAAAGTAGGGATAAGTAGAAGTTACCATCTAAGAAATTACTAACTTATGTCATTGAATTTTCGGGAGCCATAGACTACTGAATATTGCAATTTGAATTTAACACACAGCGCGAATTTTGAGCGATTGCTGTTAAAAAATACGTCTTTTATACCATCATATGCAGGAATTCATGAGAGAAAGAGAATTCCATTTTAATAATGTGTGGGCCGTACAAAATTTTATTACTGCTTTAAAAACGGGCATTTTTAAAATATATATTAATATATTTGTGTATATTAATATATATTTTAAAACGTCCGTTTTTATGGCCATAATAAATTTCATTTTAATATTTTTCTCGCTTTGTATGCGATAATAAAACAATACTATATTCTCTTCGAAACCTGTTGAGATTGGAAAATGTAACTTCGGATCACCGTTTAAAACAGCTTCTAAAAATAGAAAAATCTATTTGCATCCTCCTCGAAATTAATCATACATACACATTTATACAGGATAATATGAACAGAATCAATTAATCAGTATATTTATGCGCGAAGCGCGTTCAATGTTTCTCAGTGTAGCTAGAATTATGTCGATGATTTTTATTTTTTTTGTAGAGTAGTTAGGTTTTAGGAAGTGTGTACAAGAGCAGTGCTGCCTTTTTTTTACTAGGATCTATTTGAAATGCTAAGAAAATTAGATCTATTTGGAAAAGACGTTAAAATAATCCATAATTTATACTGGGGGTAAACGGCCTGCCTACGGATAGAAAATAAATTGATAGCTATACAAAAATAGAAAGTGGTGTGAAACAAGGATGTGTCTTCTCCTCAGATTTATTCAATATGTACAACGACGCTATCCTAAGAGAACTCGAGACCCTACCAGGGTTTATTATAGGTGGGCGTAATCTTAACAATATAAGATGGCGCTTTGTTGATGCTCGACTCTGAAAGTAAACTACCTCCTAGTAGGTAGCAGAAGAAAGCAAGAAAAAGGGGGACTTTCAACAGAAAGAAGGCAGAGAGTATGGTCATCAGCAAGAGAAAAAAGTTCAAGATACGAACTACAAATTAGAGCTATTAATATTAAGCGGATGTAGAAGTTTAAACATCTGGGAAGGTTTTTACAGTGAATCGAAAATGCGACACCGTGATTCGAACACAAAATGAACTGTTTTAAAAAAAGAAACGTTTTCACAAACACCTATAACTATAATAAACATGAATATGTCTATCTCGCTTATGTGAACGTTACACTGTTGATTACGCAGAGTTTTCGATTCACTAAAATGGAAGTTACAAGTTGGAGATATCAACATATCGTTTTTAACTCAATTTCAAAAACACTATTAAATATTGTGCATCGGATTATTATTAATATTAAATATTGTATATATATTTAGCCAATCAGATACTTACCATTTTGTGACACTAAATCTTTATTTGAGGCAGCTTCATGATTCCAACCTTCCAGAAACTGGCACCATTCTAGGTGATGAACTAGTCTAAATGGCTTTTATACTTCTTCCAGAGAAATGAAGTTCTCATCATTAAGAGAATTTTGTAGTAATCGAAATAACTGGCAATCCAAAGGTGTCAGGTCAAGTGAGTATGGCCGGCTTAGTAGGATATCCTTGCTAAGCTGTAACAATTTCTGCCAGCTCTGAAAATAGAAGTGAAGACTGGAGTTTACCTGATGTATATTGTTCCGACTGGGCAATTCTGGAGGGTTTTCATCCACTACTGCATTAAATTGGCCTCAAAGGGGAAAAGAACTTATCTTAATTCAACGTAAGGAAAGTTGATTCTCTGTGGCATGCCAGAAGGTTTTTCTCTTCAGAGTACACCATATGCATCTCCAAATCTACTATTCGTCCGTGAATTGAATACTGTGCCATATCTAGCCTGGTGCCCCTGCTGTTCATCTCGAGAATCTCGAAAAGATCCAGAGAAGGATCTGCAATGAAGCTGGCACCTCGATTTCAGTCACTATCTCACAGACGCGATGTGGCTTCCTTCTGTCTTTTCTACAAATATTTTTATGGCATCTACTCTGACAAGATTTTTAATCAAATTTCCCGACTACATAAATTTAAGCGTGCTACTAGATTGGCATCTAGGTCCCACCCTTTTACTGTTGAAATAGTTAAATGTAAACGCCACTTCTACTCTAACAGTTTCTTTTTTCACACTTCCTGCCTGTGAAACTCCCTTACACTTACTTACTTCCCTGATAACTACAATCTTCTATTGACTTGAACCCTGTTCATCTTTTATCCTTTCCTCAATCTCCCCTATACCCAGTCTTTTCTGTCACTTTCACTCAAAGATCAAGTGCAGCCCACTAATTTCCCTCTCCCCCATTAACTCGTGAGGTACCGAAGCATCGTGGTGATTCACGTATCCAAGCTTTTACAGATGTCTAACTTCGCATTTCTCCCATGAGAGTTGTAGATCAGCGATTTCTTTTATCATTTTGCTTGGTTACATTTTTTTAATCGGAATTTTGCAATGACTGCAGGCCAATTATGAACAGTACTCTTAGCTATGGGACCATCTTCATAAACGTCACATATTGTTTTTGCTGTTTGTAGAGATTTTTTCTCTTTTCAGATATAAAAGAGAATGAAATGATGAAAATGAAACTCCATTTTTACTTTTGACATAATTTAAAATTAATAATCCAAACATAACTCATGTAGAAAAACAAATCCAAATGTCAGAATATCAATGTATATCATGCATTTCAATCATATTTTAAAGGAAATTATGTGTTCATACTCCACGCATCGCTAACATATGAACGTGGTAATTACCCCAGTTTCCCCATTGATACGAGCTGTGATACAAAGTCAGGTTTAATGTGGGGAACCCGAGCGAGAACACTCGGGACAGGGACAAACATTGCCCAGGTTGCGCTGACATCGGTATGACTGTGACACTGGAGCTATGAAGTGGTTAGATGTTGAATTCGAGGTGGAAAGTGTTAAACCCAAAATGGAATGTAAGCTGGAAGAGAGAAAGTGTGGAGACATCTTCCTTGGTAAAAATGGGACCGTCTGAACTTTTTCTCTCCTAAAGTTTATTTTTTATCTATCGAGAGTCTGGCCTGAGGATGAAAACGGATTTGAATAAATGGTTTTCTCTTCTTTGAGAATTTAAGCGAACAAGTATCATTAACGAGAAGTTACAACAAATTGGGAAATGTAAACAAGGAAAGAACCCTTTTTTATGGACGAAGTTATGAAAACAGACCTTGTCGCTGACGGGCAGGTGATCTGATTCATGTTTTCGTTAGACATAAGTACGTCCAATAATGGAAAAACAATTTTATCTCTTCCTTTAGGAATCAAGAGAATTCAAATTAAGACTAGAATAAAACTACACCCTTTCGCCCACACGCTTTAAAAATTAGATTTGTTACGAAGACAGTTATCCTGTCCTGGGATGTATGCTAAGGAGGGAGATGGAGTATTTGGCACCGCCTGTGTGGAGTGGTGGTGCGAGATGTGAAGTGAAACTGGTTAGAGTTTGGGGGAGGAGAAATCCCTGCAGCTACTCCCGGGAAGGTAGATAATTCTCCAAATTTGGAAAATTGATTAAGAAAGCAGAAGTAGAGGAAAAAGAATCCTTATTGTGTTTAATGTGAATTTTAAAGAATCAGCGAATCGCAAGAACCCTTCGGTCCCACGCCACTTTTGGGCCGGAGTGCATATAGAGAGATCTTCCACAGCTCTAAGGTTAAAACACAACGTGGATAGAGTTGGTGTGGATCAAAGCTACCAGTAACCAACAACTAAATTAAACCAGGTCACTCATTGGTCGAGCAGCTAGCATAATTGTCAGATGAAATTTATAAAATATTTTTCTTAAAATGTTTTCAGGAAAATAGTTTTCTCAATCCAGGTAACTGTGATTGCTCTTTTCAGTATTAACAGGATTTTTTTCCTAACCTTTTCTTTGAAGGAGTATTCAGCATCACTATTTTTATCTCCGAGTTGCATGTGCTATCAATTTAGCTGTTGCTTCTGTTGAATGTCCTCAGGTGATGTGGCTTCTGTTATTTGCTTCAGTTCTTTGTGACTCGAAGCAAGACTGTCTATGCTTAAAACCATTTTAACCAATTTTAACCATTTTTTTTTACATCTGAGAAAGCGATTGTATGCAAAAGACAGTTTAAGCATTTCTGAATGGGTTTGTTGCCATGCCTGGCATCCAATGGGAAAATCTCAATCTGACGAGGCTATTTAAGAACATGACTCGAGTATTCAAATTAATGTTTTGGTTTGATCGTAATTGCAGGTTTGGATGAAACTATGCCTAGAGCAACCTACTCTCTCTTCAACTTCCTTGTCTCCTATACCTAATTTGTTATAACTGCTTCAAGTGTTTAGTATTTACTAATTTCATGTACTAAACTTTTATGATATGTATGTGACATCACATCTTTCATTCTGATTTCAGATCATTGTTTCTGTTTTGGAAATAACATCTTTTTCTGTTAGTAGGACGGCTATTTGGCTCGTTATTACAAATATTAATAGCTTCATTTGGAAGGGTAGGCTTTTATTATGCAAAGTGCAATATAATGTTTTATTTACGAATAACCCCAAAAGACATAAACTAGGTAATCATCTGTTTGATCAACAGAATCTCACATATATGTGATTTATCTAATGAATGTACTGCATGATATTGACATTCTGTTGCGTTTAACAATTTTTTACCCATTGAATATTATATTAACTTCACTGCGGTTTCAACTTTAACATTACACTCAGCAAGTTTTATTTGGTCCAATTCTGTTTTCCCTACTCATAAATATTTATTTTGATGATGGTCCATAAGATTAGTTTTGCGTTTTCTGGTGAGGCTAGTGGCTTTAAGTTAAATGTGTCCCTAAATCGCTTTGGTATAGTAGGTAATATTTAGTTTTGCATAATCTTAAGGAGCATCGTTTTTTTGTTTAAACGATCTACCCCCGTAGATTAAATAGATTGTTCAGTTCGACATTCCCTGCACTTCATCATAACATCAATGAGAACAATAGTCCGTATGCAAATAATGTAAAAATTATTTACAACACCAGCTTATTCAAATATTTTGTCACTAGTCAAATGTTTTATTTCTGTTTATTATTATTTTTACAATTCAATTTTGGTACTTCTTACGCGCACCGATGGTTGTACTGTTTTTATTTCTCTGTTATGGTTGGCAATTTCCATCATTTTATTCTCTTCGCGTAATAATTTTAAATATTTCGTCGTAGAGACTATCTCTGTTATAAACCACATCAATTTGAAAGTAAATACCAGTAACTAAATTCTAATATTTACAGTATGAAAAACAAATAATGAGTTTCATAACCAATCTCGCCAAATATGTTACTGTAAATATATCTAATAAGAATAGTTACTATGAGCTGAAATTGACATTTATTTAACAAATATTGTTTGGTAATATCAAGAGTTTTGTGAAAAACATTGAAATGAATTTAATTAATTTAAAAATATATTAAGAAAGACAAAAAAGCGAGAAAATATGTAAACAAAAATTAATGTGGATTAATTGTTACATGAAATACGTGTATACAAAATCCATATGTAATGCATGTGGCGATGGAACGTCATCGCTTAGAGACTGAAACCTCTAACTCATGGAATTTATACTTATGAACCTAGACGATATGTTTCCGAAATCCTGTGTCGGAACATTTTAAGATAATTAATGATCCGTTCTTTATTTATTAACTAAGTCTTTAATCGAATAATATATATATATATATATATATATATATATATATATATATATATATATATATATATATATATATATATAGTCGACTCTCCTGTCGTATAAGGGGTATGAAGGTCAGGCAGCTCAGTACCTAGGAACCGACAGCCTGACACCAGCACATGTGATGTGATTATAGTGGTGAAGGTTTTGTGCCGAACAATCCGCACTTTTTGAAGGGCCGAAAACAGTGACCTGGTGTACTACGTGCCACAAGGTACCCAAACGACCTTCCGCAGGTTTTGACTTCAGAGTTGTCCTTCTCCTGGACCAGTTGCCATCCAAGGCTATAGAACCCAGTCTGTCCTGCTATTTACCCATAGCTTGATGAAGAAGAAAAGGATTCTTAGTTTTCCCAAGGTTATTAGCACGTAAGCGAATGTAATGGATTCGACTGGAATTCGAGCAATTCCTCAATCCAGGCCGCTATCCATTACTGCACTGTGTGCATAATATCAGACAGATATTAGTTGATAACACAATAATACTCACGCATACACACAGTTAAAAGAACCTTCAGATATTGGCGGCAATCTACATTAAAAAGAAACAAACCACACTCAACAAAATTACCTTTCAAACTAGTCATAACACACTTCATTGCATCTAAACATTGGTTCTGTTGAAATACTTCGGTCTATTGTATGATATGACGTCATAGAACCACATCTTAACTTACGATCTGCGTCTACTTTTCCGTGACCGTTCGCATAGCAATTTTCTATGTCGAAATAACAAAATAACAAAATATCATCTTTGACGGTGGATATCTTTGTTTCATGTCTGTATAACCACTCTGAGGATCGTTCATGTGAGCCGAAAGCTTAGGGCCAATTTAATAAAAAATATCCAAATGTTGGATAATTTTTGTCTTTATTTTCACCCCAAATTAAAGCAAACATTCGAACATTAGAAAGGATCATGATCAGACATAATAGACATTGTCTGTTACATTTAATATGTTTATATAATGATCTGCTACCACAATACACTAAATTCATGTTATATATATAAATATATATATATATATATATATATATATATATATATATATATATATATATATGTATGTATGTATGTATGTATGTATGTATGTATGTATGTATACACATATATATGGGCGCATATTGGCGAAACCAGGGGAGCTACTCACACAAACCCCACACAACTTATGAAGTACGTGTGTATGTATGTACGTATATATGCGTATGTGTGTGTATGTGTATGCTGGTTTCATGTAACTCGGGAAGTATGTGTGTGTACTTATGCGTGTGTGTATGTATGTGTATGTACGGATTCCTTGTGGGGGGACAATGTGTGTGTGTGTATGTTTATGTGTGTGTTTATGTGTACAAATGTGTTTACTAATTCTTCGTAGTGAGACAGTGTATCTATTGAGGGGGAATATACACACACATATATACACGCATGCTGACAGAAACACACGAAAATGGAAATAGATCTAAGAACACACAGGGGTCATTAAAACATTAAAAGATAAGATACCGACAACTAATTCATCATTTCTCAAACCAACCTTAATTGTTTTATGACCCTTCGCGCAGAACTGTTCACTGCCATTTCAAGAAAGACATTTGGATTTCTAACACAAAAATAGAGAATGTCTCGTATCGAGAATATTTAACATTGAAAAACATAAAGAAAAAAATAATATTATTTTAATAATATGTGGAAATCTCCACCCTTTAGCTGAAGACGGTCGCGAGACCAGAAAAACATGTAGTAAAATTATGAAAAATAAATCATAATATTTGAAAAAAAAAATTCCATATTACAACCAAAAACGTTTGCGGTACATCTCTTCTTTTTAATATAAACACTTTTCTCTCGTTGGAGCCACTATAACCTCTTCCTTTTATATTTATATATATATATATATATATATATATATATATATATATATATATATATATATATATATATATATATATATATATATATATTACAATGAATATAGTGTAAATATTTTTTTTAATTTATACATTTGCCTTGGCTACCTAAATTTACATAATGAATTATCACTGTAAAATGGTTGAAAAGTAATTCTAAACCTTGAAAAGCAGTTTCTGGTGCTGTTAAGATAATCTTAAATACGATTGAGAAAAAATCTTGTTCTAATTTAATAGTAAAGTATTCTTGTAAATAACACATGACTGCATTTTTTATGAAATTCGTCTATCAGTCGTATGTCTATGTTGTGTTTGTGTATGAATAGCTAATCTTTCATGGGTACAGTATGTAGAATCAGTTTGCCAAATTCAAATTCCAATCGAGTTTGTTTCGTTCATTTCTCTCCATTTCCCTTGGAAAAGACATGAATCCATCTTTCTGAACAGTACACATTTTAGCTAACTTTAAAGGCAAGTTAACATTCAAGGATATAGAGAACTCTGAATTCAAGCCCTTGCCTGGTGAGTATCTCCTCTTAGAAAGACCATAGTAAACTATACCAAACTATAGTGAAATTTTACATCTGTTACCAAAATTCATTTCAACTTTCTAAAATCTGCCTTACTTTCGTTTTTAAAATTTATTACATATTCTACTTATGGTTTTACTATTCAAAGATCGTTCCCTAATCGTATTGGTTCCTGCATTCGTCAAAATTTCTCAATTATCCTTTATTTGAATTTCAGAAATTATATTTGCAGCCGGTAACTTCGTGAAGCGCAGATGCAATTGGAATGTATTCAGTGTACAATATCAAGCATATTGTTTTACGCTTAGCATTAAATAAACCAAATACTTCCTGCAAAAATATTAACTTCAAATTAATTCAAATAACACAAAAAATAGAAAAAAAAATTATTTCTCCTGAAAACCGTCGCTTAATTAAAGTAAGTTATAATGATTTGATAGAGGAAATAAGAAAATTACTTTATGATTGGTCTGTACTGGCGTCCTTATTTTGATTGCCATAGATACAAAGATTGTTGTGTTTTTAGTTTCCTCTATTTGCTAACGCTTTATTAAACCCACTTGGGTGGGGATTTTTTTTTTGGGGGGGGGTTGCATTTTATATTTCACGTGAGAGAGAAGGATTCATATTAAGTCGTCCTTCTGACATCTCGTCTTCTCGACACTGAACCAGATTATAATTGCGTATACATAACTAATGTTTATGTCCATTAAGCGAATATATTATAGGATAATCAGGCGCTATGATTTTAAAGACTTCAACCTAATATCTGTTCTTTTTAGATATTTCAACGTAATATCTATTCTTTTTAGATATTTCCGAAACAAATGACGGAAAAGACAATGCGTTTGAAAAATATATTCAATAAAATGACACGAAATGGAACACATAAAGAGATTAAATTATAGTTTGTTAATGTCTTTTGAAGACGCCGTCGCCAAAATCAATCAGTCTCATTATCAGTGGCGAATTATCAGCTTACTATAAGATATTTAGAATATTTACTGCCTTAAATTGATTGACTTGGAAAATCACACGTAAAATTTACATTATTGTTTTAAGGTGATATTCTATTGTATCAAGCAAATTCTAACATTCAAAATGCAGAATCTGTAATGCAAAAGTAAATGCATTGCTTTTTACTCGTGTTCTTAGAAGTTACTTCTATTTAAGTCCCAAGATTTTAGACACTGCTAAACAATAGGTGATACTTAATAAATATAGTACCTGTCCGAGCTTTTATTATTTCAGTTCGTCTGCCAGTGTATATGGATATTTCCAGCATTAATAATCATAATTCTTGGCTGTATTAAAAAAAGTCTCGGTGGGATCGATTTAGAATTGAGCGATATATATATATTATGTTTGTCGCTTGGTTTTTGTATTTCAACCATATCAGTATATCCGCTTCCTTTCGCTGAAGGAGGCATTTCTTGTTCTTGAGCAAACAGCTGTGTTTGTCTTTGTGGTCAGATGTGTTCGATAACAAATGATTATTTATGAGTTTGTCGTTTTCAATCTTTACTGTTATATCAGCGTATCCGCCCTCAGAGACTGACAGTTTCTTCGCGACTTCAGAACTCTTATCTTGCACGGTGTTTTTTTCCCTGCAGACACGGTGATTGATAACATTGCTCGTGTAGTTTCAGCATTCTTTTGTTTGCGACAGCACCTCTTTCGTTTATAATTAAAATCTGGTGTGACTGTCGACACAGTATAATAAGTTAAAGCAAGACAGATTACAATCAAGTAATAACAAGTGGTTTAAAGTACAACCTTACTACTAAAAACAATATTGTTTTTTAAACTATAAACATAGTCAGCATGGGGAGCAATGAAACAATTTGCCATGTAATTTATTTATTTTTGTATTTTTATAAGATTTTGGGAAATTTATAAAAAGTTTCTATCAATTTTTTAAAGGATCCAGGATTCTATGAAATGTATTTTAGGAAATTCAAGAACGATTATGGACAATTAATTTTCAGAAGCAATACATCGGTTCCATTTACTATTTTTGTGTATGATCATCTGAAGGTTGCACTGTTACAAGGACACGCTTTTAATTAAAATTCAAAAATTGTAAACGCATTCCGTGCGACTAAGTAAAAGTTAGCAGAAATGCCATTAGAAAAGGCATGAATCTGTATAATTTACTTCTAAGTGATCAATAGCAGGTAAGAATGAGTTCTTCAGATTAGGGTTACAGGTAGTCAATGATAACTACTCGAATATAAAACCATGTATAAGCGCGTCCTGTGTGAGACGATAAACTACATCCGAGAGCAAAGCCTCTGATCAGGAGGTTTTGAGGAGCCTGGAACCACCTCTTAATTGCTGGTGTTCCCAGGTCCACCATGAACCGGAATGGTAGCACCTTTAGGGCCCCAGCTATGGGAAAATAGCTAACCTCCAAACTGGGATCAAAGCACTATGAAAGTGTTAAAATAGGTTTTAATACCAGCAATATATTTTTAGGAAATATTATTACCAGCAATACATTATTACCAGAAATATTTTTTAAGAAAAACATGTTACCAGCAATACCTTTTTTTGAAAAAATATTACCAGAAATAAAAATCTTGTCGGCATTAAATAGCCCATTCACGTGAGAGAAGGATTCATATTAAGTCGTCCGTCTGACATCTCGTCTTCTCTACACTGAACCAGATTATAACTGCGTATACATAACTAATGTTTATATCCATTAAGCGAATATATTATAGGATAACCAGGCGCTATGATTTTAAAGACTTCAACCTAATATCTGTTCTTTTTAGATATTTCAACCTAATATCTATATTTGCGATGGATAAATTGTCGTCTAAATTATGTAAAAATGAAAATAGCACTTGTATCGCAATTTAACAGATATATTTACCAAAATTACACAAAAATATCTTCAAATAGTAAAGAGTAATTTTTGTTCAATAAAATCGGAAATGGAATCAAAGCAGAAACCTTTCCTCGAGTCTGTGATTAGTAAATACCATCAAATACCTTGAACGGTGAGTTTTTTTTTGTCACATTCAAAGTAACAAACGAATCTCTTGTCGTAAAACAAAAAACCCACACCAAGCCAAATCCTGTATGAGAAATAGGAAAACCTGAACTATCGTAATTTACTAAGAGTTAAAAATGATAGAAACTTGTAAAGGTCGACAACGTTCTGAATGGACATAAAATAAAGAACATTCAAGGATAATAAAAATAGAATCTGTGCGAAGCTATGATCACCAACATGAAAATAATATAGCATTTTCTTTATGAAAAATTAAGATTGTTCAATTTATTACAGTCTAAATATTCTAAAAAGTTATTCAGTGTTTTTTTATTGTTGATTTTTTTAAAGCAGAGAAGGAATTATCCGTGGTTCCTTCTGCCGAAAAAAAATGCATATGCTATTTGTCTGAGCGAGAATATTTCCGTGCAATAATTAATACTTGATTAAAAATCACAAAGAAAACAGCTAGAATTATATTCCTTATTTTCTGGAGATATAAAAGTAAATAACCCAGTTTAATTTTCTCACTGGAATACTAGAATGGAACATTGGGAGGAAAAAGTCGAAGTCTAAGTGATTTGTTGCCTAGCGATAATATTGATTCTTCAGTATCCAACGACAGACAAGGGATATAATCGCTCTGAATCAAAGCAGAGACCTTTCCTCGAGTCTGTGATTAGTAAATACCATAAAATACCTTGAACAGTGACTTTTTTATGTCACATTCAAAGTAACAACCGAATCTCTTTTGAAACTGCCTAAACTGAAGACGCCAAGTATTCATGAAAAATTCTCTCTGTGCATTTAATAGAAGCATAAAAAATGCGTGTCCTTTCTAATGTAAGTAATTATTTTATTATAAATAAGTCATTTATTGATCGATTAGTCACTATTCATAATTTTATTGTGATACATGTCGGGGAAGTGTTGAGTAAATCTTCGATATTATTCCTACCAGAAAAAGAAAATTAAATACGAAACCTAAAACTACTTGAAGGGGTATTAGATTAAATAAAAGAAAACAAAACAGATAAAGGATGATAATAATTAAATATATCATTGTCGTATATTATAAATAGACTGAATCTCTCATACGTGAAACTATTGGATATTTCACTCCCGAATTCCTCAATCACACTCGACCAGTGACTGTTTGTGACCCGGGGTCTTTATCCCAACATGAAGCGTACATTGTGCAATTTTTTAGGAAGGCTCGCACTACTCTCCTCTTAGGTGGAGGATATATATATATATATATATATATATATATATATATATATATATATATATATATATATATATATATAATCATTACTATAATATTATTTTTCCTCTGTTCTTATATTGAGTTATCATTGGATTTATATCCTCTTTTGAATTATCTTTACTAATTATCAAATAATGTTATTTACATACATCTATATATATATATATATATATATATATATATATATATATATATATATATATATATATGTGTGTGTGTGTGTGTGTGTGTGTGTGTGTGTGTGAGAGAAAGAGTGAGAGTGAGTGAGTGATATGCGTTGAGACAAATCCTAACATTGTCGCGTGTACAATTTTGCGATGGATAAATTGTCTAAATTATGCAAAAATGAAAATAGCACTTGTATCTCATTTTATCAGATATATTTACCAAAATTACACAAACATATCTTGAAATAGTAAAGAGTAAATTTTTTCAATAAAATCGGAAATTGGTTTAATCCACAGTCTCCAGACAGCATGAGAATTTCCTGCAACTCTTCTGAACTATCTCCTTGTTTAAGTTGATGAATGCTGTCATAATTCTTCTTCAGTTCATCTTTGGTGTTACAAAGAGTTTTGATGGTTTATCGCTAAACTGCGTCCCACACGTAATAATCAAGGGGTTGCAGACTGGGGAGTTAGATGTCCGGATGTAAGGGGTGCTGTGATCATAGAAATTGCCTGACAGCCATGACTGGGTTCTCCTGCTTGTGTGGCATGGTGCAGATACTTATCGCCAGAAAATTTCTTCCACTAGCCACCTTTTGGACTCAGGGCAGCACTCCCTCCTCAAGGTACGTGATGTAAGCCTCCGTGTTGAATCTGAGTCTCTGTGGGAAGATGAATGGAGGGATAATGTCGCCATCACTATGGATAACTCCAAACACCTTCGTAATCACCATTACACTCATCCAACTCTTCCCGAATCTTCTGCAATCTCCTCAACTTCACACTCAAACACTCCGAAATTCTCGTATTGGAGCCCCCGGTGCGAATACCAAACAGTGCAGCATACCGTTTCAAAAAATCAGTTGGAATGAATTGCGTCATGGTGCCTTTTTTCTCACAAACGGTGCCCGGCTGACGCTACTATACAGTGCAGTCAACAAAAGCAAACAAACGCGGATGCGCGAAATTAAAAATATAAAAAGGCAACAATTTCCTCATCGCACCCTATAGATAAGTTCGGGAAACATTTCTTTTCGCATCTTATACCTGGGTTTATATTTAGAAAATAAATCGTTAAACAACACAATATTTAGTTTCTAACATGCCACGTTTAAATAACAAATCCCCCGAAAATACTGTTACTTACTTTCTAAATTATGTAAGAAGAAAAAAGTAGGATTTGAATTATTTAACTGAAACAAAGAATGATATTGCTTAATATTATTTATTTAAATTTGAAGGAATAAAGTAGTGAAAGTTAAGGAAATAATCTATATTAAAGGTGAACATGACTCAAATTCATCCGAAATCCGATGACTTTACTCGTACTCGCAATTTCCTAATGTTTGTTTTATGTTGGCCATTTCGATATATATATATATATATATATATATATATATATATATATATATATATATATATATATATATATATATATATATATATATATATATAGAGAGAGAGAGAGAGAGAGAGAGATATGTTTAAAATTTGCTATGTTTATGAGGGGAGCCCGCCAGAGCAACTCTCTTCCGGTTTCTTGAATCCTTGTCCCATTAATCTTAAAATATTTAAATGCAATGCCAGTTGCCGTCTTCCTGAACCCTATTCTTTTATTGACCTTTTAATATCGAGTATACATATTTAGTCAATATAAAAAGTTAGACATAAAAACACAACACTGCACAATGGCTGAAGTTTTAAGCCTTTCAAAATCCTCACTCTATAGCAAAAAACGTAAAATACATACATTGCCTAATACGACTATTAACTGTATTTTGATCAAAACTTTTCACTCTATATTGTGTATTTAGGCAGCAATCCTTCATTTATGCATATTTCGTTAAAAAGGACAGGCAAGGTACTACGATTAAGCTTTTTATATAATTTTTCCTTGTGTTCGAACAAGTGTTTTCTTTTTTGGACACAGATTGTGTAGAAACTGTCCAAATGTTCTGTAATTCCGAGCGCCTTCGGCTATACTTGTAGCTATTATGAAGGAAAGTAAAACATGTCTATAATATTAAAACATACACAAAACCCACCCCCCCAAAAAATGAAATCATCCTTGAAACTAAACTGTAAAATCTAAAGGACGAAACGAGTCACAAAATATTTTTACACTTTGTCAAACTTTTCCCCAATATTATTCTTTATATATATATATATATATATATATATATATATATATATATATATATATATATATATATATATATATATATATATATATATAAGTACCATACACTGATGAGCCAAAATATTACAATTTCCTAAGTAGAATTGGTTCTCTGTATGCTCTTAACAGACAAAGTATGAATATCACAAAACCTCTACGTGAGATCTATGTTTGCATAATAACAAAAGACGTGCCGTTATTTGATTGTACTCATAAAGAATGAGCATGTTGATACAATACCTCCTATAGCCGCTCAATGGGATTAAAATCTGAAGTGTTTGGTGACCAGCACAATACAACGATCTATTCTTCATGTTCCTGAGATCATTAAAACTTAGCGTGTATTAGGAAGCAGTCTCCTCTTGAAAAATGCCATGGTCATCGTAGATCACAGTATATCTCGTCGTCAATGATGTTGCGGAAAGATATGACATGAGTGTGATAGCTTACATAGAACTCAGCGTATCTCGGCAAAATGTTAATGAACCTATCACACTTCATACAGTAGCTTTTTGCCGAGAGTACCTCATCGTGCCATCGATAAACAACAAAAATGACGATCACGTACCTTGCCGTCCCACATTTGCGGGAGAAAAGATAATTAATTGTACCAGGCAACTATCACCCATTAATACAAGATTTAGCGCCATCCATAAAATCAATGTATTGCATGTGCTGACAACTTTCTTGTTTCACTCTGATTAAAGCTATCTGCAATTTCTGTCACAGTAACCATTCTATTGGATCGTACTAAGTGATAAAGATACTTTTCTCTCCTCGTATCGATCAATCTCGTCCTTCCAATTCTGTCTGTTTAGTTTGTGATTTCTTTACTTCTTAGATCATTACCTATTGACACTGAAGATAGTTGAACGTGAATACCCAAGAAGGTTTGTTGTTTCGAAAAATCTCTAACATCGTCTTCTAACTGTAAAAATGTTTTTCACTGAAATCTTTCTTGCACATAACTGCAACGTTCAGCACATTATCATGAATTCCACAAGGATGGCTTAGCTTCTTGCTTGACCGTGGCATTTGCAGTTACGAGAATGTAGCTGTCATTCTTGCCACAAATGCATGCGGTTGATATTATGCCATAAACTTCTAGTATCAGTTTAAACGTCTTCATGTTTTGCTCTATGTCTAAGCAATCATTTTACTAATTTTGGAAAGTGAATATTTAATTAAAATATGTTAAAAATTTTCCATGTCTTCATCTCAGATAAAGAAAATAGGAACTTCAAGTTCGATGGTCTCTATAAATGGAAATAGCGTCAGTTTAAATTGAGCGCAGGGGAATGGCTACATTTGATCCACCTTTCTATGTGGCGTGTACCTTCAGGACGTGAGTGACCATGGCTTTCCACAATTCCAACTCCTTTTAGCAATATTCCTACTACTTTGTAGCTCCTAGTAAATTTTCCCCTTTTTGTTATCTTTCTTGTTGTGACAACCATTTAGACATTCTCGATAGGTAGGTTATGCGTGGTATTTCTCTCAACGTCTTAACTTCTATATGACCTATGAGTGTGAATGTTCGTAAGCTCTCTTTCCTCGTTACGTACCCTAGAAATTTCAAGAGTCACTTCCTGATTTTACGTATGTGTGTCTTTTTGTTTCCATTCTTTCTAAAACTTCGTTGTTGCTCACATGTTGAGTCCATGTTATCTCCATCCACCTTCTGTAGAAGTACATTTCTGATGATTCAAGTATCTTCTTCATCAGTGAGGAAATTGTCCAACATTCACTAGCATATAAGAGGACCGCTATTTGTAATATGTTATGAAAGTAGTTTTGTCAAAGATTTTACAGAAATGTTTATTGCAGTATATCACTGTGTTAATTGTTAATATATGTTTTTTTTTGTTTTTTCCAGGAGTCGGAAGTACTCTGGGCATTGGCATCTATGTCATTATTACGCATGTGGCCCATCACCAGGCAGGACCCTCTGTGGTCATTTCTGTGCTTGTCGCTGGCGTGGCTGCGCTTCTCTCAGGTAAGTCATTACAAATTTAAAATAAAGTTCTCAACAGAATTTATTTAACGCATTCTGACAACATTTGACAAAATATAATTATTACATTGAAGTATAATTATATATATATATATATATATATATATATATATATATATATATATATATATATATATATATATATATATATAAGAGCGAATATAATTACCTGATAAAACTTTTCTTCTGTAATTTTTTACATTATAAATATTTCGGCAGTATTTTCCTCATCGCTAGCGCTATTTTCACGGAAAGGTTTTAGATGAACACCATTTTCTAGTTCCATCAATTTTGACATTTACTACTAGGACATGTCATGTTAGTTCCACGGAAACGAATCAAACTTATTTCTACCATAGTCCAAATGTTGAATTTTGATACCTCCCCCACCAAGAACTGGATGATTCCTAAAGACTTTTATCTTGACCTCTTGAAGTCAAAGGTTATCCAGCCTCCTTGTCCTCCACATTTCCTTTCACTGACCATTCATCTGTAACCCTCTACATTGAATGACACTTCAGATTCGTACCAGGTAAACTTCATTTTAAAAAAAATTTATCTTCAAAAGTTTTGAAATTATAATCATCATGTGTGACCTTGCAAAAAAGTATTCAGACGTGTTGTCTGCGTTTGTAGTAGGATCGCCACGGATTGGTTTGATCCGCTCAATATTGGTATTTCCAACTGATCTAAATGGTGTTTAAGTTACCTTCAGTAAGATATAATCCTCGAACCAAAATCAAATTTCAACTAAGGTTGCTAACATTCACTCATGCATTTGGGATAGGTATGTATTTACTTATATCCCTGTTCTATTCTATCGCAATCTATCTTGAAAAAAGCATTGTCACTGTTAATCCATAATGTTTCATGGACATAGAATTAAATGAGTTAAAATGTTTTACCTGTTCCGGCCTTAATAACAATGTGTTGTTAGACATTTAGTAAACATTTACTTAGATCAATCACTTACCAAAATATATACTAATTATCAATGTGCATTTATTTACATATATATATATACTGCCCAATATGTAGTGGCAGAGAGGTAAATAAACTTAAGCTCGTAAATTTATGATTGATTATTTCCCTTAGTAATTTTAATAATCTATAAAATAAAATATTTATCTGCACTTACACAAAATTATTCCCGGGCAAAATAAACGGTTTAATCATTTCCTTTACTCATACGTTACTAAGATGCAGTCGTATCTGTTCAAGCTTTTCATTTGAGGCACTCAGATAACTTTGTCTACTGAGTGATAGTCCTTCTACTTGGTCTTGAAATAGGCTTTGTCATCGTCGCCGTGTTTGTTGTTTTGTTGCTAATACTTTCTTACGAGAGATATTTTAATTTCAATGCTATATAAACACATAAAAGGTTTTGTGTTTAATGAACAGATCGAACAAAAAGTGGTTTATATAACATAATCAGAAACCATTGAAAATCTAAAAATATATAAAGCGAACGGATTAATTAAAAGGTCCACTGGCCTCTATTTTAATTTCAAATTCTTTATCTCCGCTTTATTGAATATCAATATTAAAACTGTAATTGACGTCATACGTCTTATATATATATATATATATATATATATATATATATATATATATATATATATATATATATATATATATATATATAATTTTTGTGTGGTAAAAATGGGCAAAAGCGTGACAACGCCCACATGGTAAATAATGAGGGAGCTCAATGTCGAAAAACAGTTTATTCAATATAAAAACAGTTTATGTTTCTATGTACCTCCTCCACTAAGACTTTCATCTTATATCTATCTTCAGGTAGAAATGAATAATTACTTTCCCTCTGAAGTTTTATATATAATTAAATCATTCACCGAGTCTAGAAGAAACATCAACAGAATGCAGAAAGCACTGGACGGCCGTTTCGTCCTATATTTGGGACTCATCAGCAGTGCTCATTCACTACCAAGAGTTGAAACCCAGAGAGTTACGTTAGCAGCCAAACGTCAGACCAACTGTACCTTCTAGACTAGATGAATTAGTTAATTATAACTATCTCAAATCATCCTAATGCTTTCTATCACTTGTATATCCTTGCTTGAACCGGCTTCTAATTCTCTGGATGGAGCGGCTTGGGGATTGTAGTCGTGGCTCGTGGGGGCAAAGTCCTATGTGTAAGGGAAATTCGGATGAGTTCTACCACGGAATATGTGATCTAGCAGTGCTGTATAGAGTCTAATTCGCTACCCCTTCGTCAACGAGGTCCGTTGGCGCGATTGGTATGACTTTTGCTTGATAACGTAACTGTTCGAGTTTCAATTCTCGGTAGTGGATGGTCACTGCTGATGAGTCCCAAATATTGGACCAACTGGCCGTCCAGTGTATTCTTTTGAGGTTTCTTCTAGATTCGATGAATTACTTAATTATAATTATCTCAAATCTTCCTAATAATTTCTATTATATTTTTATATTTTATATATATATATATATATATATATATATATATATATATATATATATATATATATATATATATATATATATATGTGTGTGTGTGTTTCTTTTAGTAACCTCTCACTCAACCTGCCAATAATTTTAAACCTGTCAAAAACAGCGCCGTGTCTCAATGGATGACTAGAGATTTGTTAGAACGGATTTGGCAATGCTTAACTTTCGTCCCCGCAAAACATAAAACGGCGTGTCAAAAAGACGATTACTCTTTTGACACCGCTATTACGGTATACATTTTTCATTTCTTCGGCAATGATTACTTACAAGATTATAAAAATTGCGAACTGGATACAATGCAATATTTACTTTTTAGCATTTTATAAGGAAATACATTTGAAAAATCTTTTTATTCAAGATTCATAAAAAAAAACTCAAGATTATCGAAATATGTAAACAACTCAGTTCAGCTATGTGCCATGCGTGATGTAGGCGATCATGTATCTTTCGATACATGAATGACGAGGCAGATTTTTTCCTACAGTAGGTTGCCATTTCTTTCTGCTATAGACTAGTTGTCATCTAAGGCTGCCCTGCTATTTACCCATAGCTGGAGGGAGAAGAAGAGGATCATATCTTTCCCAAGGGTATTAGTACGTAATTGAGTGTAATGGATTCGACTGGAATTTAAAATCGGCTCTCCGATTCCTCAATCCAAGCCGCTATTCATTACTCCATCGTGCCTCGTAAACCAACTCCGATACAATATTTAGTATTTAACACTTTACTAATAACTATGAAAAGTTTTATTCATAGTTTTATTTAAAAAAATAACAATGAAGCATAAAACAAGAAAATATGAATAAATATATGATATCATCAAATTTGGTATTTAAAACAAACATTGCCGAGAGAGTTAAAAGTGTATACTGTAATAGCGGCTCAAGAGAATAATCGTCCTTTTGATACACTGTTAATATGCGGGCACAAAGTTTAAAAATTACCAGAGATTTTTCATCCAAAGGTTCTTACCCAAATATATTTGCAGTCAGTTCCAAATATGTCATGGCGCCATTTTATCTAGTTTATTTTGGCAGATTGCTCTTACTCAGCCAAGTGGATTATGTCTGAATAAAATTGAACCGCTGTCAAATGTCATGACTTTATGAATGTCTTCCTATTACTCAGAATCTGTATTCTGCTGGAAATAATGTCTTTCAGCAGAACAATGCTCTTTGTCATGCTAGATGCCCCAATGTCTAGTTAAATGAAAATAGCTTTGGAATTAGTTGTTGCCAACCAACCACTGGAGGATAAAGTAGGAAAACGAGCTTCTTGGAAAGACAATGTCATTTTTCTATTTGTTTATTTTAGCGGAAACTGAGTTATAAAGCGATTCGATATGTCACAGAATTTGAAGACGCATTGGAAGAGCAAAGGATATCTTCCAGGTTAAAAACAATAAACTAAATCCAGCAGTAAAGCCTCTGACCGAGAGTGTTTAAGGAGCGTGGATCTATCTCATAATTGCTTTTGTTCTCAAGTTCACTCTGGATGGGGCTGGTGGCACATGTCAGGGTCCCAAGTTGACTGGAGACAAAAGATTATGAAATTATAAAAGAAATTATAGTAAAAATACCAACAGTACACTTTCATAATAACAATATTAGCAGCAATACATTTTTGTAAGACAAAACAAATTACCAGCAATACATTTGTCAAACAATTACTAATACTCTTAAGAAAATTTAATTTCGGCATTAAATGACCAATAAAGGGTTGATATGCCGCTAAAGAAACATCTTCTAAAATCTAAACAAGTATTAAGAAACGATAAAATATCACTTGAAACAGAGTAAAGAGCGATGGACTGCTATGTAATATCAGTCCTTCTATATGTTAGAGATTGCTGGACAATCTCTTTAAAGGAGAGACTTGAATTGCTGCAGTCAAGAATCTAGTTCTAGAGAAGGATATTGAGAATAATATGGACGAAGCATGCAAGCAATGAGGAAATTATAAAACAAATTAAAATTAAAAAAAGGAGAATTATACATCGAATCAGAAAAATACATTAAATTTTGGAGACACATAATTAAGATAGCTTGGGAAATTAGACACTCACAGGCTATATTTAGGACAGGAAGGGCGTACAGGAACGTCGATTCCCCTACCTAACGATCTTGCTTAAATGGATGTCAGAACATGGCATCGTAGGGATAATAAAAAATATAAAAATTGCTAAGAGTTAGAAAGGATAAGAATTTGAGGCATGACTCGATCGTCCATACCCTGAAGAGACAAGACACATAAAAAAAGAAACAGTATTGCAACTTTTATGTTGACAAAAGCAGTCATTATATCCCTATGCTTATTCTTTGTCAGCATTTACACCAATATGGGTGTAATAATCTCTGGGTTTTAGGCATGAAATTAATTAAATATGTCTGGCTATACTTTTCGTGTGCAAGAGTGTTGATGAAAGATTGTATGTTAGAGAGAAGATAGAATGAAACAGGAGAAGCATTATATAGATATTGGATCGGTAAACGTCACATTGCAGACACTAAGATGGTCAATTTTCAAATCGAAATTGTAGTATATTAATGAAAAATAACATAGAACATGTATTCCTTTAAAATTCGTAAATAACTTCAAGTGGATGCATATCTTGGCTTGTATTTTGTTTTGATGTCTATGCATATATACTTAATTGACCGCAGAATATTTGTGCAAATTTGAAAAAAAAACTTTAAAAATAATTCTATTTATTACCGAATAATTTAAATAAAATCTGATAATTATATGATTAAAAAATGAAGATGGCTTTCACCAAGAAATTAGTCTTAATTTTCTCTTATTTCCCTTTGACCTGAATTCTCTCTTTTGTGGCCATTAATTTTCTTAAGCTTGACTTAAATTCACTTTATCGTCATCATTAATAAACTGGACATTTATTTCCTAGCTATCTCTATGATATCATGTTAGCTCGATATCATTAGAATGGTCAGGGGCATGCCCATATCTAGTACTTGGTATGATGAGAACATATACCTGGCAGTAAGGCCTTTGCTAGGGAGGTATGGACAAACCTGGAAGCACCCCTTAATTGCTATTGTTCCCAGGTTCACTCAGATACGTGGTAGTAGCACATGTTCGGGTCCCAGCTATGGCCAAATAATGAAACAAAAAGAAAAGAAAAGCAATATGAAAATATAAAAATACATTATTATAGTGAAATTACAGCAATACATTTATATATATATATATATAAAATGACCAATACACTTTATCTGTAGTTGAAGTCATATAATTGCGTTGAAGATATATTTAGTTGAAGCCATATAACTGTGTTCAAATTATTTAGATTTCAGCATTCCCATGGAGGCTGCTATGCCGGTAAGCAAAATCAACCAACGACATACCGATATCAATAGATAGATATGGAGTGAAATAATTATAGATAAGATGATAAAGCGTTCTATTACTCTAAGTAAACTAAACAAAATATCATCATATTTTTATTAATTTCACAGCCATATGCACATGTAATAAACTTACATTTTGATAGAAATTAATTTGTTGATTGGTTTATCTTTTCTTTGTATCTTATCTCCATCTTTGATTTTATTTCTTACCCAGGGTACAAGTTCTCCAAATTTAGCAGGTGGGGAATATATTCCAATTTGTTTTTTTCAATTTCAGTCAAACTGTGTGCACGTGCTTTTGTTTAACTTAAATGGCTCAAACATATGTAAGTTAAGATATGCTCATATATATTACATACACGCATATAGTCACATGCAGACAGTGTGTGACGGACAGAGTATTAACACTTCTTTTATAATAATAAAGTATACTGATAAATATTTACAGAAATACCACCCAGAAACTCCTCATACGTAATGCTAAGAGATAAGCTAGAGAAAGACACATCACTACTAATTATGTGAGGGATATTTCTACTACACCCTCTATAAACCGAAAAATACTGAAAGAATCAATGACAAAAGTTCCCTGAAGTTCATGTATACTTCTATCACATCTTGTCTCTCTCACTGTACATATTCACGCGGTCTGTTCAACAGGTATCGGCTCTAATGTTATAAAAGGAAAACTACAACGCACATCAATTCGGCATTTAATTCCCCTTTATCCGGCGTCGTTTCCATTCAAGTATTCCTGAAATTAATTTTCTGGGATAGCAAGCAGATGCCTCCACGCATTCTCTTGGATCTCTTCGAATTCCTTGAAATCTTGTTCCTTTCAAGTGTGAGTTACATTTTGAAGAGAAAAAAAGGCGCAAGTTGTGAGATTTGGGGTATACCGTGTTTGTTGAACATGGGGCATATTGTCCTTGGTCCCAAACTGCTGTACAAATTATGGTCAGGGATGAAAATTGTGCGGTGTGGTGAGATGACCACACTCTACACGCTTTCCTTCTAAGTATAGCTTTAAACAAGAGAATTGAGTGGGAACTTTATAACTCAGTGTGTATGCGCGACTGAGTTCATGACCGGCTTATTTTATCATAGCAACGGTTCCTATACTTTTTGAACGGGCCTTGTGTGTGTGTGTGTGTGTGTGTGTGTGTGTGTGTGTGTGTGTAAGTGAGGCAAATTCACAGAAAGTGAAAGTCAAAATGAATATAGACGCGTTTTGTTCTGAGAAAATAAAATCTTCGGAATAATAGCGATGTTTTGATGGAACCCGCCTTATACATAAATGGAGGAAAGTGAGTCGAATTTGGAAAAAAACCTTACGATATATCAATATATCGATGTGTAATGATGAAAATTAATTTACACCCCAGGTATATTTACATTTCAACATAATTTTTTCCTTGTCTATGCATTTAATTCTGTAATAAATATTAATCCCGTAGTTTGGACATTATCCAGTGAGCATTTCTGATGAAATGTCTCTTAATACATTAATATAAGACAACAGTTTTATTGATCCACCATCGAGAACGAAAAAGAAACAGATGAAGAGATCTATAAGCATACTTCTGGATAAATCGGTATTGTATATCAGGGCAAAAATCTTTCAATCAATACTAACAGATATATTAAATCAATTCACTTTTCTTTCTTTCTTATATTGATGAACTAAACCATCTGAGTAGAAGCCTCGTGGCATTCTACAACATATACGTATGGATAATGGAAAAATATTTTAATATACTCTATCAAATTATATATATATATATATATATATATATATATATATATATATATATATATATATATATATATATATATATACGTTTTTCATAGACAACAAAACATCCGTTATTAAAAACCAGCTCGATATTACAAAACTGGAAAGCAATATCAGCTGGCTATGAATTATACCTAGCAGTTACTAAGTAATCTACTCCATTGATACCGTATTCAAGCTTTTACAGAAGGGATTGTTTCTAAAGATGTTTACTGAAAACAACAATGACAGAACATATGAATCACGAATAATTTTTAAGAAAAATTGGAAAGAAAAGGTGACTTTAACTTAGAACCGAAAAAACAGTTGAAGTTCCTGGATCACAAAAAAGAGTATAGAGAGCTTGGATAATTTGACATTCACAGGACATATTGAAGGTGAAAGTGGTAGAAGCAAATTTTTACTAAAGAATAATTCTCGCTGTGTATATATAAAATGCTGCCAAACCACCACAAAAGTTTATATCCTACAAGATAGGCTTTGGAATATATTCCACGAAAATCCTCTGTTTTTTAGCCAAAGAAAGTTAATTAAAATCTTATCGAAAAGCATGCAATAAATCATTGCCAGAAGTACCCAGATCTTATATAAACCAGTCGACGCATGTAGACATATCCACGGGGATAAAGAAAGAAACTAGGTGACAAGATAGGCGAATTCTGCTTTTAATTATTGCCTTCTCCGGCTGCTTTTACTGCTCTGAGGACTATTTTAAATTACTGCTACAATATTTTTTCTGCAAGAAGACCGACAACTAGGTTATATAGAAAGATTCAGAAATTTTAGACTTGGTACTTTTAAATTCTTCAATTTGTTATTACTAAACCCATATCAAGAATTTGTTGGTTTGTATTAGGTTGGTGCAAAAGTAATGTCGTTTCCTCACATGAAGTTGAACGTCAAAAAACGACATTATTTTTGCACCAACCTAATACTTTGAAATGTATTCCTATAAAGAAGTTACCACAGTTGCTAATATTTCATACCTGAAATCTCTACAGAATCATAAAGACGACTGGATGAAATTCCCGTATAATCTGATTACGTCCCAGCTTGCTGATGCCGATATTTGATGAACGTGAAGATCACAAACACCGCCAAAAAGACTACAGATTTGATTGCGCTAGGATAGAAAACGACAGATTGACGAAATGAAACCAAGGCCCATATATTTTTTTCCGAATATATAAATTCATATAAAATAACTGCGCATGGCTTATTGAATTAAGTTATGATAAAAGGCATTGTGTAAGAAAAATGATGAGAACAGCACACCTGCGTCGGCAATTCCAGGTTGATAATCCCCCTAATGTGTACTGAATGATATACTCACATGACACGAACAACAAAAAAGAATCTACTATTCCAATAAATCATCAAATCAACAGCTGGGATTCTATATTTTCAAATAAAAACTTCTCAAGAATAACTTATTTATATGAAGGAATTTTAATAATATGTTACGTAATAGGCTGTCGTATTAACCCCCTCCACAGATTTGTTTAATGTAGGTGATGTGGCAATAAGAAATTTAAAAGGAAATGATATAAACCAATTCCCACACACTCAGTCATATGATGTTCAAAGATGAAAGGGAAAATTTCATTTTTCGGGGAAAGAGGCCACTTAATTCTAATCAAACTACATGATACATAACTCGCTGACTGTCTTCCCTCTCCTTCACACACACAGAGGCAACAGTTAAGCTAGTATTTTGTTTTATTTTTCCTTAGTTTCATCTATAAAAAAGCATATTTTTTCTCTTCTTGAATTATGTTGTTCAATTGTTTTGTGAATACATATAGAAATCTTTCACATGTTGAATCAATTTATTTTAACAATTTTCACGCGTATCTAAAATTAGTTGCAGACTTATATGTATACGAGAACATTCATAATGTTATACAAGAATATAGTTTACTAATAACAGGTCAACACACTGAATGATTACTAGAAGAAAGAAAGTTTTATGTCGCTTAAAGGCCATCATATATATATATATATATATATATATATATATATATATGTGCATACATACATACATACACCATATATACTCGCGTATTATGCGACCTTTGAAGACCTAATTTTGAAGCTAATTTGACAACAGTAAATACATGTATAGTTTGGTCAATGGCATATACAGGGCCAGCAGTACATATACTAATTTAATATCACGTGTATGATGCGACCCCTTGGAATTAGCTTCAAATTTAGGTCCTTAAAATCACATGATACGCGAGTATATTTGGTATATATATATATATATATATATATATATATATATATATATATATATATATATATATATATATATAATTATTTATTCGAAAATTATAACATACATATGTTATAAAATCACTACAAAAATACCCATTTTGTTTCAAAACTTCTGGTGTCTTATCAAGTGATGGTGTTGAAAGTAGAATAAAGGATTATATTTATATTTATAGTTTTTTATTTTTTATTTTATATATATATATATATATATATATATATATATATATATATATATATATTAGGTTGGTGCAAAAATAATGTCGTTTTCTCACATGAAGTTGAACGTCAAAAAACATTATTTTTGCACCAACCTAATACATATATATATATATATATATATATATATATATATATATATATATATATATATATATATATAAGATAGATAGATAGATAGATAGATATAATAACTAAATACAACTGTAAGAGCTGTTTAATATCTGCATGCTTTATGCAGGCCAATCAATTTCATAGAAATAAATCGTTGAAGATCCAATTAGTTTCTACTTGCTATCGAGTCCGGCGCATAACAACATCTGCTAACATTAATATCAACTCTACCTTGCAAATCCAGGCTCCACAACGGACCCATCAGCAACTTACGCTATTTTGGATATTTTTCAAGAAAGCTAAATTTAATATTCTTCATGGTTGATTTATCATGTTTGCAATCTGAGAAGAGAAAAGATTTATTTTTAACCGCCTTTTCCTCCTGGCTTCGTTTTCCCTTCCTGTACTTTTCTATATTTTTTGCTCTGCTACAAAGACTTAGAAATAGTATCAGTTGTTCCGATGAAAATATAATGAACACCAAATGTCTTCATGTCTCATTTGTAAATGTTGATTTTAAGCGCATTTCAAATATTACCAAAAACAAGGTGAAATATAATATTTGCTATTTACTTATATTTCTAAATATATGACCTTTAAATCAAACTTATATTTATAGTGTTGTCAGAACCGTTTCGTTTAACTGTGCAATAAATTTTATTTTATGTACTTTTTATTTGTTGTTCATTTAAATAATGCATAGCTTTTCATTCCGGTCCGTCTATAGTCGACATCTAATAGACTTAGAAGTTTTCTTCTAGCGGAAAACACCCTTGAAAGGAAATGTAATCCAACAAAATATGATAAAAATGTATGGGAATTTTCCTCTAAAAATGTAAAAGATTATTTGGTCCATTGGGAAAAATATACTCTTATTCAGTGAGAAACAAACCATTGTATATGAAGACTAAATGAAGTCAGTCGCTAGAAAAGGCTAAGCCACCTAAATCAAATATCATATGGGAAGAAATGTTAGCAATGAAGACCTTACAGTTTGACTCTAATATCATCATAATGGTGCTGGACAAGTTTAAACAGTCCGAAGAATCGGCAAGTTGGGGATGACAGCTACACAAAGTGAAAAAGGATCCGATCCTAAAAACTGAGAGGAGGAATATCTCAGATCCTAAATAAGAATATAGAATTCTTGGCACTGAATATGTATTAACAGCTGACTCAACGTTATATCAAGCTATAGTATAGTCTCCCTCAAATTCACAGAGTTGGTATTCCATTGAGATATATAGTCATCTGCAGGGGCTCGGCATGCCACCCGGTGAGGAGATTTCGAGTAGGTATAGTCAAACCACTAGAAGGGCAGTCTTCCTGTTAGAAACTCGGAACACTGAATGAAAATGATACAAGGGCCTCCCATCCATAACGATCGGATTGCAAGCATGTTCACCAGAGTTCCTACAGATGAAATCCTAACAGTGGTTCCAAATAGATTGGAATCAGACACCTATCTGAGAAAGCGTACTAATATGCAATAGATAATCTGATGGAAATGCTGACGTTCTGTGTACAGATAACATTCTTCCAACTAGAAAAAAAACAGAAAAATTACAAAAATTGCCTGGAAAAAAGGAATGTGCATAGACTTGATCAAAATTACTCCAACTGATATAAATTAATGACCTGTTGAACATTTGAAAATATTTATATGAAACGAAAGTCAACATGTGTCCATCTATTTCTCTTTTCTATATTCTCTGACTGGTTCTAATTATATATCACCAAAACACGAAAGAAGTATCTGATTAAAGATTTGTTTTATCGATGAATGAAACTCAGTATATTGATGAAAACTTTAATCCTATGCCTTAACAGAGTCACAAAATATCTATTGTCATTGATCAGATATACATAATAACTCTGTGGGAATGACAGAAATATCTACAGGACAATTTTAATAATTCCATCTGAATTTGAAATGTCCAGTTCCTGAAAGTGTAATTTTGGCAACGGGACTTACAACCTCGAAATTTATGTTGAAATTTCAACATTCTCAAGAACCAGTTCATTGATCTTATCCTTGAACTACACGAGTAAAAGCAAGTTGGTCTACCGACCACAGCAATTAATTTCAAGGTCATACAGCGATCAAATCGTCATTCGTAACGGTCAGCAGAACCATTGACCTTTGAGTAATATCGTAAATATTACCCTGCTAAAAGGTTGACTTCATATATCGAAGCTGCTTTTGCCTCTTATTATGAAAGATTATTCACGTTTTACTGTGCGTAAAAAATAATCAGAGGTTGCTTTCCTGAGCAACAAGAAATATTCTAGCTCGATAGATATACCGCCAAACACCAGTCGTGACCTTTTCTGTTTTGATCGATCGCATATTTCCCGACAATCAAAGTAAGTTACGCTGAGTTATGGAATCGATGATAGATAAAAAACGAAAACTGCTATCTAACATCGATCTACCCTCACGTTTGTCAGTTCAAGAATACAAGAGACAAATAATCGCAGTAACTAAGGGAAAGGCATGTCTGTATGTTCTAAGGATTTTATTTGGTCGTCCTTTTCAATAATGCTCTATAGATATAGGATAAAGTTAGCTTCATAGTGACTACTAGATATTATGTTTTTAATCATTTCACATCAAGCAGGGCGATAAAGCCACGAAGACGGAAAGGATTATTCATTGTGAAATAAAAACGAGAATAGAACTATAAAAAATAAGAATTGATGCAAAAGATAACGATTGACATTGCATTTGAATCTTTGAAGAACAAAGTTGAATGGAACGAGGCCAGAAGAAAAGTTTCACAATCGAAAAGTGCAAGAGAAGAATCTGTTGGCATAGGACTTATGCTTACATTTAAACATTTCAATTGTAAAATTGAGACCTAGTTGCCAATTTCGTACTGCATAAGTCGTACAGAGGAAAGCTCATCAGAAACATTACCATGAAAATATGTATAAAAAAGGCACAGGGCAGATATATTATTGAGAAAGTGACTGAAGTCGCCAAGATGCCAGGACAAGAGTTATAACATTGTATATTCTTCTTTTGGATTTTATCATGAATCTCTAAATATATAGCCGAAAAACCAGACCAGATGTAACAGGAATATTCAACGTATGGATGAATGGTAGATTTATAAATGTGTATGATAAATTTCGGTTAGGGAAATTGTCTAACACGACACAGTGAACCAACTTTCCTAGCAGTAGATCTAGCAATTGATTCAATATAATGATAGCACCTCACGTAGGCGGAAAACGTTCGCTCGAGAAGTGCAATAAAGATCCTATGATGCAAGTGTGAGCGTATATGAGAAACATAAAACATTAAGGAGAGAGAACAATAAAAGAACATGAATTAAGACAGAAGATAACAATTGGTATTGCATTTACATTTTTGAAGATCATAGTTGAATGGAAAGAAGGAAGCCGGAGCTATAGAAAAAACTGTTAGCATAGAACTTTCGGTTATATCTAGACATCTGAACTGCAAGATGAGGAGACCCTGCCTCCAATCTAGTACTGATCTTAAATTCATAAAGTCTAGGCGCCAAAGAGGAAAGCTCATCAGAACAATTAACATGAAAATGTTTATAGAAAATGTACAGGGAAGTTACTTTACTGCGGTAGGAAAATGACGGAGGCCGAGATGCCAGGACCGATGAAATTACAGATTTTGTTTGCTGTCCGCGAACAGATGGCACTTAAATGTAAACGGTAAGTACCGGCATTTTTGACTTAAGTCTTAGACCGTTTTTAGGGGAAATTTAATTTTATATTTTAGTAACATTTTCATTGACAGAAGTAATATTTATGAAAGACAAGCATGGCAATCATAAACGTTCTGTTGTTGATATCTCATGATATTGTATAAACAAATTGTTATAATCGATAAATGGTACATTTATAGCATTTTTATGCAATACAAGAACATCCTGCATGTGAAGAAAATTTGAAAACATATCTTATTTTCTCAAAATGTTCAATATGTTAACTTCAAATGTTGCAGGACTCATCTGTGTAGTGTAATGGTTAGCGAACGAGTCTGCACACACTCTAATAGTGATTTGATATTCACTGTGTGTTCCCTATTTTCAGACGTGTGCTACATGAAAATGACCTATGTCGTTTATAGCAAATGATGATGTTCTTCCAAAGTGTCGGAAATTTGTTAAGTGGGTTCTCAGCGCCCGAGCGCGAATACGATTTTAACGCCTCCGTTCGAGTTAACCATGAATGATTTTAAGATTTGCTGCCACTTATTATTTTCTAAAGGACAATAACTGATAATAAATTATCACTTTATTCAGGCCAAAAACATGAAATCCCACTGTCATAATATGGAAGTGATTAATTTTATAAGTCTACCATTCTTCCATGCTTTGAATATTATTTTCACATCTTTTATATCCTTAGAGATATTTGATAAAAGCTAAAGTGTCTGTAATTATATCGGTCCTTAACTAGCACCTCGGCATCAGCCATTTTCCTACTGCCGTAATGTAGGCTCTCTCTATAAGATCACTCATTGTTATTATGAGTCCTCTCATAAAATACCCTAATGTTGATCTTCGTAAAAAAACTGATACCATCCATTTCGTTATGTGCTTTAACACTAAATATCACCGATATATTCTGTTATTTGATTAATGATTATGTCTGATATCTTTTAGTCTAAATATATTTCAAGAAACAAATCTCCTACGCAATTATATAAGCGAATTTTGCATGGGAATGAAGGAGTAATGTCTTCATCGTATTCTTAATACATTCGAACTTCTCTTCTCCAAATAGAAAACAAATATCTTTGATTACGAGTCGAAAATATCTATTTCGGTTTATTCTAACACAGCTATCAGATATACATATATGGTTAGATTTATTCTCACCTTGCGAAAATATACACTAACCATTTTGTTTCAAGCGAGTAACAATTTTTATGACACAGTTCTGATCATTTTTTCAGATATGATATTCTTAATAAAAAAAATGGAGTCTCTTTTTCTTTGAGTTAGCCAGAGAATATTATCCAAAAGAAAAACAGTGTCAATCGGTCATGGTCACGTTTCTTCTTGACATGTTCCTTCAAGTCGTGGGCGATCATGATTCTCCAGAGATTCCTTTTATTCATTATCTGTGAATTGCCGTAACTTCTTCGGAAGTAGTTTCCTTTTGTTTTCTCTGTGAATTTGAATAGACCGGCTGCCAGCTAAGGCTATAGTGCTCAGCTTACGATAGCTGAAAGTAGAAGAGATAGTCATGTCATTTCCAGTGCATTTCGGCAAACTGAATGATCCAAACAAAGACGGAATTTAGAATAGGCACCGTGATTTTCCTGCTCATAACAGTTACGCAACACATGCTCGTTAGACAATCCAATGCGAGTGCTTACTAATGTGCCACCTCCATTCAGGACATAGGCTATCATAACTCTCCAATACTTCCTATCCTTTGTGACCCTTTGTAGTTTTTGTCTCCCTTTACTAAAGTTTTCCACCTCCATCCATTCATACAAGTTCGTCAGGTAAGTGATTCGCTGCCTTGCACTCAGTATGCGCTTTGAGGGCTAACTTTTCCAAGCCTCCTTTTCTCATTGTAAGTTCACATAATTCCAAATATTATTTTTCTTTGTTACATTTTCATTAAGATTTACTTGTTGCTTATGCGTCCCATCCATGAAATTCTCAGTATTCTACTTTAGAACCACATTTCTGTTGCCTGCAGTTTACTCCTACTACTCTGTTGGGAGATTGTTCAGCATTCACTGAATGGATATCACATAATAATCTAGCACATTTTTGTTTCTAAGAGGATTTTTCTCTTTCTAAGCATGTCCCTAGCTATTTGAATGCTTATTTCAATAGCCCAATGCGTGTGGATTTTGTTACCGCATGTCCCATCCTCTGTTAAAAATCTTCCGTGATATTTAAACTTCTGTACTTGCTTGTTTTTGATATTTCCATTTTTTAAGTCGTATCTGGTGTTTTTTTTTCTCTTGCCGATGACCATAGTTTCTGCGTTCTTGCAATTTATGATTAGTCTTTTTTCTCGCTTTCTTTTACTATACCCTTATCGTTTTCTTTCCTTGTTATTCATCAACACAGTGTCATTTTCGTATTTTATAAAATAAAGAGTATACCCAGCGAGAACAAATCCTGGTCGGGCCCCCAGTTCCTTAAGGATAGTGTCACTGTAGAGTCTGAATTAATATGGGGAAAGGTACACACTTGAATTACGCCCCTTTCTATTTTTGTGTAGTTACTCAATTTATTTTATATTCACAAACACAATAGACTACCATTTTTTTAATAATTAAATTCACCCCAAAGAAGGCAGTAAAGCCACTATGATACGAGGTTGCTGGATGTGAAAAAATAGAAAACAGAAACATTATTAAGGAGCGAAAACAATAGAAGAGTAATCAGGAAGAGAGTAGAAAAGGATTGAAATTGCATTAAATTTTTTCAAGATCAAAGTTGTCTGAAAAGCACGGATCCAGAAGAGTGTCCACAACCGAGTAGTGCGAGAAAATAAACTGATGACATAGAACTTATGGTGACGTCTAGCCAGTTCAACAGTAAATTGATGCGACCCTTCTGTCTAGTACTTCGCTTAAATTCATAAATTCTAGGTGCCAAAGCGAAGAACTCATCCAAAGATTTACGATTAAATTATTTATAGAAAAGGCACAGGGAAGCAACTTTCCGACGTTGGGAAATTGACTGAAGCCGAGACGACAGATCAGGACCAAAAATAATCCAGATTCTTTGGATTTTATCAATAATCTCTAATATATAGCATCGGATCATATGTGGCAACAATATTCTAATCATGAATGAATGGCAGTCTTACAGATATTTAAGGTTATGTAGAGTACAACTATCTAGCACAACATAGGGAAACAGCTTTCCTAGCAGCAAGGTTAGCAATAGATTCAATATATTCTCTCCACTTCATGTCAGTCAAGAATGTTAGCCCAGCGAGTCAATTTTCTGGAAGTTAGCATTAGCAATGGTGATGGAAGATAAAGAAGTATCTCTCTTATTAATACAGAGCAGTTTTGTTTCAGATGCGCTAAAATTAATAATCCATTCTTTGCCGCAGTTAACAACAGGCTGTAGGTAACTTTTGACCTTATAGAACTGAAGAAGCTCACTGTCGAGACAGGAGTAAATCATTGTGTCATCATCTTAGATACCAAGTTGAGAGCTTATCCCAAGGTCTTTAACAAAAATTATGAACAAAGACCAAGGATAAAGCCCTGTCCGGAGACTTTTATTAATACAAATTTATCTTGAAGAGTGGCCGTTCCATATAACTTTCATTTCACGATTTGATAAGAAAGATTGAATCAATTCAAAAATTCGTCCAGAGACACCATAACTTTTCTACTTGTGAAGAAGACCGACATTCCAAACGCTGTCGAAAGCTTTGCTATTCTCATCTAAAGCATGATAGACTCTTTCACAATAATCGTTAATACATGAACAGTTGACCTAGAGAATGCAAAGACATATTGCTTGTCTGATAGAAGGCTCTATGAGATGTGATGTTTAACTAATTCAGCGTTGATTAGGGCTTCTCGTATTTCAGCAAAAAGTGGTAGAAGGCTAATAGGGCGATAGTTGGAAGGATCGGATGGTTCACTTAGGTTCTGAAAGACTGGAACTACAGATGAGGATTTCCAAGAAGCAAAGTAATGCATGTGTGAGCCGAATTGGTTACGAGGTGAAGGCATTCAATTTCGGCCTCGACCAATCACCTACGTTGATCTCTTCTAAAAAACATTTTTCTTGATACAAGTTAGCGTGTTTTTGTATTTCTCTTCCGAGAAAAGGTTCCACAAGTCTAGATTATTACTTGAAGAATATGGTAAGATTTTAAATCTCAGGTCTAGTGCACTATTTATACTTTCAATAGTGGCTGCTTAATGAGCGCTGTTATAAATAAATCCCTTAGTGCACTGTATTTATAGATGCACGCCATGTTATTTGACAATTTGCTGTTACAGTCTCAGAAGACCTTCCTCAATTCCTGCGCAGCAAATATATTATTACGTTGAAGAAGGTAAGCGTAATTATAGCTGTGGCACAGTTCACAGTTTTACAAATTGAATTGTAAAACTGCGAGATGTGCTCAATGTTAGGAAAGTCCATATGCACATTCTGGCGAATTGAATTCGGGAATTTTTTCCAATAAACCTGAAAGTACATTGTTTCTTTCTTTCTTAATTATTTTCAAATGTCTCAACGTATGCATCTGTTCTTTTCACTGATTGTCGCTACGTTTATTTTCACTCTTCCTTTTTTTTCTCTCGTATGTTATTCTTCCTTCTTTTAAATGTTTTGCTCTCTTTATTCTTCCTTTCTCTATATTACTCAAATATATTCCTATTTCGGTTGATTCTTCTTGTTCAATATATTTGTTTTAAATGTAAACTTGTTTTCCATTTGTCCTATTGCACAAGCTTCCTTCTTCAGAATTTATATTGATTTTACACCCACTTGATGAACGTCATTGGTAAGCGCAACTATGATATACGACCAACACTAACCCTTCAACTCAGTGATTCTGATTAATTGAAAAGCTTCTGGAGAGTAATGCCATATGGGCATCTATCCACAGCTCTCTGATATTTTTAAGTGAAAGATTTTGCGTACAAATAGACGTCTCCACCACGCCCGAAAGATTTTCAATTGAAAGCATATCGGCGAGTACATTTCCCTCATAACCGAGATGACCTCGAATTCTCTCCAGTCATAGTGAAGAGTTCTTCCTTTGAATATCTATTGGAACTCAACTTCACCCCACATAGTTGTGATCTATCGTTAAAGATATTGGAAATATAGTCAACTTCTTATACCTCACTTTCTAGCCTTAACAGAATTCAGAAGCGTTTAAGTTGCCTTAGGACGATTTAAGACTTTAAATTCCCTTTCCTACAGACAAGATCTCGCGAACCTATCGGTATTCTACCGTCATTTCCATGGAAAGCTTTGACGAGCTACATTCCTAAGTTACACCACTCAGAACCTTCTAACAAAAGACCCGCAATACCATGTACACAGGGTATCATCATCATCATGCGTTTCGTATTCGATTGGCATGAGTAAGTTCCACTGAGTCATTTTATCCCATAGGCGTTGCTTTCTGGAACCGATTCCCAAGAGGAATCATTACAATCTTAGCCACTTCAAATTAAGGGCAAACTGTCATCTATCCTATATGTCTGCACTTCTTACCATCCATGAAATCCTCATTACCTAAATCCCTACCCTGAGTGGCTCTTGCGTCTTCTTTTAAGTAAATGATAGTAATGTGAAAAGTGGTATACGAACCATTCGTCTTATTCCTTCAATATGTTTCTGAAAAAATGTGTGTATAATATGGGAAGGATAACAAATTTCATTATCCTTTAGAATAAACTATTGCTATTAGGTACATGGATTCCATGAATTAGTAAATGATCATTGGGTAATGATGTGTTTAGACTGGCTAGCGGACCAAATCCAAGTTATGCACTGCTTCCGGTGTCATGGAACAAACAAGAGAACTCTAGTGGGTCTTCTGCATCCATATCCTATGGAAACTAAGGAACGCTTAACGGACATGCCACATACGCGTCTGGAATATGCTGCCTTTTAGTCAGTGTTACATGTTTGTTACAACAGTTAATTCTTGCCAATCGCCACTGGTAACGATCCTTAAAGACCTGTGGTCGGCTACATTGCATGATGAGCAGCACAGTTTCAGAAATAGAATGAAAATTTGTAAACCACTACCATGGTCCATTCAAAATATCTACAATTCATATCATCTTGCTGTTAGTGAGCTACCTAATGTTAGAGTCAAAATTTCATAGGTTTGGGCATTTTCATAATATTAGAACACAGATTACAACCTACAATTCTCTCTGTCTCATGATTTTTGTCATTGTATATTTTCCTATACCTCTATTGATTTTATCCGTTTCCTTTTAAATAGTTGATAATATAGATTTGACGTAATATTTGAATAGTTCGGACTGGACATGAACGCCCTAGTCTGGTTGAATTCTATCAACTCATTCAAATTTGCAAAGGATATATGATATGGAGCATCTGTAAACAAATTTCTAAGAAAAGTAGAATTGTGTTATTGCTCCTTAAACTGTATGACAATGAATTCTAGACAATCTCACCAAAGATAAAAAGGAAACTAGAGGCAACAGAAAGGTAGTTATACCGAAGGATACTGAGAATTCCAAGGATAGAACAAATAAACAACGTCTCCAATAGAAATTGGAAGTCTTAAACGAAACGGTAACAAAAAGAACAAATACTCAATCAGAATGTGACAGATTAAATTTCTGAGATAAAATGAGGAAGGCGGGCTTAGAGAACACGACACTCAGAGCGTATACAAGTGCAAGTGATAGGCAACGAATTACCTATCTGATGAGCTTTTGCGAATTGACGGCACAACGTCGGGCGAGAGTCCTGACCAAGGACGAACACTGCTAAGTTATAAAAGGGATAGGATGTTATAGAGAGTCATGATCATCCTCATCCTAAAGGGACACATCAAATAAAAGCACTATTTAGTTGAGAATCATTTCTTCATTTGCTTGTTTATAAAGCATAAATAGTTGTAGAGCGATATTTAGGTATAATTTTTGTTTGTTTAGGTTAGCGGCATATCAACTCCTTATGGATCATTTAATGCCGAAATTTAATTTCCTTGTGAGCTTTAGCAGTTTCTTTTACAAAGATGTATTGCTGGTGGTGCTATTATTATTATTATTGTTATTATTATTATTATTATTATTATTATTATTATTATTATTATTTTAATGCATTGCTGGTATTTTTTCCAAAATGTATTACTGCTAATTATTTTACTATGAAAGTATATTGCTGGTATTTTTTACTATAAAAATATATTTTTATACTTTCGTAGTGTTATAACCCCAGTTTTGACCCACAGATGGTACTCTAACTGGTGGTACCATCCCGGATCAGGGTGGGGCATGGGAACAACAGCAATTAATATTTGATTTCCTGCTCCTCAAATTCTCCCGATCATTGAAGACCGAATTAAATCGCAATTGATTGTGACATCACGCTCATCTCAATACAACCACATGTAGCTTTATTACTTATTGATTGTGTGTAAGTAGGAAAGGAAATCCTCAAGGGGAAAACTATAAAAAAAATAATTTTAATATATTATTCCTTCTTCCAGTTAACATTATGCATAAATCTCATGCTATGGATAGTCACTTCACCATGGTTTATTGGCTAAGAAACTTGTCTTGCAGGTCATACTATTAAGTTCGAGCCTCATTATTTACTCCATATTGGGGCCTTGTACTAAACTTAGACAATAAAGTGAACCGCAGTGTAGATTAACTTTTTGTACATTGTTTTCGCAAGACCCAAGAGACAATCAATGTAGAAGTTTACTGACAGAATTTGGTTTATAGAGCTAAAAGAACAACATAAGTGCAGGTTATAAGGATAGAGAACCGTTGACCCTACATTTGAAGAGGTTAAGAGTCTAATTATCAAGGAAGCACACTCTCAGGAATATGTTTCATAAAACAGCTGCTCTTGGGAAGAAACCGTCCGAGTGGAACTTACTAATGGAATATGAAGGGAATGGGGATGTTTCTGTGTACATAGCATAGTGTTTCTTAGCTGTGAAGGTCTGAACTAATTAATGTAGAGGCTTCAAACATTTTCTCTGGGGGAAAAGGGTTTTAGGGTAGCAATAATTCATTTTTATTACCAACAAGGCTGCGCGAACGTTTTTGAACTAAACAGAGACTGGAAAAAGTATTCTCCATACCAGATTATTAGCCAGTTAATCTTGTTGACAGTTACTATTGAGTCCACATTTGGATACCTGTTGCTAAACTCTTCTAAGCTTTATCTGTCTATATTTCTGAGATGAGGTATTGTAATTATTAATAATATTTACATTGTTTGGACTGTTGCCCTCATCTTGCTGGCCATATTCACGACTTTTCGGCCGTTGTACGCTCCGGCATTCTTCAGGTGAATGGAATTTCGAACCGAATACTCTATTTCGTTCACCGGAGTAGATTGTTTTAGTTTCCACGTGTTATGCCCCTTACAGATACCTCAGTATCAGTTATTTTACCTTTACCTCAACTCTCTAAGTTTTGTTTGCCCCTGCTGTAGTAGGTATTGAACTAAGCAACTCTTTGAGCCAAGTCACTGGATTACTTCAAGACCATGTGTCGCTGAAGAAGGCCGAAGCGTACAGTGGCTAAAACGTCGTGAATATGGCGACAGAGTTGAAGATAACAGTCCGAACAATGAAAATAATGTAAATGAAATAAGCTTTACAAATAAGGTCATTCCTTAACAAATCAAAATTAGAAATATTCACAAAGAATCTTTACGATATTCATATTATCAATAGATCCAGAATCTGATATACTGTCAGTAAATTTATAATTTTTCACGAAGAAAACTAATTTCCTTCTTACTGGATGATTAAAACTTACAATCAGAAAATCGTCGAATAATCATTGAGTTATGATGTTTTATAAAAGCTCAAACCACTTGATAGGCTCGTATTAATTATAAAGGAATTACCATAAACGAGTTAAAAGAAATTACCTGAACAATAAATAATATTGATTGTATTAACGTAACATTTGTTTATGGACGAGAATGTATTTTTAAATTTGTTGGAAAAACGTTTCGATTCGTAGCGTTATTTTTTGATTCAGTAGTGAATTTCTTCCTTTATTATTTATCTCTCGAAAATTTATTTTAGCAACAACTATAATAAAAATGTTCTCATATATTTAGTGATAATTTTATACATTGATTAGTTTTATTTTCTTATTTATTGATCCGTTTCTATTATTGCCATTTAAGTAATAAAAGTCAAAATGGTGCATTTGATAATGACCTGTTCACTCCGGCATTCAGTATAAAAATATATATTGTCGTTTCTTGCTAGAGGGCTTATTTGTCCCATTTATACAAAGTCGTCTGGAGTTCCAACTCCTGTAGGGTAACCCATGGCCGTAAGATCGAAGTAGAAGTGCGTGACTGAACACCACGACCAGCCTCTGGAGATCCCAACGGCGGAATGGGCAAAGATTTAATCGATATCAATGGCCAAACCGACAGAAGAGGTCAACGCCAGTTGGACTGGCATAACCAAGTTGGAGCTTGATAGATCATACATCCGTCAGCCCGATGCAACCAAGTTTGCTAGATCTCGTCTGTTTCACTCCCCTTTGTCGCGAGGTAGGCAATTCTGGCCAAGTGTGTGGGTTTCTCCATCGCGCAGAGTTGTCCACCAAAATCAAATGTACGGGAATAGCTTAGTCCAAACCCTTTTTTCATTTACAGACATATACGCCAACACCACCAGGGGAGAGAAAGGGAACAGGGAGAGAGGATGAGGATCCCGATGTTCGGATGCGAGCGAGTGCCGACAAGAACAACCTGAAAAATTATGTTATTGTGAGGAAAGCGAATGCGATGATTGATCAATTTTCTCCGTTCACGGAAATTATCTCATATATATTTGAGGATTAAAGTACACTGTGATTTCAAATATTTTATGAAAATAATTTTTTTCACACAAAACTGATAGAAGATTGTAACGAATTGTGGTTTGGAAAAATGTATAAACAGAAGTAAATGTAGAATATATATTTCGCGCATGGAAACTTTGAAGACTGAAGGAATAGATTAAAGGTTTCACTCGACGTATTCCCTTTGCTGTATCCTTCTCTTGTATAAAGGAAATAGCATTTAAGCTGAGCTGTGTGTCAAAAGTTACTTTTTCTATTTCTGTAAACAAGTTTGTGCATAAAATGATTTTTTTGTTTAAACTTATAGGAGTAGAATAGAGACTGTATCACGTATTTACCAAAGTTAAGCAACGCCGAGCCTGGCCAACAGCTGGCTGGGTTACCGCTTGGAACTACTAGGTGCTGTAAGCTTGGATGTTTGAGGGTTGTAATTGATAATGGCTCGGAATTTTTAATCAGAGAATCGAATTCCAATTCGGTTCGTTATATTCACTTACACCTCAAATATAATTGGAAAAGCTATGAATCTATATACTCCCCCATCTATGGGTTAATTAGTAAGACTTATCTAAAAGAATTATCAGAATCTAAATATGTTTTCTGGTTTTAGATAACTGGCAAAGGGTTGATAAGACTTAGAAAACGAATCTATCAATCAAATATATACTTCGGTTTTTCGACCGCGTGATATAGTTTTCTTATGGTAAACAAAATAAATTCTATTTCCACACCCTTCTTACTATTATTAATATCTACATTTTCAAATGACTAAGAAAAAGCATTAATTTTCCCCTAAAAATGTGAACCCAACTATTTCTATGTTTGCCAGATTTAACTTATTCATGGCTATTTTCATTCAGCAGTGTATCGATGAATTCTTTTTAACCGTTCAATCAAGATAAATAAATGGGAGAGAAAAATTTAATTCGAGAAAACAACATATCCTTATTGATTAGAGAAGTTTACATTGTTGTGTCTTGACAAATATCTTAATTCTACGATAACCACAGTACTACAGATTTGCTTGACAGTTACCCGTTGGGAATGTCTCTGTGACCTCACACATACACTGCGCATCCATGGCACTATGTGACGATGGAAGAATTGAAGGGGTTAATGTAAAAATGTGAGCTAGGAATATAAGAGGGGAGAAAGAGAGAGAATCGGGAGACCGGTGTGCTGGAGGACACCGGTAAGGTATATATTCCGGGTTATTCGCTAACCGTGGTAATTAAAAACAGAATTGAGAAAAGTTCAGTTATGGCCTTCAACAAAAAAGGAAATCACAATTGGCAGGCCAAAGGGCCATCTGAAATATAATTGTGGAAACATAAACAACTCGGGAGACGAGACTTAATCTGTTACCTGAAACTAACCTGTATGGTTTGTCTGCATGATAATCCGAGGATTGTGGGGGGGACGACTGTTGGATTGTACTAGAACAAACCAGACCTAAAACTGGGAAATAATATTTATTATGGAAAATCAATGATTAAAATAAGACTAGCACAAGGTTTATAATTCAGAATTTACAAAACATCTCCATGGGTATAGTTTCAGATGGAATACCAAGAGGAGAGGGGAAAGGATGAAAATTTACCTCCTTCCATTTGGAAATAATGGTGCAAGGCATAAACAAGAGAAAGCATGAGTTATAAAAGCGGGACAATACCTGCAACTAAATCCGAAGGTTTGGGAATTACTGACTCTCCAAAACAATCGAACCTCACTGCAGTCTTGGGCCGGACTCGATATAAGCAAATCGCGTTGGCAACTCGGACAGTTAGAAAGTAATGAGACCAGAGGCGAACAGCGGACGAGATATCTAAACCCCGCGTGACCTGTTGCCGGGAGAATTCCCGACTTTGAACCCCGTTCCATGATTTAGAAGAGTAAAGTATCACTATAGAAATTTAGGAGGGAATGGTTGAGTTTTGTGCCAGGAACTATATAAAACAATTTAAAACTAACCCGATGAATCTTCCGTTTTTATTTCGTCTTCCAGAATATTTTTATTTCTTTCATAATACAGTTTTGCCATGGCTCGAACCAGTGCTCCGAATTACCGACGACATTCGATCTTTACTGCTCTGAGATCACAGCGTGGTCAGATTGGTCTGGGTCGAAATGGCCAGCGACCAACAATCAACTGACCGATGACAGTAATACCTTCCGTAGGGTTGACCCTATGATTGACTCGTCGTCCTTCGATACTGAGATCCGGGCTGCGTGTATGTTATAGGCTGCATGTGACCATACTACCTAGCTGCTGCAACCCAGGATCGACCGGGGCGAACGTGTTATGGCAGGATGGTTTTTCACTTTTTTAGGAAATCAACATTGCACTTACAAACATTGTTTACAAATTAACTTCAAAAATTTATTATTTTACTATTTCAAAAATAAAACCAAATAAAGTTGATATATTTTGTAGTAGATAATTTGAATAAACATATATTTAACCAGAATTCTAATTAGAAATCACCACAAGCAAAATATGCATTTTTACTGTAATCAAAAAGTAAAACTGTGTAAAAAAAATTATAAAAGTTTGCCAAAAAGTGTACTCAATGAATATGATTTGTTAGATCATTTGATAGAACATAATTAATAAAAATAAAAAATAGATAAAAGTCTGTGTAACACCATAATAATGTTTTTAAATTCGCATTAGTTATTGAAAATCACACTAAAACTACTGCACTGTATAGCACATTACATCATAATATATCTACATTGTTCAGTATAATTTCCCTCTGAAATAAATGAATGTCTTATTTGATGGCAGAATGATTTAGTAATGATGTTCTTGTGCCATACACCTTGTCCATATAAAATTTGTAAAACTTCAGTAAATTATACATTTTATAAGGACGTGCTATAAGACAGAAATGAAAGTCCAACGTTGCGATTTTAGACCTATACGTAATCTTTTAAGCTCGTTTATTAAAAAAGCGATGAAGATTTTGAAAAAATATTTAGTGTTATTATTTATCATATCAAACAGCAACTTTCAAGTTGAGTGCAATACCACAGTTCCAAAATCAAGCTGCCCTCCTGTTCATCTCTGTTCATGAGCGAGAGTAATGGAGAGTATTATAGCCAAAGGTAGAGAGGGTTGTTTTATGTTTGAAAAATGAAGCAACCAAGGCGACGTGAGTATCACCTCAAGATATTTTGGAGCAGCTTCACTCGGAGAAGATCTGTGCGGAAAGGGTTAATTGACCTGAAAGCATTTCTCAGTGAGATCTACCTGCAATGTTATTGTTATGTTTTGTCAACACTTATATAATGCAAGTTTAGCTGTAATGCAAGTACCTGGTATACTAAGATCCGACAATGTCATCATAGGTATATTGAGCTTCGTATAGTTCTACAGAAGGATGCTGAGAATACTGTGAACTGAACATGTGAGGAATGACGAAGTTTTAGGGGAAATGGATACAAGAAGGATACATTTATAATTTAAAAAACAATTGAAATTTCTAGGACATAAGGGAAGAAGGCTTGGGAAATTTGACACTCACAGCTCATTAAATTCAAGAGAGGCTGAGGAAAGCAGGGAATAAAAGACCTAACGAGCTGGCAGATCACGGTTTAGGAGGGATTGCATAATGACAAAACATACGAAGAGCTACAAAGGAGAGGAAATTATGGAGAGACATGATCGCTCACGACCTGAAAGAAAATAGAAGATATTTTACCCAAGCCTAATCTTTTTACAATCTGTCAATCAACCAGTCGATGAAAATAGGGTTCTTCTAAACATATCAGATAATCACACCCAACTTCTTTGAACTTTTTCGTTTCTCTTTGTCTCTTGAGACTTTTCGCTGCTGCATGACGGTGACGCCGATCCACTGCAAATTCAAAAAGCATCGCCTCAGAAAATCATTGTATAACTAGTAATTTGATGATTTTTAGTACTAGTTAATCAAAGAAACAGAGTATATATAAACAATTACAAAACATGAAATATCTTATAATCGGAAAGATCGCAGTGAATCAGTTTACATCAACTTATTTTCAAAAGGCAATCCTTTTGAGCAAAGGTCAACATTTGATATTTACTTATATTACCCTAGTACAGAAGAGAACCAAGCAGAAGTAAGGAAAAAGAACAGTTGAACTGCCTGGCTTGGAAATCTTGACTTTTGACTTAGGCATGGACCCATAGTTTTCCCCGATAGCACCTGCATAAACTTCTCAGCCTTTAAGCTTACGTAAAGTTGTCTTCCAACAAGAGTGTAGACATGTCAGGAATAGAACAGAAATAATTTGATTAAGTCTTCCTTTAACATTTTCCCCAAAATGCATTGCTCCTATTATCTTTTTGAACACTAACTTTCAACTGTTATCCCCCTAACTTGTCTATTCGTCGAAACGATGACACCTTTCTTAAAATCCACATAGCTAAGTCGTCATTATTTCAGAGATTCTAGGAACTTTTCTCTGAATAAGATTGGAAAGAAAATAATTAGATGAACGCGAATCGTTTTAGGTTAGAATAAATAAGACAACTTCAAGCCATAGGTTATCCTCTCTTGAAAACAAAGCTTTCGGCAAGGAGAAAATGAAAAGCAAAAAGATAAGAGTGAATCTACGTGTTATTTAGTTCTTAGGTGAATGATAAAGCCAAATAAAGAAAAACAGATCGATTGAAGTTGCATTTATCAACAGCAATGCGTAATAATCGATTTCGTTTACTGTAAAACGCACAGTAAGCGGATATATTTTTAACATTGGCGATCAAGTCTTTAAATAAGGTAATTTCTCCGATGATAATGTGGAGATTCTCTAACACTACATGAAAAATGCTTTCTGAGTGTCTTTATTCATATCTTTATTCCTTTCAATAAAGACTTTTCGTTCAATAACTTTCCTTATAGAAACCTCTTCAGGAATTGCTGATGTCATTTACGCTAAGTAAGTACAGGATCTTTTAAGTGGAAAAAAGTCAATGATGTAACATTAACTGTTTTTCTATGTACTTCTTTCCTTCAATCTGTTCTGTGAGTATCAGGTTTTCGAATCCCTTCTTCCTTTTTACGTGCCCCAGAAATTTAAACTTCCTCTTCCTGATGTTAAATATAAGTTACCTTTTTGTTTTCATTTTCATCAAAACCGCTTTCTGTAGAAAGATATTTCTGTTGCTTCAAGTCTCTTCTTCTTTGAGGAGGCTACAAGCGCACAAATAAAATATAATTTCCGAATTGTGGTTTTCATCAAAGCCGCGAAACCATGTTTCCGTTGAAAACGGTCATTGAAATCTTAACATTTAACTCGAATGAAACGATTATAAATCAGATCCAGATAGATCTGTTTAAATGTTTTAATATTCCTATTTATATGAAGAGGAATGTGTTTCACGCTTCACCAATGTTATGAGTACGAAAAGTTTGGCATAGTTTCATTTTCTGATTTGGTTGTTAAGATCATATAGTAGCAAATACATACATATTTATGAAAACATACATTTCGATTCATCCATTTTCAATATTTTGTTATACGATTTATACACACATTCAAGTCGCATGGATCAGATTGTAGTCTTCAAATGTTGCTGTGTTAAAGGCAGATTTGTTTGCACCGGGATTTTTACAGTGGTTTTCACTCCATAAAAGACCCTTGGATAGAGGGTTTCAGATAAATGACACAGCTAGTTTAAAGAAAGATAACGTTTAACCCTAGACTTGAATAGGTTAAAATTGTAGTGATCAGGGAAGCAGACATTTGGGAGTCAGTTCCTCAAGGCAGCGGTTCGTGGGAAAAAGCAGCTTGAGTGGAAATTAATTCTCACCAGGAGATATTAATGGAATGGTTGTTCGCAACAATGTGCTTGGCATAAAGTTTAGGACTGATGGAACTAAGGATTGTAGTACATCTGAACACTCTCCATGGCAATAGCTATAGAGTAGAAGAAACGCGTGCGACATCTAGAGAAAGGGATTTCATAATGTAAAGTAAATTCGTCGCCTACGGAGACGATTTTGTATTGTTGAGAGTGAAAAGTGAATACTTGACAGCTTCCATCCATATATAGACGGAAATACTCCATGTTCGGCGTGATATAGTTCTTGTAAATGTAGAGGATAGCAGAAGGAATGACTTACTTACTGCAGCGGTACAGGGAACCGACCATTTTCTCGATATCTTTAGCGATATAACGTATGTACGAGTTTCATTTGCGGTCTGGGTTGAGTTTAAGACCCAATAGGCCTTGTTGACATGAGGCATCCCTGGTGGAATTTCTGTTCATCACGATTGGTGAACGTTCTAGGACAGATCAGTGAAGGTGGAAGGTCATTAGTTTTGCTTTGGAGGCATTAAAAGTAACCAGCAATTTTTACCCACTGATCAGTTAGAGTTTATATCAGATGTTAGATTAGTCTTCATTTCTGAATGTTCCGTCAAAGAATTTATATTTTTAAAATTTTAATATATAAATAAAATACATAAACGCTACTCGTCCCAATTTGGCTATAAAGCATTACCAAAGAATTCGGCGTAGTTACTCCGATTGTTTTACATCATGTAAAATTCTGTAGAAAAATTAGAATAAAAATGCAAATCGTTATGATATATTGACTGATAAAATCAAGTCTAAAATATATTAATAAATCTATCACCATCAGGTGTACTTAAAACAATATTCCGATGAATGTTGCGACTGAGATAAAGATTAAAATTTTTATCAATGTTCAGAAATTGCACATTCACGTATTAAATGAAGTACAATTCACAAAGATTTTTATTCATTTTATTCAAGTTTAAACTGGAAATATATTATATTTCGCAAAATGAATACGAACTCTGAGTTAACTTGAGGAAGAATTTACCACGAAATGTGTGGATTTATTTTAAGTTTCATTTTTGTAACTAATAACTGAAAAATACTTTTAATACTTGAAAGCATCTGAATCTGAATTTTCCTGCTTATATATGCCATTATCTTTCAGCACGTGGACGGTCATGACTCTCTACAAGAAAATTTACCACTTTACCATCCCACATAGACTTTGATCTATGAGTGTTAAGATCTAACCTGATTTTCCGTCTGAATTTACTTCCATAGTTTTCTCCCACGTTTGCATATGGCTGCAAGTTGGTTGTTCGTATTTTCCTGATTCTTGTTTCTTCATGACGGGACCCAGAAATTGCAGCTGTCTCGTTGTGATTGTGAGCAAAAATTTCAGAGTAGTTCCTATTCTCTTTAAAATTCCCTCGGTATTCAAAGGTTTCATTTGAAGAAAAACTGAATTCAAAACCCTGATTGATGGCAAGTCTACTCCAAAAAATAGTACTTTCTACAGACACCACAACAGCAACAATTTGCATGATGAGGTTGTAGCTCAATGTTCTACAAGGGAATGGCACTAAGTTTAAGGCGGACTGGTTGATATCTGCTCAAGAATTGAACTTTGCAAATGATAAAAGTGTTTAATAAAGTTTAAACTTTCTAACACGCATCTTCACTCGGAAAATATAAACATATTCTGTTTTTATATCTTTTAAATGAAAATGTGTTGAGGCCTCACGTTAACTGTAGCTATAAAATACTTTTCTGTCACAAAATATGTATTTTCTAGGTCATCATAATACATTGAATGGATTTTGATGCTCAGAGAACTGAAAGGTCTGTGCTTCCTGTCAAAATCTTTATAGTGAATTCCTCCTGTCTGCATAAAGAGTTACAGTTTGCACTTAATATAGGTGTATGCTGTAAAATATATTAACTATGTGAACCTTTATTTAGACCTTATCCTTTGAATGTCAGTTTAAACTATCTAAATATAAATTATATCTAAATTTTAATTTTAAATTATAAGTTCATTAATTGGAAAATTCCACGCAATGTGTTGTCTAAAATCAAGAAAAAACGATGTTTAAGCAAAATGGTCACAAAACTGACGCCAGGAAGATATGGGTTTAGCACAATGTCTATGTGTCGAGTAAGCTGTAAAAAAACAGTAAAAATGGCTTCGCCCACTTGATCTAATCCGACATCCACAAAAATTTGTTTTATGTGGGTGAAGCGAGAAATGTTATGTTGTGTCAATCTTTTAACTAAAATGTATTAATCATTTGAAAATAAATATTCAAAAACTGTATTTTTATTTTGTCTTTAGAAACTGAAGATAGGGCAGAAACTTCCCATTATAATTGACATCTTGCATCAGCTTGTAACCATTAATAACCTATTAATATTTATTCGTACATACATATGTCTCCACTTGTTCATAGGTATATAACGGTGAACAATATTATGAAAATATATCCAAGCAAGTAAGAAAATATGAAAAGCATATGTTGCTTTACGGAAAATCTTTTTGTAAAACCAGACAAACTATTAATATACACTCTGCAATAGAGATTTTATGAAATATCAATTGCGTTATATTAATCACTAAAGAAAAACATTAGTTACCACATAATATTAAGAAAATCCTTTTTTTTAATTAAATTGATTATATGGCGCTTGTTAATAAAAGCATGTGCTCTTCGAGGAATTAATGACAGCTTCTAGTCTCGATCTATTTCACATTTCTCCACTTTCGGAAGTGGAAAGGGTATCATTCTGTCGCGCCGCTACGAATATTTTGTAATCTGTTTCAGATTAAAGATGAAAACTCCACTCTTTCCGTTAACGATTCCAAGTTGCATAGTTCATCTTTATACAAAAAAAACGCTAAAGAAAATCAAACATTTTGTATCATGTTGAGAAACCTCGGCTAAAATGATTTCAAAAACACTTGGAATATTAAGCAGCAGTTGAGTGAAGAAGCTATCCGCAATCTGGTACAAAGTGCTTGAATGACTACGAGAAAAAATATCAATACATTAAAATGGATTTTGCAGCATTTTCATTAAGCTAGTCATAATGGTTTGGTATGGCCTGTCACGGTCGATGAAATATTTTCATATGCAAATGTTTCAGAGATCAGAGACGTCCCATATCATGATTTCACTTGGATTCTCCCTCTCGCATTTCCCGTCTATGGACTTCCCTTAGTTTATTTGCTTCCCTGATAACTACATTCTTCAAAAATTTAAATGAAACGTCAATCGCCATCTTCTATCTTCTTGAATCCCGTCCATCTTTTGTCCGTTCGTCAGTCCTCCCTATACCCAGTCTTTTCTCTCACTTTCTCTCCCTGTTATGTCCTGCATACTAGTGGCATCGCTTATTGTGAAATTAAATATAAAAACAAAGAAACACAAGCCATCAAATCAGCAGAAACGTTTATAAACGGGATTTCGTTTCGGAATAAAGAAGGTATTTCTCTGACTGAAAATCTTTAGATGATTCAAGATGAATAATACTCGAAATTGGCGCTCAAATTAAACTCATTGTTGAAAGAAAAACGGCAAGGTAATCGTAGAAAATTGTCCTCTTCTTATAGGAGAGTTCATATATTCAGAGCGCTGCCAAGACGGTGGATATTAAATATTTTGAGAGCGAGTGCAAAGGGTCTACTTTTTCCTTTCATTAGATCTTCACCCAGCTACATCTTGTTTTCAAATCTTAACATTATTGCGAGAGGAAAGGTTTCCCAATGAAGAGATGTGATAGGAGCAATATAACATTATTTCAATGACCAAACAGAATTAACTTTGAAAGGTTTAAAGTCATTTGAGAAAAGTTATATCAACTATGTTGACAGAGTTTGAATATATGAAATAACATGCATATTTCTTAGATCCCTGTCATTCTCATGTAGATCAGATTAACGTTTTCATCAACCCTTCTTCTCAGTTATACGAGCTAATTTCAGCATGCATAATTTTAATATGAAACATTTCCCATTAATTGTGCGTATAACCCGTGCATGTTTAATAAATGTTTCTTTTCCATTTCTAGTTAGAGATAATTCGGATGAATTGGCATAAATTACCGTATGTATAAAGTAAGGTAAACACTTTTCACAGTCATTGTTCTGAAATTTTAATTATCACCGTACGCAAATAGAAAATAATACTAATAAGATTAAACTGTAATATTTGTTTCGGTCGATATTTCAGTCGGAGAACTGAGATGCGAAACTTGCGGGGTTAGACATGTTAATAAAATTAACGTAAAAGCAATTGCAAAAAGAATCGTAAATATAGAATAAGTCTTATATGATTTTCTTTTCATAGGTCTTTGCTACAGCGAGTTCTCTGCGCGTCTTCCAAGGTCTGGAGCTGCTTATTTCTACAGTTACGTCACGGTAGGCGAATTGTGTGGATTCGTCGTCGGATGGAACATTCTTCTGGAGTATATGATAGCTGCAGCAGCCGGAAGCAAAGCTTGGGGCCAATACTTGGACAATATTCTCAATGATACAATTCAAAAGTGAGATACTGAAATTTTCTATTCCAAATTAATTTCTTTTTTTCCTCCCGTTTTATTCATTTATACTGTCTGATTCTTTCATTCTTTCTTACATATATAGGATTGCTGCAACTCAATTTCATGTTTTACTCCTGTCAGAGATTTATTCTCTTGTGCAGTTTTGGCAACGATAGACGATTTTTGCCGTAGGTGTTACAGTAATATTTTTGTGACCTTTCATATGATGTTATAGTCAACGAACTGAAGCACATTACATTCCACACTCGCCGCAAATACATTAATATATGGATGTATGTATTACATATTAGCTTAAAAGCTACTCACCGTGAGGACCTTTAAGCTAGCTGCGTTGGGATACTTGGAGCTCCGAATTAAAGGAATCTCTGGTCCAGCTTACAAAAAACAATGATATTTTTGAAGAAATAACCTTGAACTCCTCACTTCTCTCCATAGCACTTCAAACCCTCTGATTCTGGCTATAAGTCCAATTCTGGCCAAAAGACCGATTAGGTCCGAAATTCCAATTCAGGCCGATAACTTAGTTCTTCAAATCACAAACGCTGCGGAACTTCAAAACCTCACGTCACGAAATGGCTCACATTAACTCCGATATCTTGCCCTTTTGAAGAAATAAAATTGATTTTCTCAATTCACAAAGTTTTAGAGATATTTTAAACTGAATTTAAAACATGATGTTTGAATTCAAGTTTTTGTGTTCCTTTAAATTCAATGTGAATTTGAAACATTTAAAATGATTTTTTTTTTCAGTTATTTTAAAATTTGGATTTTTAACTGTTTCCTCCCTTATCCGGATACAAATCTCAATGCTGGATGTTCAAGCACCAAATAAACAGCAGATTTTCAATCCCGGAATCATCCCGATTCCTGAAAGCTATTATCTGCCTATCTAGAGCAAGTGTGGCCCCAGTTAGACGCGTTACAAACATACGGACGGACTGACAGAATCTTCCGTTAATTTATTTAGGTACAAGATAGATTTGGTAATCGAATGACAATTAGAAAAGAATTATGTAAAGCTTTCCGTCCTTAAAAAAGACTACAAACATTTAAAAAGAAGAAACTTGTTTTAAAGAAATGTTGTCATTCAGTTATCCAACATTGTTATAATCTATAGGAATATATATATCATATTCTTCCATACATATATACGAACATCTCTGGCGTTGGCACCAGTCTATATCTTAAGATAATGGTAACGATCTGTTTGGTTAGAATCAGTCTTGCCGAGAGCAACATCTAGGACTCAACAAACATATGCTTCATTAAAAATCTCATTCGAAGTTAAAGAATATATAAACTGGAATGTGGAGCATGAACTTGATTTAAGTGTCTCTTCGTCTGCTAACCTATATCTGATGGTGACGCTTCTCCTCACCTATCCTGATTTCTGAAAAAGCTTATCGCTAGTTTTTTAAGCTATCTTAATCAGACTATGAATTTCAATCGCGCTTTCAGACATACTTAAAGCAAAATGACCTAGGCGTTGTCCTGTGACCAGCACTCAGTATATAACATCCTTTGTTATGCAACCATTCTTCATCCAATGAACATGGTCAAACATCCAACTCGCATCGTGGGCGTATTTTTTGTTTTCGCTTACATGAGTATCTTCGTGCGTACAATTCTATCAGTAACGTCCGGGACAACTGATCAGCAAACTGATTACTGTTGTTTTAAGATGGTCCCAATGGGGATCTACCTTATTTCTCAATTGCTAGTGTAGCGGCTGACTCCAGACTATTCCCTCGTCAGAATTCTCACAATATTTAGTTATGGAAGAACGCTTGGCATAGAGAAATAATTACCAAGCTTATCTCGCTAGGATATTCTCTCGTTTAGTGAGCTGGCTATTTACAGATTGCTCTGTTCTGGGAAATGCTAATGTACATTATGTCTCACGTCATTAGCCACTTTATTTACCATCGATAGATAAAATAAATACTCCGATAAGGTCAATTTGGCAGCTGATCTAAAAGAAACTAAATGACTTACACAGTTGTTAAATGGAGCAAGAAATGTCTTGCTAATTGTAACACCTCCAACATGAAACTGCACTATTTTAATGATATTAAAGAACCTTTTTGCCTCACATCAACATCGCTGATGTTAATATTCAGAAGAATGACACATTACGACTTTCCAGGATAGCGTTTTCCGTCTACATGAAGTGAAATAATTATATTGAATCATTTGCCTGGTCTGCTGCTAGAAGATTTGGTCCACTGTTTCACACTAGATAATCTATCTTACGCATTTATAAGTCTACCATTCGTCTAGTACTAAATTAGCAGCTAGGTCTCATAACTTTACAGTAGAAACGGTTAAATATAACCATAAGTTCTATGCTAACAGATTATTCTCTCGTACTTCCCGCTTGTTGAACTCTCCTCCTGGATCTTTCTTTCAAGTAACTTTGCTTCCCAAAAATTTAAAGGCAATGCCAATCGCTACAATCTATCTTAATTCTCTTTCTTTTATTGTTCTCTCTCCTTAACGTTTTTCTTTCTCTCATTATTTAACAAACTCTACTCCAACTTGCGTCTTGGTGGCTCTGATTGCTTGGAGTAAAATGATAAAAAAAATTATTGGAATCTAACGGCTTATTCTGAATGATGACGGACGTCTACTACGTATATGTAATGACCTGAACATGACATTTTGAAATTAGTCTCCATGTTGCGAAGTTTAAAATTGGTCTTAAGGCTGATTCGTCAGATGAAAAAGTTAGCTATTTTAGTGTTTGTAAATGATACAATAATGCTGGAATTGGTAAAAATAATAGACAAGAATCATGTAACTGCGAAGTAGTTCTTTGAGTATCCAGGTAATCTTCTGTGCACTCCTGATAAATTTAAGAATTTGAAATTGTTTTCTGAATCGCTTATTGAAAGTTTTATATAACGAAATAGAAGAGCTCATAAAATCATTGGATGAGTTACTTCTTCAACGTGTTTCCTATGGCTATATCATGTGGAAACAACGAGTCCCATATGGTCACCGAAGTTAAGCAAATTCGAATCTTGTCAGTACCTAGAAGGGTTACCGATTGGAAATACCAGATGAGGTAGGCTAGAGTGTGAGGATAATATCATGGATAATGGTTCGGAAACGTTAATGGGAGGGCCGAGTTCCAATTCCATTCGAGTCCATTATATTCACTTACGCGCAAATACGCTCGGAAAGGTATAAATCCCCCTCTTCTCCACCCAGCTATGGGTTAAGACTTGAATCACTAAATCATTATTATCTCAAAAATTTCTTACAATCTAAAAATAAACAGTAGAAAACGAATTTGTTAAGCATCTATTTCACATTAATTTTGTCTTCATAATATAGCCAACTCATGATACAAGTAAGGGCCGTAACTGGAGGAGTATTTCAAAATGTTGGAATTTCAGAAATTTTGGGAGAATCCATTTTTAAGGATTTTTTAATAATTGTATAGCTTTAACATATTAAATTTGATTCTATTTGTTATGATAAAATGGTTAATAACTTTAGAAAGAAAAACTAAATTTACTCAAAAACTTAAATTTTATAATAAATATATTGAACTGCTAGAAAAGATGGTTCACAGTCTCCTAACAAATTCTTCTCGTCAGAATCATTCTTGCACATGTATAAATTTACCATCTATCCGTACACTGATTACTGCTGCCATATTTGGTTTGCTGCTCCTACTACATATCTCGGTGTGACGACGTTTCCCTTCAACTTTTCTACAAATATTTTGATAGAAATTGTTCTGAGCTGTTCTCTCCTTAGTGCCTCGACTACATGAATTTAAGCGTACTACAAGATTGGTAACTAGGTCTCACCGTTTTATTGTTGAACTAGCTAGATTGCTACAATCAGTTCTATTTGAATAGTTTCTTTTCTTGTGCAATGAACTCACAGTTTCTTAATTCTCTGATACCTAAAAGCTTCAGATTTAAATGCAATATCAGTCGCTATCGTCTGTATTCCTGAAACTTGAATCTTTATTGTGCTTTCCTCACTAAAGCCTTTTCATTCTTTCACGCCCTGCGTTCTAGTAGCATTATTTCTTTGCTGGGTATGAAGGGATTAATCATATATATGTACAGGGTGCAGCTGGTATTTGAGGACAGATTTTGTGTATTAGTAAAAAAACTTGCTGAACAAATGAATATAATTATATTTGATTACAAACAAGTAAACATGGCATTTAGCTAATTATTATTTAATTTTATTCAATAAAACCACCACTAGCATCAATAACTGCCTCTACACGAGGTCAGAATTGGCTGCAAGCTCTGATTAATTGGTCCTTATTTATGTTAGACATTACTCGAAATATTGCAGCTTTAAGTGAGTCTTTGGTGTTATGAGGCTGTTTATTAACCTCCTCCTCACCAACGCTCCATACATTATAGTCTAGTAGATTTAGATCTAGATAGTTAGGAGGTCAAATGTTGGGTGTGATGTGGTCTTACAAATGGTCAGCCATCCATTCTTGTGTTCGTAGAGCCTTGTGGAATGGATCCGAGCCTTGCTGTAGGATATGTATGACCTGCTGTTGCATACGTTGTCAATCCAGGGTTTGACAACTGTTTCTAGAACCTCAGTGTAAGCAGCAGCATTTACTTTAAGACCACGCGAAAAAAAGTGTGGTGGCATAACATGTCCTTCATTGCTAACAACACCCAGTACTATATCACTTGAAGTAAATTTTTTGCGCATCACTCTTGGCACCTCAGAAGGATCTGAACAAAGCCATCTGTCATTTCTTCTGTTAAGTTTTTGATCTTGATCAAAACTTTTCTCATCTGAGAAAAGCCAAATCACACCAGCTTCTGAAGGATTTTTAAGTTTGTTTAAAAGCCTTTTGGATCTGTTTAAACGGTTTTCTTTTGTTTTTTCATTGACCTCTCTTCATCACGTAGGACTTGTATCAAATGTCTTCATGAACACGCCTTCTGATTGTTTTTCAGACACATGCAGCTTTTTGGCAATTGACCTCATTGACTGAACTCGGTTTTCATCAATTGTCTGCTTGACTTCAAGAAAAAATTCAGATGTTCTCACTTTATCAGAACGTGCAGACATTGGAGAATTGTCAGCGTCTTCTAACTCTTTCCGTATCTTGTGGGCAAACGATCTTGCAACTCTGAGGAAACATGCAATATCCAAATCGCTATGATCAGCCTTTACTGACACAATCCCAGCATGCCTTTTCATTTCATTTGTTATCGTAGGGTTTGCCATTCTTGATTTCTGAAAATAAAAGCATTAGAAGTTAGTGGGAAGCAGTATTAATCTTAAATCTGTATGTCCTCAAATACCAGCCACACCCTGTATATCTACACTATATTTAAAAGGTTAGAAGCAACCCCAAAATTAGCATGGGGTGAATTGAACAGAAAAGTGAAAAAATGAAAAGGAGCTCTTAGAGTCATTGAAAAAAGAATGGAGTTAATTATCAAACTTTTGAGAAACTTTTGCAACGAATGCCAAAAATCTGTGCTGCAGTATTCAAAGCTAAAGGAGGATATTTTGACGAGATCAAAATTTAATAATAAAATGCTTTTTTTCTATTTGTCATAATAAAATTTCTAATAGAAAAATCATGTCTCACTTTTTAACCATTTATAAAATATTTATCTTATTTAAAGTACAAAACAACTACGTTTAAGGTTCAATTGAAAAAGTTACCAAGGGTGGCGTAAAACATTTGAAATGTAGTGTATATATATATATATATATATATATATATATATATACACATATATATGTATATATATGTGTGTGTGTGTGTGTGTGTGTGTTTTGAATAGCAATATGATACAACGAATATTAAATGTATGTCACATAATTTAATTTTAAATAAATTTCTGTGTAAAAACAAAATCGAGGAAACGTCTTCAGACGAAGAGTCTGTTAAAATAACATAACAAAACATTGAAATTAACTGTGTTTTTGTAACATTTCTATGAGAAATTAATAAATTATTTCTTTAAATGAAGTAAAATTACTCAATTTTCGGTTAGAGCATACTGCCGCGTCTAGATCTTCATTGATTTTCTTTAATTTTGCAGTGTAATAAATGACGTTACTGTATATGAAATATATGAATTCGAAATACTTATGTTTACCTGTTAGGAACAAAACTATTGACTGATTTCGTTTAACGGCTTTTCAACAGTGATGGGTCATTTTTGGCCAGCCAGATGAATACATAGTACAAATTGTTTTTTTTTTCTTTTTCAACATTACGAGGAGCTCAGTTTGGTAACTACAATTCGTTTTAAATAGATTAAAAATATAGATTAGGCAAAAACATCACATTTACCATCAGTGTATTTACTTTCACAAATAAGAATGTCAATGGGAAGATTATCTGTTAAATAGTGAAAATGGTAACGTTAACTTTAAAGGAAAAATATTAAATAAACTTCTAATTGAGACCAAAATTCCCAAAATAGATTCATTCTGCACAAAATGTTTCACTTTTTTAAATAAACATAAAATACACAAATCTTATACTTACTTCAGTTAAGTAAGCTGAAGTTATCTAGTGTGTAAAAACTAATCTTTCTCTGTATTTCTTAAGCTACCTACAAAAGCGAAATTCCGCGGACGTAAATCAAAATACAAATGCGTCGCTCCGAGCAAAACGAGATTTTAAAATAATCCTTTAGTGCTTTACTTTAGTTAAACCATGCGTATACATGTTATATATAATACCATGCATCATAACAATTGTGTTCAGATCATTTTTCTGCAAATTTTCGGCACATTCTGTAATGAATATTTTTGATTATATCAATAATGTTTCTTAGAAATTCAGCAACCATTCTAATTATGCGGAACTTAGAAAACACGATAAAATTAATTATCCTGTTTCCACATTATAAGAAGGATGTGTACATCTGCTATAATTTATACGTATGTGAAATATTCTGCACATTAACTCTGAAAGATTTTTATCTGAAGACCCGTCTTAGATTTTTTTTAATTAATTAAATTAAAACGTTTTAATAATACGCACGCAGTGTTTGTGTGTATGCATGTCATAGTTTTCTTTTTTCTGCATTATTTCAATTTATTTTTTATTTTCGCGGATTATCACGTCATATCTTATTTCTCTTTCAATCATGTTAGCTCTTTTGTTGACACTATTTTATCCTTTCCTCTGTAATTTAGTATTTCATCGTTTGAACACATTTGTATCCCAGATTTTAATTTAATGTGTTTACTCTTTTCTTCCATTGGTTCAGTTTCGTCGAACGATGAAACATACTTTTATTTCGATATTTTTCATTATTAATGTATTCGGCCAGGTTTATAATTTCTATTTTTTAACGTATTCTCCTCTTCATTTTTAATTCCCTTTTTACCTCTTCTCAGGTTTCCTTCTTGCGTGTCTTTGGTTTCTTCCCCTCCTCATTCATCTATTTCACTTACTTCGTTTTATTCAACCTTCGGCACCAGTCATTAAATCACTGCCTTTATTCTTAAACTTCCCGCCCTCTTCTATATCACTTGATTCGTTTTCTTCATTTTATTAATGCTTAGTCTAAATTGTTTTAATGAAATCTTATACACAGTTCAAAAGCCCCCCATAAATATTGTAAGTGTAATTTCTAAATTGACTGCACAATGTAACGTAAAAATGCGAAAGGTTAACCCTTTGACAGACCATGTATGTTTGGTCCTATGAATTATCTGTCGGTCTGAAAACATTTTAAATATATATGCTATCAGATTGTGTCAAGTTTTCTAGGATAAAATCGATCGTTGAAGTTTGAAATCTGAACCAAAATGTGTTTTGGCATAAATATTCTTGCGTTACACGTCCACATTTACAAAAGTAATTTTTCTTTAAGTACTCGGCACGATAAAATAATTCGTCGGATGTTATTTTGAATTTAGAAACACTTATGTATACAGGAATTATTCTGTTATGTATTTAGGCAGCAAATTCTCTTTTAGGCATATCAGACTGAATAAATTACTAACATTATGTCTTCTTATTTTGATCATAAACTTTTCATATTCACGAATATTTTTCTGTATATTGCAATTAAATAAGGCAATATAAAGGCACTGTAACAGCGAGAATCACTTTTATTTCCCAATTACATTCAGGGTGCAACTGGTAAGGCAAAAACTATATGTAGCTATCCATGAAATGTTTTTTTTTTAATTGTAATATACGGGAAAATATTCTTGAATATGAAAAGAATATGATTAAAATAAGCAGACATAATGTTTGTAATTTATTCAATCAGATATGCCTAAAAGAATTATTCTATATAACATGTAATATGAATGAGTGAAACTATTTAATTCAATTGTAATTTTCCTTGTGAATTCGTTTTTCATAAAACTGTTTGAAACAGATGTAAATGATGGCGTCAGCATTACATTTGCATAATGTGACGGTAAAATGAAACCTATCCTTTTTAGAAAGACCCGAAGCAAATGAAATGTCACTGAATTTTGCTCGGCTAGATTTCATATTTATGGTGACTTCAGTTTTCAGCACAGACTGATGAAAGAGACAGATACTGCAGAGACTCCTCCAGCGCCTATTTCGCATCGCGTTACTGCTTAAATAGCTAGAAATAACCGGAAGTTTTATTCTAACAGTTTCTTTTGTCGCAAGTCTCGCTTGTGAAACTCTTTTGCGATTCCTCGATTCTCTGCCACCAACGAATTTCAAAAATGCAACGTCAGTCGTCGTCATCTATCTTCCTGAAACAGTTTTTTATTGTCCTTTCTCCACACTAAAGTATCCTCATTCTCTCTCACTCTCGGCAAGCCTTGAAGTCTTAGTGGCATTATCACCTTTCTTCGTCGTCACATCGATTTCATTACATTAATGCTTTATTTTTTCGTAAATGTTTCTGTGAGAAAATTTTCATTTGAAAAAATGTGTTTTCTTCTTTTGCTAGCAAATGCCTACAACAATGCCTTCTCTAATATTTCAATAAAATTATATTTAGGATAATACAAATACGTTAATTTCTAGCGATAAAAAGATTTGAACAAAAAAATATATTTTAGAAACTTAGCGAAAATATTAAAAGATCTTTCGCTCAGGAATAAACAGGACTTTACCTTCAATTAAACATAAAAAAATGTAACTGATTATTTATTTACTAAGTGAATTGACCATCATAGATAATATAAGGAAAAGTAATTTAGCAATGAAGCCTATATGATCACTGTATAAACTTGAAAGAATTGTTTTCTATACAGAAAAATTAATTAAAGGGAAACGAAAGGAAAAATAGACGCCGAAATTCACTCGCTGCTCTATCGCTATTTCAGGCAATTCATTTGCTCTTAATCATACTTCAAATGCGTACGTCGTTCTATTGAATTGAGAATTGATAATATCTTTTAAAAATATAGAAAATAGATAAACAGTAGTTTATGAAAGAGATAGCTTTTTATTTATTCATAGATAAATGTCTCTCTCAGCATTCAAAAGAGATAGCCCCCATTTTAATGGTTAATGAGATATTTTCAAATAATGTATTTTAAAATAGACGTAAGTTGCACAGATCCTTCTGTTCATGGGTTGATCAGTGCCAAGGATTTGTAGAACTGTTCAAGTAGTTGGTGTAGACGAAATATTATATTTCAGATTATTGTTGTCAGAAAGAAATATATAAACGTCACTTGTAAACGTCAATACGCATATTTAAATTGTTTCTACCTAAGGAAAATAGAATATGTGTTCCCTTGCATACAACGAAAGAAAAAAGAAATGGTAAGTGATGAAACACTTTATGCAGCTATGACTGGGGAAGTTATAAACTATTGTAAAAATATTTTCTTGTTTTTTTTTTTGTTTGTATGTTTGTCGATCATAAAATCTGTTTTCTCTGGCTGCTGGTTCGTTGATAGTCATGCATATAGTTTTTATGATTCTTCGAACGGAACTTTCTCCTTGGTCTCTTAAAGGGTCAATTGTATAATATTGCATATGAAAGAAATAGGTTTAGTTTGCACAAGTGTCAAAAACATAGACATTGATTCTGCATACAGCTGGCCTATTTTTGAAGTGGTTACCCATTTGTATGATAATGTGTATTCTTGACCCCCAACCGAGAATACGTTGGAATTATCTTTTATCTATCCTATAAGATCAAGTTTAGGGTCCAATATACAGAGTTCGCCCAAAATGTATACAAACTTCATGAAAGGAAAAATTTGGATAGATATTGTAATACTAAATTTATTCAGACATCACGAGATTAATACAAGTTGCCATTGTAGAAATCAAAAGAGATGCTTAAAATGGTGGCATTTAGCTTCCAGATATTTATTAGTATGGTGAACTACTGCTTGGGAAACGTTGGCCAAAGTGCCCAGTGGGATTGCAGCACATGTAATTTTTATTTTTTTGTCTAAGGTCCGCAAATGTAATCAGTTTTCTGCGATAACACCACATCCTTTAGGATCCACCATAGGTAAAAGTATGCAGGTGTTAAATCAGGAGAACGTGTCTTTTCGTCCTAGTCAGTGTCCTTGCAAATTCTCACCCAAATAAGCTCGCACACTTTGCTTGTAGTGTGAAGGTGCGCCGTCTTGTTGCAAGAAAAAATCATCATTTCCATAATGTCAGTGTTATCGACATTTGATAAAACTATGAAAGACAAATCTTTCCTGAAATGTGTATATATATTTTTGGTGGAATCTGTATAAAGAAGAACGTTATAATAATATATTAATAACGTGAGTATTAGTTTAGAGATAAGAGTGGACAAGAACCAGAGTTAATTTAATCAAATTAATGTATCATTGTGTTTATAAATACGGGGTATCTTTTTAAAAAAATATACAGAAATAAATGTGTGTGAATGCTTCCAGTATTTTATTTAAATTCAATCTCTGAGGCTTAATTCATTATCTTTGCATGAAAAGGAACATAATTCAGTGGCGCTCATGCATCTGATTTGCCAACTTTTCAAATTCCAATCATTGCTCATAAAAATATTTTCCATATATTTATATGACCTTATCTGAACTTAGCGGATATTTCCGAAATCCATCTTGACAAAACGACAAAGTAAGATTGCCAATGAATTTTTGATCATCGTAGAGAACTTCAAATTTTTCTCCTTCAAAAGAATGCAGCATTGATCAAAGCAAATGATAATCTCATAGCGCTACGTCTAGTCAATATGTCGTGTGAGTGAATTTTGCCAACCACCCCATTTTATTATTATTATTATTATTATTATTACTGATAAACAAATTATTCACAAGCTTTGTTTCGCATTAGTATGACTAACTGCTTTCACTATTTTGTAAATGGTCATGTTCTTTTATTTTAGTGCTTTGAAAGAAACAACTACAACAGCGCAGTAACAGCTGCGTCAATATTCAGCAATACGAAATACAGAACAACCCTCAGAAATTGATTTGCTATTGATGATGTAGTCTGTCTTCATACAGCCATAACATTCAATGATTCGGATTATTGCAGTGAATTCACTTTGCATTTTCACTCACAATATTCCACAAAAAATGTAAAATTCAGATAGTGTCCAATTCTTCACTTTGAAAATTACTATAGAATCGATTTATCTGCATTTTGAATTTTCCCGGACTTCGCGATGTTACAAATGTTGGGTTATATATACGCAGTTAACTATCGAAACCCAATCTTGGTTGAGTCGGGTAATCATCCAGAAGTGCTTGGAAGCTGAAATGTCCATGTTTTTGTGGATTATCATCCAAGTTAAATCCACCCTATTTCGAACTTTGCTATTCATACGTACTGATTGCAATCAATCTATTTTTTAAACTTAAGCCATCATCCTCTTTGCTTGGAACGGAATGTGTCACTCGTGTGTCTTGTTTGCCATCCTTTTTATTTATAGTATGAATGAATACCGGATACATAAGCTCAAAACTGATTCACAACTTTGTATTGTTTCAAATTTTCGTAAAAAATGTCGCTGGGTACTTTTGCACACGCCTAATACTTGATGAATTTCTATGATTTACTCAGTCTGGGACAAGGATACAAGTTGATTCTATTAGCTATACTTTGTTTAAAGACAAGACCTAGAAAATTGTTTTATCGTTGCCCTTCATAGAAATATCAGGATATTTCCGCCGATGAAACATTTACAAACCCTCAAGTTGATCTCTAAGCAAAATACTGTTGTATAGAAAATACCTGTCTATGCAAACTTTTAAAACAGTGATTGGTAATAATATTTACATACAACCAATATTCCAATAATCATTGGAGCACTACAAATAATTAAAAAGAAAACTGATATATGCATTAAGAAATTCGCAGAAACCCCATCATTGTCTTAGAAAGGAAAAAAGATTATGCTCGTTAGCACCGTTCATATACTCCGTAATACTCACTGAAATATGCTCAATAACTTTAGAAGTACCTCCCTTAACATCAGGTCTGCCATAAAACCCTTGGTAAATGACTGTTACACACAGCAAATCCGAGAAACTGCATTGCAAATAATGATGAAAAAAACAATAAAATTATTATTGATCAGTCATGAACAGCCGCGAAGTTGAATGGAAACTATACACGTGACAGCTTTTTATAATCAACTAGAAGATTAAGATGAATATTCATGTTTTGGGAATATTTACTCTCATTGTAACTACAGAGATATGAGCAGATAATTGCTGTGCGTTAAAACTCAAAGAAAAATCTATATGAACACCACTGTAAGTTTTTTAGTCACACAGGAAATGTTTCACGCAACGTTTCCTCTATGCTTAAGTGTAAATAGTAGATAGACCTTTAATATGTTGCGTATATAACCAAACAGTCTTAATCACATTGTAGAAAAAGGAAAGATTATGTAGCTCTGTATCTAAAACTCTTACCTAATTTAGAGAATAGGTATATATGAGACATCTAAATTCTTTATAAATTCGTCTTTTCAGCATGAAATTCAAGTTTAAAAAGTTGAGGAAGAATTCTTAGCCAGATTTCCGTTAAATGCAATGTTAGTTCCCACTCCCAAATCTCATGATATATATCTGTATTGGCTCTTATCAAAGCCATCACAACAGATGTTTAAAATATAGCCATTAACAAATAGCTTGTGATAATATTTTGTTTGCGAGAAATGAATGCTCTAAATTCTAATAATAACAAAGTTGCTCTCATCTTTACAAAGTTGTAGACATTGTTGCGCTTGTTCCCATCGAAATATGCTACTGCTCTCTGATAGTTATCATTATGTTTCTCGGTTACTGAAATAGATATAAATTTCAATTCTTTAAAGCTGGATTGTGAAATAAAAAATAGATTTTAATTTACTGAAATCGAAATCATACACTGGACAATTTAGAATAGATATAATACTACTATTCAATAACATATTGGAAATGGTTGTTTGGCACACCAAATGATTCTGTATTCTGTCATCTTTTAAGATGAATTAATTGCATTTGTCACTTCGGATTTTTCGCTTTTTTGATGTCCAATTAACAAGAGAATGCGTGGTCAAAATCATTATATTTGTGTGAGTGGAACTTGCTCCCATTCTTTTTTTCCTTATCAATTTTTAACTATATGTGTTTGTGTTATTTGTTTATTTATGTATTGAGACATTGTTAAGTCACGATTAATTTTACTATTTCATATCAATCTAATGATGCATTGTCACAAATTTTATTAACATTTATTCAGTGTATAAACGTGGCTGTTTCGTTGGCGGCTTCTTAACTTTGTCCTGCGCATCATATGTGATGCACAGGACGTGATTTCCACGTCCGTGCATCATGTGTTACATACGAGCCATGATTTTAAAAGACTGGTAAAACTAAAGGCGCTTAAGAAAAGAGTCTCCTATTGAGAAAGACGGCTGAGGAAAAGACTAATCTAATATTTTGTGCATCAAATATGACTGCAGGCCGCTTGCCTATTTTTTTATTTATAACTACTACATGGCAACACAGCTTAGTTGGCAAATAGAATGTGCTAATATATAGTGTTTACATAATAAAAACTTGTGCATCACATGTGGTGCACAGAGTGTAATGTAAATAACTTATGATTTGTACGTTTTTATGTGAAAGACTATATACCAGCACCTTATATCTACTAAATAAGCTGAGTTGCCCTGCAATAGCTATAAATCGGAAAACAAGCATGAACGTTTGGGTCGTACACACGAAAATGTTCCGGACTGGCAAATGGATGAGATAATTTCTATCTAACGTCTTTTAGGGTTCAGAATTCTATTTTTTTTAATGGAATATTTTGGCTTTCTTAATATTGATTTTAATCTTGTGCATCGATCTGTTTTTTCATTATTTGATACTATTGTTCATCCAATACAAGGTACAAAAGCCACTCAAAGTAGAGGCTTACCGAATGAGATTGTTATTATAAACTTCCAAAAAAGAGAAAATAAAACGATTAATAAAGAATCGATCTGAAGACGCTTTTACAGAAGGATGCTAAGAATTCGGGTGTGAGTAAATCAATGAGAAAGTTCAAAAGAAAATCCTAAAAGAAAGATGATACACAGAATCACAAATTGAAAATCTTGTGTCTAAAAAGGATTCGGAAAACTTAACCCTCGAGAACAAGATAGGTAATGGGGGAAGCGATCCACCTACCTGACAAGCCACATGGATGGTGGAACAGGCAGCGGGAGGCTTGGCAAATGGAGAAATCCTGCTAAGAGTTACAAGAGATAAGAATTTGTAGAGAGCCATGATCGTCCACGTCCTTAAGATTCAGGACACAGAAGAAGACCCAGAAATATTATTCATTCTTCCGATTCATGGTCTCACATTTTCAATTTATTTCTCAATCATTTCCAGATTATTTGATTGCAAGAATATCAACCAAATTGTTTGGTTGGCCTTTGTATGCATTTTTTTCGATATGTTTACAAAATAGTATTTAATGTGTTAACAACATTAGAACAAATAAAAATTGTAAATTAGCATATAATTCATTTTTATTAAGGGAATTTATAAATTTAAAATTTTCAATAATTTAGTTTTCGGACTTGGTCACATCTACATAATGATAAATGCTAGTTTCAGCGCTTGTAATGGAACCAAAGTTACTTTTTGAAATTCGGAAAATTTGAATATATAACATACTAAAATATGCGTGATACTAGATTATGACGGATTATCTGAACAGATACGACATTAATTTGGTCTTGAAAAGAAAAATGTGTTGGTATCTTCCACAATATTTATAGTTTTTATTTCACATTATAAACTAGAATATTAAAACGATTTTTTCTGCAGCTCTAAAATAAAACTTAGATTATTATTGTTGGAATAATCACGAAAGCCACACTATGATGTTGCTAATTAGTCTGGTGTTTGCTTTATTTTTCATATTAGAATACTCTAACGGCATTATTCTACAAAAGCATCACTACTTTTCTACTGTGATATAGCAACCTCAGAGCCGTACTGATAAAAATGAAGTCGGTCTATTGTGAGAAATATATTACCCATATGCATTCACAGTATCCTGAAGACGAAAATGATTACGCAGTTAAGCGAGAGATATTCCATGGTATTTGCGTCCATCAAGATTTCTTTTTTTCATTTTTTTCTTTGCTTTAGTTTTTAAAGTGTCTGGTTTTCCCTAAAATCATTCAAATGCAGAAAGCTGATATATTTGTAGTTCGCATCCTCCTTTCAGTTTCTGGCAGAAAAGATGCCAACACTCTTTATTTGTAACATTTAATGGCTTATCATAAATCAAATTGACACAAATCATTTGCGTCAAAGAGAAATAACGGAAGTGACTCGCATGAAAGATTCTATAGTCAGAAATCTCTTACATCTGTCGGCGGGGAACTGTCGTCAGCGGCGAAAATGATAAATCTGGTTCCTTTTTAGAAGCTTGCATTAATGAGGTATGAATGATTGCAGATACTGCGCGTCATATGATTGGCAAGTGAACGATCTACGAATATAAGCCATAAAATGAAAAGCTTAAACCTATAAAAGCTAGAACTACGTACCAATAATGAACTTTCATAATGAAGAAAAGGATCCAAAAATACAAGGCAAAAGTTTGGATCAATTTATTAAGAATTTATTTATTATTGTTAAGGAAAGTTATTCATATGCGTACTATTGTACTCATCTTTGTTGTTGCTATCACAACATTTCAGTCGTTGTTCCCTCCGGTCATCTTCAGTTGCACGTCTATCCGGATAGCCTAGTTGATTAAAGCGTTAGTTCGGGAATTTGGTGTCATAGTAATTATGATTTCAATCCCTAGGCCAGTTAATGTGTATTTGGACACTGTGTGAAAAATAACTGAACAGTACTAAAAAGAAGAACGAGACGTGATATCTTGACATGGGCAGGGAACCAAAAATAGTGTACCCGCATAGGTTAAATAAGGGAATAATTTCTGAATTCCCTGTAGATTACCCGGATCAACGTACAGCTGATTGGCGGGAGAGGTGGGCACTACAGCCGGAACCTTGCGATAGCAAAGCTGGGGAGAAGAGTCTGTATGCAAACATTATAACTCATCATCCCAGAAATTCAGACATAAATTAAGTGTTGTAATTTTGGCTAATCGTCGTCGACAAAAAGTTGTAATTTAGGGAAGGTTACTGAATAGAATATTCACACGAAGATTGGTAATGAACGATAATACTTACGACATGAACAACACATATAACATTCGTCACCGGCGCGTAGAAAAATTAGACAACTGCTAGAAGTGAGTCAAGGGAATTCCACAATGAATCTTCAACTGGGCGTTGTGTAGCTGTTTGCCCTTCGACATAGCCTCGTCTGGGGATCCTCTCTAACCGGAGCAGAGAGTTTGGCCAGCACAGCTAGAGACCAATCGCCAACTGCAGGATATCTACACGGTCAGACGTGGCACAAGGCCGAATTTAATGTGGGGTATGCGACCCCATAGGCTCTGCCAAAAATCCCCTGTAGAGCCCGTATAAAACGTGGCCCGGTAGCTGTTTCCCGAGACGAGACTCTGTCCTTCAACAAAGCCTCGTCTGGGGATCCTCTCTGCCTCCGAGCAGAAAGTTTGACCAGCACAGCTGGGGATGAATCACCAACTGCAGATCAACATACAGTACTGTATTATGTGAATAGGGACATACCCATTATCGCCCGTAAGTATTCTAAAACATTAAGGAAAGTTGTATACTATTATGCTGAAAACAAGAATTCGTGCGCACAAGACTATAAAGACAAAAAAATTGTTTCTTTATTTTAAAAGTCCTATATTTAAAAAATACAGAGAAATAGATTTGTAAATGTTACGTAGAAGACCTATAGTCGTGTTAAAATGGCAAGGTGGAGAGCAGTGATGGTTCATGTTCTAAAGGGATGCGGCATATAAGAGTAAATATGTAAATGTGTATGTAAGGAGTTTGTATGTATCTGTAGACTCTCTAACAGCAACGACACTAACCTTGTATGCACTTAACTGCTGACTCAAATATTTCTATTTATCTTACACTATAATTCAACCACTGAGAAACATGTCAATAGACAGAAAGGTATGTTTTCCCTATATAGATGAATGTTGATGTATGCAGTAGGAAAGATTATATGTAGAAAGTTGATGACGTGTTTGTCTGAATATAATTAGTAGACAATTGACTATATTGGCTTGGAACCTAATATATATCCGTCGGTTTGGCGGTGTCCCCACATATGAATATGTTGTTTGTTGATTGAATAGTTACATTGATTTTATTGTTAAGAAAGAATTAGCTATTAATTAAATCCGTTGTATTTCATTGAATTATTCATGTTAGGTAGTTACTTAACTTAATCTGACAACATGCCACATTATTGGGACTCAGTGAGGTTTACGTGTTAGTAAATAATCAGTAAGCTGTATATTCTAATCATTTCTTTGCGACCTAAGGTAACTATACAGTTGGGGTTTTTTTGAACAATTATGCTGGAAGAAACAGGAACCTATTTCTTCTATCCTCAGCTTTGGTTAGGTTAAATTAGGTTGGTTGGTTTTTACATGCCAAACTTTGTTGCATTATTTAATGTTAGATTTTGTATAGAGCACCCAGTAAGCAACGTACTCACCATTCGTTAGTAATGGTAAGTTTGAATAATCTCACTGCTTAATTTTCTTGGCAGCTTGGAAGTAATAAAAATATGTTATTCTGCTTCCACAATTAAGTACATGGTAGATGATCTGTTTGTGTAGACATGATTAGTATAGACGGTGAGGTGTTTTATGTTGCGGTTTTGTTGACGTTATGTTTTGGAATGCAGTTTGATTTAAGAAATTGTAGGATATTATATGACTTAATGCCATGAAAGATTTTTTATGTTAGTTGATTGGTTGTATTTTGAACGGATTTGGATAAATTCGCTACAATTTGTTGCTATGTGCGTATTGTTGTTATTTTTTTATATAAAAATGTATGGCTGGTATTTTTGGATTTTTATAGTATTTTCTTTTTTTTTTTTGGTGAGGGGTCACTATTTGCCTATATCTAGGACCATAACAATTGCTTCCATCCGGATTAGGGTGGACCTGGGAACAACAGCAATTAAGAGGTGGTTCTCTGCTCCTCAGAACCTACAATCTCCCGATCAGAGTCCTTGCTGCCTAATGTAGTTCATACCCATGACTACGGCAACGGGAAAATAAGCAACTATATTTCCAGGAAGTCATGGCAAACTGCAGATAAGAAAAGGAAACAATGAAAAGTTATGATCACCTACCTGAAAGAATACGTCATTACAATAGTTCATAACCTTCTCTTGTAGCTGTCTTTTTTTTTAAATTTGGGGATACAAACTAAGAAACTTGACATTTTATACCATCCCTGTGCTGTCATATTCATACCCAAATTAATTAGGCAATTTTTACAACAATACCTTAAAAATAGTGGCTATAAATACCCTGAAATTAAATACAGAAAACATAATAATAATAGCAGAAAAAAATAAACTAGGAAAAATGATTTGTTATACACCCACATTTAACCAAATGCTTAGCACTAATTTAGGGCAGAAGTTTCTCAATTTAATTGAGAAACATTTCCCTAGTAATAATCCTCTAAGTAATGTTTTTAATCAAAATAAACTTAAATTAAGTTACAATTGTATAGATAAGCTAGAAAAAATAATTAAAAAACATAATAATAAAATTTTAAATCTACACTTAAATCAAAGTAATAACTGTTATTCCAAAACAGTAAACAATAATGATAAAAATTGAGTAATTGTAGAAATCCTAATGAATCTCCATTACAGAACAGTTGTCATACTGATTCTATTGTTTACCAATGTACCATTTCATATAATGAAAATCCAACAGTTAAGAAATTTTATATTACCAGTACAAAAAATTCCTTTGAACTGAGGTGGTATCAGCACATATCCTCTTTCAATAACAATCCCTACCGTAACTGAATATCCCTTTCTAAATAATTTTGGCATTTAAAAGAAATTAGTAAAACTCCTAACGTTAATTGGAAAATATTAAAAAAAACGAGAATCTGTATATCCTAATGACTCATGTCCCTTGTGTTTACAAAAAAAGCTACATATTATAAAGTTTCCTAAACGTAAGGTTCTGCTAAACCAAATAAATGAATTAACAGTTTTATGTAGGCATTGTCTAAATTTTACATTAAAATATAGTTAAAAGAATACCTCATAAATATTTTATGCATTACAATTACCTAGCCATTATTTTATAAATATGTAATTGTCCGCTCAATTTTTATTGGATTTTTCCAACTTTAATATTGCCTTGTTTTACTACCCATTCACTATGATTAGCATCATATATTAAAGTTCCATAAAAATTTCTAACTTTATCTATTCAGTCCCTTTAAGAAGTTTCCGTCGTATAAAAAAAATTGAAAAATTCTTACAAATATTTCTGTTCAAGATAACTCTATGTCTACTTCACCAAATCTGAACTTTGGATTTCGCTACATTATGTTCGACGCTGACATGTCTAGAGTGTCAATTTATCAAAACATGAATTTGTAACCTCTCTCCACTCTCTGACCTTATTTTTCATTTTTTGATTTTAGTGTCGATCTGATTTTTAATTGGTTAAACCAGACATACCAACAATTATATTTTAATTCTGACATTAGGCTTTCCCCACCTTTTTACATTTCAAATCAGGTAAAGATTTGTTTTAAATTTACCAATTAAATCATTTGTATTATGTTATTTATCATCGCCCGAAGACAAACAATTATAGTTCAGAAAGGTGAAACTTTGTGTAGCGATGTAAAATGTTTTTATTGTAATCTATTATAATAAAAATATGTTAATATAGTTTAGTCTACGTTTTTACTGAGCACTTTTAAAAAAGTAAACACTAAGAACTGTGGTTTCTAACTCTATCTGTTCCTTCTCTTTCTTTATATATATATATATATATATATATATATATATATATATATATATATATATATATATATATATATATATATGGGTTAAATAGAATGGTAGACTGTTCTATCTACCCTTGATTGGTAGCTAGTCTTCGATAAGTATAACTGTATTCACGTTCGTGGGAAATACGTAGCAATACTGTGGCAATTCGCAGAAAGAAAAAATATTTTTTTACACTTCTGAAGGGACAGGTCATTGAAAATTGTTTTCAAAAGTTTATACTATTTTTGTTTATTAAAACTTTTGATACCTGAATTCCGATAGCCGCAGAGGAGAAATAAACTCATTTTACTTGTGTTTGGCATATACCGCTCTAGATTCTCCTCTAATAATAGGAAAAATAAATAGAAAGCGACATTTTGAGATCTCTAAAACTTCTGTCATGTTTAAAACACTGCTGTAAGCCTTGTTAATTCTACTTTCCTTGATGTTTCATATCTATGGATTTGCCAACAACTAATTAAATTAAAGATTGTTGGAAGGTGCACAGGAACATTAAAAACTATTTCCGTAGATATATAAGTTATGTTTCATGTATGCTTATAACGAAAGAATTCATTAATTACATTTGTCCCCGCACTATGCAAGTATGTATGCAGAAAGATATTTGTAACTTTCATATTACCGATGATTAGGAATTCAAAGAAGGAAATTCATTTACCTATTCCCCCAACGTGCCCAATAGGCATTCTATGAAATTATCTAGTATAAATATAGTCACATGCATTCACCAGACAATCGGATCGCGTGTACGAACGTGTAGGCATAAAGTCATTTAGATACTGCAGTGCACTCACAGTGACTAATGGATGTTGTCAAAGTCTGTGATTACCGGAAGCGGAAATCAGAGAAACAAGCTTGGCTTCAGTTAATGCTTGTCCTGCTTTCTAACGGAGAAAACTTTCAAGGTAGTCATCAGCGCTGGAGGCAGTGAAACTGAGAGGAAAACTGCAAGGCAATTAGTGAGCCAACGTAAGCGAACTGAAATGGTAAGAGGAAACAGATAATTAACTTTTACAAAGCTCATACTCTCAAATAGGCATGTCTCTGGATGATGAAAGCAAAAATACAAATTAGCTGCCTTTGCCTCTTTATTATTATTTCAATTCTTTCATTAAAATGCATTCGAAAATATCTGCTACAATTGCCTCATACTTTTTACTCCTAAATTTATATTCATGTTAAAATACTATATTTTTTATTGTTCCTTAAGAAAATAGGTCATCTTCCTCCCATATCTCCATAAATTGTTTCTATTTCTATGTAACCTTCTTTCTTGAGTGGCTATTGGGCCTTGTACATGATGAACATTGTAAAAGATGTTTCATGTAATCCTTAGATATTTTGACAGTGTTAAAAGTATTCTTCGACAAAAGAGTCTCTGCTCTCAAACAGATTCAAATAATTTGAGTTTCAAGCGTTTTCACGATTATATCAATCATCAAAACGCTTGAAAATAATTATTGGTGAAATTTAGTAAATACTGCCACATGTATACAGAAACTGCATATACTTATACTCCAATAAAATCTGAATGGGGAAACAGATATAGCAAATATATCAGGGCGTTTAACGCGCCTGCTTTATATAGTTCATTACCCCTCGGAATGTAGTAAGAAGTGTAGTTATCGTGAGAAAGACTTAAAGGAAAAAGTCTTTTCATCGAAAAATTTGACTTGTGTAAATCTGGCCGATCAATATGTGAAATTAGGCAACTTCAAACTAAAACTGAACTATTACATAAATGATATTAAATAAACCAAAACGAGTTGAAATACGATTAAATAAAAGGTAATATTTGTCATTAATCTTGTATATGACATCAGCTGACACACAATAAACTTAAAGTAAATAACTTCAATATTTGAACGGTGTTAGTTAAACTTTTCTTTGACTCTTAATGCAACGCTACGTTGTATGCAAAACTAATTACTAATTGAATTATAAATCAAATAGTAACACGATTTTATGAAACATTACACAATCGATAGAAAGTAAATCACTGATGGAATATCTTTTACCGGAAACACATTCTGGAAACATGGGGCCAATGCAAAGCAGAAATATCAAATTAACAGTATTGACTTTACATCATGCCTTTGATCAACATTAACATTACAAGAGAGAAAAGGTTAATAAAGGAACCTGCCAATCGAACGTTCCCACCTTGAAACACTATTTGTCTAATGGAATGGTTTGCCTCATGACTACTGGCACTGGTGTCTTTCTGATTAATATAATGTCCAACACAGCGATGGTATACACTGACCGCACTCGAAACATTCATTTTATTACGAGAAAGTATATAGAGATGGGGAAAAACTGACGTAATTAACATTGTAGTTTCCCTTATAGGAAAGGAATGTCCCTTTTTTATAGGTTTTATAAAATCTTATAATCATTTTGAAGATATGAATAAACAACAGCGTGATTTGCAACGTTCACTTTTATAACCACTTGTATTCATAAATTATTCAATTTCCAAATCACGATTTGTTTTCAAATTTACCAAATATGTCCTGTAAAAATCTATTTACAGAAACAGCTTCAAATGTTTACATAATCTCACTCTTAACATGCACAAGTTCCGTAAAATAGATGAACGGTTTTTATTCACGAACCACCAAAATGACTGCAATAAATGATGAAACTACATACATTTTAATGTAGATATAACTCAAGCATTTAAATACACAACAAATATTTATATTTCAATTTAATTTTCTTCCTTCTTAATGCATTTTACACGATTATTCTAAATACATCACACATTAATACACCAACGCATTCACTATATTAATTCAATTGCTGATCCACCTTATTATCAAGAGGTATTTAAATTTCTCATTCAGCCAGACCGTGATCTTATATGTTATGTAGCGTGTAACAGACATGTTACCTATGCAATACTCTTTTCAGTGTCTGAACATAAAGGCAAGCGAAAATATTTCAGTTATCTGATTTTAGAAAACTAAATGTTACTTAATATAGTGTAAACTATAAATAAACAATGATGATCTCCAAATAGAGATCAACTGTGGCCTTACTTATTCGTAAGTATCGCAAGTCCGACGCTTTCGCTATCAAATAGCCGAGGTAATAGAAAGAGAAATCATAGAAAAGAAAATACATATGACTAGAACGACATTCATCGATTCCGTTAAATATTATTCCGTACTTTTTAATTTAATAGTTTTTTCCTAGGAAATAAAATATAATTTTATGCATCATAGTTGCAAACAATAGAGAAACTGAATGTGAAAATTTGCTATTCTCTTGTGGAATAATTGCTTAAAATTGGATTCATGAAATTAGACAATTGAATCTAATATGATGCCTTCAGTTTCAGTGATGAAACTAATTCGAATGCCAAAAATGATCCGTTTTAATTTAACGTTTATATTTTATTCAAAAAACGAAAGAAATCTTTTTAAATATATCACTGGAATAAAAATAGACAGTAAGATCAATTATCTAATCGAATAAATGGCTTCATGAAGATTCTTTCTACGTTTAACTTAATTGAAAATGTCAGCGGGGAGTTTATATTGAGAATTTTTTGGATGATGACTTAAGTCTACCAATTAGGATTCACTTGTGACTAAAATCAACTGAATTATTTCTAGTTTATTCCCATACATGTAAATTCTTAAAAAGAATTCACAAAAGTAAACGCACGTTTTCACACACACACGCGCGCGCAAGCGCACACACACACACACACGCACACACATAATATTGTTTTGTATAAAAAAAAAACGGGCACGATTAAATTATATCCTTTAATACTTCCATTCCAAATCAGATTTCAGTTTTCTTCCACGTATAATTATTTGGTTCCAAATATCATGCCCAGTTGGAAAACAAGATTTAACGTTTATTTGAACTGGTATAATTATTATGTAAGTTGAAAAATTCCCGCCAGTATTACTATTCGAGACGATAGTTGGATATAGCACATTTATGCATATAAACACACTGCCACAATATCCACACCATCATATAATGTCTATTCCAAAATCAGCATTATATATATATATATATATATATATATATATATATATATATATATATATATACAAGGTGTGGCATAATGATACGAATGGCAATGGTGTCTTTATCTAGCTAATATTTTAACAGTGTGCGAGAGTTATTTCTGGGTGGTATATGTGACAGGAATTTCTGTCAGAGAATGTGTATCTATCTATCTATCTATCTATCTATCTATCTATCTATATACAAAACCTGTATATCCGACTGTATACCTGTAATTTCTATGCTTATAAAGCTGAACATACTGTAGCTGGAGAGTAAATATTAATTTCAATTTTATGTTAATGCCGGCACTTCTATTTGATATAGCAGAGTAATTGTTCCAATACAAATGTTTTGAGGTTCAGAATATCTAAATTCTGTTTACTCTAGCACCCCCTCAATATTTGTCCCTGAAGATTCATATTAAGTATTAATTATGTTGTGGTCCCCTAAAGCTTCCTCATTTCTCACTTGATTTCTTCGTCTATTCTTAGCATTCGTCGATAAAAGCACATCTATGTCTCTTTATCTGTGAGGAAATTAGCCAGCATTCCCTTCCATATAGAAGATTAGATATGACATATCCGGCCAAGACATTACTGCTACTATGGTTGCAGTAGATATGCTGTGCCCTCCAACCTTAATGTGTTACGGGAGCCTTGATGCTATTATGTATGTGCCGTCCACAAGGGAGCAAAAATTAAGGTTGGACAAAATTATAGCGACACGTAAGTGATTATATAAAAATATTTTTTCCGGGAATGTATCTATTCTTGTCTTTTATGAGAATGATCACATGAGATATTGGTCATTTCTTCGCCGCCAGAACATTTCCTCTTCGGAGATTCTTGTCTTAGCCAAAACCTTATAAATATCTGCCGATCGTCTTTATTGCTTTCTTCTTATAGTACAATCTTTATTGGTTTCTGCAGCATTTTTCAGTTTTAGCTTTATCTGCTGTTAGATACCTGCTGAAAGCATTGTACAATCCTATTCAATTTTTTAATTAACTTAATATATAAAATGTTATGTTAATGCCGGCGTAATTTTGAATGTTGAAGATACTGTGATTTATATGACTTCAATAAAAACCGATTTCTGTATAAACACTTTACGCATTAACACTTTAGCAACAGACTACCCAGGTTCGACTGCTCAAAGACGAGCATCTGATTATAACACCTGATACAATTTAGTTCTATATGAAAATACGCTAGTGAATTATTCTGAGAAATTTATGTGGCGTCTATATTGTGGCAATGTGATTCGAAATTCGCAGTGTTATACATTCCACCGGTACATGAACGAATTTCCATATGAGAACAATCATTCAAAGTCTTAGGAATGCTCAAAAGACTATGCAGGCCGTTACTATGTCTATGAAGAATTTAAGAAAAATAGATGAATTTAGTTCCGATGGTGAGTAGTGTAGGAAACACAAATGTCAGTAATATTGCTGAAAGATTTTAAGCTTTGGAAACTTGAACTTCTTTCTTTATCTCAAAATCATTTGACAGGGTCTAGCATACTGGTCTTCACAACTTTCTAATTGCGAACACCATCATGCCAGATTAAGGTATTTCGGGTCGAATTCTTTAATCTTTCTTTTCAAATCGAGTAATGAAATTGGTTTGGAACGGATACTCTTCTAGTTTGTTGGTTGATTTTGTTAGCAGTATATCAACCTTTATGCTGCTAACAAATTGCCGAAATCTAAATATTTGTACGCGATTATATATATATATATATATATATATATATATATATATATATATATATATATATATATATATATATATATATAGTCTTAAAGTGTGCTATATTTATGGGGTAAAGTGCTCAATATCAGAGATAGAGCGTGTGTAAATATAAAAGTGGACATGGAAGTCAGCACTTAGAGGCGACAGTCTGTTTCATGCTAGTGCAATCGTCAGGCGATTGCACTAGCATGAAACAGACTGTCGCCTCTAAGTGCTGACTTCCATGTCCACTTTTATATTTATATATATATATATATATATACATATATATATATATATATATATATATATATATATATATATATATATATGATGGGGGAGATTATAATGGTTTTAGTGATACAAGATTTACTAATTAACCCATAGCTGGGAGGAAGCAGGTTAACGTAAGTGAATATAACGAACCCATCGCCATAATGTAGCTTCCCTGTGACTTTTCAATAAATATTTTCATGATAATTGTTGTGACGAGCATTTCACATTGCTATCTAGACCTAGTGAATTTAAGCGCAGTACTAGGCTAGCGGGAGGGTGTCATCATTTTAGAGTGAAAATGGCTAGGTGCAACCGTACGTTCTATGCTAACATTTTTCTCATTCGCATTTCTCGTTTGTGAAACTCGCTTTCGGCTTCTTCCAATCTTTCAATCGTTATCTTCTGTCTTCTTAATTCCCATTCTTTTTTGGGTCTCTCTATGATATTTTATAAAAATATTTTCTCATACTCAGTTACTCCTTTGCGTCTTAGTAGCTTTTTTGCCTTGCCTTAGATGAAATGATTAAAAACATTTTAATTCATGTATTTACAATAGATTTTGTATTTGCCGAAAGAAAAAACATATATATATATATATATATATATATATGTATATATTACATATCTTAGATATTCATATCATACCCCTACCATATGGGCTGAGGATAATCCTTCCAAAATAGAGGTTTAGACGGGTTTATATGTGTATTGAGGATCCCAAATTAAATTAAAAATTGTCTTACCCTAGACAATCTCATCGCAGATGATTATTTAAGATAACAGAAATGTAGTTCTATAGAAGGATATTAAGAATACATTAATATGAAGATGTGAGTAACGAAAAAGAATTAAGGAAAATGAAAACGACACTTATATTCAGAATCAATAAGAGACAAATTTCCGGAACACATAATGTGAAAAGTATGCTTGGAACATTTGGCACATACAAGACGATATTCAAGGTACGAGAGAACGAGAAACAAGTTTGTTTAAATAGATAACAGACCAAGTCCTGTTGAAAAGACAAAATTTACTCAGAGCTACAAAGGATAAGACATTGTGGAGAGCCATGATCGCCAAGATTTTGAATTGTTTTGTAATTCGTTTTGTATAGTCTCGTACAAACCATGTTGACATTTTCTTTCTTTTTTGTTTGCCTGGTGTTTTCATAAATTTTAGAGATCAGTACGGGTAAATTTATGAATAACTGTTTAAAAACTGAAATCTTAATCTTATCTTCCATAAAACAAAAATACATTCCTTTCACATCCTAGAGCAAAACATAAAATAAAAATAACTAAAAAAATATAATATTTCAAAACCGTTTTATTTATTAATTCTATATAGTTTAAACATATTTCTAATTGTCTTCAACTTTAACACCAAGAACTTTATAAATATTACAAAAATGCCTATACGATTTTCTGAAGTCATATACACATTTTACATTGTAATTTATACAAACAATATTAATCATCCGAGCAATGGTTCATTCTTTGTAGACATTAATTTACACGGTGTTTCTTTAAGCTTGTAATTACGGTATTTAAAGAGAAATCAAAACAGATTTCCTCTGTGGTGATTATTGTTTTGCTGAGCCACGGTAATTTTTTTTAAAAATCATTTGTTTTCTCTTTTATACAAATGACTGAGCTTTTGGAAATAACTTTAATGATTCCAATCGATTTGCAAAAAGTAATTAAAACGCAATAATTAGTGGATTTCTCAGTTTTTTGCGTATGTATAAGTCAATTCGAATGTATGAATAATAAAAAATATCACGAACAGTGAAAACGTTATACCATATAATAACATCTTTGTATACAATGTTCAATCAGGATGTGTATTATCTGATCACGACTCATCACAGCCTCCTGTTTTATTACTTTACGTAATCTGTGGTCCTTTATATCTGTTGAGTCTTGACTCATTGTTGGATCTCGCCTATTGCATGGAATAATAATGCAACACAAAATGTACTTAGAACAAGAATGTATTATAACAAGAAAGTGTACACAATTAGTACATATAGTATTTCTGTATATTTCTGGGAATGTGTTGACTAGTCGCAGTCGATCAGAGTCTCTAGTTGGATCTCATGATTCCTCCTCCCGTCCTCCGGTACCAACCATTATTTATATAGTTGGTAGTCACCTATGCAGATTAGGTGGATCCTACCACAACAATATCCCCTCTATCTTTTTGGTACTTGTCCATTCTGAAATAACACAGCATTCTAACATTCGTAATATTTTGGGGGAATCTACAAACTTTAAACTTTTAACCCTGTGGTCTTTAACTAATAAAATACGTATGTTCTTGAATTTCAGCGGTGCCTCCTATAATCTGAGAGTCGTGGAACATCCTGATATAGTTAATAAAATTTTCATCGAGTGCCTAACTTATATGACCTCCTGTATGCAGTGTCCCTTCAGTTGACAGGAGATCATGGCTCTCTTCAACTTCCTTCGTATGACTTAGTGATATTTGTCTTTTTACTATCCTTCCTACTCCTTATTCTAACATCCATTCACATAAACTCTACGTAGGTGGCCCTTAGCTGTTTGTATTTTATGTCCTGCGAGTATCAAATCTTCCAAGCCTTCTTTCATTATGTGCCCCAGTAATTTCAACCCTCTCTGATTCTAAGTATCTTTTTTGCATCCATTTTCCTTAAGACATACATTCTTCGTTCATTATATTCTCATCATGCTTCTGTAGAATCACACTTCTGTTACCTTAAATCTCTCCAACATTGAAATCCAGCCTTTTGTTAGATGAGGACTGATATTATATAACAGTTCAGCTCTTTTCTTTGTAACGAAATTTTACGGGTTCGTAATACTTTACTTAATTTTTGGAAGATATCGTTCGCTATTCTGTTTATTTGGATTTCGATCTCACATGTTTCCATCCTCTATTGAAACACTTCCCAGTTAAAATATTTGCAGCATAAAAGACGAGCAGCCATTTAAACATGGCCTTTTTAAGAAATTTTAAAAATATATTTGAGCGTGTAATATTTAAAATAATAAATCAGTATATAATAATAAATCAGATTCATAACAAAATTATTTTACCTATAGGAGAAAATATAGTATATAAAAAGCAAGCAGGAAATACAGCTGAACGTAAAACACCCCTTCCATTACACTTTTTCTATGTTCACTTTCTAAGATGGAGATAATTCTCTTCGGGATTAATGCAATATTTCCGAAGTTAGTGCTTTATCATTACCGGTATTTTCGTTCAGATACGCCTATTCTGTACTTTGCAGCTGGTTAATGAAAGGTTTATGCTTACGTATGCTTACAATCAGGTGGTACTGATGAGTTTTACCGGTACTGTAAGATTGTTATTTTACAGTACAACGAAAACAACGACAACACTGCCACCAGTATTAATAATATTCTTTGAATAAACAATATTATGGAGTAGAGGTAGGTAGAATCGACCATCTGAAGTCAAATTATAGCATCTTGTGTTAATTAGGGATGAAATCATCCTATGGTTGTCATCAACTTCGCATACCAGATGAAGGTTGATTGTTTTATTTTTTTAGGAAAACTGCGTATAATACACCGTCAAATACAATATGTTATGCACTTACAAAATAATGCAAATTCACGAAAATTCATTTTTAGTATAACGAAAAATTAAATATGTAATATGTGTTAGAATATAATAATATATAATTAATAATAGCACAGATATATTAAAAATGTCATATGATATACAAAACATACATATTACGAAATTATTGGCAATGTTAATAACCAAATAAAATAAATCAACGAATTTTAAACAAAATTCCATGGGCTACTTTATACTAGAGAATATGCTTTAGTTCTCGAACTTATATCTTTATCTTTTTGTCGTATATTTAATGCCGGTGACTTTTAAAGGCGGTGAAACAATGCATTTACCAAAGTTGCCATGGTTTCGGCTTTAAGTAGACCTCGTCTGATTGGTTGCCAGGAAATAACGAAATCTTTTTATAGGATGGATGTGTAAATACCAAGCGATTAAAATATTTCTGACATCATGCCTGTACAGCAAGAGACAAATTGTAAAGGAAATAAAATTAGAAATTACGCAGACGTACACGCAGAAATATATGAAATCAATTGATTGTCATATGTAGGCTTTCATGTTATAAGCGCAGCTTTTTCTGATGTCAAAATAACTTTCTTTTTCTAAAATAAACTTTGAGCATTTGCATTGTTTCTTCGAGGTCTATATCTAATTATAGGGAAAGCATTTTCTTGGTTTGTACAAAATTTAGTTTGAAGAGGAGAATCGTTTAGAAACAATCTGCTTTGGACACCTGGGAAAACACATTTCCAAAGCATTTGTAAAGTAATCATAAAATCGATATATATATATATATATATATATATATATATATATATATATATATATATATATATATATATATATATATATATATATATATCCAATGAACGTCTATTGTAAAATCTAAAATAATCAATTTTCGTTATGCATTTATATTACTTCAAATGTAGATTAGTCGATATTCGTATTTGAAATAGATTCCCCATTTTTAATTTTTAAATAGTATTACTTCTATGAGCCTAAGCATTCGATTAATCTTAAAGAAAAAAACGTTACGTCTATTGGTAGGCGTTATAACTGTTTAAAAACAAAAATGGTGCGATTATTTCAATACGAGTATCCACTATGAAATCTGAAGTAAAAAAAACATCGGATTAAAATAATCAATACATACATATATATATACATACATATATATATATATATATATATATATATATATATATATATATATATATATATATATATATATATATATATATAGCATGATGAGAGTCCACGTATACTTTCTTGATATGTATATAATATATGGATAAAATAACTGAAAAAGAATTCGGTGTTTTTTTTATGAAAGTATTTATTTCTGTGTTTTTATATATATTTAATATTTCAGACCACCTCGGTCCTTCCTCAGAAATCAAATGAGATACTGTGTTTGTTTACAGCGTTTGTCGTGAGGCGTGGACGTCACGTGATGTGAAATGTGACTGTGTTTGAATTTTTGGCGGAAGACTGATGATAGTGTTTTAAATGTTGTTTAAAAAGGTTTTTTGACCATATCTAAAGAAATATTTTTAACTGTTGAAATATTTATATAGATTTAAAATACCCACGTGTTTGTTTAACCCTAGTTTATATGTGATGGACTTAATAGCAAAAGGATTCAGATTCAAATACAATTTCCAACACAGTTTTCTTACACTGCATAAAGAAAAAGCCCAACACATATACAACAGAACCTCCAAGCAATTAAGAAATCTTGCGCACAACACTGCTTACACTAAAAAATCTTTCTACATGAACTTATCCAAAAAAATCAGTTATTCGCTCTACCTAACACTTTCTCCCTCTCAATACTTTCAGATAAAAAAAACACTCAATTTCCTATACCAAAAAAAACTGACAGAGTGTATATCCTTAAAAAACCCAAAACTCAATAGACTAATTGCTGAGGACCCACTTTTGCAACACATACCATACCTGAACAACTACTTAATGCAACAGACCTCACGAAGATCTCATTATGCCCACCACACCCATACTACCTCTGCCGACAACCACATCGCCAACCTATCCAAATATACTCTTACCCAAGAAGAAACGTCTTTACTAAATAAAGGATTATCATTCTGCCCCTCACAACCACTAAAACCTCTGCTATGATATGGAAAAATACATACACAAACTCCCCAAAATCATTTCAGAAAAACACTCTAACACTCTTTCATCCAACCAGCACCAAATTATACAAACAAACAATGCAGGGAATATCTATGAAATTTCAAAATCCCTCAAAATCATACCACCTGGTAGGCCCATAATATCTGTCATTGGTATCCTCACAGAACTTATATCCGGGTACATAGACAACATCCTAAAACCTTTACTGCCTGACATACCTAGTTATATTAGAGACACCACTGACTTTCTCAACAAATTAAAAAACATCAACTCAGTCCACCCGGATACAATCCTAGTAACGATGGATGCTTCATCTCTTTACACGAACATTTCAAACACTGAAGGAGCTTCAGCTTACCGTGAGTTCCTTAGTAAAAAATTACCCAACAACCAAGTTACAGATATATGTCAATTAATAAATTTCATTCTAACACATAACAATTTTAAATTCAACAACAAACACTATTTACAGATCAGTGGCACAGCAATGGGCACGAAAATGGCACCTAGCTATGCTAATATCTTTATGCACATTCTAGAAAGGAAAATACTAGACAATTCAGAATTTAAACCATTACACTACTTTAGATATATTGACGACATTTTCTTATTATGGACTCATGGATCAGAAAAACTAAAACAATTTTTCACTTTCTGCAACAACTTCCACGATACAATTAAATTTACCATGGAACATTCATACACATCCGTCCCTTTCTTAGACGTTGTGATAAAATTAAACAAACACACACTTTCCACCAGTCTATACAACAAACCCACAAACCAGCATAAATTCCTTCACTTCAAAAGCTGTCATCCACTTAAATTAAAAACATCTATCGTATACAGCTCATTTCTAAGAATCAAACGCATATGCACAGACCATCTAGATTTTTTACACAACATTAATAACTTAACAGAACAATTCCTAAAATGTAAATACCCAATAAATATAATAAAAGAAGCACTAAATAAAACTATCCATATAAACCGTAACATACTTCTCACATACAAGAAAAGTAAAAACAACAATCGGATTCCCATGGTTTTTAACCACAATCAATATTCCCGCACACTTACTCATAAATTAAAAAATGACTACAAGATCCTCCAATTAAACAAAAATATCAAACACATTTTCGCCAAACCACCCATCAACGCAAAAGAACAAACACCTAACTTATCAGCTATCCTCACCTCTACCAAATATCTAAATAATACAAACCAAACAGGAAATTATAAATGTAATAATACTCGTTGTCTAATTTGCAAACACATAATAACAGACAGTGAATTTCTCGCACCTAACTCCAAAATCATAATACATCCACTCCGCCTCACCTGTGATAGCAATAATATAATTTACTACCTATTCTGCACAATATGTCCTAATAGGGGATATATTGGCGAATCTGGAACTAACTTTAGGCTTCGTTTCAATAACCACAAACAAGACATACGACAAAATAATCCATATACCCCAGTAGCGGAACACTTTAATCAACAAAGACACTCGTTAGACAATTGCAAATGAATATTGATAGACTCAGATTTTAGTACAACATACATACGAAGAAAAAAAGAGAAATACTGGATTTTACGATTAAACACATATAAACTAGGGTCAAACAAAGTCTTGGGTATTCTAAATCTGTATAAATATTTCAATAGTTATAAAATTTCTTTAGATATGGTGAAAAAAACTTTTTAAACAACTAAAATACTATCGTCAGTTGTCCGTTAAAAATTCAAACACAGTCGCATTCCACATCACGTGATGTCCGAGTCTCGAAACAAACACACAAACACAGTAATTTTAGTACAACATACATACGAAGAAGAAAAGAGAAATACTGGATTCTAAAATTAGACATATAAACTAGGGTTAAACAAACACGTGGATATTTTAAATCTATATAAGTATTTCAACAGTTAAAAATATTTCTTTAGATATGGTCAAAAAACCTTTTTAAACAACATTTAAAACACTATCATCAGTCTTCCGCCAAAAATTCAAACACAGTCGCATTCCACATCACGTGACGTCCACGCCTCACGACAAACGCTGTAAACAAACACAGTAACTCATTTGATTTCTGAGGAAGGACCGAGGTGGTCTGAAATATTAAATATATATAAAAACACAGAAATAAATACTTTCATAAAAAAAACACGGAATTCTTTTTCAGTTATTTTATCCATATATTATTTATATATATATATATATATATACATATATATATATATATATATATATATATATATATATATATATATATATATATATATATATATATACATGCGTGGATAGTCTAGCGATATATATATATATATATATATATATAGAGAGAGAGAGAGAGAGAATGAGTGAGTGAGAGAGAGAAAGAGAGGAATCATGTAGACATTATGTTTTCATTTCTTTAATCACTTTACCCTAAGCAATGTAATAATGCCATGACACGCAAGGGGATACTGGAAATGAAAGAGAATGAGAAACCTTTAGAAGGACCCAAAAAATCCAATCCTAACCAGGAAACAACTGTTTAATAGATGGGAAAAGAGTCTTAATCCATCATCTGGTTCATACTCCTTCTCCTCCACAGAGATAATTAAATAACATAATTGTTTGCTCAATAACATAAGCACTAATTTTATTTTATCTAGTACACATAATCGAACACTTTTATGAGAGATTATTCCATGTAATATCGTCCTTAAGAAAAAAAAACAATTTAAAATTGATATCAGAAAGTAATTTTTTTATTCAAGGTATATAAAAACAAAAGAATGCCTGTGAGTTCAGCAGACAAAACATTATTTTAGGCGAAAAAAAACAGGGGGTCGTACTATACACAGATTAATCATGTATTTTTAAGATGTTAGTCTTGTATTTTCGGCAAGACAAGGCAATGAAGTTCGTCCGAGCACTTTCCGTGAAAGTAGTGGTAGAACAGCGAGTGACTTGCTACATCCTGTCTGTGGGTGAAAGGTTGGAAAGTGGAGAAGAATTCGTCACTCACAAGTGTTCAGAGACGCTTTTGAACTCTATTAAGGCTGGAGAGTGACGTCTAGGCAGCTCACGCCCAAATATGACAACAGTACTCCATGTTTGACCTGATCTGACTCTTGTAAAGGTAGAGGATAGCAGGAAGAGTCAGGTACTTACTACAGCGGTACACAGAGCCGATCATCTTACCTGTATACCTTAGCAATAAATCGTATATACGAATTCAACTTCAAGTCAGGTGTGACTGAGACCCAACAGTCTTTCACGGCACGGTCCTTCCCCGAGAGGATCTCCGTTCATCCTGATTGGTGGTCCTTCGGTGTCAGATCGGCGATGATGGAATGTAACTAGCTTGGTCTTCGAGACATTGTATGTAACTAGCCAATTTTTAACACATTGAGTAATTTGTGCAAGATCGGAAAAGAGATCCGTCGCCATTTTTAGAAGTGCGCCTGTATATAGTATCATCGGCATAGATGTTTACAAATGATCTGAGTATATTCTTAGGGAGATCATTTATTTAGATAAAAAAGAAGGTTGGTCCGAGGAGTGATTTCTAGCGGATGCCTGCCTTGACCTCGAGGGCTCCAGAGGATTGACCATTGATAACTACCTTCAGGTGTTAAATAATAGTTTAGCAGACTATTATTTTAGAGGGAAGACTATCTCTGTTCTGACTTCCTGGGGTTGACCTTAGGGATCAGATACAAGACAAAATAAGGAAGTCAATTTTGATTGACTGAACGAGCGAGAGAATGATAGACAGAGAAAGGGTTTTCAACGAGTTAACCGTCGACCAATGTAGTATTTCCTTTCGTGTCTTGAACTACTCCCCAATGGAGAGACAGAGCGACTCCACTGGTTAGATAGATGTATACGTCGACGTTAATAAAATAGTCAATTAATATTCCCTATGTTGAAGTTCTTTTATCTCTGGATTCCAAACAACTAGCGACCACCGACCGAGAGAAAAGAAGGCTACATTATTATGGAATGAATACCGTTGCCCAAGACTATCCCCACCAGAGAGAGCATACCATACAGGGAGCTACTTGTTAGGAAGGATTTTATGACCGAGAAGACGCTTCCAGTGATTCTATAACTGGAGAGCTTGTGTAATAATCCTCTGGTCCAGACCTTGTCAAAATCCTTTGAGATATCTAGTGCTATGGTTCTCTATGTGTGTTTGTCATCAAAAGCCACACTGATTCTGTGAGTTAACTTATTTGTCAATATGTCATGGCCGCTATGATTGATACATTTTGTCAGACAGGACTTGTCCTGTGAAAATGCGGTAGCCAGTCAAGGGACAGAAGCAGAATAAAATAAGAGACGGTAATAAGACTGTACTAGAGCTTAAAATATAAAAATAAAATGCAAACCTAATAATATATCAAATATGGTTTGTAATACAATGTCCTGCAAAACAATAACAACAACAATGGAATCGTTTCTCGCTAAATCTTACTTTGAGAAGTTATAAAATGTTTGTAGTAATTTTGAAGGTATGTGTGCGTTTATTAATGAACAATTGAATAAATATTCATCTAACATTCATGGTTATTTTGAGAATAAGTAGTGCGTGTAAATAAACAGTTACTTAGTTGTAGCACGAAGTCGAAAATATGGAATACACACTGAGGACCGAACTCACTACTCAGTCGTAATTGATGTAGCGAGACGGGTATTTGCTATTCATGTTTGTTTTTAAAAATATTTTTGCTTTGTGGCTTCCGGTGTTCGAAGAAGGAGTATGTCGACAAATATAGAATACGGGATGACAATCTCTTTGCTAAAATAAAGACTGTATAATGAACAAATTATTTAAACAAATTTCTGTTGACCAAAGAAAAGAACTTTGGAAATAAAAATAAGTGAAATGCAAATCATTACAAAAATAATCTAAAACACTTTCTAGTCCTATGAATACTAAAAACATGATTTGAATAGTCTAAAAAGAATAACTAATTTGACGATAGAAACTAAACTCGAAATACTATATATGAAAAATTAATATAACTTTTACTGCTAAAATGAAACTTAAAAAATTAAATAATTTTCTAGCGATGCGCAGACAAATGCTATAAGTCACATTAACTGAAAGAAGGACAAGCAAGTTTACTTTATAGAAAAAACAATTCAATAATTCCTGACAGCACTCACAAAAATTTTAAAGCTCCATGCAAATATCGACACAGGTTTCTAACCCAGTCGGACAACACGACGCCACGATTGTAGGGTCAAGTGAATTAAATACAGTCAGATAGGCGTGTTAACTGTGTATCAACGCATTTAGCTTAAGCCATAAACTGAGATCTATCCGACCTGCCATTCAAGCTAATTACCCCATTCAAAATAATAATAAAACTCATATGTCCGAGGGGATGTTGAAAAGTTGTCCTCCTGAGCCCCTTCCAAATCATCGAACAATAGCTTTATATTTTTTATTCTTGTTTTTGTTTGGTGACGGCTAGGAACTTTTCAGTGCCACCTCACTCTCGTATATAACTAATATATTCTACGAATACGCTTCGGTCACATAGAAAATCTCGCTAATAAAAATTCAATACATACATTGATTACACGATTCGTATATTACCGTACCAGTTAACATGCAAAATATGTGGTAAGAATTCGATTAAATTTTATATAAAAATACGCAAAACAACATGAAATCATGCCAATACTTATAAATACTTTACACAACATGTAAAAGCGACTATAAATATTAGATGACAAACAATATTTAATATTTACAATATTCTGTTAAGAACAAAAGTAAAAAAGAACTTATAATTATTCTGCATGAGTATATATATATATATATATATATATATATATATATATATATATATATATATATATATATGCATATATATATATACAGAAAGACTACAAACAAAAATGACCTGATCAGTTTCTACTCAAACCACTCTTATAAAATTAAGTCTGGAATTATTATGGGTTTCTATATGAGAGCATTAAGAATTTGTAGCCACCAATATCTAAAGAAGAAATATACATAGAGAATGCATTCGAAAAACCTACAATACACATATCATTTCATCCACAACGAAAGAAGAAAGGCATAAAAGATATACAACCGAAACAAAAATAATGACAAAATCCGTAATAATAAATTACATGAAAGCAGATGCATAATACTACCGACCAACTCTGTCGTGTACACTCTCCAGACCAAGCTATCCCATCTAAATAATCTTATAATAGTCACAAACATTTCCAAAACCATTACGGATATACTCAGATCTTCAAACACTAATAGCAATAATATTTCTGAAGCAGGCATTTAGAAAATAAATTGCCAAAACTGTTTCTCCCAATATATTGGAGACAAAAAGTAGAAATTTAAGAAAAAAACGAGCACAAAAGAGACCTCACAAAAACAATTTAACTAATGCACTAGTCATTCATAGAAATAAATCCAACCACAATTTTGATTTTAAAAATGCTACACTCATAAAAAAGAAAATAACTCACTCAGAAGGAAAAGTGCTGCCATTGAATATTATCCAAATATTAATCTATGCAGTTTTTCCCAATATTATCTTTCCTAAGTGAATTACTACTCTCCCAATCCCACGTACACAACTATAGCAAGAAAATAAAAGAAAATAGTTGAATCCGTCAACACAACAATAAAAAACAATATTTCTACACGTGAACGTACTTGTTGTAATTTTCATTTGACAATATAAATACAATAGCGTTTTCTAAATTCTTCTGCTAAGGACATGTTGCTTGTTGTTAATATTTGTTTTTAATAAATTCATTTCGTTTTTGCCTTGAAAAAGTCTACATTGGACGAAACGCGCCGGCTATTAATACAGTTTTCCAATAGTCTTTTACAAGCTAAAATATTAACAGTATAGAAAATAAATTCACTTCGTTTTATCTTATTTGCTAATCGTAAGAGACAAAAAAGGAAGTTGATACAGGACTATTATCTTTTGTCAACACTTCAAGTTATTAGGATTTTTCTCCTTACCTGCATTGAAAGCTAATATTTGAAATTTCGATTTTTATCTGAGTTCGCACACCAGCAATTGCCAGCGACAAACATATGCATCAAGACCACTATCTAAGAGAATTGAATAAGATATATTTGTATCTTAATGTTGCGGGCCCAACGTGTGGAGAGGCACTGAGCTTAATGGGCCGAAACTTTGCTGAAGCACGGCGCTCAGCTGAAGATTGCAGCTGGCTGGAGCACTTGATGTGGACATGTGTTCAATACCTCTGTTTCTCCAGTGACAATAATGAAAGGATGGTGACGACTGTGATCGTGTGGTGACGGCAGTGATAGGTCTGCAGATCGTGAGCTGCCCGACCTGGGTTTTTCGCGAGAAGCAGCGCTTATATGTGATCGGGTTCTACAACAGTTCTTTATGGCCGTTGATGACTGGTCTGCGAACATAGAGATGGTGGGATGGGAAACCTTTTAAAGATCGCGCCCCCCTGAGATCTGGCAAACCCGTACCAGTATGTAATCTTCCAGCCCGTTGGTGGATCAGGTAGAGTCGACTATTTCATGTCGGATGTAAAACCACGCGACTTGCTACAATTACAATGGGTAAGAAAATGGACAGACAATCTGGTAATGACAACCGTGAGAGCCAGAGGGAATGTTATGGCTGTAAAAGAGTCTTCAAGTCAGGGAAGGGTCACAAGATTCAACAAATAAAGATAAAATGTGGTGGTGATTCAGTGTCAAAGAAGCACACGGCAGTAGACGTTAAGTCGTTGGAGTGTCGGGGCCAGTATGAACACCACAATGTCCTGCAGGATCCTTTTTTCGAAGCTGAATCTAGTCGCCGAATTATCAAATGGCTTCCTCTGTAGATAGGGCCTGGTCAGAAATCGATGACAACTTATCAGCAACCACCCAGACACTCAGGGGTGGTCCAGGAAGGAAAGTCCGCCAGCTTGGAAAGATGATCAGTGACTATGAGGTCACCAGGTTTGGGTTAAAGGAAGTGAAAGCTAAGTCCTTAGCTCCAGTGCAGGTAAGTCGTCAGTGGAGAACCACCCGGTCATTAAGGAAAGAGATGCGAAGGTTACGAGCAGCAATGCGGGCTGATGAGCAGAGGGCAGAGGAAATCAAGCCAATCTTGGAGGACATTAGGAAGCACATTAGCAAGTAGAGAAGAACGGCTTGCCAAAAAGTGACAGAAGGCTGCCAAGGCCCGGAAGTCATTCACGGAAAGTCCGTTCCATTTCACGAAGCAGTTGTTTGGGGAGAAAACTAGCGGAGCGTTGAGTGTTGGGTAGGAGCTGGAGAGGCACCTTATGAACACGTACTCGGATGCCAACAGGGAGGTTCCATCCGAGGTGATGCCAGGCTTATTCAGGCCTGGTGCCCCGGAAGTAGCTTTTGATGAGTCTTCAGTGACTTGGAAGGAGGTCCAAGGAGTTCTACGGAGGTCAAGAGCATGTTCTGCGGGTGGCCCTAACGACCACCCGCAGATATGCTGTCTACAAGGGGTGTCCTAGGCTGTGGAGGCTTCTGGTGAAGATTTGGGAAGTTGGTGATGTTTCGGACTGTTGGTGTCGAGTTAATGGGGTGTATATACCGAAGGAGAAGAATTCGTTGACACTTAGTCAGTTTCATCTAATATCTCTCGTGAACGTTGAAAGAAATGTGTTTTTAAGGTCTTTGCCAGGATTGAAATCCAGCAACAAGCGGAGGTGGGTCTGCGAAGAATAGACCAATGTGGACTTCCTGGAAAATTTAAAGTGTGGTGTATGCATTTTAGATTGATGCCTAGACTAACTATATATGAGGTGGCACTGTGTCGAGTTGAGATAAGTGAGAGGAAAATTTGTAAATGCATAAGGAAGTAGCTTGGTGTTGCAAGGATTATGTCGCCGGTCGCTTTGTATGGCAGCACGGGGGCCTTCAGTTACCTATGACTTATTTGGTGGAGGAGTACAATGTGGCAAAGGTGAGATTGCAGTCCATGCTGTGTGAATCTAGGAATGCTGTAATACGGAAAAATGTGCCGGAAGACAGGAAAAAAGTGGAAAGTGTCAGACGTGGTGTCAGCAGTGGAAGTGATGGTAAAGTAAGCAGAAGTTCAGGGTGTTACAAGGAAGGGACGTGCTGGACTTGGTCTAGTTGAGAGGGAGAGATTATGGTCAGAGGCCAGTAGACAAGAGCAACACAAGTTACAGGAACATGGGGTTCGAAAGTTCGAGGAGGAGAGACGTTTAGTGCAGGCTCAGCAGGGTCTATGGCTCAACTGGGAGGGTATTGAGGGTGTCCAGCAGGCTCAGCAGGGTCTATGGCTCAACTGGGAGGGTATTGAGGGTGTTCCGATCAGTTGGTGACGTCTAGGTGCAGGACATTTGAGGTTCCTCATAAAGGCAGCATCTGATGTGGCAGCATCACCGGCAAATTTGAGGAGATGGGAGTACAGGAGTCACCCTTCTGCCGGTTGTGTGGTGCTTATGGTAACCTGCGCCACATACTGTCAGCCTGCCAGAAGGCGCTACAGAACAGCTGGTACACCTTCAGATATAACTTGGTTCTGGGGGTCGTGGCAACAGCTGCGAGAATTGCTAGCATACCCTTGACGGACCTGATAAAGGGTGGCCTTCCTGAAGCAAGGCGCGACTGACACAAGTCAGAAGACCAGGTCGGAGGACTCAAGGAAATGGAGAGTGTTGGTTGATGCTACACTGCCAGTGGAGGTTATTGTGTCTGGACTGAGACCACATCTAGTGTTAACTGATATCGAGAAGCAACATTTATTGTTTGGCGAACTGACAGTGGCATGGGAAGTAGGGATTGAAGAGGCTCATGAAAGAAAGTTGCTTCGGTATGAGGAACTGGTGGCTGAAGTCCGTGAGAGAGCATACGGTTGCACCCTGGTGCCATCTGAGGTTGGCTGTAGAGGATTTCCTGCTGCCTCCTTAGAGAGATTCCTCAAGTATGCTGGTATCCAAAAGCCGAATAAGGTGATAAAGACTTGTGGCGAAAAAGCGGTGGAAGGCAGTGTATAGATTACAGAGAAATTCTTATCGAGTCGCATTCAACTAACATAGACCGATTGCAACGTAACATCATCCAGCTGTTGCGGGCCCACCGTGTGGAGAGGTATTGAGCTTAATGGGCCGAAACTTTGCTGAAGCACGGCGCTCAGCTGAATATTGCAGCTGGTCTGGAGCACTTGATCTGTACATGTGTTCATCTTAATTATATATGAGGTGTAACTATTCACGAAATTTTTCATCCAAAAATTAGTACCCGAGGATATTTGCATATATCCCAAATTCTTTCTGGAACGCATAGCAGATGTGCGATTCGTTACCAATGAAGTTTATGTTATGTGTTTGTTATACTTGCACCGAGAAATGAATGAAAGTGAAGCTAGAGCCACAGATTAGCATCAAATTTCATGTGATGATTTGTAAAAGTTCAACACCTATTAAAATGACTTATGGTATACATATTCAAAAACAAAGTGTGTTTCTGAGTGAGAAACAGGCGATTCAAGAAAGGGCAAGTAGATGTGCATCAGGACGACAAAAGTTGGCAGCCAAAACAAATGAAAACCTATGTGGAAATACTGAAAGGATTATGAGAAAAGTCCGAAAACTGCTCCGGCAAGTGGTTAATCCACAATATCATTGCTCTTGCACACTGATGCGTAAGGAGTTCACGAGTTCCGGACTAAAAGAAAATATTACAAAAATGGATGTTTCACCTTATTTATCAGGCCACTGTGATTTTTGGTTATTTCAAATATTCAAATAATGTCCTGCAAGAACCAACATTTTCCTGACATCCAGCAAAACGGGAATAATTTTACTGATAGTATTACGGAAAACTAGTTGCAAGAATGTTTCCAAAATCTGCACCATCTCACGAATACATAGTCTCGCAAGGAGAGCAGTTTGAAAACGACAGCATTGTGACAAAATAAACAAATTTTGCTTTCACCGAAAAATTCCTGGAATTAAATTTTTCCTTCTCATTAGTGTTGTGAATTGCTTTTAATTTTTTAAAATATTAAAATACGGTTTCATACATGTAAGAAATGGAGAAAACCTAAAGCAAATTAAAAAAAAAATTCTGAGGTAACAAAAGTTACATCTGCACATCAATTTCAGGAAGCTCTCAATAACCTAAAAACCGAAAGTTAAATTTTAAATTCACGAAATGAGGATGATATAAATAAAACATTACCTAACAGCTATTTCTTTATTTAGGTGTGCTTTCACATAAGTTTTGATTTAAATTTCAGGTAATTTTTATCTTCTTATCTGATAGGATAAATAGATATTGGGTTAAAGCGTCTGTACAAATTGTCTTTGTATATGAAGTATTTCTTTCAAGCTTCATTATTTTTGAAGAACAGGAATTATACATCATGGTTTTAAAATTCAAGAAAATACCGAGAAATCTGATTTTTAACATGATGTTTAATATGTAAATTCCAATCTTTTTAGTCGTTGACGAGGTCCTTTGAAAACATCTGTTGTGTCATTTACTGAATTAGGTCGATTGAATCTTTATGTTAATTAAATTTAGTTAATATTTCAGTTCCTAGGCTGAAATATTTTATTTAATTCCGTTTTTGTTTTCTGTTTTTGTGATTACAGAAAAGAAGGTTTAAGTTGATTGTATTATTAGAAAATGCCTTTGAGTTTCAAAGAAATTTCGATCAAATTTCAATTTGTTTCAAATGGATTCCAATTAGATTAGGAAGGAGAAAAATCCAACCGGAACATCCTTATTTCAACGACCCTTTTTATTAAATATTAAAGTGAAATTCATTTTGTCTTAGAATACTGGTAGCTTAAATTACAAAGTGGGAAAACATTTCTTGAATAGTTAAAAGGTGTGGTTGGTATCAAGATATCTCAGCTGTGTTTTCCTCCAAAAAGAAAAACTTTCCCGGTCGGGCTACTTAAAAGTCAAAGATAAGAGGTTAGTTTTTCTTTTTGTTATAATAGATAATTAATATTTTATGTTTACCACCATTATTAGGGGATGCGTATCTACGTATTATATTATTCATAGTTATTCCGTCTTATTTCACGTATTAGTATATTTCGTCGCAGTTAAATAGGCTTATATTTTGTCGTCAAATTTATGTGTACGTTTGATATTTAATTTCTTTACGGTTTTTGTTGTTCACTATTTACATGGTTTCAAAAACTTTCATATTTGTTTAATACCTTTGATTGTTTAAGGAAATGTGTAAGAAAAAAGAAATTGAGTTAGTTGTATTTGTTAGGTTTGTTATATCTACATTGTCACTGACTGAAATTAGACTTGGTGCTCTTGCAATAAAGTTATTAAAATTTATTAACACGCCAAAAACGAGGTTTTATTGTTGATAAATTAAATGACCGCATTACTCAATATTTTATTTAAGGTTTTTTATTCTAATATCCATTATTACCTAATATTTGTTATATAGAAATAACGTGTCGCTGCCGACACTTGTGTTTGCACATAGATTGCCAGTGTGCAAACACGGGCGATCCCATTTTTTAATATGTAGACCATGTGACTATAGAGTAAACGCTTATATGAGAGGCAGCGTGTGTCTAATTGATCTGTATTGCTATTCTATCCTCTATTACAATTCGGATCACCATTTCTACTCTATCCTATATTACTATACGGACCGCTATTCTCTGTACTATTTCACTATACGGATTACTATTCGAGCGAGTATTATCGAGCAAGTACTATTAGTGCGAGTGATATCCGAAGGCGTCTGACACCAGTATTGTTCAACGGCGTACTATAGTTGTATCATCGATGACAAAGTCTCTACTACAAGTACCATTTACAAAAGTGACAACGACTATTCGTTGGCATTACAAAAGTGGCAACAAGTCTTCGTTGACATCACAAAAATGTGACTGCCGCCTACTTCTATATTATACAATGCGTTTAATTATCTTTTGAAATGATTTGTTCACTACGTAGTGTTATTAATAATTGGATGAATTCGAATAATGATTTAATTTCTTTTAAGACTCTGTGTGCCTTACAAAGGTGTGTTTGTAGGAAAGAAAGCGCAGCCACGCCGAATCCATTTTCAGCAGCGCAAGCCACTACACTATATTCATAAATTAATTATTTGGGATACTAAATTCCAATAAGAATGAAGAAAATATATATCCGAGAAGGCCACAAGTTTTAAATATTTTCATTTTACTATGCAAGTAGCAAACTTCATAATCGCTAAATTTCTTTGTTTCATATATTCTGGTAATTTTTAGCAGGGTTAATTTGGTTTTTATATTTTAAAGAAAGACAGTAGTTATTTGCATTTAATTTGGTGCTCTTACCGCGGCACTAACAAAATATGAAAACCGTTCAGAAAGTGTATTTCCTCACAGATGAAGATGAGACTTGAAGCGAGAGGTGAAATGTCATGTGATTCTTCAGAAGGATACTTTGAATATCATGGACCGAACAATGTCAGGCTTTAAGGAAAATGGAAACAAAAAGGTAACTGAAGTAAAATATCAGAAATATAGTGTTGAAATTTCTTGGACCCTATCAGGAAGATGGGCATGCAGAATGTAACATTCACAGGACATACTGAAAACAAGAAATGTAGAAGAAAACAACGAATGACCGACCCAACAAGTTTATGAAAATGGTTAGCAGAGACTATGAAAACGATAAAGGGACATACGTTGCTTAGAGCTAGAAATAACAAGAAGCTGTAGAGAAGCATAATTGACTACATCCAGATAGGATACTACATTAAAGAGAAAGAAGTACGTTTTATCCTAATTATTTTGAAAGTTTAGTGGTCCTTTAATATCACGAATATTTTATCGCCAAGTGTTGAGCGTAGCTGTTTTCTGATGTTTTTTTATTAGTTAATAAAATATGTTGTTTCAAGGATGTTAAGTGCTTTTATAGTCCTTTAGCTTTAAATAAGAAATTAAAGAAATCCAGCCAAACAGTTACTAAAATAGCTACACAACTGACCACCCGAAACCACTGTTAAATAAGACCAACGCAATATATCAATTTTCTTGCCTATTAGGGAATTGGATATGCAATCTTAATAACGATTAATCTTATATATACATCACACCTTACAACGCTAACATGCCATTTATCATATAAAGGTCCTGTACAATTTTTACATAGTGTAGAGATCATTCTTTTCTTATCGACCAAACACTTCGTTCAATTTGCATAATACTGCAAGCAACTTTGAATGTGTTATAGACTATAAACGACATAATCAAATTAGGGAAAATAGTTTTTAATGTTATAAATTCTAAAAACCAAATGCCTAAATGAAAAGACAACATTTATATTGTTCTAACCATGAGTTTCATGATTAAACAAAACAAATTCATCAAAGTTTTCTTCAATTTGAAAATCCTAACCAATTCCTTTACCTGAGAATTCCCGATGGAGATGTTAAGAGGAAGAACTTTTACGCACTAATTATTCTGACAAACTGGAACCAAACATCCGATAGGTTACATGAAAGAAAAAGATTGTTCCTAAAAAGTGAAGAAATAAATATTTCCTGTAATCTGCAATAAAAAAATTGCTTAAAATATTTTGTTTCTATTTAGGTACTTGTTGTAGAAACTGTAATGAAATAAGCAAGCAATTACAATTGTTCAACGCAATAAATTCCATTACGGATAGTGCACGCCTTGTTCAGCTGTCAAAATCGAAATCGCAGATAATAAAATCATTGGGAAGTTTTCTATGTTCTGTGTCCATTGAAGGCGTCGGCGATCATGGCTGTCCAAAATTCCTTACTCTTTGCAACTCTTCATAAATTTTACATTTTGTTATCTCTCCTAAAGCATGTTCTACCATCCAGTTCGCTAGGTAAGTTACGTTGTTTTCCTCTGTCTCTTTTGTCTTCAATATGTCCTGTGAGTATAAGGTTTCCCAAGCCCTCATTCCTCATTATGTACCATAAAAAAATCAACCGTCTTTTCCTGATGTTAAGTATCAGGGTTCAGTCCATGGTATTCTCAGTATACTAAGGGGAGATAACTGAGACCTCCGGAAGACGCATAACAGGTAGAACTCGAAGTTTGTTTGTTTTTTTTAATTCTGGTTTATCCTTCTCTGTGACTGGTTGCCACCCAAGACTATATAATATGTATAATAGGGTGCGGCAGAAATATCTCCCATATAATTGTAAGGCATTAGCTAGATAAAGACACCATTAGCACTAATGTCTTACCATTATGAGGGTGTATTTTCTTCCGTGCAGAGTATAATGACAGAGGTAACATTATCATATGCTATAAATATTGCATGAATACGCAATTACTGTTGATTAAATCTAAAGTAAATAAAATGCTTTAATATGACGTTAGCAATCCTCAAACTTCAAAATATCCCATAAGAACTTTATTATGTTATACTCGGATTAATTTTTAATCAAATTAGTTTTACAAAATTAATTATTGCGCAAAAATAATGGGGTTTTCGAAGTGAAAATTGTTAAACAAAAGAACTTCTCTGAATTTTGGGAATATTTTTATACTTTTAACTTAATTTGAGTAATAAAATCTCGCATTAAACGCAATTTTTAACTCAGGGACATGAACATGAAAACATTTATTTTGGGAAAATATTGTCAATGGATTTATTCTTGTGATTTTTTAAGATTCTTGATAAAAATGCAGAGAAGAATCTGCAACATTATCCGTTATTTTCTAGCATTTCGACATCACTTAATTTCAGATTGCCATAAAATAACTTCCCTGTACCTTTTCTATATATATTTCCCCAGCAGTTACTCTAAGCAAGCTTTCCTCCTTGATGCCTTGTCTTCACGAAACCGTAGTAACTGATCAACAGTTACGGCTCATTTTACTTTAGAACGTGCTAAATGTAACAATTAGTTTAACTTTAATATATAATTATCTCGCACTTCTCACCTGTTGAACTCTCACCAGGCTGCTTGCTTTCCTGCTAGCTACATTCTTCATAAATTTACATCAATCGTCCTCTTTTGTTTCCTTAAATTCTTTTTATTGTCATTTCTTCTCGGTAACGTTTTCTCTGTTTCTTTCACTCTTAGTAACCCTTTGCTTCTTAGTGGCTCAATCAACTTGCTTGGGGTAAAATTATCAAACAACAAAAAACACTTATATAGAAACCATCTGTAATACACGATTTTTCGTTCAAATTGGAAACTAGGGCACTAAGATATAGTGCATTTTAACATCAATACAATGGCATAAGTGATATATATTCCCTTACAGCATCAAATAATAATAGTCATTTGCGCGGTTCAAGTCCAACAAAAGCAAATATTATATATTATGACAGTATGAAGTGTCATCTTCAATAGTTGTCAATTCACGCCGAAGTCATTTTTAGAAATTTCAGTTGATTTTATTGAGGTTCAGATTTGCAATTATTTCAGTTTTGTCTAATTGTGGCATTTCTCCAGAAAGAAATATTCACTTTGTTTGAAGTCTGTCTCTTAACACAGACTTAGTGAGTAATCTTCAGCACTTAAAATTACCTTCAAGACAACACGCAAGAATGTGTATTTAATCATTTTTAGACAAATCTTTGTAAAGTCTCAGACAGAAATTCAGTTTAGACCTGATTCCAACAGCTACAGACAGATTTCTGTGTTTGTGATTTTCGTATAAAATGCCATTCTTACTGTCTTGGAGTAACGTTGTTGCTGTTGCCTGATAGCCCAAATATTACTTGCTACAACATCTTGCCATTATGTGATGACATACTGATCACAAAACTGGCTTCATGTCTGATTTTGCGATGGGGATAGTTATTATAAAATCAATCTGTTCATACCCATGTTGATTAATTTCGCAGTGGCCCTGATAAAGTTGGCTAATTTTAATACAGCAAATAGAAAACTTCTAGATTACTGTTAATTTTCTGTTAGGTTGTCACCCATGAAATGACGCATTTTTGGCAGGTTGCTGATCCTGACGTCTAACGAAGACACATCCTTAGTATAAAAAATATATTCACTTATTCCAAACCCTTTTTCTTTCCAGATAATATTTCTTTCAATATATTGTTACTCATAAGCCCAATTAAAATTATTACAATGAAACAATGTCGAGTAATCTTACTCTATAATCTTACAACCTGGGAAAAATACCATTTTTGCATCGAATCATTATATGCGATGAGAAATGGATACTCTTTGACAAAAGTAAATGACAATGTCAGTGGTTAGATCCAAATGAATCATCAAAACAATACCCAAACCCTCTATTGCACCCTAAAAAGTTAATGATTACTGTATTTGGTTTGGTTTAGTTTGGTTTGTTTTACGGCATATCAAACACAATGGGTTATTTAATGCCAACAATTTTTATTGCTGGTAAAATTTTTCTTCATAATTGTATTGCTGGTAATATTTTTTCAAAAAATGTATAGTTGGATTTTTTCAGAAATGTATAGTTTGGTTTGGTTTGCTTTGTTTTACGGCATATCAACCTCAATGGGTTATTTAATGCTGACAAGAGTTTTATTGCTGGTAATTTTTTTTAAATGTATTGCTGGTAATATTTTTTTACAAAGTATTTCTGGGAGTAAAATCTACTTTTACACTTTCATAGTATTTTGACCCCAGTTTGGGGTTAACTATTCACCCAAAGCTAGGATCCTAACTGATGCTACCACCCCGAGTGGACCCTGGAACACCAGCAATTAAGAGGTGGTTCCACGATCCCCAAAGCCTCCTTATCAGAGGCCTTGCTGTTGGAAGTAGTTATCTTCTTACCAAGACGTGGAAGGGCGCTTTATTCATATAGATAGAAGTATATATATATATATGTATTATGTTTTGTTCATATTTTATCAGTTTAGCTTCATTTTCTTATTTTGTTAAATATCGCACATTGTGGTAATAGAAAAGCATTTACAAATTATAATAACCAACATTAATTGAATCTAAAATTAAAGAATCTAAGATCAGTTTTCCGAAAACCACAACCGGCTTTAGCCTCAATTCTTTCACTCTCACACATACCACCCCCAGTCACATACGTACACTACCAGACATAAATAAAAAGGTAAACTAGGCACCCAAACGCACGCAAATTTTCAACAAATTCCTGCAGAGAAAAACTAGAATTGGTATACACAAACATACAAAATGTATACACATGAACACAGCTTGACGGAGCAAATACACGTGAGGTGTTTTTCACCAATGAAAAACAAACAAAAGGAAATAAAAAATATCTGTCTATATTTCTGAGATGAGGTATTATATACATTATTTAAATTATTCGGACTATTGTCCGCATCTTTGTCGCCATATTTATCACAACGTTTCGGCCGTTGTACGCTCCGGCCTTCTTCAGGTGGTTGGAATCTCGAACTGAACCATTCATTTCGCTCACAGGGGTAGACTGTTCTAGTCCCACGTGCTATGTTTAATGGATGTCAGTTATCAGTTATCTCCAGTTAATTTCCCTCTGAAAGTTCTCTACTGCCTTAACCTGGTATTGAACTCACACTCTTTGGGTCTTGTCACTGGATCTAACTAACGCCTTTATCCACTGTGCATAATGGCGTTTTATTTTTTAAAAGTTGTCATGTTTATTCTTTATCCTATCATTCTGTCGGATTCTAATACACACACACACACACACACACACACACACACATATATATATATATATATATATATATATATATATATATATATATGAAGATATATTTGTGTTAAAATTTTTATGATTGCCATGAAAAGACCAAAATTATTTTATTACCACTCATGATGATAATAGATAAAAAGTAAAACTGAAAAACGAGCTAGCTAACCGGTTTCGAACCTCGCTCAACAGAGCTAAATCGAGGTTAATAAATTAAACAGAATTATCACTAAAAAAAATGAGATGTATATATTGAAAAAATAAATTGCTGAATTCATCAAATTAAACATACTATATTATAAAGATGTCTTGTGTACCTGCGCCTACCTTGGCTGGGTAATATCAGTGATAGATATTCTAATGAGGTTTCTGTAGCAGTTCGACATTGTTACTTTGCCGCTAACACTCGTGTTGTTTTCTCTGCCAAGCGTGTCCTTCCGTCCATGTGTAAGGACGTTCTCCCTGCACATCATAATAGTTCTTTAATTTTTTTCCTTTAAATGTAGTTGTGGTTCGCACTACATAGGGAGAACGACTCAAAAGCTGGATGTCAGAATAAAGCAACACGTTCCAACGAAAATCTACAATCTTAAGTACACTCCTTCAGACATTATGACCAATACGTATGGTTCTTCCATCGCAGAACACCTAATAAATAGTCATAATTGTGCTACTTGTTTCAGTGTGGACCCATTTACCATTCTTATCAAGTCGCACTAGAATTACCACATGTTGGAGACCATTTATATTTTATCGTTGAAGCCCTCTCTGTGTAAACAGAAGCACTTCGTACTGGGCCTCCAACTAATTTCCATCTAAGCAAAATATTTCTTCAATACATATTGTCCATTATCACTAAAACCAAAAGTGGTAATTCTGTTTAATTTATTAACCTCGATTTATCTCTGTTGAGCGAGGTTCGAAACCGGTTAGCTAGTCTGTTTTTCAGTTTTTATTTTTTATCAATTATTATCATGAGTGGTAATAAAAATAAATTTTGTCATTTTATGGCAGTTATATATATATATATATATATATGTGTGTGTGTGTGTGTGTGTGTGTGTGTGTGTTTGTGTGTGTGTATGTGTGCGCGGGCTTAGAAGTTATTTTTAGTAGATAGTTGTATTTGAGTAGGCGCTGCGTTTACCTTATTATGCAGTATACTTATTTTCGCCTAACGGCCTGAGTTTCCAGACAAACTTATTAAAAATTAGCTTTTCTCCAACATTCAGGTCGGTAGACGAAAATAAATAACAACACAGTTTAACTAAATAAGCAAAGCGCCTACTCAAATAGAAGTATCCACTAAAATAACGTTTAAAGTTATCAAATATGCCGGATAGATAAAAATTCATTTGTATCTATATATAATATAGTTTTAAGGTATGCTATATTTATGGGTTAAAGTGCCCAATATCATGGATAGAACATTAGTATATATAAAAGTGAAGATTGACGTCAATACCCAGATGTGACAACCTGTTTCATGTTGAATGCAATCGTCAAGCCATCGGTTGCGTTTAGCATGAAACAGACTGTCGCCTCTTGGTGTTGATGTATAACCCACGGATACATATATGGAGTTTAAATATGAACGTCTAGGCTTGCAAATATGTGTATATGCACCCTATAAACAATGCTTGTTCCTTATTCTTACTTAACACCCTTGGATATTCTCAGACTGCTATACTTGTTGCTCCTAATCTCCCCTACCGTATTCTCCTCACTGATGCACAGACCTCACTTGATGTTTTCAATACCAATTTTAATACTATCGAGTTTAAATTAATATATATATATATATTTCCCTTTGTTCATAAAAGGACAATTCTTTTCTTTCAGATACCTTGAAAACAAGTTTGGCTGGTCTCCTGGTCCTGGTATGGAAACGCATCCAGATATCATGGCTCTGTCGATCATTCTGCTTGCTACCGGAGTTGCTATGATTGGGGCAAAGGTTGGTGAAAAAATATAAGCAGTCAGTGGCTATTATTTCTTATTTTGAATTGTATATTTAATGGGATAATGTGCTTGAGAAGATACTAGTGTTATTTTAAAAAGCGAAATTAATGTCAAATGAGAAGTATTATTAAAGAAAACACACATCCCGTCTGAAGGCCTTTAATCTATCTACCTTCATATTTAGGTAATTACATCAATAACGTTGGTTCGATACATTGATTTTTGCACAATAGACAATTTTTCAGTAATTACTTGTTTGGTTTAACATGTTAAGCAATGACGAGATGAGGGTGGTTAGAATTAGTTCAAAATAATAAATTATTTCCTACAAAAACTTTATATGCCGAAAATATAATCTTCGACGAAAATGGCATTTTGATTAGATGTACAGTTCCAACAAATGGAAAGAGATTCCAAATAACTTGAACATATCATGATCTTGGAAAAATAGACATGTAAGAAAACTATTTGCCTCAAGAAATCACTTTTATTATATAAACTCAAAAACGTTTGTTTTGTTTTTAATTAGATCATTCCAATACTGTTACAAAATGCAACTAAGCCGAACACAAAAACATCTTATCGACGTTATAACTCAGAAATATTGGTAATGTGATTTCTCATACATTTCTCCTAATTACTGTTTAGACAATACTTGAGAAGGCAGTAATATTGACCTCTTTTAACAAATGTAAAGTATTGATTCCTCGTGCAATTCAGAACAATCCAAAAGAGTTTCACGTTCGCTCTTGCTAATTTATATCAGAAATATATACACTATACATATTACTATGTAATATATTAGGAAATCCGAAAGTAAAGGAAATATTGTCTCATTTATTTCAGATAATGAAGAGGTGTTACTCCCATAAAATATTTATTTTGATGTTTTTTTCATAGAGAAATTAATAAATCTAAATAAGGAATTAAGTTTTATAAAGAAACTAATGTTGTTCACTGTACGTGATGAAAGCGTCTGCCTTGAAAACCCTAATGAAAACAATATTAATCGAAAATACAAAAAATCTGAAACCTGACAAGACAATTATTTATCCCCTACCAATATAATCATCATAATTAATCTTATTACTCAAAGCAGGGCTGGCCTAACTTCGCTTCTGCTTGCGGCGGTAGACAGTCAGTGAGAAGGCTAAAGAGAGATGGATTCCGTCAGAAACTTACCCTAGACATACCAACACTGCTATGGCTACAGTACATATCGTGCCGCTGTAAAACTAATGGCTTACTGGACTAGTAATGTAACGTGAAATATACTTTTTGAATGTTTGTCATTTGATGTAATATAACAAGCCGTCCGTGAGAAAAATATAGCATAGATTCCCAAGTGTATTTCTAATATTCAATGACTCATAATTAATTAATGAACGATAATACTTAGGACAAGAACAACACATAAAATATTCGACAGCGGCGGGCAGAAGTAGTCAACTGCTAGAAGTGAGTCAAATGAATTCCACAGTGAATCTCCAACTGCAGGATATCTACCAGCCGCCCCACGAGTCAGATGTGGCACAAGGTCGAATTTAATGTGGGGCATCCGAGCCCGGAGGCTCAGCCAAAAATTCCCCGTAGACACCATATAGTAGCTGTTTCCCGAGACGAAACTCTGCCCTTCGACATGGCATCGTCTGGGAATCATCTCTCGCCCGAGGCAGAGAGTTTGACCAGCACAGCTGGAGACGAATCTCCAATCGCTGACCAACATAGAGTATTTATTACTGTATTTACGCGAATGGGGGCATACCCATTATCGTCTATAGGTATGCTACAATAATAATAGAAATGAATCTAACACAACTAAAACTTGTACTCTACCGTTTATTGTGCAAAGATCCTTTTTTTTTCGATTTCTCCTTTTAATTAGAACTTCAATCTTTTTCCAAGGAGATTGAATTATTGCCAGTTACAAAATTGTATTTGCTCTTTTGCGTTTGAATTTAAAATTTATTTAAATCTTTGGCTGATGAAGAGACTAGATGTCTCGAAATATAAAAACATTCAATGAAAATATATTTGACACTTTACAACAATTTTATCGTGTCCATCATATATTTCAGTAATGTTTAATTTAACGTAATAATGAAAGCGAGAAAGATCCTATCCATTGAATTTAATGAGGCTGATACATTTAAAAGCTGAAGGATAGTTTGAAATTTATATTTTATAACGTTCGCTTTGTGAATAAGCGCTAACTTAAGTAGATTGACAAGAACGGAACTTATGTGAGGAAATAAATACTTCATGTAGAAAAATTATTTTATTTATCATATATATAAGCAACTTATCTAACAATAGTTCCATTAAATATAAAATAAAAAGGAAAAATATAATACTGATTTAGAGACGTCTTTAACAAACACACAATGCTTCTATAAACTGCAGTTGCTCAAGACACTAAACTTAAAAAACAAGGATCAACAACAAATTGAACATAACATATTAATAATATAGTTCATTAAAAAAATTAGAAAACGAACTCTCACCTGAATATGCGAAAGGTTATAAAAGCTAACACGCGAAACACGATAATTAGAAAAACCTAAAATGACGGCAAGACAAACAAAAAGGATTTGAAAATGACTAGGGTTAGCTTAAGTTGCTTAGACATTGGAAGATATATTTACAACTACGTACTGAAAGTCAGAAGAAAATAGACCCTTGAAAAGTAAATATAAATGATTAACAAGCGAATTGATGTTTTTCAATCAAATGTGCATAAACTAAATATTATTGCCCAAATACGCCCAGTACACACGCACACACACACACACACACACACACACACACACACACACACACGGGTGTGTGTGTATATGTGTGTGCGATTTATATATATATTATATATGCGTGGTACTTACTGGAAAGTGCTCAATAGCATTGATAGATCTAACATATCAGGTCATCCTATAAGTTATGTCCGAATTTTAATAAAGAAAACAATTGATTCAATCAACAATGTATTTTCCCTGATTATCTATGACGTCCTTCCATCTATTAACTAGCTTACTAATTCCATTACTGTAACATTCTTTTGACTTTGATTCGAAGAACTCACAAATGTCAGTTTTAACCTCTTTCTGTGTTACAAAAGCTGTTTCTTCCAAATGATTCTGTAAGCTACGAAACAAATGGTAGTCTGAAGGAGCAAGGTCGGGAGAATAAGGTGGATGAGGAATTTTCTCCCAACCAAGTTCTTCGATCTTTTGTGACGTGATTCTTGCTGTGAGTGGTTGCGCATTGTCCTGATGAAACATCACCCGTTTTCGATTCACTAGAGCAGGTCTTTTTCCCTCAAAGCTTGGTTCAAATGCTCTAATTGCTGACAGTATATTTGAGCATTGCATTTGGTGGTAAGAATTCAAAGTGGATTATTCCTTGGCAATCCCACCAGATTGAAAGAAGAACCTTTTGCCCATGAAGTTCCTTTCTCGGCTGTGGCTGGGGTCCTTCCCCTTTACCAAGCTACTGTCTACGACTCTTAACATTTCGATAAAAGATCCATTTTTCGTCGCCAGTCACAAGTCTATCCAAAAAAGGTGAAACAAGTTGGCGAGAATGGAGAGAAGAGCAGATGTCAACTCGGCATTTGAGGTTGTTTTCAGACAATTCATGAGGCGCACAATTTTCCAAGTTTAGGAACTTTTCAAAGTTGTTGAAGATGACGATGAACAGTTGCATGGTTTGAATTGAGAACCACTGCCAATTCCTCAACTGATAAAGCAGTATTTTCTTCAAGGGCTGCTTCAAGAAGCTTTTCATCAAACTCAACTAGACGTCCGGTTCGATCTTCATCTTCAAGGTTGAAATCTCCACCTCTGAATTTTGCAAACCATCTTCTGCAAGTTCTTTCATTCACACATTCCTCTCCATAAACTGAGTGAATGTTTCTAGCTTCTTCGGCTGCTGAGTTTCCTTTCTGGAACTCATAAAGCATTATGTGTCTCAAATAATTCTTGGGTACATCCATGTTAGCAGGGTTTTAATCAAAATTTAATTTTATTGTTCTCTGAAATAAAATATGATCGGTTTAAATGCATCTAAACATAAAAATAATATTCAGCTCCATTAGACATTATAAAATACTCATTAAATTTCGTTCATTTTAACAAAAAGTTAAAATTCGGACAGAATTTATGGGATGACCTAATATTGCGTTGATGTGCGTTTGTGATACAGTTTTCCACTCCCTTTGCGATTTGTCTAACGATTGCATAGGGCGTGAAACCCAGAGTTACAAAATCACATGAAGGCAACTATATATATATATATATATATATATATATATATATATATATATATATATATATATATATATCGGTTTTGTAGTGCGTATTCAATTTATGTAACGTAAATCATTCAAACGAAAAACAAATACTGAAGCTAATTATATGGCGAGAATCACTCTCACAAACAATATTTAATAAGTATTTGTTTTTCGTTTGAATGATTTACGTTACATAAATTGAATACGCACTACAAAACCGATATTAAAATAATCTGATCCTAAGTGCGAAATTCCTGATAATAATTGTGACATATACTATTATTATTGAACAATTTAGTTCATGCCACTTTTCTCCAGTACAAGAACGCACATTTTTCAAATTTAAAAAATTCAACCTCAGCGTTGTGTCTGCAGCGCTCCAAAATTATTCTTACATTTCACAATATCTCATTACTAAAAAAGCACTCTTTCGGACCGCAATATCTTTCGATGTCGCATTACTATTCGGAATTTAACAAAAACACACTGATATGTCTACCTGAGGATGGTCGTTCGGAACGACTGAAAGCCGGCTCGTACAAAAAAATAAGACCAGATAAACCCGGAATTTATGAACAAGGATCACACCATTCATTAACAGATTCGAAGTTGATTGTATTTTATTATTAAATATTGTTTGTGAGAGTGATTCTCGCCATATAATTAGCTTCAGTATTTGTTTTTCGTTTGAATGATTTACGTTACATAATATATATATATATATATATATATATATATATATATATATATATATATATATATATATATATATGCTAAACAGAGAATACGCTTTTTGAAGTCAATGATTAAGATCATGATGATTTAAGGAAACGTCTTACTATCGAAGTGATTATTCTAAATCCAACATTTCTTGTAGTTTCAATCTCGACATGAACACTGATTCCCGTCCGCTAACCGATGTTAATCAACGTCGAGCCTGGTCAGTACCAAGAGGTATGACCTCTTGTGAATATCAGGTACTGTTAGCTTGGATGTGCAGGTGGTGTAATGGATAATGGTCTTGCGAAAGGTATGAATCCAGGTCTTCTTCCATGCTATGGGTTAATTAGTAAGATTTGTATCACTAAATCTTTATATAAAACAAAAAGTTATTCCACATGTTTAAATAACCTACAAAGTGTTGATAAGAATCAATAAAAAAAAATCTAGACATGACCAAAGAAACCTCAAACGTTACAGTTACAAAGGTAAATAGTTACACTGCCAATTTTATGATTATATTTCAGTCACCTCCTTGGACATAAATCTTGTTATAAAATATTCGAAAAAAATTAATGATTATGATTATGGAGCATTATGGAAAACAGAATTAAATAGCGAAAATTTTAAGTTTGAGTACGTAATTATTGATGTTTTCCATAGTGCGTTAATTGGTCTTAAACTTTTGTATTCTAGCTTAATTTAATCATTTGAACTAATGAAATAAGCTTGCCACTGGAAATTAAACATTGCTATGGTTCAGCAGGAATGTACTTTCAATGGTTCCCAAACTTTTTTTCTCTAAACCGCATTTTTCAAATTAAAATTGTTCGTGCCTCACCATATTTTATGTGATAAATAGTACATTTAAAAATTTAAAAATACTGAGAGTTAAAGGGAGATAAACCCGGATTCGAAGTCAGAATCATGATCATTCATAACTCTCTCCTCCAATTTTCGGACCCTAGTTACTATATCCTTAACACATGATATAATAGAAAAATATCACAATCATAAAATCACTAATTACTTATAACTATTTATACTGGGACTCAGACATGAAATTACAAGGAATCCATAATAATATTTAAAATTTTTAAATCTTTTATCTATGGCTTATGAATTTTCTGAAAGTGTTTCTAAGTCTTTGAGAGTCTTTCAATCATTCAGCCTCACTTGCTATCTTCTTCTGTCGCACCTATGAGGCGCGCTGCACCGTTTGTGAATCAACGTAGACATATTCAACAGACATATGTAGAGAGAACGATAACAGCGTAGGAAGGCATTCAAATTAATACTAATACAATACAGCTCACGTGAAAATAAGTATACTCTTCTGTACTTTACAGGTATTCTCTGATCGTCAAAACAAAATATTTCAAATATTGTTTCCATCTTTTTTTGTGCCACTTTATGATATCGACGTTTTTATTATTATTACTCCTCTGGTAATACAATCTATTCGTTATGTATTCTAAATGTAGGTTGCCTGTCTTTCGTGAAAATGACCGCAAGACTTTGACTGATGCAGATATAGGATGACACAAGCTGTCAATGTGTTATTTTGTCTGGTTGGTTTACTGGACAAAGCGGCGCCCCTTCAGTTAAACGTTTTACATGTCAGCAGAGTTTACTGAATTAATTGCCCGAAACTGAATGGCGTGTGCAGAACGATACAATAGATTTGAATTTTGAAAGTCAACTGTTGCTTTTTAAAATTCCAAACACACGTCAATGCAAGAGTGAGGTGACGCACTTGAATTTCATCAATGACATAGGAATTGATGCATAACTAGGAATCTAGCCTGGAACATGTAAAAAACGTTGTAGAATCTGATACGTTCTCGTGTATATATGTGCGCTTGAATGTGTTCGTATATACATGCGCTTATTCGTGTGGAAACACGCGCATATTGATATATAACCCTAAACAGAGTTTAACATACATACAAAACATGTTCTCTAAAGACAAACACACACGCGCGCACACACATATACACACAGTCACACACACACACGCACACACACACACACACACACACACACACAAACACATATATATATATATATATATATATATATATCAGGTTATTTAGAATTAACATATCATGTAACGAATATTTGTGTTTTTTTCTAGAAATCAGTATAATACAAAGGAAATAACCTACATTAAAGTTTCTTTCTTAGCAGGAGATGCGATGTTGAAGTGTGTATGAAATATTTAATATTCGTACGATATATTACGTATAAAAAATTTGATCAGGGATGTTTTGGATTTCTATTTAGATATAGTGCAAAGATTTTTATAGAAATTCCCTTAACTACTGCAAGAAGGGGTTACGCAGAGCGAACCTGATTGTCCCTACACATCCCAAGTGCCCAATGAAATCGAGGATAGTGTATCTTTATAAGCGATCGTGTTAAGAGGGTAGCTTACAATATGTTGCTGATCATATTTTCTTTTATTCACCATTATATATATATATATATATATATATATATATATATATATATATATATATATATATACACACACCTAGAATATAGTGTATTTGAGAAGCAAGTGTGTGTGTGTATGTGTGTGTGTGCACGCGCGCGAACAAGTAATTCCTTTTTTCGGATATGTGTATGTAGGAATTATCCAAATTATTCTTTCGGTTAATCTGTTGCTATTTTCAAAGATTTCTGATTTGCTATTAACAACGATGTACACGCTGCTGCAACGTAGGCATAATTTTCATTCGCTGATAGAGACTAAACCTTATGGTTCTATTCGTATTTCATAATGGTAAATTTGTTTTTTTTTAATTTAAGACAAGAATTATGTTAGTTTTATACATTTTTGTAGTAGTGTGTGCATTGAATTTGCGTTTTCAATGAGTATAAACTTGGTAAGTTTGCATGTTGGTTCAAATTCGCTCGTTTTAGAAAATGGCTCTTGAAACATTTAGATACTTTCCACGTACGCTAAACCCCCAAATAAAATCACTTGTTTGCTGACAAATAAAACAATAAAAAAGCTTAACAGAAATATCTTTTCAGTCATTTTTAATTAAATACACACTAATATGTATAAATTAAATTAAATTTTTTATGTGTTTAGGTATGTAGTGTAGCCAATTCCATTTAATTGATTTTGTTTATATTTTTATCACTTTTGTTATTACGTATTCCACATTCAGATAACCGATTTGCCAACATTTTCCCCATGTGTGTGTGTGTGTGTGTGTGTGTGTGTAAAGAATCTTATTTCACCATAACACTAATTGCCGCAAAATAAATTAATTTTTTTTTTAAGTAATGTTCGATTATAATACAGTCATATACAGACATCATATTGATTTAAATTAAATGATTGTGTGGGAATAACTGCATTTTAGTATATTAGAAAATGTACACACATACACTAGCACATTTATGATTCTTGTGCCGATGTCTGATTGTGGATGTGTATGTGTCCAATAGTCTAATGGAATATAAAATAATTATTATATTGACGAAGTTAAAATGTACACACTTCCTTAATCAAGATTTGTTTGGTTACTTTCAAATAGTTTCAATCCGTCATCTTTCATTTCCTCAAATTGAATGCTTCTACTTGTTACTGATTTTAATACCGACGGCATATCAATCGACCTTAATAAACTCGCCCACTTCAGGCCATACATTTAAGAAACTGTCGTTGCAATGCAACCGTTATTCTCCACACAATATCAGTACGAAAGGACGAGATGCTGAGGCATTAATAACTTTGCTGGTTTCATTCTGAATAAAACTGGGGTATTGGAAACCATTTTAATTGTGAATTTATTAAAAAAAAGAAACGTGCGCGTTCTTTAGAAACAATAAAAAGAGCGTTCAACATGTATGCAGTGCCATTCCTATTATATAGCAGGAATGATAGAAAATCTCGTAACAAGACAAGTGGAGGCAAAAGAAACATGGTTCTACAGAATGATAATGGGAATATCATGGACAAAGCGTGGAAACGAGGAATAATTTTTAAGGAATATTCAAAGAAAAAAAAGACACTCAGAATCATAATTTCTAAAATATGTTGAGGAAGGAAATATTAATCGTAAAATTCTCCATTTTACACCCAGAGAGCATATTGAAAGTAAAATGCGACAGGGGGAAGCAGCAGGCCATCTACTTGACGAGCTTGTGGGAATGGAAGACGGAATGTTGGAGTGATGTACACAGCCAACGGCGAAATATTGGTAAGTTCAGAACAGGATAGGAGGTTATGGGGGGTACGATCGCTCACGTCTTGAAGTGGACAAATAAGAGAGAAGGCATCAGTAATTACTAACAGATATTTCACAGTTATTGTTCGTTAGTAAGCATTTTACCTAGAACCTCTTAATGACAAATGTGTTTTACACTATTACCAGAAAATTCGGTACCACGATAAACTGAAACCAAATATACGTTAACAAATAATATATATATATATATATATATATATATATATATATATATATATATATATATATATATATATATTTAAAGTGTGGGCACTGGCGTGCGTATGTCGACTTTATTACAGGTGCCTGCACCAAGCAAGTAGAATTTTTTCTACATTTGTTCACAAGAAATCTGATGCTATAAATACTTCGATATTAAATTGACAATTGGATGTCGAAACAGTGTAGGCCAGTAAAGTTATTCCCTCTGTTGAAAATGCTAGGTAGCCTTGATATATTTCGAAAGGATATTAGAATAATCCAGAAATTGTACTAGCAGAATACGGATAGAAAATGAATTCAGTAAATATACAAACATATAAAGTTCTGTCAGTTCAGGAGATGCCTTTATGCCACCTATACTGTTAGGCGATTCTGAGAGTCCTAACAGGATTCATTATCGGCGGCCACAATCTTAAGAAAATAAAATATGCAGATGGCAACCGAAGAATGGAGTACTGAACTGTTGCGTAATATCTGTCCACCCATATGGTAGTTAATATTGAATAATATCCTCACATATGAATATATTTAAAGCACCAGAATTGTAGTTTAACAAAAGGATGTTGAGACTACTTTGGACTGAACATGCGAGCAACGACGAAGTTTTAGAGAAAATGGAAACCAAAAGGAAATTTATAATTATCAGGAAGTGACGTTTGAAATTACTAGGGCAAATAAAGAGGAAAGAGGGCTTGGGAAATTTGATATTCACAGGACAGATTGAAGGCAAGAGAGCGAGAGGGAAATAACGCTTAATCTACTTATCGAGATTGAGTAAATAAATGGTGGAAGAAATTTTAAGAAAGAGAAGAGAAAGACAATTTATAAAGAATTACAATTGACAAGAACTTGTGTTGAACCATGATTGCCAACGTCATGAAGAGAGACATCACATACAAATTGTGCTATAACAGACAAGGGAAGAGTAGATACAAAATCTGAAAATACATTGAGATTGCGAAAGATGCCTTCTAAAACCTAGACCTTGTATTAAGAAACGGAGATCTTATTAAAAACAAACAATAGGGAGCTAAACATCAAGCACATTATGAGGAAAGAAGGCTTGGAAAAGCTGACACTCAAGGAGATATTAAATGCATGCCTAACGAGCTTGTGTAAATGGATGACAGAACACAGACTGGGGGGAGAGTAAATGAACAGTCATTACTTTGAGCTGTGAAGGATAAAATGCTATTGGAAGCGATTATCACCTACTTCATAGAGAGATACAGCTAATAAAAATCAAACACAAATGCATGTGGTCTTCTTGACATTTAAACACCTGTATTTAAAAATTCTACAGAGGTCTACTACTTTCTGTACGATAAATGACACCAACTGAAGCAGTTCTAAACAATTAATAAAATATTACAGCGTTTAAATGAATATAAATTTGCATATATTACTAGCGCTAAATAAATTTTACTTTTCAATTATTTCTCATGTCATTATACTATTTAGAATTTAAATGTCAATTATATTTAATAAAAGTACAGAATAATCATAATGTAGTTACTGGACTGACAAGCAAATTAGTGGAGATGGGAAATAAAAAAATGTAATTAGGAATAATGAAGCTGAAAGATTTTTCTGCCTCGTCAATCATGTATCGAAATATACATGATCGCCTAAGCCTGAATCACGCATGTCACATAACTGATAGTAATTATATTTGTTTTATTTTCTGTCTTTCGTTTACATTTTCAGTGTACCTTTTATTGCAATAATAAATATGTCTATATAACGTCTATTATTCGATAATGATTATAGATCCCTAAGTTGATTATAAGGATTAATTACAGTATTTACATTCCATAGAATATACAAGGCTTGACCTTCTATTATTGATTTGAAAAATTTGTTGATAGAATTGTTTGTAAACTCATAAAATCAAAACAATCTGAAAATAACATAAAATATAATTAAATTTCATTTTTAATCAAAGCTTTCTTTTTGCCAGTGCTTGCGATTGTAATTCTATTTATAAAATCTATGTTCAGAGAGAAGTCATTTATCTAGAAGAAAAATTATTCCCGCCTGAGTAAAGATTTTTTTTTCCTCGTCATCAAATTTATTCTTGTAAAAGTATTTTCAGTTAAGCAATTTACACGACGTGTGATGTAATGACATTACACTATGAACGGACCGTAGGACTAAAAGAAAAACTACTGAAACTCGTACACAAGGTAATAAAGGAAAACAGGGGGAAAGAACCAATTTTTAGAATATAGAATGTATGATTATCAGCAAGCGAAACAACCCAAGATGCGAACTACGAATGGAGAATATCAACCAAACAGATAATCTGAAATACATTGGAAGTGTTTTAATGTATTAGGACAAATATAACACCGAAATTAGAAGAAGCATTGGAATAGCATAGATGCCTTCCAAGAACTAAAAGTCTTACAGAATATCGTTAGATGCTTTTAATACACAAGGATGCTGAAAATACTACGGTCTGAACGGCTGAATAGTCAGGAAGATTTAAGGAAAATTGAAACAAAAAGGACACACAATTATAACAAAGAGACAATTGAAAGTTTTCAACACACAGAGAAAACATTGAACTCATAGAAGATAATGAAGGCAAGAGGTGCAGAGGGACACCTATTTATTAGGTTGGTGCAAAAATAATGTCGTTTTTTGACGTTCAACTTCATGTGAGAAAACGACATTATTTTTGCACCAACCTAATAACAAGCTTGTGTAATTGGATAGCTGAACAGAAAGTGTTAGGGATGATAAAACGATACAACTTTTAGAGAACAATGATCGCTCATTTTCTGAAGAGACCTGGAACAGAAAAATAACTTAATACGATTTCAAAACACCTTCATTCAGGAGCTCGTTAGTTAGTTTGTTTCATAGGATTTCGCCTTTAAAGATATCTCTTTGGTTTTCCATTTTTATAATGTTTCAGTTTTTTATCCTGATTACTCATAAATGTCTTATCCTAACTGTAAAGTAACGGATTCGCTTAAAAAAGAAAAAAATGATCCATAATGCTTGTTTGCTTCCACCGAATAAAAATATGGATGCTATTAAGAATTCGTTTTCAAAACGTCTGCTTTCTCTACGTCTCGAATGTGATTATCTATAGGTGACAGATAAAGCAGAATAATTAAATATTATATGAACATCTGCGAGACTGATTTCTCGAAGAAATAATCTACACGAAATAAAAAGCTTATATTTATAAAAAAAAAATAATTTTTTAACATCTCTTTATACAACGCACGCACATTCATATATTAAATAAAGTCTGATATTTATAATGGAAAATAATATAAATTTCTTTGTGAATAACAAACCCAACGAAACTCCACCGAGGCCTGAATGTGCGGTATTTCAATTCATACCGAGAGACTAAACCTTATTATCCCAAATAAGTTATTAAAATGATTTATGAAAGAATAATTACGCACAAAATATAGATTACAATTTTCCTGGAAAACCAATAAAATGACTCGAACCGTAGACAAATTATACTTAAATAAATAAAACAAAAATGAAAACTTCTTTCGACCAAAACTGATTCAATGGAAAATTGTTATCAAAATATACATTCCCCTCCAAATGTATGGGAACAGTAAAGCCAATTCCTTTGTTTTTGTTGTTCACTGACGACATTTCAGGTTAAGATCAAAAGATGAATATGCGACAAGAGTTCAGAATTACAGATTTATTCCTAACATTTACATTTAGATGTGTTACATAGATTACGACATACGACTTTTGTATCAGATTACACCATTTTTAGATGTGCAAAAGTAAAGATAGACTTCAGATAGTCTTAGTGTAAATAACATTTAATATTTTCTGCATAATCCTTGCTTGCAATAACTGCATCAAGGCTATGATTTATTGACATCAACAACTGTTGTATTCTGTATTTCTGATGCTTTTCCCAGATGTTTAATGCAGCCTCATTCAGTTCTTTTTTGTTTCGGGGCTTTTCCTCGTTCAGTCTCCTCTTAATGATCTATTGGGTTACAGGTTACAGGTTATTTATTTGCCCAGTCTAACATTATCAAATTTTCTTCCCTGATAAAGTCCTTTGTTGTCTTGGCAGTATGTTCTGGGTCACTGTCCAGCTGCATGATAAACCTCCTCCCAGTTAGTTTGGATTCATTTCTCTGTAAATTGACAGAATTTTTCCTATAAACTGAATTCATGAGTTTCATCATCAATAAATATGAATAAGCCTGTTCCAGAAGCAACCATGCAAGCCCAAACCAAGCCATTACCTTCACCTTACTTCATAGATGAGCCTGTATGCTTTGCATTATAAGCAGGTCCTTACTTTCTCCACATTTAGAGATTAATCTTGGTCACATCAGTCCATAAAACTTTCTTTCAAAACTTTTGTCGTACATCTCTGTACTTCCTTGCAAATTCCAATGTGGACTTCCGATTCTTACTGCTGCTGCGGGGTGTGCATCTTGTGGTATGACCTCTATATTTTCTGCTCTCAGTGTCCGCTTCGAAGGGGGGGGCAAAACCTCCACCCACGCATCTGTAGTGGTTGTTAATGAAGTCACAGATTCTTCTTTGGTTTTTTTTACTCGCAGCTTTCACAATGTTTCGGTCATCAGCTGCTGTTGTTTTCTTTTGCCAACCTGTTCAATGTCTTTTGCTTAATACACCCGTACATTCTTTCTTTTTCTGGACATTCCAAATTGTTTCATGGCTATGGTCAATGTTTGTCCAATGGCATTGATGGATTTTCTTTCTTTTCTTAGCTTCAAAATGACTTGCATTTCTCCCATAGACAGAGCTCTCGTTTTCATGCTGGTTTATCCTTTTTAACAAGAAATACAGTCTTTACAGATGAAACCCAAGGTTAAAACCAATAGTACCCATTCAGAGCTATTTAATGTTTTAACAATCAATATAAAAGACAACATCTGGCCAACAAGAAACATCTGTCAATCACGTGTTCCAATATTTTTTTCTAATTTGAAAATATGGGTGGGGTTCAAACAAAAGGTGGTATGCTTGTTTAACACATCTAACTATAACTACCAAAAAATAAAAGCAGAAATTCTGAGCTCTTGTCTTCATCTTTTGGCTTTGAACCCAAATGTCTTCAGTGAACAGCAAAAAACAAACAAAGGAAGTGACCTTTGCTGTTTCAATACTTTTTGAGGGGATTGTATATGTGGACACAGACTCTGATTTATATTTGCCCGCAATCATCACGCCCTATCGGTTGCGTGTGCGCCCGACTATTTATATACAATGTCCAGTGGAGCATTATGTGCAATAACGTATACTGTATTATCCTAACGGTTATTAGGTAGGCGGTAACTGTTGTTAAAACTATTCTAGAGGCTGGTGAGTAGAATTCAAATGCGGTTATTTGTAGCTCGTGTATAGTTTCTTTACATTTTAACTCAGTTATTATTGAAGCTTCAGGACTTTCCTGTCCTTTGTTATCTCTCATAAACCTTGTTCCGTCATCCATTTACTCAATCTCGCGAGATAGGTTAGTGCACTGTTTTCTTCTGTCCGTCTTGCCTTCAATATTTCCTCTGTGCATGAAATTTTCAAAGCTCACATATTCGATCCATAGTATTCTCAGCATCCTTCTGTAGAACAACATTTATTTTGCGTCAAGTCTATCTGTGAGGGGATGGTCCAACATTCACTGGCATATAGGAGGACTAATATTGCTTAACAGTTCAGTACTCTTGTTTTTAACGATTGTTTCTGTTAATACGTTGCTTAGCTTTTAGAAGACATATTTCGCTATCCCAATGCGCCTTCGGATTTCACAGTCACATATTCTAGATATTTAGATTTTTGTACTCGTTTGATTTTGGTATCTCCAATTTGAAATTTATTTTTTGAGCTGTTCTTTTGTTAACAACTATGCATTCGGTTTTCTTGCAATTGGTATTAAGTCATTTCTTCTCTCTTTCTTCATACCTTCTGTGTCTGCTATCAACTCTGTGTCATCTGCATATCTTATGTTAAGATTACTTTCCGCCAATAAAGAATCCTGGTAGGACTTCTAATTTTCAGAATCGCCTCACTGTACAGGTTGAATAAGTCCGGTGAAAAGATACATCCATGTTTTATATCCCTTTCTATATTTGTATATTTACTGAAGGCACGGTGGAGTAATGGATAACGGAGAGCCGAGTTCGAATTCTAGTCGAATCCATTACATTCACGTACGTGCTAATACTCTTGGGAAAGGTGTGAATCCTCTTCTTCTCCCACCAACTATGGGTAAATAGCAGGACAGACTGGGTTCTATAGCCTTGGATGGCAACTAGTCTAGGAGAAAACAACTCTGAATTCAAAACCTGTTATTTTTCTTTTGTGCTTTTTTTTTTATTTTGTCAACTGTAGCTGATTATTTAGTGTGTTATTTAATAATAACTTTTAGAGCGTGATTGATTGGTAGAAGTTTTGTGTATGTTTAATATTTTCCTTCGTTTGTTTTTACGTTTTTACCGTACAGTTGGGTAAACCATGTTTCTGTTTCTGTTGCCTATTCTTTGTAGTGTATGGTGTTACCGAATATCCACTATTTTTTAGTGATGTATCAATCATTTTTGGTTTCATTAGAAGAAACTGTGAGATCTACTTGATTATTGTTGGCGTGTGGTTGTAAGATGTTTATATATGTAAAGTGGTTTGTTGTTGGGTTTTCTGTATGATAGATGTGTACATTTTCTTAGGTTTAGTGTAACGTCTGCGAAATTTATTTTATTTTTGGAAATTGTGATTATTGTTCTGGTTTTCTGTTTATATTTACACGCACTCTATCCATGATATTGATCCCTTTTATCCATAAATATAGCAGACCTTATACTACATTTTTATCGGGATTTATATCAACTAACGTGAGAATTGATATTTCTAAGTGGGATTTTGATCTCATAATACCAATCTTTCTCTCCCCAAAACGAAAACCATTGTCACCCGAGTGAGAGCAAAAGCCAGAAAAAGATTCACTCACCAACACTTAAATTTATTTCATCCATAATATCCTTACGAAAACAATAGAATATATCAACGAATATCTCACACCATCGTAGCTATTGCAAATGGATACACGAATTATTAGCAAGCCTTGCCTATTCTTGAACATAAATAGGTATACTGACTAAAATCGAACTCACTATAAGAGTAATAGATCAGCTTGCTAATAATTATGATTTTTCATGACGACTTTGTTTTCATTCTTCTATATGCGTGTCGCTTCGGGACTTGTGCGGCCATAGCTCTCTACACATTCCTGTCCATTGTAGTCCGCAGTAAATTGTCTTTATTCTATATTTCCTAAACTCTGTTCTGCCAGTTATTTATAAAAGTTCGTTTAATAGGTTATGCGCTACTCTCCTCTGTCTCTCTTGCCTTCAACATGCCCTGTGAGTGTAAGTGCCCATTTTATTTCTATTTTCTCTAAAACATCGTCGTTGCTCAGGTGCCCGTCAATTAGACACGCCTTTGTCTTGCACCCCTTTCTATTCTTGTAGATGAACTGAATTCCTTTTCTATCCGCATGCAGGCTGTTTGGTCCCAGTATATGCTCTATATTCTAATACTGTTCCAAAATAAATCAGGCTTAACCAGCAGTTCTAAGTTTTTTTGTCATGTATCTTGTCAATCGTTTTTGCATTATCTATAAAACAGAGATATACACCCTTTCGCATTTGTATTGTTCTTTCTGATATTCTGAGCATAAATATCGCATTCCTTGCGCCAGTGTCTAAAGATTCCTTACAATTCGTGTCCTATTTCTTCTTTAATTCTGCTGCGCGATCTGTTTATCAGAATTCGGATGATAACTTTTTGTCATGTGGCTAATTCCAGCAAGCCGAGTTCAAATTGCTGCATATTCCATTGCGGTCATATTCACACTAATTCTTTAATGAAAGATAACTTTCTTCGGCTATAAAAAGGGAGACCGTTCTCTCTAGCCTTGGATTGATTTGTAGAAGAAAGCAATGTGAACAAACTAATTTACAAAATATCATGGAAATTCACAGGATAAAAAAAAGTCTCGAACCATGATACTGACACGACATGACATTTTAAAAATAAGCGCTGATGTGGTTTTAATTAATGATATTTTGTATTAGCTCATTTGTCTTTGTAATTTGTGTTTTATTTCAATATTACCAGTTTACGGTAATATATTTTTGTTACCACTTTTCTTATAGATATTTTAATATGGTAGTTTTATATTTAGCAGTTTTTTGTTTTACTGTCCTATTTTAACAGATCTTACAAGCTCATCATCGCTCTTACCTATCTATAGCATTAATATACTATATAAGCAGCGTGATTTCATTTAAATAAGATGCATTAAATTCGACTGATAGACTATGATAGTTACAATCATTGTATTTATCTAATTTTCAACCGTCCTCGTCATTATCAACAACTAAATATTTTCATTATGTTAGACAATTTTTAAAAATAAAATAACGAAGAAGAAATGGCTGAAAGTAGACAAAATATTATCTCCCATACTGAAAAAAAATTGTTCTTGGTAATGACAGAGATGGCGAAAATATTTAAAGAAAACAGAACAAAAATGAACATCGGACAGTTTATACCGTTTTGATTAGGATGTACTACTTCTTCGAAAAGTAGAAAAATACAATATTAATCATACAGGCCATAACGGTTGAATTTGTCCATACATATATCAATGGATTATATATTATACTGGAATACACGTGCCGTCAAAAATGATGGAAATTGTTAGAAAGTTTTAATAGTGAGATGTAATGAAACAAAGTTATGGAGATTCAATAAAGCGGTGTTAAATAATCCACAACTAAATTACAGGACAATAAACCGTTTAATTAACCAGTTCCCTTTATATTTTTTAGACGTTCAATGGTATCTATTAGTCATTGATTACTCCTGGTATTATATAAATCGCTTTTTGCTCAATATCTTTCCATGTTAAAATGTTCATGTGTTTAATATAAAAAGAAATGAAAATATCTCACAGAAGAAAAAGACTAACAACAAAACTAAAAGCACGGCAACGACAAAATCTATTTCAAAACCAACTTAAAAGCCAAAGTTATCTGAGTGCCTCACATGAAATGCTTGAACAAATAAGACTGAAGTCCAAGAAAGCCGTAGGATTAAAGGAACTGATTAATTAAACTGTTCATTTTACTCGGGAACTAATTTTATCTAAATGCAAATATATATTTTATTTGTATAGATTATTAAACGAGTAAGGTGTAATCACACATAAATTTACTAATTTAAGTTGATTTACCTACCTTCTCACTACAGATTGTGTGTTTATATATTTCCAACCCATTGATAATTATTATATGATTTGATGATTATATATCTATATATATATTTGTACAAAATTATACAAACTCCTCGAGGCATTTTCATGTCATCTGTTCTATTTTTATTGTATACTCTTACCTTACTTCTTTTCTACTCGCTTTCAATAATTCTTTACCAGTTTCTCTCCTCCTCTCCCAATTCAATTTCTATCTCCTCCCCTAGATTTTCAAATTCCTCTGTTGTTCACGTGCAAATGCTTCTGACTGAAACACTCCACTTTTCAAGATTGTTTTTTTTTTATTGTCGTTTCTCTTGTTCGGCTTTCACTGTGTGCTTGTCATTATTGTTTTTATTCTCTTATTTATTTCATTCATTTCATCTCTTTCCCTAACTTTCTTTCGTTTATTAAAGCAGCTTTTTTTTTCATCTGCTCATAGAATACTATCACTTCTGTTCTTTAACTTGTTTCTTATGTATCTTTTGTGTTTCTACTGTCAACATTATTACCGGAATGATTTTCTTTCTCTGAATTCGATTTCTGCGTGTTCATTTATTTACTTGGTCAGTTTTATTTTTATTTCTTGTGAATCTTTCAGGAGCAAAATGCGTTATTTTCGGCAGCAGATTTTTGGTTATTTACTAAGCTCTATTTAGTCGGACACGCAATCAGAGTCGCGGGGAATTCATTGCTGATCGGACACGCTACACTAGTGATGTGTCTACACTAGGATTCTGGAAATCACACGACTGAAGTCGGTACCTTCTACAGGGAAATCTGGATAAGCGTCCTTAAATATGTTTCAGTTAACCAATTTTACATAAATTATTATATAGTAGTTTTATAATTATACTCATTAATACAGTCAGGTGTCTAGAAGCAATGTCGAATATAAAGGATCTGTTGAGAGTTCATAATCTACAATGGCAAAGGAGTCAGGTTTGCCGTCAAAATATGACTTTACTTACTAAATTCATCCACTGCACTTTGTAATACTAAGACAAGTGGTTTAAAATGAAAATCTTTTGTAATAATTAACATATACACGCATGAGTATAAGGGCGCACATATATAATATGTATTTGTAATCCGACATTATTATTACTTTAAACTTTATTAAGTGTATACTCGCATTAGAAACAGACGCCCCTGTTTCTTTTCATTTTTCAACAGTGTTTATTACGTATATCAACTTGCACATTCGAGAAAAATGTACCTTCCGTCGGAGCTTGTCTGATGCTTGTATTTTTCCAATAAGTCATAGCACATCCAGATGAAAAGTGGGCATAAACTATTCAAAAAGTTTCGCCTGTTTTATTCAAGTACATTCGACCGTCTCAGTCACTCATTCGAGTTAAATGATTTCAGCATTGTAGAACAGGATAGTTAGGTACATAAAGGCATTTTTGGATGGTTACATTTCAGATTGAGTTATTTTTTACCCTATAAGACATGTGTAGAAAGGTTACACAGAGCTTTATAAAAACGAGTAGAACATTTTGGTAAAGATTCGGTCGATTCGCGTGGTTGACGTAGATTGATATCAATCGCAGCAAAATAAAAATGATTACAATCCAAGTATGTTTCGGTTTTAAATAAACCAAATGTATTGATAAGCCTTCCATGACATTTCAATCTTGTTCAAACTTATAAGCAAACATTCTGGAATTTACAGAAACACCTGTATGTACCAGTTCATATATTGCATGAAATTAATTTCATCTAAATTATGATATTCTTTATTGGATGACTTATTAAGCATAGGAATTAAGTGCAAAATATTTTCATATTCATAAATTTAAAAAGGTATAAGCCAGAGACACATTTGATTTACTCAGCTATATGCATGAACTCTTATTATTAGCTCATTGATATCCTTATTCCTTCATCATTGGTTCTGTTAAATTTACTACATTTTCACGTTTAACGTAACTTTCAGCAGTTTTTATTGCTTCCCAGAAATTTCATTTGCCTGAATATTGTTTTCAGTTTTCGTCGTCATTTTAATAATGGACCCCAAGTCTTCTTAGAAGACTTACGGTCCATTATCTGAAGAAACCGGGAGGGGGGTCATTAATTTAGTGTTTTGAATCGATTTTTGGCAAGGTAGGCAATAGCCAGCTTTTCAAACTGTAAAGAGACATTTTTAAATATAAATATACTCTTGATTAAAACTTCTATACCATCTTAAAATGTCGATTAACTTAAATCAAGCATTACTGCATCTCCATTATATTCTAATCTCTGTTGGTTATCTGTTTCTGAATGACACAGCATCTAACTAAGCCGTCAATTCGGACCAGTGTATTTCTCCATTCACAATTTCAAATTATAAAAAACTCCTGTGCTTTTTCTTACGCGTTTCTCTTATATTTACTTATAGGCGGTAGTTTGGCTGATTTCATGTTTTCTAGCTAACGTTCCTTTCCAATAGCTAATACTCTGAATCCTTTTACTACAATCGTATCACTAACTTCTTCCAATATTTTCGTACGGATCAATCCATTTATCATTCTTATTACATGATTCATTTTCTCAGATTTTGTTCTGTGATATTCTTCAAAGAGTTTCGTTTTCTGAGTTTAATATTTTCAGTTTCTTTGATTTATCACTCTTCAACATTTACGCAATTTTTAATTTGTGTTCACATCACACAAAAACTTTATAATATATTGTTTCTCTTTTGTGGATATATCCTGCTTACGAATTATGCAAATGTTTATATATCTGAAATTTAAAGAATATCAAAATATATACTATATATTTAGAATAGGAAGAACACGGAAAAACTTATGTAATGTCTATTCTACTGTATAGGTGTGGATACTGGACAATATACAGACAGACAGACGGACAGACAGAGACAGACAGAGAGAAAGACAGACAGACAAAGAGAGAGACAGACAAAAGAGACAGTCAGTGACAACGAGATATATATATAGAGAGAGAGACGGTGAGCTAATGAGAGAGAGAGAGACAGCGAGCTAATTAGAAAGAGACAGCGAGTTAACTATAGATTGAGAGAGAGAGAGAGCTTGAGAGATACTGAGTGGGAGAGAGCTAGAGAGACACTGAGGGTGAGAGTTAGAAGGCGAATGAGAGTGAGAGAGATGGTTCTGCTGATAAATGCTAAGAATACTATGAAGAGAACATATGAGTAAAGAGGAGATCTTAAGGAAAATAGAAACTGAAAGGAAATTGTGAGAAATCTGAAAGAGTTGAACTTTATAAGAAATAAAGAAAGAATGACTGAAGAATCTTATACACAGAAGGCATACTGAAGACAAGGGAAGCGAGTAACCTGCTTAACGAACAGGCAAAAAAAGGTCGAAGTTATTTAGAGCAACAACAGACAGGACTTGGTGGAAAGCCGTGATCGCCTTTGTCCTGAAAGCCTAGATCATATAACAGAAAAGTCGAGTAGGGGTAAAAGTTGAAAACAACATATTTCATATTGAATCAATTTCCCCGTACAAATAGTACCATGCACGTCAGTTCTGCGACCTCACAGACCCTTTCTCCTCTCAATTAATTACTGATCATATCTTCATAAATCTTCTGATTTTTCTATAGAAACGGAAATAGCCATAACTTATGAACTAAATGCGCATACATTATTTAAGACATATTTAAGAACTGATCCACTTTCGGAAGAGACTGAATAGCCAGCAACCACCCATTCTTGACTGAATACACTAATCTAGAGAATAAAAGCCCCAGCTAGGTTCTTGGAATTCCTGGCGGCATTTCATGATTTTCTGCATTCACTTTTAACAGTCTTATTGTTAGAATTGCCGCAAGGAAATGGGAATTTCTATCGAGTATATGAAAATATTTGATACCTGTCCAAGATTCCAAAGTCAGATATTCCTTGAAAATTACTCTTTAAAGTCAATGCATTCCATCCGTCTACTTTCGCAATACTAAATTAAGACTGTTAAGAAATCATTATTCAAATTAACACAATTATTTAGTTTAATTCATGTCATACAAAGGTTGAGAAATCAAAAAGGATTTATCTATATATTAAAAACAGAGGATGTCTGTGTGTCTGTCTGTCTGTGTGATACCTTTTCACTCGAGATCTATTCAACTTATTTGACCAAAGTTGGTACACGTATTGTACAATGTAAGAGATAGGTTCTTAGCGTAAAAAATCGATATTTAAAAATCAATAATCGATAAATCCGATCTAAAATCGATAAATTCAGCTTTTTCCCTCCGATTTCGTTCAAACTCAGTATGTAGGTTACTTATATCATGAAGAGCTCAATGATACCTCATTTTTATATCTGCGCCAGTGTGCTTAGCGAAAAACCGCGGAAAAACACAAACTTTAAACTAAAAACTCCCTCAATTTTCAAACACTCTAATACAAACTTCACTCAATTGTAGCCAATATATATATATATATATATATATATATATATATATATATATATATATATATATATATTGAACCGTTTGAGCCAAAGTATGAAATCAATAATCCATTTATGATCTGACTTGATTCCAGAGAGAGCATAGCAGAAGAAATCGGGTACTTTCTGAAGTGGTATAAGGAACCGAAAAGGAATATGCAAATGAAATTTTATTAAGTCATTCCAAGATATATTATGAAGGAGCACTAAAGCAAAAAATTACGAAAGAAATGCTAAATGTGATGGAAAATTGTGTTTCATTGGATACATTGGAAGAGATAAGACCTGTTGATTACTCTTGTGGTTTCTATAAATGAAAAACAGAAGAGAACGAAACCAACAAAAAATTATATGGATCAGCTTAGGGACGATATGGATTTAAGGAGACAATAAGTAATGAAGATCATGGAAGATAAATAAAAAAATAGAAGAAATTAGTTTTTAGTTTTCAAGTTCAAGTGAATAAAAAAAAGATGGCATTGAGATCAAGCTATCAAATTGTTTTATGTTATTTGAAAATCCAAATCGTCTCAAGAAACTTGTTTGTCTATGAAGCTCTCCGGACAACTGATACAGATATTAATGTACGGTCGTCAGATGGAGAGACAGCTCAAAGCTGTAAGCTTCAAATTGGAAACACCAAGAATCGACCACGTATAGAAACATATTTGGCTTGAGTTATAACACATGACGCACAATAATGCTACTAAAATGTCGAAGGTCATCGGTATAACAAACTGTGGCCTTCCAGATACTAAGCAAACTGTGAAGAACAATGAAATAAAAAACAGAAACAGCATTGGATATCACAATAAAATAGAAATAATAGAAACTCATTCCAATCAGGAGAGAATATTTCTTTATTTGGCATAGATAGATCTACAACGATAATAAAACAAAAAATCCTTCAATAACTTCTAACATTCTAATATTTAAAAAAGTTAGCTGGGCCACTCTCTCAGATTATATATACACACATGTGTCTGCGGGGAAACAATTGAGCAACGTAAAGTGAATGTATATTTTTCCAGATATTTGCACCTAACCACAAAAATATAGCAAATGTTAAATTATATAATCCAAGGCCTAAACTATATTGAAATGTCAAAACGTGTCGAAATCTAACGTTACAAAATGGGAGTTTACCAAAGAGTTCGATAAGAAAAACAGGCCAAGAACAAATTCGCAAGTAAAAAGATGGTGTTTGAGCCCCTATAAAAACCAGGGACTTGTAGTTTCTATTTTATTCACTACCTAAAGGACCACTAGCTAAAGATCACTAGAGTATACAAAAACATGTATATGTTGGAAATTCTGTCCGTCCGTATATCTGAAATCCCTCTAACTCGGACCAAACTTGGTGTACATAGACATATTATAAATTGTAGGAATCAGAATCATTGATTTTCGTCCGGATGAGAAAGGAACAATTAAAAGTTAAAATTTTAAGAATCATTGAAAAAAAATTAGTGATTTTAAGTTTTACATTTATATTGAGTTTAAAGTAAGACAAGAACTTTGAATTTAAAACAATTATTAAATTCAGGTTAAAATATCTCCAAAAATTTAAATTGAGGAAATAAAATATGCGAAGCTCTAGTAATTAGGAAGAAAGTGATATTTTTATTTGCGAATATATATTCATTTGCTTTGGTTTCCTAAACGAAGATTTTGGAGTGTTTTCCACATGACGTTTAAGGCTTTCAAACATTTGGTTTAACTGACCTTTATTTCAGTCGAGGGATAGGCAAAATAATTTTTCTCTAAGATCAAAGGAAAGCAGATCTTCTGAATCGATATAGCTTCAACTTTTCTCTGACTTGACTCACCGAGGCACGATTTGACCTTTGACAGCAAAATGCTTTCTATTTTCATAGACCCTGGATGTTATCGGTATTTTTTATTTTGCCAAACTCAAATCGATTACTCCAAGGAAGTGAATATTATGCGAGAAATACCTCAGTTAAAGATAAAGGGTAGTAAGAAATAAAACGAAAAGCTTCCTTTTAATATCACCAGCTTTCTTGGGATCTTCTACTCAGTTTGGCTCAATAGTGAAGGTTTTAATCAGTAATTAATGGGTGAAAAACGTTTAATCGTTCTAACCATTCAAAAAATAAAAAAAGTGTCAACCAATCAATATTTTTTTATTCTTACAATTTTTAGTAATATAATTGTATTATAATAACAGTTTTAATTATTATAATTACTATAATAACTTCAAAGTGTGTTAAATATAATACAGTGTAACCCGGATATAAGAGAGTTGTCGGGACCGGAGAATAAGTCTCTTATACCCGGGTTTCTCTTATATCCGGGTTTGTATACTATACATACATTAACACAGGCTTTAATTTGAGAGCAGAGAAAATCTCTCTTATATCCGGGTTTCTCTTATATCCGGGTAGGTTATATACGGGTTACACCGTACTGTGTTGATTATATCAAATTCAGGCTCAGAAGGCAAAAATTTAGAAATAATTTTAAACATTTACATTTTTTTACCAGTCCATATGAATTTATAGCATATTGTCAAGACTCACAGTGTCTAAGAAGAATTAATCCTACCATTACACCAAGGGAATATATAAATAATGTATTCTGAAATAAGTGACAGTTATTAACTGAATTTTGATGCAGTCAGTATATAAAAAATAACTGCTGTCTATGGTGATACCTCTTCACTTTTGCAGTTAAATGCCTTGTGAATATTTCTCAAATATGCTTGTATTAAGTTTGGAAAATGTGGAAAAATGTTTTTTTTTAATTTCCCTTTACTCATGGCAAATTATAGACATACATTAGTCATTAAGATCACCATGTGTCTTAAGTGATGAGAACTTGTATTTATTTAGTTGTCGATGCAAAACAGAAATATTCCCTTTTACATAAATGGTTGTAATTGTCAGGTGATGACATCGAATAATTAAAGAAATCTGTTTTCCTCCCAGAAAAGTGTATTTCAATGTCTTTCTACGTAGAGGTTTTAACAGCATAAATCCCAGTTGTCATGCGGAAGAAAATAGCAATAATTCCTAGAATATCAACAGCATAATTTTCGCAACACCAAACATGTCTTGGACCATTTCTGCCACATAATCATCAACATTAATCGAAACCTTTCACTGCAACCCGTCAGAAAAAAATTGCAGTCAATTTATTAGACATTGTTTGTATAGGAAAGCTTCTACATCAGGTAAATAAAATATTAAGATAAGGTAACTAGTTAGATTAAATATAAAGGCAATATAAGTTTTAACCTATAAGTTAGTAAACACAACATTTATGGTAATATACTTAGCATTAATTTATGTCGTTCCATTTTAGGAATTATGACATGATCAGCGGGTTCATTTTTGAAAGCCCAATGTTTCAGCCTTTGTACGCTCTTTCCTCAGTTGTCTGTCATAGTCAGAAACACCTCTGAAATTTGAACACTACATTTGATCAATCCACAGAGGCAGTTTTAATTCAGTCTTTTTTTCCATTTTTAGGATATCGTTTAAAGATCGTAGAGTATAATCGACACCTGAAAAAAAGGCTGGAATTTACAACGTACGAAACATTGAGTATAAAAACCAGCCATAGTATTTTCTCCAAACAACGAAGTCACGTACAAAATATGAAAATATTCGTGGGTCAGGCGTTTAAGAGATTTGTGTGTGGCTTCATGGTTAGCATGCCCGTCACGCAGACATATCCGCTATCGCTTTAAGTTCGATTCTCTTAGATAACCTACCATCGAATCCGTTTTCCATGCGAAGCAAATCTTAGTATATAAAGCATTATACGAAGTTGGAAGAAAATCAATGTTAAAATCGCATTAGAATATATGGCATGTAATATAGAATACTATAAAAGAACATTTTCGAAAGACTATACCATTCAAATGAAGAAATACGTAAGACAATATTTTCAAATGTCTATATTATTAGAGGGCTACAAAAGATTTTCGGATCCTGAATTCTTAAACAGGGATCAATTTAAAACCTATGAGAAACAATGTAACGAGTAATATTAAGATTATCAAAAATACGTACACCGTCTAGTATTTTGATTCGTTTATTGTAACAATATGCGTATTAATGATTAGATTCATGGAAGTGAGAATTCATGTTGTAAAGATATATTTCGCTGAAATTACAACGCAAAATAAAAATAGACATAAAATGAATGCCCATACCCAGGCATCAAGTGAAGAATTTCTCAAGTTTCACGCACTCAGACTCCAACGATTCACTGGAAAAAGGATCAAATAAATTATCATCAGAGAAAAAAGCAGAAAAAAAGAGAATTACCACACAAGTGGTTGAATTATTGTAGCTATAATGATGAAACCAGAATAGACACATTTAGCGGGATAATGAACCTCTTGGAATCAGCCTAATGCATTCACCACTGAAGGAGGATAAGTTTGCATAACACGAATGGGCGCGCATACATACACACACACTAGCCTGTGGATTTAGCTAAGGAATGTTATTAGCCATTAAATACACGTTTGGTAATTGCTATAGAGGGCGTGAGAATATGAAAAAGAATTATTAGCTGTCCAGTTGTATTAATAACGACATTAAAAAACAAAATCGCGTTACTGGAAATGCTTCAAATAAGGATCAAAGTAATAATTATGAATTGGTTTATATCTAGTACTAGACTATTTAAATAGTCATATTAGTATGTGTTGTGTTGTGCCGTGTTCGACACGTGATCAATAGTCAACTTTTCTTGTCTCTTCGTTTACTATATACTTTATATCGCTTCCACTTAATATATGCAAATAGATAGCAACATATTTGCATTTGTTTTACCAATCCACTACAGAACAGAAAAAATACAAAGAATTGAATATTATAAGAAATACTTACATTCATTGAGTTCAACCAAGTTACATACATTTTCCTCTACTTTAACTATGAAATGAAAGCGTATTAGTGTTGATAATTTCTCCTTCATGTCGCTTTCGAACGCATCCATAACCTGAACAGCTGAGAAAGCGAAAATAACAAGATTCCAGTAACTAATGAATAGCAGCTAAGATTTGTGCTAATGAAAATCAGGTAAGATCAGATTGAATAAGCGCTTTGTTTTATAGTATAGCAACTTCAAGATGAATGCTAAAGTAAAAAAATCACTTGTATTGACTACTGTGTGATTAAAAAAGATTTCACCAAAAAAGTAGATTTCGTCTTTGGCGATTTGGCTTTTATATGAATAATGCGAATAATTTACTTTATCTTAAAAATTCTTTTTTAAGAAGCTGAAGAAATGCCCACAGCTCTTAAAATACGATGAATAGAGAGAGAAAAAGAAGAGTGCGTGTGAGTGAGTGATCAATATCAGTATACCTTTAAGCCACAACATTTAAACACTGTAATGGCAGTGAATGCTGCAAAATCTCAGATGAAGAGGCTTCAGGCAGCAGGAAAATGTCCCTACAGGAGAATGCTGATGATACAATGGACCGAACATGTGAGCAACGACGAAGTTTAGAGAAAATGGAAATAAAAAGGAAAGTTATACTTAACTTCAGGAAGAAAGTAGAAATTTCTAACGGCACATGATGGGCGGGAAAATCATTAACTGACGGGACACAATGAAGGCAAAAGAGGGAGAGAGGAAAACAACACATGAATTATTTGAGCAAATGGATAGCGGAACAAAGTTTAGGGTGAACAACGAAAAGAACCTTTTTTTAAAAGGACATGAAATCATGGAGACGCATGATAACCTCCCTGGTGATGTACGTTATATAACTAAAAGGTTTTGTCAGATCAATGATTAAAAATATCTTCAAGCGAATGAATCCGCTGCATCTTCTGACAATCCTTCATTTTTCCACTACAGAACCAAAAATAGATTTGGTAAATAAAATGAAAAACATCACGTAAACACTTCCAATATCAACAACTAAAATTAGGTAACTCTACGAGCTCGCTAAAAAAAGAGCATAGCATGATGAAAAAGACGCCAAACTTGACGAAATTAAAATTTTACCGTCTAAATGTTTATGTTATTAATAATTGGAAAGATCAAAGTATTTTGGGGGTATTTTTTTTTATATTTTTTTAATCGTTCCTAGCGCGTCCGAAATTTTCGTTAAAGATCTTCTTTTTTTTTTTTTGAAGTCAGCAAAATTGACAGATAATCGATCATGGCAATCATTTTTTTCTATTTTATAAAAAATGAAAATCTCAGTGTGAAATTATTTTAAAAAACAATTATCTTTTTTTTTTAACTTAAGAAAATCAGAAATTATAATGTTTATTTAAAATATTTTGAACCAAGCTTAACTTAGCTTCTGCGCCGAAAAGATGTAATTTGAAAATAAAATAAAGCAGATCATAAACTTTCGCGTCACTTGACAGGTGATGAATGACATATTGACGAATTACATGAGAATAATTCCTTCTACAGAAGGAGAGAAGTGAAGTTATTTACATTTAAGCGAACAAATTATTTGCCTCGTTATTTTTAAGGAAAACTTTCAGCGCTATTTTTTTACTTAGCTTTCACCTTTACGTTTACGATGCTTTATGGAAAATATATTATAAAGAAATTAAAATAAAACTGTTAAAATTGAGATTAAATTTCATAAGAAATGTATTTAAATAATTTATAGGTACCTTTCTTATGAAATCTTATCAGAAGTGTACATAAAATACTATAATTTTATATACATTTACTACATTTTACTGTGTTATTTGTATTTCCATTAATTTTATTCTTAATTTTGATATTTAATTTATGGAAAAAGTCATAACTGAGATTAATATAAAAAAAGATCATATAAAATTTCATAATATGATACTTGTAGGTACGTTTCTCAGTTGAAATTGAAAAATCAAATTAACTTCACACGTGTTTCGCAAAAGTAAAGGTCTTAATAGCGGAGAACAATGCTTAACTCAAATAACGCAACTTAACTGTATTCTGGTTGGACTTTCGTACTTTATAATTACAGCCCGATTATAAACACAAAATTACATTTCTTGATTTGGGGGTCTTCTGATTAATCAAAACGATACAATTTACAACGCGCTAAAAATATCTATCTCATAAGAACACTTACGAAAGCGGATGCAGCATTTAACTAATTGTATAATATTTTAAAAACTTAAATTTAAAAATCTATTATAATTAAAGAAATAAAAAATAATTGTATTAGAAATTCATTTTTCATTGAAAAAGGTTTTTGCTTTCAGAACATATTGTCCATATTAATAAAAACAACTAAAAGCAAATAAAAGCATTTGAAATTAAATAATATCTTTGTTTTATTGAGTTTTGTATGTTACAATTCAGAGCTGATTTTCAGGTAGGGGGGTCCAATTAAAAACAAAAAAAGATTTACATTCCTCAAAGCCTTGTGCTTTTAATTATTGCAATCACTAAAGTGGACTCGATCGAATTTCTAGAGTTTTCATAAAATTAGTTATGGTGGGTAATAAATATTAAAAAAATATTTCTTCCATGAGTTCAATAAGAAAAAACATATTTATATTAATTTTGATCATATGTGAATAGTTTCTGAAAGTTTCATGAACATCAGACAATTATTTTTATTTTTGCAAGATTTTCCAAATTAATGTGCCATACAAAAAAAAAGTACTAAAATTGTATGTTATTTTACTAGTTCCGGTGATACAAAGAGAAACAAGGTTCTTTTAATCAAAATTTAGAATGTTCTAAAAAGAAGGAAAAATTTATAAAAATAATTAAAATAAAATTTGGTCTTTCATAACAATAATAATAACATAAACATTTATACGATAAAATTTTGTTTTCGTCAAGTTTGGCGTCTTTTTCATCATGCTATGCTCTTTTTTTAGCGAGCTCGTAGAGTTACCTAATTTTAGTTGTAGAGGTAGTTGTAGTTTAGTTTAGAGGTAACTAAAATGGATGGCATATGTAAGTAGAAAGGAAAGTTATTATGATAAGCATGATTTCATTAGACAATACTTTAAACAAAAGGTTAGAAAGGAAACTCTCATCAGCAGTAGAAATAGTAATAGCCGTGTACTTGAGAAGCTTATTTTCCTGAAAAAATTATTTTACGAGAAATGTAGTAACGCCGAGAAGGGAACTTCATGGGCAAAAGGTTCTTCTTTCAATCTGGTGGGATTGCCCAGGAATAATCCACTTTGAATTCTTACCACCTAATGCAACAATTAATGCTCAAATATACTCTCAGCAATTAGAGCGTTTGAACCAAGCTTTGAGGAAAAAAAGACAAGCTCTAGTGAATCGAAAACGGGTGATGTTTCATCAGGACAATGCGCGACCACACACAGCAAGAATCACGTCACAAAAGATTGGTTGGGAGAAAATTCCTTATCCACTTTAGTCTCCCGACCTTGCTGATTACAGACTACCATTCGTTTCGTAGCTTACAGAATCATTTGGAAGAAACAGCTTTTGTAATACAGGAAGAGGTTAAAACTGACATATGTGAGTTCTTTGAATCAAAGCCAAAAGAATTTTACAGTAATGGAATTAGTAAGCTTGTTAATAGATGGAAGGAATCATAGATAATCAGGGAAAATAGATTGTTGATTGAATCTGTAATTAAATGTAACATTTGGTCACTTGTTTTCTTTATTCAAAATTCGGACAGAACTTATGGGATGACCTGATATATATACATATATATATATATAGGAATATATATATATATATATATATATATATATATATATATATATATATATATATATATATATATGCATGTATATGTATATATACGGATGCATTTACACCGTATGACAGATGAGGCGATAGTTCTACAGAAGGATAATGAGAATTCTATGAACGTAGCGAGTTAGACATGAGGAGGTCTTAATGAAAATTACAACAAAAGAAACATTATGATCAGAATAAGGAAGAGACAGCTGAAATTAGTTGGAAAAATAATGATGAGGGTGGTTTGGAAAACTTAACCCTCACAGAGCATAATGAAGGCGAGAGAGATAGACACGGCATAGAATAACGTAATCGAAAATATCTATCTGAATAAAACAACGTTAGATATGTACAATATATACTCGTGCATAGGCGGTCTTCATGAATAGTGCAACCCATGAATTTTGAGGTATGAATCTTAACCCCTCCAGAAGAAATTTACCTGTGTATAGTGCAACCGGTCACCAAAATTGCGGGATTTTTTTACCTCTTCAAAAACAATATCTGTGAATTGTGCAACCTCCAATTGTTTGCGTTAAAAAATAGAGATTCCCTCAAAGATTCCCTCTTAGTGTCTTGAGCGATTATTGGGCCTCAAGAAACAACCCAGACCTCATGTGGAATTCGTACATACGATCCATCGCTAAAGATGTAGGAAAAATGGTCAGTTCCCTGTACCACTCCAGTAAGATCCTTACTCCTCGTGCTATCCTCTACCTTTACAAAAGACAGGCCTAAAATAGAATAATGCCGTTATATTTGGGCCGGAGCTACCCAGTCTTCACTTCCCAGTCTCGATAGAGTTCAAAACGGTCTCTCCGTCCTTGTTGGTGATAAATTATTTACCACTCTGCACAGACGAGATGTCGCAAGCCTCTCACTGCTTCCATAGAAAGGGCACAGATGTACTACATTCCTTAGTTTCACCAGATCTAACCTCTTCTGCTAGGACCCGCTATGTATTTACATTGTAGCGAAGCACCCCCATCCCCCTCCGTATTCAAATGGTAAGAAGTAACTTCCATTCGAATAAATACTTCCTGCGAACCACTTCGCTGTGGAAGCGACTCACAAGAGGATGTTTTCCCGATCGTTACAATCTAAACTTGTTAAAGTCAAGGGTTATCCGTTATCTTTTTCGCCTATCTACATAAATAGTTCCGCTTACTTTGTAAATCCTCTACCTCAAGTGGCTCCTGAGCCTTGTATATGGTGAAATCTAGAGGAAAAAACATGGTTGAGACGTTAAATCTCGCCTCATATATAAACAAGATATATCACATGAATATATATATATATATATATATATATATATATATATATATATATATATATATATATATATATATATATATATATATATATATATATATACAGTTGCGGCCAAAATGTTCAGAACGGCCTTGTTTTCGTCAGAAAAGTAGGTATAAGTTTTTATCAAAGTTGTTTTATATTCTATAATTTTCAAAGACAATAAGAACGATATTAATTGTTATTGTCTGAGATTTTTCTGTAATTTGAGAGGATAATACGAAAGTTATGGATGATTTAGTGATTTACTGCAAAACCCATTCGCCCAAAATGATCAGAACGGTTGAAAAAATAAAATATTCAAAAATGACAGAAAATACTGGAATTATGTAATATTTAGTGTGAAGCCCTTTAGCTTCAATCACACTTTGACATCTTCGACTGCATGAGGAAAAGAAATTGAAAATGGCTGATCTTATCCCATTCTTCCTGAAGCGCATTCCATAATTTCTCGGTTGTTTTAGGATTTCTGGCTTTCGAACGTTCTCTGAGAATATTCCACACATTTTCAATAGGATTGATATCTGGGCTTTGAGCAGGCCAATCCATAACAATAACCTTTTCAGCCTTGAGGAAGTTCATGACCACCTTAGCCTTGTGACATGGGGCATTGTCCTGCATGAATATGGGTAGTGGCTTAGTTGGATTTCTTAGCACAGGCAAGACATGATCTTTTACAAGTTGTTTATAAACTCCTGCATTTACCTTTCCATGTAATCGCACCAAAAGGACACACCAACTTCAGATATCATCCCCCAAACCATGACACTTCCTCCACCGAATTTAACACTAGTCTTAAGCCATTTAGGCGACAATTTTTCACATACTTTTCGACGAACGTACCTTTTCCCATCTGAGCCAAATAACATAAACTTAGATTCATCACTGAAATGCACCGTTTACCATTATTCTTGAGACCACAACACATGTTCAATTGTAAAGATAAGACGACACTTTTTATTCTTGGAGCTGATCAGTGGCTTCACTGCAGGTGCTCTTTCTTGTAGGTCATGTTCAACTAAACGACGAGACACAGTTTTTCGAGATAAAGTGTTCTTCAGTATAATGCTCATTTCCCGATAAACAGCAGCAGCAGTTTTAAATCTGTCTATTTTAACCAACTTTACCATAGCATGATCTTCTCTCTTGGTCGTTTTTCTTGGCCTACCTGTAGACTTTCTTGCTTCACACGAACCACAATCATCGTAGACCTTAAGAATACCGTGAACAACACTTTTTGACTTGTTAACAATCTTTGCAATAGACCCAATACTTACATTATCCTTCTTTCGAAGCTTAACAATCTGCTGACAAATTGGCAACGGAGTAAGTGGCATTGTATTAACAAAGTACACTGCAGATATTCTTACTAATGTTTAGTAAACGAACCGTGACGTAAACAAATTTAAAAAATTAGAGTTCGCCAATTAAATATACTAAAACACGGAATAAAAGCAACCGTTCTGATCATTTTGGCCACCATGGGTTTTGCAGTAAATCACTAAATCATCCATAACTTTTATATTATCCTCTCAAATTACAGCGAAATCTCAGACAATAACGGATAATATTGCATTTATTGTCTGTGAAAATTATAGAATATAAAACAACTTTTATAAAAACTTATGCCTACTTTTCTGACGAAAACAAGGCCGTTCTGAACATTTTGGCCGCAAACAAAGTATTACGTCATCCATTCTTCTGCTGGGGATCCAGGCCCATGACTACATCATTCTGATGAAATTAACCTCCGTTTATCAGACGCCATACTTTTTTATCAATATTCCTATTGTTTCTGTATTCCAGAAACAAAGCCACTGTTCTCATCAATTTAGTTGGTTCGACAGACAATATTTCATCTTTCATTGCGCGTTAAATCCTCATCGACAATCTCTTCACGTACGTTTCATCTCAGCTGTCTTAGTGTTGGTTTCCGCACCGTCAAAGGTTCTATTTTCAACCAATTTTCAGGTCTTTTGATTTCCCGTAGTGTAGGTGAAATCTATTTCACTAAAATAGTTCTAGTGATGTATGATGCGATTTTTACTATTTAGTAACAAGAAAACTTGAATAGATTAAATTTAATACGCGTTTGTTTTTCAGATTAAAAGACGGTTTAATTATCAGTAATGCCCTTAAGAGACGTGCCAGAAAAGGCTACTGTGTACAGATTATTTATTTATAAAACCTGAGGTTATTTTTCGCTCACATTATTTAAATATTTGTTTCCTTTTTTTATTCTTGTTGATAAAAGAATGCCGCTATTGACATTATTCGGTCTATTATCCTCATATTTGTTGCCATATTTATCACCACGTTTCGGCCGGTGGTTGGAATGTCGAACTGAACCCTTTATTTTGCTCGCTGGGGTAGACTGTTCTAGTTCCACGTGAATGTCTAATGGGTGTCAGTTATCAGTTATCTCCTGTTAATTCACCTCTTCAAGTTTTCCACTGCCTTAATCAGGTATTTGGGTCTTGTCACTTATCCACTGTGCCATGTATCCTTAAAGACATCTGTATATGAATTTTTGGGACTTATAAACTTAAAGACTTCAGAAATCGTTTTGTACAAGTGCTCATATTGCAACTTTTGCTGTTATCATTGCATGTTTTTTTACCATATATATATATATATATATATATATATATATATATATATGTACCTGGGTGCTTTCATAGCGACCGATAGAATATGAAACCTACTGTTAAAAGTGTTTCGATTCGATATGTGTTGTGTACACAGAAATATTACATTCTCGAAAAATTAAAAACTTCATTTAAAAATAATTTTCGCTTCAATTATAAACGAGTATTAACTCATATTCGTTTATTTTCACTTCTAGGCGAATATTCTCCCTTGAAATGTTTTAACTTCCTTCTGATAAACGCTTAATAAATGTCGTAAATGGAAAAAAAACAGCGGAAGTTTTATTTAGTAACATTAACAATAACTTAAACAAAATAACAGCAAGACCTAAATATGGACAAAACTGTGCATATTGAGTTTTCATACTCCTACTTTAAATGGGTCAACTTGTATCGAATTATTTTTAACTAAACATATTTCAGAGGAAAATGCAAAAACCCATTTAAAATCATTTCCTCACAACGACCGTGTTATAATTGGAATTTTTTTAGTATGTGTGGAATGTATCGCAATAGAAAAGTTTCTATTCTCTCTCAGTGAATATTTCCCTTTTAGTTTTTTCTGTCAGGCTTCTCTTTTGGTTGAATACAGGCAAAACAATCAATTTTAAAGACTTCGAGCCTAATCCAGGCATCCAAATATCTTCTAATTAGATTTGCTCAATCAAAATAGTTTCTATTTGCTGAGAATTGTCTTTTTGTTGAAATTTCAGTAACAAATTCTGGCACTATCAAACAGATTTCGAGTTTGAACACTGGAGGCTCTAATTATTTATCAATGTCACATTTGCATGGATATGCGTATTTCCGAAAGCTTTCAAAGCAATAGCTATGCTAATCAGATTTTATTGATTTTGTTTGTTTAAAACAAGAAAATATCGACTTTCTACACAGCATTGTTCTACCAAAGATTAATCATGTGAGAAAAAATGGTTTGAATTCTTAAAACACAAAATAGAGAAGATTAGAATTTGATTAAATACTAAAACCTATTTAGATATTAACATGGACTTTGAAAACTTACTTAACTTATTACATATAATGTAAATTACCATAGAGCCAGCCAATATAGATTTTTAAAAATCTGTTAGTGAACCTTTGCTATAATCTAGGAATTAAATAGTTTATTTTAAAACAAAATGCAAATACGCAAGATAAACAATGGTTTACGCATTTATTTTATTGATAAATCTAATTTATAGTATTTACATTGTTCTTTCTGTTGTTCTCATTTTTATTGTTATATTCACGAAGTTTCGGCCTTTGTACGCTTTGCCCATCTTCAGGTGATATATGTTGGAATTACCAAATGAACCCTTTATTTTGTCCACCGGGGCAGATTGTTCTACTTCCATGTGTCATGCTTTTTCTAGATATCTCAGTTTCAGTTATTCCCCTTTAGTAATTAAACTTTTTGTTTACCTCTGCTGTGGACATTAAACTCAGAACTGTTTGGTTCAAGTCACTGGATTACTTCAACAAACGTTTTTATGTACTGGGCCATGTATCATTTGGAACATCAGTGTATGAATTTTGGGGACTTATAAACCTAATGTCTCAGTAAATCCATTTTTACCAGAGCTCATTATAATTTATTATTGTTCTTCAGGTGATATATGTTGTTCTCAAGTATATCACCTGAAGTATAACGACCGAAACATATGGAATATGACAAAGATGAGGACAACAGTCCGAAGAATATAAATAGTGTAAATAGTTAAAATACCTCATCTTGGAAATATAGACAGATAATATATCTAAATAATCTGAAATGATCTATTCATTTTATTAAATTTGTATTTAGAGAAAGCAATATGCTAACAGTGAGAACTTAGGCAAAAGACAAATAGATGGGAAGATAATTCTAACAGCATTTCTAAATTCAACCCATTTTCGTTTGCACCCACCTCGGGTACATTTAATCGTATCTCACTGAATATGTTGTTAAAATTTACTCTAAACCAAAAGAATTGAAAAACCGTGTCACAAAACATTTTTGATTTATGACATACCTGCCAACTGAACATTTTTGTAGCGAATAAACACAAACACACGCACTACACACACACATTATTTATATATATATATATATATATATATATATATATATATATATATATATATATATATATATATATATATATATATATATATGTATGTATGAAAAGGACATTTAATCAAAATCTTGAATGTTTTGATTGTGCATCAGACTAACTTGTGTTATTGGAAATTAGTGAAAACGTCTTGCGCAACCTTGCCTTCAGAATCTGTCATTTTGTATCAAACACATTGGTCAGAAAATTAATGGCACGTCTGTATCTCAAAATTCATAACAAGAAATGTTTGAAGTGATAGGGAAGTTGACGCTAAAATCAATTCAACAGTTCTCTTTACGAGAGTTTTGGAAACATATATAAGTGCAAGTGAAATGAGAAGGAAATAAATGTCGCATATAACATGCAGGAACAGAACACTTTGCGAACATTCTTAATATTTAACGACCTCTATACAAATCGCTGACGTTGAAAATTTGGAAAGAGAACACAGAAAATTTGATCAACATTGAAAATATATAGGAATAATCCACCATCTGTAAATGAAACAAACGGTTTGTGTACGAAAAGAGGTCGATTTCCATCCTAACCACGAGTATAGTAAACTATTAGGGTTGTTGTGGCGGGGGGTCATCATAATACTGCAACAGCAGTAATTAGCTTAGGGAAAAATGACTTGAAGTCTGATTTTAATTTACTTTTCTTTCTCCAAGATGTGCTGTCAATCTAAAGCAAGAGAGTCCACTCTACTCGGGCATTTAACCCTTAGTTGGGGGAAGGCTTCATCTACTTTGCACTAATCCTTGTAATAGAGTATTAATGCGAATAAACGAAAGCAAATTTCCGCGTCGAAAAGCGTTAAGCTACCCACACATCCTAGATATCAAATGAGAGCAGCAGCCAAATAGTCAGTTCCTTACAGGATTTAAATTGATTTGGTTGGTTGATTTTGTTTCGCGGCATACGAACCTGTATGGGTTATTCAATGCCTTCCACTAAATATATATTTTGAACGCATATAAAATGTAGTTTGTCTGTTGGCTACAAAATGGATGCTACATTAACTTGTTATCTTTTCCTTGTAGATAGCAAGCCAAGACAGTACCATGTTTTACTATGTAGATAACATTCTAAATTAAAATTTGCACGATATAGATATTTTAACCGATGTCCATGCTGTTAATCGCTAGATAATAAATAAAAGGAAAGATTTTAATTGCATTTTCTTTGTTACATATATATGTGTGTGTGTGTGTGTGTGTGTGTTTTACTATGTAGATGTCATTCCAAAATAAAATTTGCACGGTGGAGATATTTCGACCTCGTAGATAACAAGCCAAAGTGGTACCGCAAAATGTATTTTTGAGCTTCTATATAAGTTTTTTTATACTTTCATAGTGTTTTTTTGTTTGAGTTTCAATATTTTTCTGGGACCATAACAGGTGCTATTACACTGGGTCAGGGTGGACCTGGAAACAACAGCTATAAAGGGGTGGTTGAACGCTCCTCAAAACTCCCGATCAGAGTAATTGCTACTGGATTTATTTTATCTCAGTTGATTTGAAAACCTAACCAATATAATTATTTTAAAATTATCTAAGCCATATCCAGTTTACATAAAAGACATCTTCTGGTCAAGATATTCCTGGTTTATAAGAAATATATAGAGAAAGGCTCAAAATACAATACCAAAATTTAGCCCTTATAGTGGAAATATAAGGAATTGCGTTTAGAGTTCCTCTTGTGCAACGATGGCATTACATGTCATCAAAGGAAAATGAATTACTGAAAAAATTTATTCCATCCATGAGATTTTTTTAATTCTTAGGTAGTTTGGGTTTTTAAATGTCTTCTCTGCTTGCTCATAATTTTCAGGTAAGCCGCTATTATAATTAAAATATCTAGAATCTTTTAATTATTTTAATGTTTCTTTTCACTTTGTAGTGTTGTTAAGAGTTGCCGGTGCATTGTCAATTTCATGAACAATTGAGCACTTTTAATCTATATTTTATATTTAAATCGTCATATTTATTTATAAATGCACAGGTTGTTTAATGTTAAGGACTCAAGAAAATTTGGGAGCCGAGATCGAATAACAGTAAAGATTATTACATTCACTTTCGCACAAATACTTCTGGAAAATGTAGGAAGCCACCTCTCCCCAGTAAACAGAGGGTTAATAGAAAGGCAGACTGGTTATTCTTGACCACCAGTATCTGAATTCTTATGTGGCCCTGGTGAAACCAAGACCAGCTCAAAATAGTTGCAGTATAAACTACAGGATGGATTTGTGTGCGATAAATGGACAAAATGCGTCTGAGCAGAGGGTTTGCTTGGAAACGGTCAGCCATGCTAAAGATGAGAAATCAGTGAATTGCAACGAGCCTTCAAAGTCGAAGCCAGCTCTCATGATATTTATCGCTATTGTAGGGCGCCAAACACTCGTCTCAGGCTACACACTGATTATAAAACAATAGTGAGCGTGTTATTAAACAAAACCGTGGTCGCCCAAGACTTCCAACACAGCGGCTGATCGATGAAGATCGCTTCGATCTCAGACATGCCCTATCCCACGTTAGAATTAAAGCTCGATCATAAGGAGTCCAAGATCGAATCGTTGCAGGTATCTTTGTGTTGGGCTGGTCCAAGCAAGGCGAAGACGTACAGGAGAAAAATAACACTCGAATATATTGAACAAAAAGTAAATATTGTTTTTTATATCAGTCCTTCGTACAATAATTGGTTATATCAGAGTTTTCATGCAATTAATTATCTGTCCAACCCGCGTCTAAAATCGAAGCGGTATTGTTGTTGACTTTGTAAAGTTTGTTTTACTTTTTTGGTAAAGTTCGGCACAAGGCTGAAGTCGGAGGTTCTTTTCGTTGACAGATAATCACATTGGTTGTCTCACGTCCGGTGACTGAAACGAACTCTCTCCCGTTTCGTCTCTGCCTCGTCATTCGCTTCTCGCATTCGCATTTATTTGCATTCGCTCAAACTGGCGTGATGCAACGCGAAGCAGGAGAATTCGATGAAACTCCTTTTGTTGTCGGCTTACTTCATAATTCTGGGGAATTCCCTTCTTCCACTTATTATCATCTCCCACTGATTCTCCTCAGTGAGCGTGGGCAGCTCCTCCACACCTCCTGGTACCTCAACTCAACTTCCGGCCGGGAAAAATCAATTCCAAGTTCGTTGTTTACAAAATTACGTTTTCTCTTCGTATTTGCAGCTGTGTGTAACACATGTCAATCATTATTGCCCTCTGAGTCTGGGCCTTTTCCATTGTTCAAAACCTCAACTTACAATTCAAGTAGTCGTTTATATGTTAATTAAACCGTCAATCCTTCCCATGGATTTTATGTATTAACCCTTCTTGTTCTAAAGTGTTTCAGTATATCGCTCCTTCTATCCAAAAGAAAACTTTCCTACAAAACTCACGTATGTCTTACCGCGGTAACAACAAATAATATATCTAATGATTTCTTTATAGAATTCTATTTGCGTTTCAACTTAAATTTATCCCTAAATTTTAATCATTTATAAAATATTTTAAATATCCAAATAAATCATTTTAAAGAAAAACTTTAAATGGAAATTTGAAAAGTTGTTTACCGATTTTTGAAAATTTACAAAAGAATTTTGGTGGGGGTATTAATTTTTCTAAGTTGTTAACAAATGCACAACATACACGATGTCCTGCTTGAATGCGAGAGAAATTCAAACACTTTAAAGCAATCCCTTTATTTCTGGGGGTATTTCTCCTAACTTCAATCCGGAAAAGTTTTTAAAATATTTCATGGAACACCCTTAGGAGCTCGGATTTTTTGAAATATACATTAAAAAGAATTAAGTTTTAATAAAATGGGGATGTCGTAAAATTATTTGAAGTCAAAAAGGTGGCCTTAAGTTCGGGTTGTGGTCGAAAATTTCTTAAAAGAAAAATATCTTCCACTACCGAGACCTTAGAATAGGTGCCCTATGCTGTTTTAAAATAGGTGCATTGTTTGAAAGTATTCAAATTTGGTATTTATACTAGTTTTTAATGTTTGCAAAATAGCCGAAAAAATACTTTCAATTTATTGAACATGTTAATATCTCCGAGCGATCTTATTTTAAAAAGTATAAGATATACGCAGTGAATGCGTTTATTTTTTCGGAAAACTTATACTTTGCATATAATCCCATACTTTTTAATCAAAGTGTTAGAATATTTCCACTTGCCCTACACATGATTATTAGTTTGTATCCTAGTTTGTGTCAGCGTAATTTTAACATGAAAGAATCTTCGGGAATATTATCACGTAGGACAATATCATTGTCAAATATTTTTCTAATTATTGGCTTCAATATTGTAGAAAGCTTTTCTTATATTTCCTAACAGATGAGACAATAACAGTGGTGTATTAAAGACTCGAAACAAGAAACCGTCGAGCTGATTTCGAATTCCGGTAGAGATTGTGACATTCACTTTCGCCAAAATACCCTTGGAAAAAGGTTATCAATCCATTACTACTCCACCAACTATGTGTTAAATAGGAGAGCAGACGAAATTTCCTGGCCATGGTACATAAAAAATGATATTTCTAAATTCAAAACTGTACGTGGCCTTGGTGGAACATATGCAGGAGCACTAAAGTTCGCTCAGCATAGTTGCATTCCAGATTGGCACTATAGACAAATGGGTCTGAGCAGATGTGTATGTTCTAAAACGAGCAGCTATGCTGAAGATGAGAAATAACACTGATTTTCAGAATGCCTTCAAGATAAAACAACTCTAATGAATAGGAATACGCAAAGAATGAAATGATTCCTACTGATTTTATCTTAAAAGAAAATAAATCAAATATTGCCGCAGCGCATATCACGCTTCGTTTTTCTTAGCTGCAAAATGAGCGAAGAAATTTATGTTTAAATCTGAAGATCTAATGCAGATTATTTAAAAGAACAGAAAATTTATCTTGAATGAGTCAGGAACGTTTTATTTAAAAAAAAACGTGAAATCTGATAACCGATTTTATATATTTTTTTATAATAAACATGTTCAGAAAGCTGAAAGCACAAGAATGCTGCCAGCTATAATAAAGTATAGCAAATAAACATTTTTGCATTTTTTATCGCCGTTATTCAAGTTCTCCACAACGCCGGGAGATGATTAATAAAATATTCTATCATTGTTTCTATTCATAATTAGAAGTCTTCCTGGATTAAAAGAGTTTTGACATCGTACAAAACCCAACAAACTCAGAGTTTTGTCACATCAGATGCATAATTCACTGCGTACTGAATTTTATACTTTTTAATATGCTACTAGTATTTGTAACCTTTATTTTCCTTAGTACTTTATTTTCCTTAATACTTTATTTTCCATAGTACTTCCTTAACAAGTACTGTTAAAAATAGTCACAATATTTCCAAGTTATTGTTATACTTATCTGAACAATATAGGTATCTACGGAGCATATATCTGCCGAAATATAATTCGTAAGTAAACTAAGGTATATATGCAGCCCAGATCTGGATTATACAATTTTATGAATAATCTCGATGCTCGGAAAACAACGACCAATTTATAATTCTTTCATTTCAATTTTTTTTCATTTCCTTAAAACTCTCGTAACACGAAACAATTGTATTTTATGAATTAGATGTAAGATAAACAGGTGTATCTAAATATTGATTAGATGATCAATGTCTGTGAAACTGGAAGACAAGTGAAATTATTCTTTATTTTATTTCCTATTAATACTCTATTGTTTGTTTACGTTGATCAGTGTACTCACAAAAACAGCTTTGCTTTAAACACATATTCCTGTATTACTCATATAAAACCTAAAGAAAATCGCACAAAGCTTTACATTTCACTGCAAAGGAACTTCAGTCATGGCTATTACTCCTCATAGAAAAAAGATGTAAAGTTGAACAAACTTTCATCCATTGCAATAGGCATGTCCAATCGAACTGATATATTATATCATTATATTATATTTTTTGAAATTATACAAAAAATTGTGACACATGGCCGAAGGGGAAGTGGGAAAAGGTTGGTCTACACTATCCTCGTCTTAGTCAATCACAATCTCGACCCATTCATTTATTACAATTCATTCAATCACCACAAGAACTCGTCCATCACTTCTCAATCCTGTATATACCAAAATACCACATTTTCACAACCAATGACATAAACATTTACAAATGTTCAAAATTCTCTTTTGGGTTTCTTTTTTAAGAAAAATAAATAAAAATTCCTATGAAGCATGAAATGATAGGGGGGATGAACCCCAAAACGAAACAAAAAATACAACAAAATATTCAAACTAAAACAAAACAGATGTTAGTAGGACCCGTCCACCCCTCAAAACAATAAGAGTAAACTCTGTATTCTGCCTACAGACAGAATCGAGAAGCACATTCACTAATGGAGGGAGAATGATAAAAAAATAAATGAGGGAATGTGGGAATCAAAAGCTGACCCAGCAGAGATGGAAAACGTGTGACAAAAACAAAGTGGGGAGGTTAGGAATCTCAACATGGATCAAAAGAGAGCGCCGAGAGCAGGCCAGGAACAACACTTATTCACATTAACTAGGCAAGGAAGAAACGTCTAACTTAACCAGGGGAGAATTCACAGGAAACCGCCCGTTGTACTTAAGGGGATTAAAAGGGAAAATCAAGGTTAGCCCCGTTCCCACGAACCAGACTCGCCACAGATACCAACCTTTCTGTAGATACCAAACGCTTTCTATTCGATCTGATATTCATCCTGAGTTCATGCCCAAAGAATCTAACCAGATCCTGATGAGAATAGCGTTCATATCGCAAGATTCCCTCTATTTGTGACGTCCATACCACCATTCTTGCTACGAATAGCAACGTTAGAAACACCATCAGTTTCACCCAGGAAAACGTGGAGACACAATATCACACGAGTATGCGAGACCGCTGGACACAAGCCACAAACTCTCGCAGGAATCACGATTGATTCCGAGGCTTACGATGGCGAGCAGCCTCGGAAACGGAGAGAGTGGTAGTAATGCTAGGAAAGGCGTCCCTAACCCTCCCTTCCAAAATCGAGTCTTTCGGCAACGCACGGCGTAGAATCACCAACCTTGAAGCATGCCGATTGCTAAACAAGTGCAACATTCCCAGGACACGGACATTGGGAAAAATCTCTCTCTGCAGAGCAGACGCCAGCGACCACCCCACAAGAGGGAAGTCAATGTTATGGACAACCACCATCGAAAGCCAAGTTAGGACCGCCGCTTCTATCTTTGGCTGTAATTCGGACCAGTTCTTCTTAATTCTGGTCCCGTGACCTTCTCGTACCGCTCAAGCGCCTTCTGTACTACCTCAATGTCGCTACGGCACGACACAAAATAGATACGTCATCGTCGTAAACGGAACCTGGCTCGACCTGCAGAGACAGAGATTCCACGTAGGACATGACTGCACGCCTTGTCCCTTAGCCAGCAAAGGAGGAGTCCAATTCCTAAGCTAAAAGTAATGGCGACAGCGGACAACCCTAACGAACCGACCAAGATACCGGAAAAGTGATCGAGCAATCTCCGTTCACCTGTACCAGAGCCCCGATGGAGCGATAAATGCGGCTGATCCACCTGCAGAAGTCGGGTTCGAATCCGACAGCCTCAAGTACGGTTCGTAGAGCAGACCATAAAGTCCCTGCGACTTGCCACAGCCAACCTTTTCAATGCCAAGTGATTTTCGCCCTCTGTGATCTCTCCCTCGCTGCTAGCCGCTTCAGTCAGCTATATAGCTGCGAAACTTTCGCCACTGAGACCAGGCTCCTTGGTAAACGGGCTCTCAAAATGCCACCGAAACGCATCAGGTCGACCTCAGTGTAAGCCCATCCGGGGTATTGCGGGGCGAATGCATCGATCAGAACCTAGACGGATCTCTTCCCTGCGCAATTCTGCTTTATTAGACATCTTATTTAGTCTTCTTTGCCCTACTTCGACCAGCTTCCCTCTCCCTTTTCGTATACTTGGCGTCTTCTTCATCTTCGTCCCTTCCGCTTTTCAGTGAGGAGGATCTTGGTGGCGGTATTTCCTCTACCTCAATGTAGAGGTCTACCTGCGTCAACTCTACCACTTCCTGCTGTTGCTACTGTTCCGATTGCTGCTGCTGAAGGGGCTCCAGCTCTGGTTGTAATGTTGCTCTCTCGCGTTGTTCCGGCTGCTGCTGATTTTGTTGTTTCTGCTTGTCGGGATCCCGCTCCTGCAGCTGCTATCGCTGCTGCTCTCGCTGTCACTGCTGCTGCTGTTTACAATGCGGCCTAGGCTGCTGCTGCAGTTGTTGTTGTCAATTCGGCTGCTGCTTTGGCTGCTTAACAGCTTCTTTTCATGTTACATACTGCTAGAGAGGCGGAGTTGTCGGTTTGGCTCCCCTCAACACCTCAGTCATTTCTCCAGGACCATTGGGGACCTTCTTTTGTGCTTCAATCCTAGACTGCTCCGGTGTTGATTGAGTATGTGTCGCCGGATTCCTCGTTGAACACAACTTTGCCAGGTGACCGGCGGCACCACAAACCCAGCAGTGAGGCGGTGGCCCTCGACGACAATCGCAGGTGATGACATTGGGAATCTCGTTAAACTTAGATCGGGTCAATCTCACCATGATTTCAAATTCACTGGTGGCAAACCCACCTTACTTCTAATGGAGGATACCCACTCCAAAAGACCCTAGTCCAAGAAGAATACCCTCAAATGGTCCTCTTTTATGTACATGGGCACCTCATTTAAGGTAATCCGTGCTTTCCGTGTACCTATAAATTCTGTCTAGATCTGAGTGTCTTGGTGGTGAGGACACCTCCGGCTAATATTTTTGCCACCTTCTCTGTTGCCAGCAAGATATCATTCATGACAGTGGATCTTCAGGCCAACACTTTGGACCCAATATTTAATCATTTATGGCCTCTTCCATCGCCTCACTGCTGACAGTCATAAATTTCCGCGTCTTCACGTCGGCTTTCAACAGGGAAATGTTACTTGATGCTATTGCCTCCATAACGGATGACACAGGTAACAGTTCATGGCCTGAGATGAAGCAGTTATATACTCGTCTCTAAGGCATTTATAACAGTCTGGCTCTTTCTGAAGTCAAAGGCTGCGTGGCCAATAGCACTTTTTCCTGGGAGTGGGGATGCACCGCTATACTGAAGGAATTCCCTCCCTAGTACAAATTATAAAAAAGTTCACAGCCGAAAAAGAACGAATAATCTAAACAAACAAATACAAAACTCGTAGACAAAAATACATTTACGTAAATTTTCTCAAAATTCAAAAACTCACACACCAAACGAAAGAAACCAATTCAGAACTATATTACTCCCAATAGAATTGATATACTGAAGCTGCAATTACCTCCCAAGAGAAATTTGGGGCACCTTTTCAATTTTGTTATATTCATTTTTGCCTCTGAAAGAGAGAGTAAAAATACTATTAAAGCACACTTATTCCTTCTTAGAGGCAAAATGAACTTTGCCAGCCAGAGGTATTCAGTTCACATGTATTTACATCAAAATTGCGTATTTATTACTAGTAGAAACACATTCCACAATAGATGTGTCATTTTGAAATATAACGAAATTAAAATGGTAATAATCTTTATGCAGGTAGAGCACATACCTTTTTACCTGTAGATATTAAAAAAATGATAGTTTATTTTTCCATACGCCATTATTGCTTCACTTTCCCCATTTTTATTTATTTGTATAATATATATATATATATATATATATATATATATATATATATATATATATATATATATATGTATATATATATATAAGCAAATATGTGGATGTAGATCCGACGGTATGATGAAAATGTGGGAAAGACAAAGCAAAATCCGAATATATGTTTTTTATTTTGTTTTTTGTTTTTCTGTCAACGTCAGACGTTTCGGTCTAATGGACCATCTTCAGGACATGGTTATTGGAGACATATTTATATTAAATTTAAGTTATATTTCTACAAACAGCGGCGTTTAGTTCTGCTAAAGTAATTCGACATCTCTACTGAGGCTAATGGAAAATGTCGGTGAATTGTATGTTAAATCTTTCATTCTTGATGACATATTTGCTTGGCTTACTGTAACCTTAAATTTTATGACTGTAAAATATATTTCAATAGATTCTATCAGATTCTCCGCCTAAGAAAATATTTTTATACATATAAAATATTGTTCTAATCATTGAAATTAATAAATTCATCTATCTCATGAAACAATGAATTGACGTATTCCGCAACACGTGAAAATCTATGACCATTTCTTTAATTTACAGATCAATAAAATATTTTTGTTCTATTTCAGGTTACATCTGTGACAAGTTGTGTTTTCACCCTTTTCAATGTGGTGGTAGTTGCCTGCATTATATGCGTCGGATTCTTCCATGTGAACAGTCAAAACTGGACAGCAGCTCCAGGATTTTTCCCCGAGGGAGCAACTGGAGTGAGTGAACTGCTTTTTCATATATTTTTTAATATAACCTTAATTTTCAGATAATTTAAAATATCAATGATCATTATTGACATGACAATTTTAAATTGCATTTACAAATGAAGCAGTTACGATATTTAATGGCTATTTTATTGTTTCTTTTATATGAAGTCTCAACGGGAATTAAATAAATGCTACCGAAACTCACCTATGATATGCGAAACATTTGTACAGTGTCTTCAAACAAGTTAATTACACAAATAACAATGTGCAATTAAGATAATAGTGTATATGATTACATTATATACTAATGAACGTTTATTTATATATATATATATATATATATATATATATATATATATATATATATATATATATATACATATTAATAAAATATTAAAAATTAGAAATATTTTGCGGACACATTTCATCAGTTTTTGATATATAAAATTATACAAAATTATGTATCCTTATAACACATACATACAAAATTATGTATCGTTATAATACACACACACACATATATATATATATGTGTGTGCATGTATGTATGTATATATATATAAAAAAAACTCGATATATATATATATATATATATATATATATCGCACGGAGTTTTTTTTTTAAGCGTATCACCCCAAGCAAGGCTGGAGGCCACTAGCACGCAAGGGGTTACAGAAGAGTTGGAGGAAGAGCAGATAGGAGTGGTAAAGGAGAGGATGTGGAGAAAGAGAAAGACAGTGGATCGATCAAGGCAAGGGGGTTACAGAAGATTTGGAGCGAGAGCGGATAGGAATGAAAGGTAAAAGGATGTGGAGAAGGGAAGTAGATAGATCAAGGCAACTGGAGATGTCGATTGACGTTACACTTAAATAGTTGGAGATTGTATTTGTCAGGGAAACAGGAATAGGGAAGGGAGTTCCACAGGCGAGATGTGCGAGACATTAAGCTATTGGAGTAGAAGATACGTCTACATCTAACAGTTTCAACGGTGAAGAGGTGGGAACGGAATGCCAGCCTCGTAGGACGTTTAAATTCATGAGGCCTAGGGACCAGCGAAAGCAGCTCCTCGGGGCAATTACCGTGAAAGTATTTGTAAAAAAGACAGAGCGAGGCAACGTCGCGTCTGTGAGAGAGCGACTGCAGACGAGATGACAGATCAGGGCCAATTACATTGCATATCCGTCTCTGGATCTTATCAAGAACCCTGAAGCAAACAGCAGGGGCTCCAGACCATATATGGCAGCAATACTCCATGCAAGGGCGAATGGTCGATTTATAGATTTGGAGGATCGATTCCGGGGAGAAAAATTTCCTGGCTCGGCACAGGGAACCAACTTTCCTTGCGGTGGATGATGCAATCGACTCGATGTATTTGTTCCATCTCAGATCAGCGGACAGCGTGAGACCGAGCAGCCGCAGAGAGGAGCTCTCGAGAAGTTGGTCTTCAGACATTCTAATGGGATGCAGGGATGGATCCTTGTGGTGGTTAATAGTGAGCAGTTTATCATATTGATACATGATTCTGAGGTCCTTCTAGGACGGTATGGAAGCATGCGTCAGTTTTGCCGGTATACTTACAGGGCCCATCAAGGTTTAATATGAATTCAAGCAGGGAGATCTTCTAGCTCCTACACTGTTTTCCATCTAGTTTGCAATTGTACTGCTTAATGCATTCGGGGACTGCCATGATGGTATAATAATAAAGTACAGGTCAACTGGCAAGCTTTTCAACACACATAGTTTTGCAGCAAAGAAAAAGTCCTTTTTTTTAGTTTAGTGGGTAAGCTTGTCTATGCCAATGTCTGGTCGCACACACAATTCAGCATGCACTGGAGTTTATGTATCGTCTATCAGTGTTATGTAAGGCTTTTGGACTATCCATCAGCCTTGACAAGACAGTGGTGATGTATAAACCTGCCCGATGAATTCAATATATAGAGCCATCAATTTATGCTGATGGTAGCCCACTTGGGGCAGTCGACAAATGTGTATACTTTGGTAGCACCCTCAACTGCCACTGCTCCCTTGATGATGAGATAGCATTACGGGTTAAGAAGGCCTCCGATACATTTGCCGCACTCTAGTTCCGTGACTAGAGTCAGAAGCGCATAAAACAAGCAAAGAAAAATTAAAATATACAATGCCTGCGTTATGTCATCTCTGCTATATTCATGTGAGACATGGGTTGTCTATCGCAGACATCTGAAAATACTGAAACGTTTTCACCAACGATATCTTCAGTCTGTGCTTAAAATCCACTGGATGTCTCACACTCCTGATACTGTTGTTCTACAAAGGAACAATTCATTCATTGTGGAAACAATTATACACAAAATATTATGGCAGATAAAAGAATGCAAAACAATTAATGTACGGAGAATTGGAAAGTGGGAAAAAGACCGCAGCACAAGCCTAAACTTTGTTATAAAGATTGCCTTAAGAACTGGTCTGGATAACTGGGCGACACTAGCTAAAGACCGGTACTGCTAATGGTATCAAGATCTTCCATGGAGCATGAAAAATATCCAGGGGTGAAGAGAGGGTTTCGGAAGGGCCCCCTGAATTGCCATGAGGTGCCAACCTGGCCATGTGCCCAGTTCAATCGGATGTGTCTGTCCAGTGCAGGTCTGATCAGTCACCAGAAATCACACCAAAAACAACAGTCTTTTGCATATGACGATTTCGTAATGACATGCCTTGAATGCCAGACCCGCACTAGAGTGTGCGAGTCGGGTATATAAAAAGACACATTGGAAGTGATGATGTTCAAAATCAAATTAACCACCCGGAGATGATTTGACGTACCATATATGTAACAAGAAATGCAGACCGATTGTTGGCATTATGAGCCACTTTCGTTCACACAACAAATGAATGCATCGTTGTCAGTGGAGTATAACTGAGGGACTGGACATGCCAGTGATAGTCATACTTGATTTGTGAGGCGACTACGTATATCTATATATGTATATGTATATATTATATGTATATATGTATGAATATATATGTAAATAAATATGTATATATATGTACATATATATACACACACACATATATACATACATATATGTGTATATATATATATGTGTGTGTGTGTGTGTGTGTGTGTGTGTGTTTATGTATATATAGAGAATGCCTTTTAATAGCCAGAAACTGATGGAGTAAGTATGAAATCTCTCTCAGGCCGTGCTTCTCCAATTATTATATGTCTTATGTTGAAAACAAGGTTTTTACTAAAGTTATTAAACCTAAAATACTATGTAGCCGATATATTTATTTTAGCTCATAACAAAAAGGAAATTGAAACTCTGAAAACTACATTTCAACAAAATTCCGTCCTAAATTTTACTTATGAACTTAGTGAAAACAATAATCTCCCTTTCTTAGATGTTCTCGTCCATTTTAGTAATAATATTTTTACAACTTCTGTTTATAGAAAAAACAACTAGTAAAGAATCTTGCCATCTTAATTTCTCTAGTGAATGCCCTCTTACATATAAAATAGGTGTTATTAAAAATGTCCTCATGAGTGCGCACGAGAATTCATCCTCTCGCACGCTTTTCTTTCAAGAATTAAACAACGTAATTATTAATAATGGATTTCCTAATCAATTGTTGCATTTCCATATTAGGCGTTTTCTGTCTAATGTAGCTAATAGCAACGACGAAAACAGACACATAAACAATAACATTAATATTTTTTTATAAAAATTAAATGAAAGAAAATTATAAACAAGACGAAAGTAGAATTAAGAACATTATAAAAAAATGAACAACACCAGTTGACAATAGCAAAAAAAATTGATTAATTATTTATTTTAATAAAATAGTTAAAATAATAATTAAACTCTTAGATCAAAATTGAATAGGACAAATATTATTTATGAATTTAAATGCCCATTAAGCAATTGTATTCCTGATCAATCAAAATTTGTAAGTAAATATATAGACCATACTACAACATGTTTGACACGAAGACTCACTCTACACCTTTCTGACCATAGCTCAATTAGATCTCATTTAAGTAATCATGGAGACCTACTGACGCTATTCATAACATACTTGTTGACAACACAAATATAATAGCATCATCTACCTGCAAAGCAGGCTAAAAATAATGGAAGCCTTATTAATAAAAACAAAAAAGCCAACACTCAATAATATCAACTATGAACATGAACACAATATCTTGACCGTTTTTTGAAAAATGGAAACTTTATATAAATACATACATGCAAGAAACTATTTCTCATATAACAGTTAAAATATTTTACCCTTAAAAATGGGTAAATGTATAGCCGAAAGCGCTCAGAAAAAAATATTCAGACAGTTTTTATACAATTTATCATCTGAAAAAAATTATTAGATCGCATGAAATATTGTATAAAAAACTAAATCAAAGCAACGTGTCTATCGTATTCAATGAAATGCGCATATATGTATATATGTATATATATGTGTGTATATATATATATATATATATATACCTATGTATGTATATATATGTGTATATGCATGCATATATATGTGTGCATATATATATGTATGTATATATATATTTATATCTGTGTATGCATATATGTATGTATATGTATATATATGTTTATATCTATATATAAACTGCGTCTAGAGAGTATATGCAAGTTATGAATTGGTATAAAGAGTTGCGTCTTTAATGTTAAAAGTCCTATTATGATGTTGTTTAGATTCTACTCAATATTATTAACTTAGATATATAGTGATAGAGAAAACTATTGTTTTTGGTTAGAAAAAGCTTTACTAAGTTAACAAAACAGACTAATTTGACTGTCAGTAGTTTATCTGCAACAATTTATTTTGATACTTTTACATTATTATACCTTGTAAAACTAATGTAAAAAAATAATATGAAAAGATTTTAGAAAAAAATCGTCAATTTCTTAAATGAAAAACATAAAAAAACATTTTATTTTAAAAATAAAAGATATATTAACAAAAAATAAGAAGAACCTACTAAAATTTATTGCGCAAATGCTCCTTTCTTTTCAATAACTCTCAGCAGCCTATTGTCAACATCTGATGTTAGATTTGCAATTTTAGCGGCTGGTAAGTTGTTTTCAGCAACTTTAACTGCCTCTCAGAGGTCACACTTGCTGTTGAATTGCCTTCCATTAGAATAAATATATCACTTGAGGATGCTCCACAGGTTCTCAATGGGATTCAAATCACAGATATTTGAAGGCCAGTCCATAAGAGAATCTTCAACAAATCCCTTTTCTTTCAACCAAGATTTAGTAAACTTTGATGCATGACTTGGTGAGTTGTCTTGCATAAAGGTCATAGATCTACGCTTGGTTAAAGACCGGTTATCAAGCCATTCAAAGAAATATTGCTCTAGAAAATCACAGTAATTTTTGGAATTCATTTTAACCCCGTCTTTCAGTTTAAATGGACCCACGATCTCATTACCAATAATCCCAGTCCATATTATGATCTCACCGCCGCCTTGTTGGCGTTTAAAAAGTTTTCTTGAGTCATGTTGCTTGCCACCCATCCTCGAGCCCATCCATCGGGCCCATTGAGGGTGATCCTTGATTCGTCTGTAAAAATCAGTTTTCATGTATTTTTTGCCCACTGCAATCTTCTTTCCTTATGTTTTTTTGTTAAAATGGGTTTCTTTATTTGATTTTTTACATCAGCAAACTTCCTTGATGCTTTACACCTTGTTTCCCTTGACAAAATAGGAGCTCCAGCGGCATCAAATATGAACGCACTTGACGCATTTGGGTTTCTTATTAATTCTCTTCGGATATGTGATAGATCTCGCTTTGTCAAATTCCTGAATTCAGCCTGAGACTTTTTTTCTTTGGTTGAATTCCCATTTGACAAATTTTCTTGATTGTTCGATGATCCCTTTTCAAATCCTTAGAAATTTGAAGCGTAGACTTTCCTTTGCTAATTTCTTTGATTATATAGTTCTTTTCATTCATTGTGAGTTCTTTTTTACGAGCCATAATACTAAATTCTAGTTCTTGCAAATATTCTCTTGACAGTGCAAATTGCTATAATTACTGAAAAAATACTAAATATGAATCTGAAATAAGAAAATTAGGACTTAATTGCTTTCATGCTGACTCGCTATACATAATAGTACAAATTATTTCATTGGATAACACATATCTATGAATTTTACATAAAATATTTGACAATACCTCTTTTGCATATAATCTCTAGCCGCAGTTTATGTATGTATGCGTATATATATGTATATATACGTATATATCTATATATGTATATATATATGTATAATATATATCTGTGTGTGTATGTATATATGTGTATATATATATATATATATATATATGTATATATAGACTTATATATATAGCCATATAGATAAATATATATATATATATATATAGATACAGATATATATATCTTATCTTAAATAACAACCTAAAATAGACTGTTTGACCAACACAACGACTGACCAAATTTCATGTTAAAAAAATAAAAAACAAATGAAAACTACAGACAAAAGTTCATTATCTCCATCAAGACATTCATTTCTGTAGTTCACTGCTACCAGCAAGGAAATTTCTTTCTCCTCGTGATGGTCATTTTAACCGAAACTAGTCGAGAAATCTAACTGAAATAATAATAAACACGAAAGAATATTAATATACAACCCAGTGTGTCTGAAGATTTTAATTTTTTAATATTTTTTTTATTGTTCAATATATATATATATATATATATATATATATATGTTTGCGGCACCTTTGGAAATTACCTGAAAACCATACCACGTGTTCACCCAAGCATTTTGAGTGAAATTGGGTAGACGGAACTCTAGAAGGCCGTCAATAGCTGTGCTACAACAAAGCCACCAGTCATCGTGGCCGAGGTTTTGAGCATCCTAGCCTTGTTTAAATAGTTGATCACGCTAGATAACACCCTCTCTTCCAGAAGCTGTAAGTAAGGTATGCTCAGCATAGCTGGATTATAAACCACAGGTTGTGCCTGAGCGAGATCCCGCTGCAATAGAGATACGCGTGGTCAGTTATTCTATATATATATATATATATATATATATATATATATATATATATATATATATCAAGTATGTGGTGCAGTTCAATTTACATTACATGACATGAATCATTCATACAAAAACAGATATTGAAGTTAATGATATAAATGGCGAGAATACATCTTCGCAAATAAATTTAATAAATGACATTAACCCCGAACCTGTAAATGAATGTTATGATCCTTGTTTATAAATTCCAGTTGCATAAGGTCTTTTTTTATTTATTTTTTTTACGAGCTTTCATCTGTTCCTATAGATATCCTCAGTTATGAAAATATATTTGTTTTTTTACATCCAGGTAATAAGAGGACAACGAACGAATAGGTATCATCCGAAAGATGTTTTTAAAAACATCTTTCGAATTACACCCCTTCTTTATATGGTAAATTTGGAAAACATCGTTTGAAAATCCAGGGAGTTATGGCCGAAAAACAGCCTATTTGAATAGTTTTTCGTGATTTTCGTTATACGTGGGGAAGCGAGCAGGACTAAAAACACACTATATTATTTCTTGCATGATGGCAAGTATCTTTTGAAGAAAATCGGATAAAAATTGAGTAAGTTATTCAAGTTTTTATTTTAAGTATTACGAAGAACCCGAATTTTTCCCAGGGAAATTATCAAACACTCTACATAAAATTTGTAACATGAGCTATGTTTTGCATTAAGTGCAAAGAAGATCAGCTCATCAGCTCATCCAGTAAATATTTTGTTCACGTGTACCTACCTTCAGTTTTATCGATTTTTCTGCGAAACTCTTGGGCGGTTGGAGATAGAAATTTAGTCTTAAGCTAGCTTCGTAAATTTGCAATGTGTGTGCAGAATTTCATCGAAATCCATCAAGAAATGTAAACGAGCATACATAGCATAAACACATGACAAACATATTCTGTTTTATAGATATTTAATGCGTGTATATAAATATATGTGTGTGTGTATGCGCGCGTGCGTGCGTGTGTGTGTGTACATAAAAGTATACATATTTATAAGATACATATATATATATATAAATAGAAAGAGTTAGTGAGAGAGGATTCAAATGAATAGACATATGTCTACATTATTCAATATATATATATACATATATATATATATATATACATATATATATATATATATATATATATATATATATATATATATATATATATATATATATATATATATATATATATATTAGACAGAGAAAGAAAAAAGTCAAGCTTATTCCTGAAGATGAATCAGATGCTGATTTGGAGCCTTATCAGGTTCTCAACGAATATATTGCGTATTGAAGTTGCTACTATTCCATATTGGTTTCAATTTGTATGTATTGAACTCTGATCAACAACACACACATTGTATATATATATATATAGATATATATATATATGTGTGTGTGTGCATTTACATATATATATATGTATATATATATATGTGTGTACATTTATATATATATATATATGTATATATATATATGTGTGTGTGTGTGTGTACATTTATATATATATATGTGTATATATATATATATGTATATATATATATGTCCATGTGTACATTTATATATATATACACATATATATATATGTCTCTGTGTGTGTGTGTGTGTGTGTGTGTGTGTGTGTGTGTGTGTGTGTGTGTAGTGCAGTATGTTTTTGAGAATAATTCTTTAGCGAGCCGAAAATCGAAGACTACCTATCGTAATAATTCACTTGAAAAAGAATAGTGAATGCTAATGAATCCGTAATATATTTTTTACTGTCGATATTGTGCGTAGTATAAATTACCTGTGAGAACTTCTTTGAACTATTGAGGTGTGAAGAATATATTATTTAGTTGCGAAATACGAAACGAGCCTTTACTACTCTCCCTATAAGTAAAAAGTGACTGCACACAAACGGATTGCCATGGCAGTGGAAAATTGAATGGTACTATCTTATTGAAGCGTTAGAGTGTGCCTGTGTATGATGCGGTTATACTATTTGATCACAGTAAGTACAAATACGATTTAAAATGATGTCTGGAATTTTGCCTTGAGTAGACGTCACTCACTGTAGTTGCGATTGGTTCTACCATTTCAGTAACTTGCCTACAATTCCATTGAATAGCTAATGATTTTTGTATTGATTGATATATTTCGTTTGATTCTGTATAGCATTCAATAGTTCAACTTGTGCATTTAGATTAGATAACTGTTAGGTACCTACTGTAGTGCGATGCGTAGTAAGAATTTCTCAGTTAGCTTGTATACCTCATATAATGTTGTGAAGATAAGACAGTAGGAAAAATATTTAGCTGCGCGATTCACTCTTTAGAGCAGCCATCATTAGCCTGAAATGTGACAAACCCTTGCGTGAGGAAAAGATCTTGTAATATGAAGAGATAATAAGGGTCGTTATGGTTTGGGAATTAGTGATTCTCGTCTGGTGGATTTTAAATTTACCTCACTCTGAGAAGAGCTCTATTGTTTTAGAATAGAGCGTTTATAGACATAGACGGCGTTGACACTGATCAACACTGCATTTTTGTTGTTAGTTGATCTGAAGATAGCATTATGTTCCCACCATATATATATATATATATATATATATATATATATATACATATACATATACATATATATATATATATATGTATATATATATATATATATATATACATATATATATATATATATATATATATATATATATATATATATATATATATATATATATATATATAGGGTGTAATGGATAAATTGCCGTCTAAATGAAAATAACATTGACATCTCATTTTAACAGATATATTTACCAACATTACACCAAAATATCTTGAAAGAGTAAAGAATAAGTTTGTTTAATAAAATAGCCATTGGCTTCAACCACGGCCTCCAGACGACTTCGGAATCTCCAGCATCCCTTCTGGACGGTCACCTTGTTTAAGTTGTTGCCATAATCCTGGCCTTAAATCCATCTTTGGTGTTGCAAGATATTTTGTTTGTCTCTTGCTCAACTACCCCCACACATAATAAGCAAGAGAGTTGAACTCTGACCAGATGTAAGGGGTGATGTGGCCGCAGAAATTGTCTGACAGCCATGACCGTGTCCTCCTACTTGTGTGGCAACATGCAGTGTCCAGTTGACAGACATAGGGTCTTCCAACTACTACCCACTTAACTCCGGGCAGCACTACCTCCTAAAGGTACTTGATATGGGTCTCCATGTTGATTCTAGAAATATTTTTTTCAGTGTAACCTATTTTTTTCAATGCATTCTTCTTAGAGAGAAAATATAAATTACATAGATTGGAGACTTAGTGAGTTCAATATTCATCACAATACTACATGTTACATGAATATTGATCCATCCTATTATATCCCCTTGAAAAATTACCACACTCATACGTATATATATATATATATATATATATATATATATATATATATATATATGTGTGTGTGTGTGTGTGTGTGTGTGTGTGTCTATGTGTGTATGTATGTGTGTGTGTGTGGCCATACAAACACGCACACATACAAAAGTTTGAATAAAAAGAACCGACGATCTCTGTCTATTTAGTTGTTTTTTTAATCCCTTTTTTCCCAATTTCGAGAATCTTGCGGATAAACTGTCCGAAGTACATTAGTTGTTGTTTCAAATCTGTTGATCGTCCGTCATTATCAGGAACCGGACCAACGTGGTATCTGTGTGGCAGGCAGAAATTTTTATCTCCATCCTGTAGTCTTTATAATTCAGCCTATCACAGAGACACCCCATTAGTTCTTGAACAAAACAAGACAACATTAATTTCAAACCGGTTAGCCATAATTTTGATCATAATATCAAACACCTAATTCGAGAATTAGAAAAATAAAAATAAATTAAACAGACGTGGTCGATTCTTTTTAATCAAAGTTGGGTGAATGCATATATATATATATATATACATATATACATATATATATATATATATATATATATATATATATATATATATATATATATATATATATATATATATATATCGAACTGCACCATATTAACAGTATCAGCTACCATCCATTTCCATTCGCCCAACAAAGCAAGAACGTACCTCAGCAGTGTCATAGCCTGCGACACCAGACGTGATAGAGAAATAGGCTTTGGCCAGATTTTGCCCATCAACCCCTTGACACATTCCACAAGCATGTCGCCTGCAACAGAAACTTCACAACACACAGAATTTAGAGTCGATAAAGCCACATAAGGTACCGAATTTCTGGTCTTTTACCCGCGTCACTTACGCCTAGCTATATGCTTCTGCTGGAAATCTAAAAGTTCATTATATATGTTTCATCAGTTGTAGTGAGACGCAATACTCAGCTAGGCGCAAATGTGCTGATGATAAGGTAACAAGATTGAAATGACGAACAACCGTATTTCAAACAGCCTCTTTATTCGAACTGGCTGTCTGTCGGAGTAGTGGAGTTTCTCCTCAGTCGTAATTGATCTAGGGAGATAAACTTATTAACCATTACACCAGGACGAAGTGATTATATTATGACTCAAGTATTTATATATATTTTTTCTGTATCATATTTTCTGGGGATACCATATGGTACTGACAATATATGAAGATATCGGTCTATTTAAAGTTTTTGAATCCGATAAGCGGAAAGTCTGAAACCACAGACCCGAATTCTGCAATAAGTTAAGAATTATATTTCAAAGCTCACATAATGTGAATCCTTCAAATAATACTAATGTTTTATCAAAATCGATTCTATATAATTTGTCATTTTACATAACTGATTAGCAACAATACACATAGTACGCCTCCAAAATTACTCACTCTTTAAATGTCAATAAATGCAATATTTATTGGCTTGGCTAATGGCTAAATTAAGAAATATTAATGTTTATTGACTTACAAAGACGATTAACGTTTTAAATTAAATATTAAATGTAATTTCAATAAATGGATCTGAAAAAAAAAAAATTCGTGAAATTTATAAGTTCACGAATTTTTTGGGGACACCCTCTATATGACATGAGGATGGACACCTCTCAGCCTAAACAAATGAAGTATGATGTTCGTCAAATTAGGAGAGTTAGACCGCATCAACAACACTACCAACATCTTTCTAGGGAAGTGTATTTTGTCCTTTATCAGAGTAGATTTGGTATGTTTGCTTTGAGAATTATCATTCGAAATTCTTTCTTGTAAGGCTTAATCGAATATTGAGTAATAACACTATAGAGGTAGGAATAATCAAATTGATATTTAATCTTATCTATATATGTTTTAAAAAGCAGGTATTATTTCAATCCATGTGTGAATTTCTATTTTACCTTGCTGATTCAAACATAAGTATAGTGAAAGCAAATCGTTTCATAAAATAAAACTCAATCAGATCACTTCAATCTGTTGCTGTTTGCATCGTCTTCAATAATGGCCGCGAGAATATTTGATTAATCCTATTTTATCGCTAGATAGCAACCCTGAATATTCGGTTTATAAAAAATGAATTACCATTTTGAGAAGAGGCTTTGTTTCGCTTTCCTTAAAAATAATTGACAATACAAAATAAAAATCTTATATTCACTGTAAAAAAAATATCAGTGCATTTGTACACATTATTACTATATATTTATGTGAAATTGTTCTCTAAAATCTCACATAATTCCCAACATGCATGCATTCGGATACATACTCAATATGATGTCCATTAATGATTTTTTAAGACACACAAACAAGTAAAATTTAACGTTAAACATTTGAGAGTTTCTTAGTTTTTCGTGACTAGTTCAAGACGTTGTCTTGACAACTGATAAATCGGAATCTTTTCCCAGTATGCAATAAACGGAGTGGTCTTAATGAAAGCGTATTGGAAAATGACTTAAAGGAACAAAAGCACCAAATTAATAAATGACGTGGTCTTAATAAACACACGGGGGTCTACGGAATATTTCCTAAAAAAACATAAATGCCCCGTTCCCGGCTATTAAATAGAAAAATATTTATTAATTAAAGAGAAAAAATATGACTAGCTTAATTGAAACAAAAGGTTTATGAAAACTGGTTTTATATAGTTATCTTTGTCTTGTGTTAATTTGATATTACTTCTTTTCCGAAATCTTTCATTTTTGAGAAAAATTATCCTGAACATTTGTGGTTTCTTCGACGTTAGATTGACTGCAAAACTGGACTTTGATATTTTTTTACCGTTTACGCAAATATGACTGTGTATGTAGGTCCCAATCTTGTGCCACCATCATTAAAAAGAGTGAGGAAATGCGTTTATGAAATTCGAAATAAGAATCGAGTTGATTCCAATTTGAGTTTTTCATTTTTTTTACTTATTCTTTTACTGACATTATTTTTTTTATATTTCTTTATCTGTGAACAATATATAATGTTTATATATCAAAAACAATTTCAGGAAAATGTATGACAAACTAAAAAAAAGCATTTCGTGTGATGCATTTCTTCATTTTAGACAGATGAATTCCTAAAAGACAAAAGGTGTCACACAATTTTTGTTCACTTTTCTAATATTTCTTAATTCCAATTCGATTTCTTTTGCATCACTGCCATTAGTAATTATATCCACGGAAACATGTATATGAACAAAAGATGAGTATCAACTGACATCTATACAATTGTGAAAGCAGAATAATAAATCATAGTTTTATTATTTCAACTCCCCCAAGAAAATTAAATATCATAATTAAATGACCCACAAGGAGTTAATATGTTGTTAAACAAACAAATCAAATCAAGCATCAAATCATTTCTTTAGCAGCTATATCTGATTGACAGAATATATTATTTTTGTTTTAGAATATAGAAAACTCTGCTGAAGATTTACATAAGCAATTCGATAATAAGGTTTCAAACAGCCAATTCTATACCTGTATACTATATATATCAATAAAACTATAATATAAATGATTCTCTTCAATTAGAAGTAAGTTATTTTTGTGCTACTTGTCAGCAGATTTATGTTTAACTGATTAAAATGATTTAATTATATTACCTTTTTTCTTTATATATCTGATAGAATTATGGAATTCGTTAGTTAATGCATGATGACCATATATATTCATGGAACGTTTTAGAGTTTTAAATATAGGTTTTATTTGTTTATTTTATGTAGATGATTCGAGCCATGGGTAATATACCATGACTTTGCCTGGGGAATGAGTTTTAGGAAGAGTTTTCCCCGTCTCTTCATGGCCCTAAGTTGATTTGTGAGGCCTTTACCAATGTTACATATTATTTCCATAACAACCGTGAAGAGGGTTCGGCAGCCAGCGGAGACTCCAGTTGAAGTGCCTCTCCTGATTTCTATTTTTAAAAAATCCTATGTTTGATTAATAAGAAAATCAACAATGAAGAATTGTTCGAGGAGTACTCGTTTATGGATGATAATATACATAGGACACACATTTTGATTTATGTACACACATATCAGAGACTTTACATATCTATTTCTGAATAAATGCTTAAATATGTGTGTGCAATATATATATATATATATATATATATATATATATGTGTGTGTGTGTGTGTGAGTGTGTGTGTGTTTCATTAAAATAACTGACAAGGTACTGCGGTTAAGATTTGTATTTTTTTTGTATCCTTATAATTTTCTTCTTTTCTGGACATAAATTATGTAGAAATTTCGTGAATATTGTATATGTCCGAGTGTTATTGTCTGTGAAAAAAATAACACCGCCAGAAATTTGGAAACGGCACGTTGTACTACTTGGCATTCGCGCCGGAAACTCCAATACGAATATTTCAGAGTGTTTGGCCGTCAATCTGAGTATCCTGAAAGAGTGAAATGAGTCTAATAGTGATTACGAAGATGTTTGATGGGATTACTAGAGATGGCGATGTTATGCCTCCATTCATTTTCCCACATAGCCTCAGACTCTACACGGAGGCCTCCATCAAGTGCCTTGAGAAGATAGTGCTGGTCTGGTTCAAGAGGTTTCCTGCTAGAAGACCCTATATCTGACAAATGGAGTCTGCACCATGCCACACAAGCAGGAGAACCCAGTCATGGCTGTCAGGCAATTTCTGCGACCACGTCACCCCTTTTATCTGGCCACCTAACTTCTCCGAGTGTAACTCCTTGATTATTGTGTGGGGTCTCAATTAAACGGGAGACAAAAAAACATCTTGTAACATCAAAGATGAACTGAATCCAAGGATTATGGCAGCATTTGTTGATATATATATATATATATATATATATATATATATATATATATATATATATATATATTTATAAATGTGTGTGTGTATATGTCTCCATACACAAAGAGACTTAAAAGCTCACGACGCAGTACAAACAATCAGAAAAAAATCAATCTTCAGCTTAACAAGTTAGATTAGCCCAAGAATTGCTACCATTGAAATCATTGTTATTAAAACATTCATGAAGAAAAAGTAATCTTGTTTCAGTCCGTCAAATCGAACCAGTTTTCTTTTTATTTGCCTTCTATAATCTTAGAACTGCCATAAGTGCATACAATTTCTATAGAAATTGTTCAGATTGAATGCGATCTGAAATGATAATTGTTTTAAGAGAAGGCATCATTTTCGAGACAAAATCTGGAATGTTTTGCATGAAAGAGTTTCCCCAACTTTTCTATTGAGTTTCTAGTATAAATTGCATTTTTTCTGTTCCGGAGTTGCTTGTCTCTCTTTATAATGAATGTCATTTTACCTATTCTTTATTCTATACTATAATATTATAGCTCATCTTCCTAGTTCCAATTAGTGATTTTCTTCTTTTCATTTCTTTTCTATTTCAGTTTTTTTTTATCAGTTCTTACTTCTATTCCCCACTGTAAATCTGTACCAGATAAACACGAAATAATGAGAGATATTGCGAACTTTTACGAACAAAGTTTTATTGAAAATCATTAGTATTGCTAATAGATACAGTAAAACTAGAGACCAAAGAAAAGAAATTCTCACTGGAGGGTGTGCCATCATAATAGGTTAAATCAATGTGTGGTATATACTTGCTCATATTCAAATGAAAGAAAACCTTATGTTTTCGGGAAAGAATATCTGCCAAATTTCTATATTTTACATATGTATATCCCATACAAAAAGTACTATTTTTGTCAAACTAAAGTCTAATTAACATATACGTTTTTATCAGGAAGTGTACCACTCGAGTGCCTTTAAAATTTCCAAACAAATGACCACTGTTTCAGAGACATGATGTGGATTTTGTTAAGATGCATAAATTACGATAATTCTCAACGAAAATAATGTATTTCTTTAATGTCCACTTGCCATCAATTGCTACAATATTATTCGAACGACAAACAGTTTAAGATATTAATTACTGTGATTTACAATATATTATTACCATATTGCATGGGAATCCATTTCATTTTATTGATATTAAAAACTATCTGGGTTTTAAATCTTCGTTCAAGCATCTTTTTTCCTCTACCTCCGAATGCATACTAACCAATTCAATGGGATTAAAACTTTTAAAAATCTTTTTACCCCAAGTTAAACTATAAGACCACGAAGACGCAAGAGGTTACTGAAGCTAAAAAACGAGTGAAGTATGCTGAGAAATGTTACTGAGAAAAAAGGAATATGAAAAGTCCAGCAAACGAAAAACGACGTTGACGCTGCATTTAAAGTTTTGAGTATTGGTGTTGACAGGAAAGCAAGAAGTTTGATGAGATTTCCACAGGTGAGAAGTGTGAGAGAAGAAAGTATCAGAATATAACTTGTATAATTTCCGAAATGATGAGACTTAGTTGTCACTCTAGTACTTTGCCTATATTCTTGAAGACTTGTTACCAAATAGGAAATTTCATCAACTCATCCTACATAACTTATAATGAAATACACATTCAAAAACATTGATGTACGAGATCTATCCGCGAAGCATTCAAACATATAATATTAATGAAAAAGAGAATTTTTCAGGACTTAGGTCTGTCGCTTCAAAGTATTTTCATTGTGGCCTTCCGCTTTACTGAAAATTTCCCTTTCTGGATCAACATAAACTGTCACGTAGCATTATTTTTAATTCTGTCCGCGAAGTTTCATTGGCGACTTTAGATTTGTAAAAAAATCTGAAAGTGCCAGGCAACAAAAATGTATTTTCGGAATGCTAATAGACCTGATTTTTCAAGCGGACTGCAAAAGACAGAAAGAATGCATTTGCTTCGTTTTGTTTCATTCAGTAAGAACACTTTTCCGATCAAGAAATCCCACATAAATTTTCTATTCACACAAGCATTCCATGTGATTAGTTACTAAAACCGCACAACAGGTCTCTAGATATTCAAAATGCGGGATATATATATATATATATATATATATATATAGACGAAAATGTATTGAGAGTGCCTTGATCGCAAGGTCATCTACTGTAAATTTGCGCCCGTGCTCTTAAAACATTTTTTACCATCATCACATTTTGAGATACTACTAACAAAAGTCAGGGAATTAAAATAATCTAAACGAAATCGGCTAGAAAATTTAAAAAAGAAAATCCCCGTATTCTCGGTTCGTACGCATGTGTTGTTGCACCAAAATAAACTTAGATGAAGTCATGAAGGACGAAACGCGTGTGAAGAAAGAGAGAGAGAGAGCAATATACTAAAACACAATATATAAAATAGACATATATTTCACTATTTTTCGTGACTTGAGGTTAGTTTGTCGGTGGGCACACAATCACCAGGCGCTTGAAAAGGACAGATAACTGTATTCTAAATTCTAGTATTGATTTTCCTGTCCAATTTAGAAATTAGTTTCCTAACCTTTTCAACTATCTATCGACAGTGTGACCGCACAAAAATAAAACTCGGATTCACATGATACCGCAAGTTACGAAAAACTGAATAAAAATATTATATATATATATATATATATATATATATATATATATATATGAAAGGCGAGATGTGTGTGTGTGTGTGTGTGTGTGTGTGTGTGTGTGTGTGTGTGTGTGTGTGTGTGTGTGTGTGTAACGAATGTACGGCCGCAATTTTCGACGGATCTGCATCAAAATTTACATGTATATGCTCCAAGTTAATATAAGGCCAAGACCCATTTTGCATTTCCCAACACCTATCGATAGTGGAAATAATCGATTTTTCATGCTTCTATGACAGTTTTCATGTAGTTTGCGGTCATTTTCTGCTGGCCAGTGTGATAGCCTAAAGCTGGCTGCCGCGAATAGGGAGGAAGATTCTATTGGCCAGCGTGAGAGCCAACAGCTGACTGACACGAATGTTAACTAGCATGCTAGCATGCAAAAAATCGATAGCTGCATTCGTCACAAGTGGGAAAAATTTAAATCTGCATGGCACTTTACTCCAATTGGCTCATTGGCTTGCTTAAACTCAACGTTGATTCTGATTCCGCAGAACTGGGTTGGGTGTAAAAAAGTATTTGTTGTTAACATTCTTTTTTCATTCGGTTTTTTCGAGTTACGAGTTCTTTTTTGAAGCTGATCGTTTTGTGTTCATTTTGTTTAGTTCTTTTTTCATAACAGACTTAATGTTTAGTTTAGAGCTTAGATAAAATTCGCATGTAGCAACATCAGCACGGCAAAGGGCACACCTTTAAAGGCAAGGAAGGGCAAAAATATTTTAAGTCAAGTGATAGCGATTGGTGTATGAGTCGTACGATTTTTGAATCAAGCACGGGCAACGCCGGGCCATGCTGCTAGTACACACACACACACACACACACACACACACATATATATATATATATATATATATATATATATATATATATATATATATGGGGGGTCATCAAATATATTCATACACCAAATGATTATAAACTCAGGGTTTAAAATAAATTTAATTTTAAATATTTAATAGAATCTACAGACAAGAGTTAATTTTTTCTGTCAGAGCCGGTTTAAAAACTATAGTATTTCTCGTTCAGGGATTGCGGATAATGCGAAGCAATGGAAACACAAACATCAAATAGTTGGTTCTGTGTTTGCCTATATACTTGTTCAATGACTACTTTTAATTCTACGACTTTTGCTGATTTTGTATTTTATGTAACACCGTAACATCTGAAGTCTCTTATACGGGATGGATATTCTTCCGACCAACTTGTTTGACAAAATCACATCGAGTTAGGCTCTTAAATCACGATAGTATTTCAAAGTGTTTCCAATTTGGTATAAATAAAACTCCTCATCCTCATAGTCATTTCGAATGCGTTGTATGGCGGACATTCGCCGCGTTTCCAGGTCATCAAAAAGAAAGGCGTCCTGGGTATGACGATAAAGTACATTCAGCAACAAGGAATCTGATAGGGAGATTTTGACGGGCGCGGAACCATCTCTTAATTGCCGTTGTTCCCAGGTCAACCCTGACTCGGGTTGGTAGAAACTGTTAGGGACCTAGCTATGAACAAATTGTTACACTCTCAAACTAGGGCTAGAACACTATGAAATTATGAAAATACATAATTATAATATAAATACCAACAACATATTTTCATAAACATTTTAACAGAAATATATTTTCGAGGAAATAAATTACTAATACCACCTAACAAAATTAAATTTTGACATTAAATAACCATAAGGAGTTGATATGTCGCAGAACAAACCATCAAATAGAAAGATTCAATTAATTTGACCTGCCGAACCATACTGTAACTTCTGATAAATTAATATGATGTTCTTCCATATGTTATTTCCCAGGTGTAATTATCGTCATTGAGTCTTTTAATTTAAATGCAATCTTTTTTGAAAAGTGGGCATCTTCTACGCATCTTGCCAAGTAGCACTCACAAAACTCTAATCGCCGGTGTGGGTCATCTTCATTGAGAACATGGAATATTCTTGTAATGTATATTTTCTAATGACAATCATCGCTTGATTTTGAAATTCCTGTTTCTCGCCTCGGTTGCCGAACAAATTTCTTAGTATTCTGTCGACGCGTTTCTACTAAGTTTCTTGATTTATGGATTTCATCGATGTCCGCAGTCTTCCGGAACGTTCCTTGTAGACATTCTGGAATATTTCATCGGATTTTAAGTTATCTCTAATTCGGATGATGGGAAGTCATGTGGTTGAATTTATTTGAAACTCCCTACTGAATTCTTTGCACTTCAACAGAGATTTCAAATTTCCAGTAGCAATTGGGGATAAATTTTCTTTGCTGAACACTTGACCTGGCTGACATGATTATTTTTAATTTGTTTAATCTGAAAGTGGAATATCAGCTGATTAAATGTGTGCAGATACTTACAGGCACTATGTATATTGGCAGCACTTTACCCATCAGCTGATTTTCTTAAGGACCACAGACAAATCTCGTTTTCACAATTTTTGGCAATTTCCTACTCTTTTGATGTTTTTTATTTTCACTGTGTAGTAAAAACAAAATGAATGTACGTATCTGTTCAAGCGCTTTCAATCAATATGGAGTTTTAAATAGGAGCAGTTTAATATTGAATTTTTTAGCAAATTAAGAAATTGTAACTGATATTAATAAAAACATTTTGCATAGGTCAAATGAGAACAACGTTTTCACGTTGACTAACATATGGATATATAACACAAGTCTGTCTTATGCATACCAAACACTTGTAAAAGGACAGTTATTATATAATAGAAATTGGGGAAAAATACAAAAATTGAACATACTAAAACTTACATTAAATATCTATCATGCCAGAAATTGTTGTAATATATATATATATATATATATATATATATATATATATATATATATATATATATATATATATTCAATAATTTATGTCCAAATAGTTTCGTCAACATAATATCGCAATTGGCTTTATATATTTTGTAAGCAGCCAATTTATGTTATAAGCACAGTAAAATATGATTTATATTTATAACATTCTAAACACCAAGCGCCATCATAAAAATAAATACATCAGTTTTGTTGAATTTCAAAGTCATAATTCCGTGCTTGAAAATAACCAGTGATTTTTCTTAAGTATTCCAACATAGGTACGACCAAATTTAAATATACTGTAATTGGAACAATCTCTATCAAGAATTTATGAAAATATTAAACTATTTCTGTGATCTATAATAAAACATAAAAAATATAAATCTGCCTGCAGGTTTCACGCTTAAGTGGCCATCAGGATTGATGTTAGTGAAAGGCTTTATGAAATTTCGCTCCTCTAGTTTCACTACTGATGGCCTAACTGTCGTTACAAACAAAATCAATAAAACATTTGATAATAAACTCAGCTGCCTTGATTTAATTTTTTTTTCTTTTCAGATGATAAATTATATAAAAACTGTCCGAATGTTCTTTTCTTCCGAGCGCTTTCGGCTATACATCTAGTCATTTTCAACGTTGAAATATATTAACTTTTAACAAGAAATATTTTGTTGTATGTATGTATTTCACTTACTAATAAAAGAGAAAAATTCACTTAACTTTTTTTTCTTTTTCTTAGAAAATACACACACACACACACACACACACATATATATATATATATATATATATATATATATATATATATATAACCACGTTAGTAGTTACAAATTATTACGTAAAATATGTAAGCTTTTTGATTGATATATATATATATATATATATATATATATATATATATATATATATATATATATATATATATATATCGTCTTATCATTTTATTTTCAATATTTTTTTCTGATTTGTTGCAGATCCTTGCTGGTGCAGCAACAATGTTTGTCGCATTTCTTGGATTCGACGCCATTGCGACAACAAGTGAAGAATGCAAAGAACCAAGCCGATTTGTTCCAATCAGCATTGTGACCACATTAATCACCTGCTTCGTCCTCTACTTTGGTGTAGCCATGGCCATAACTCTTGCCTATCCGTGGTACAAATTACAAGACCGAGCCGCACTTCCCCGCGCCTACGAGGCTCGTCAGATTTTCGGTTCCAATTACGTCATCGGTATCGGCGGTATATGCGGTCTCTCTGCCGCTGTGCTTGGTTGCATCTATTCTCTGTCGAGGCTCCTTTATTCAATAGCCGACGATCATATCTTGTTCCGGTGTCTTTCCTTTGTCAGTAAAATAACGAAATCACCGACCGTAGCAACTCTGATTGGAGGAATAATGTCCGGGTTAATCGCTATGCTTTTCAAATTAGAGACCCTTATCGAAACGATGGCCATTGGTACACTCGCAGCCTACACAGTAGTCAGCGTATCCGTCCTCTGCTTGCGTTATGACTCAGAAATTGTAGGTTTATACAAGGAATATGAGAATATGAGCGATATTCGCACACTAAGATTTGCCTCGACAGACTTCATAAATAACACAGGTTACCGAACTTATAAAAACTATCGCATAAACCGCGAAAACCCAGCCTATTATTCGAGCATCGAGGCGTTCTCTAAACAGTCGGGTGACTCCTCGTCTTACATCAACGGTGTTCATCCTTCAAATATGGAACCTAAAGAGACATATGCCACACAGAAATCGAAATCTGTAATCTGTACGGAACTACATGATGCATCACCGATCATTGCCAGCGGGGTAAGCGGTAGCAACGGGGGGAATTACCAGCGGATATCGAGTGTTATGAGCTGGAGCAGTTTGGGCAGTTTTTTCCAATTGCCTAACGAATCTTGCGAACCAAGCGAAGAGTCATGGCGGACATTCAGTTTGTCTTTGATTGTTTATATCATTAGTTCGGTCATTCTATGCGTGGTCACTATCCACGGTCGCACATTTGTATACGGACATAGCTGGTGGGCTCTGTTGTTACTGACCGGTTCACTGGCAATAATGGTTACGTGTGTTATAGTGATAGCCCGCCAGCCGCGGAATCAGATCCACCTGCTGGCAACGACACCCTACGTCCCGGTTGTTCCGCTTGCTTCATTCACTCTGAATGCCTATTTAATCACGTCCCTGTCACAGGCTGCCTGGCTGCGATTTGCAGTCTGGCTGGCTGCAGGTAAGGATTCGTGCCAGCTGTCACTTTTTCTGCCACACTTTCTATATATTTTCTTATATTTCCTTCTTTTCTTTCTTAAAGCATACATTGTCATTCCCTTCTACTCTTTCCTCCATCTATCACCCTCTCAGTCACATGAAGAAATTCTATTATATTGCAATGTCTTGGGTATTTCATGACATATTGTATTAAGAATCTTTTATTAAGTTAACGTGGATTTAAATTTTCTACAATATTACATCCTTTTTGTTTCTGTTTTCCAATTCACTAACACAAATGGCTCTTTGGCATTTTACTGATCTAATAAATAAATCTGTATTTAATTTCATTTCTTTCGTTCAAGATAAAGAAAATATCAATAACGAGTTTCATTTACAATTGAATATACTTTTGTATACGGCGTTTTTTCTTCTCGTGAACACACCATTCTCTTCCCGGTGTATTTCTTTAATCAATGAGCTGAAAATCAGCGAACTGTCTCGGAGATCCTATTTTATCCCTTTTTATTGAATTCTGCCAAATGTGCGTTGACAGCAACTAAGACTGGCTTATCGAAATACTTCACTTGTTATGAAATAACCGTATTGGATTAACACGTAAAGATAAACGAGAAGTCTGAAAAGAGACGAAGTTGACTGTATGAACATATAAAACAAAAAGAGTTCAGTATATTCTGTGATGCAAATGACTAATATCTTTGAAAACATCGCATTCCAAAGAAAATCGTGAGAAAAACAATTAATATTTTATTCGCATGGTTTTCAGAAGATTCCTACTATTTCTTCTACTAAGAATGTAGAAAGTGACAAATAAAAAAACAAAACAACTCTCTCTCTCTCTCTCTCTCTCTCTCTCTCTCTCGACATTTATAGATAGATAGATAGATAGATAGATAGATAGATAGAGGCAGCGTATCTTCATTCAAGCATGTTTCATTGAATAATATAGACATATTATGTCTATTTGTTTTCATAATACTCCATTTAGATCTCTTATTAGTTTCTTAACATTAAGGTGAGATTCATGAAGGAAGACGCCGTAATTTTTGTTAACCCAAATACTTTCGATCTCCTCCGAAATGATCCTCCGGTGTGAATTTCGTAGACAAACTTAATGTATCTGTGATCGTTGTGAAGGAGAGTTTTGTAAACACTCGTGAACGCCCTCTATCTAATTACTTTAAAATGATTAATTCATCCGTTGTAGCTATGTTTTTTCAAGCGTCCACAATGTAAGGGAGCTAACCAAAGATGGTAAAAATGCAACATGGCATTAAATCACTATCACAACGATCACGGTTACATTAAGTTTGTCTTCGCAATTCACTTCTGAAGATGATCTCGGCGGAAATCGAAAGTACTTGGGTTAACAAAAACTACGACACCTTCCTTGATGAATTTCAACTTAACATCAAGAAGCTAATACGAGAACTAGAAAGTATTATTATAAAATACATATATATATATATATATATATATATATATATATATATATATATATATATATATATATATATATATATATTCATACATGTTTCATTAAATAATATAGATAGGTGTTGTCTATATATTTTATGTAAGTTCTTTTCATGAAAAGAACTTACATAAAATATATAGACAACACTTATCTATATTATTTAATGAAACATGTATGAATGAAAAAATGCTGCCTAAATACACACACAATATATATATATATATATATATATATATATATATATATATATATATATATATATATATATATATATAGTTAGATAGTGGGGAAAAGAAATATTCGCACGCATAAGAATTTTTGAATTTATTGTATTTCTAACTAATGAATAAACATACTTTACATATAATTAACAGGTTCATAATAACTAAATATGTGCAGAAAATAGAAAAATCGATTTAGTAGAAAAAAAATCTCATTTATCCATTTTAGTTGTTGAAAAATATTCGTACAATACAAAAAATAATATATAATCTTCATTTAATACCTTCCAGAATAACCTTTATTTATTTCTACAACAACTAACCTCTTGTAATTCTCAATTAATGATTTGCAAATTTATTCGATATTTTGTTACATTCTTCTTCGCAAATTATCTTCAGATCCGGGATGTTTGTGGGAGTTCTCGTTTGGATGCGAATTTTCAAATAGCGCCACAGATCCTCGATTGGGTTTAAATTTTTGGACTGACTTGGCCATGTCAGGATGTTTACATTATTTTTAGCAAACCATTTCTTCGTAGATTTTGCAGTATGCTTAGGATCATTATCTTTTTGGAAGATCCAATCAGAACAAACTCCAAGATTTTTAACCGAAATCATTTCCTTCCAAAATATTTTGACATGCTGCGGTGTTCATTCTGCCATCTATTTCTGATATGTTGCTAGTACCCTTTTTTTAAAAAAAAACTTTAACCCTGATGCAGCCACCAACAAATTTCAATTGGAACTGTGTTCTTTTGTTTGAAGGCATCGCCATCTTTCCTCTAGACATGATTTCTAGAATTACGTCCAAACAACTAAGTTTTGGTTTCGTCTGTCCATAATACTCTTTCCCAATACGATTTTTCCTTATCCTTATGTTCACAAGCGAATTTCAACCTGGCAGCTCAGTTTCTTTTCAATAGCAGGAGAGCGTGATTTAAAAATTTTTTTCTATGAATTTCATTGCTTATTGTCTGTTTAGTGACACAGATTCCTGATGAAAGCAAATCATCCTGCAACTCTTGACGAGTAACCATTAGATTTGTTTAATTTGACGCATTAATTTCCACTAAGATCTTGCAGAAATCTTCTTTGGTTCTTCTTTGGTTTTCAACGATTTTGATTTTTTTATACCTTGCAATGAATGAAGCAATGCTAGGAAATGGAATATTCACGCTGTCTGAGACTTTCCTGTAACTTTTACCTTCTTTTCAGGGCTTAACAATCAGTTCCTTTTGCGAATTTTTCAATTCTTCACCCGTCGTCATGATGAAAACCCTTTCTTGCATGAATATCAATTTCAGTATGTTCTGTTTGTATTTTTGGGGCTAAAAATAAATACTGATAATATTATTGGAACATTCTAGAACATTCCACTTGAATAATCTAGAGTATTAAAGTTATTTAAAAAATTTTAAATCTGAACTTTTCATTGTAAGAATACTATTTCACACATTAAAATAGATAGATGTAATCCAGATATTCTATAAATCTATTAATATTCTATAAATCTATTATTTAAGTTATTATCAAATCTTATGCTTATAATCCTCAGAACAAACGATAATTATAAACTTTAATTTCTTACCACGTTAGTTTCGTTAAAAAAGTAACATTTATATTTAGAACATTTTAATATCACCATATTTAATATCACGATGTATGCATATTAACCTATGCACATTATGAACACATATACATGATTATTTTCATCATGATTGAAGATTTCCCAAAGCTTACATAATTCGTAATATTTAAACTTAATTAATTATACATTCAATTTATATATTTAATTATTTTATACTATTGACATTAAAATAAAAGACAAACATAGTTTTACTTTATACGATGTCTATTTATTGTATATTAAGATAAACTCAGTAAATGTTATTAAAATATTTATCCTACTATAAATGAATTGTTTATTTCATTAATTTATTATATTATAATAGTTTTATATTATGCTTAGAGGCTATGTTATCAGTAAGTATAGCAATCCAGTTCCAATCCGGAGAAGTGGCTAAGGCTGACCTTAGGGAAGACAGTCACCTCATAACCAGCTACTCCGGGTAAATCAAGTTCGTCAGGCCGGGAAACCAGTCCATTTAGAGAAAGGAGGACCTTAATTTTAAACCGCTGCTGTTTTGCGGTTATATCCCAACACAAAAAGGGTATGGAATTAAAGAAAATCCTGAGTGTAGCACTTCCATCAACACTAACATCCCCTGAAGTCAAGCCGGCACCAAGTGTAATGCTCTGTATTCATTAGTATACTATCGATACATCCAAGAGGGCCCATTTAACCTGGGCAACGTACGCCCCCCCCCCCATATACCATCGCCCAAGCATGCGTTCTGGAAAGGTCACCCAAGGAGTGGATTTTAACCAAACAGGGGTTTTCTTTATCTCGTGAGATAAACGATGTCTAATATCTGTTGAGCACTTTTGGGGAGTAATTCTTCTCGTTTAAAAATATGCTTAATTATCGTAATTTTCACTACGTTGTATTATATCTGTTTCATTGCAAATGACAAATCTCTTCTGTTACTTCTATTGTATTTGTCAAGAGTTCTTTTTTTAACTTTGTGAGTGTAGAAATTGTCTAAATGATTGGTCGTACCGAGCGCTTTCCACTAATCTATGGCCAATTGTCATATTCTGAACAAAACTGAGAATACCACTTCATCCGTTAATGATCACAGATAGTCGAACGTTATATAAATTAGCATGAACAATTTCATCACAAATTGGATGACTATACATACATACATACACACACACACACACACATATATATATATATATATGTGCGTGTGTGTGTGTGTGTGTGTGTGTGTGTGTGTGTGTGTGCATATACATCGTAAAATGGAAAAATATAAAGAAAAACTGAAACAGAAAGATCTTTAATGAAACGTATTAGATTGAATATTACATTTTTGTGGACATAAAAATAAACCACTGGAACTGTAATATGAAGATGTGATTCATTAAAACGCGATATTTAAAGAACGATGAAACTGATGTAATACAAAAAGCATAGTACTCTTCGCTAACGGCTTATGAAAACCGAAAGTACTCAAGCATTGGACAATTTATATTTATGTATCCGAAATACAGAAAACTATCTGAAACATTAAAATCTTTATAGATATTTGTTTGGATTTAACCAAACTTATACATACGAGTATCCGATAAAGATAACGTTTACAGTGAAAAATTCTGTCAGATTAATAAATATAAAATCCATTACTTCTTTAGAAAATTGCTTTGTTTACTTTTGGATATGAATATTTCGAGTGCCTATGAAGTGAATAATTCCGCTTAAATGCACCTAATTGGCTAAGTTCTTCATAGTTCAGTCCCTCTAGGGCACGTTGGACCTAAGGATGCCCATGGCAACGTAGTTTCGTATCTTGTCGGAGAGCCCATATTTTTTTCTTTAATAGGATTTCTCAAATATTCAGACCGGTAGACGAAAATAAACAGATATACTGTTATTAAATAAACGGGGCGTCTACTTAAATATGGTTGTCTACTAAAAATAAGACTTAAAGTGATTACATACATATATATATATATATATATATATATATATATATATATATGTGTGTGTGTGTGTGTGTGTGTGTGTGTGTGTATAACCGAATAAATATGGGTAAAAATAGAGGGTATAAGAGCAATCGATCGTATATATATAACTACTTTATAGTATAAGAAAAACAGGGGTCAATGTTAAGTAATTAACAGAGAAAATTAATATATATATTAAGAAATATACATATATGGTGACACATATAAACGCCTATATATATATATATATATATATATATATATATATATATATATATATATATATATATATATATATATAATGATAATAATATAAATATAAATAGATATACTCGTTTGGAAAAACCTTAGGTATTTTAGCTTGTAATTGCACAAACCAATGCTCAAGGAAAAATATGAGATAAAAAAAGAAAACAATCGTCTAGAATCTCAGCTCAGAGGCCAAAGAAAGAAAAAACTCGAAACCGAGTAAAGCAAAAGTAACTATGCTCAATACACTAAGTAATGAAAACCGAACTATGAACCTAAAGAGCCAGGTAAACCTACACTATTGCCCTGACGATCCGTGTAGGTGAAACCTAGGTAGGTTTACCTGACTCTTTAGGTTCATAGTTATATATATATAAAGAAATATACATAATGTTTAAATGAATTGTATTTGGGTTTCATTGAAGTTCGGCTCAGATCAAGATAGAAAATTGAAAATAAGTTTATAAATAATAAATTTTTAATTTAGGGAGAATAAATGTTAAACATTTTTACGTGTTTATTTACATATTTATATGTTCCTATATAAGGCTATTATTTCATTCTACTTTATTTTTCTTATTTTATTTTAAATCATTTTCTTTCCATTGATATGTATTATGATTATGATTATTATTATTAGTAGTAGTAGTAATAATTTATTTTATTTTATTTTGTTTTATATTATTTTATTTTATCATTGCATACTTTGTTCTTGATATCATTGGTTTTAGTAAGTTTAGTAATATATATATATATATATATATATATATATATATATATATATATATGTGTGTGTGTGTGTATATATATATATATATATATACATACATATATATATATATATATATATATATATATATATATATCAATTACTTACAATTTTGAAAAAACAGAGTTGTCTCCCATGATTTTCCAAAGCACTTTTTTGTTTACTTTCGTTTACAAAACCAGCGTCCTTCTGATTTAGAATTTATTTTTCCTATTTACCAAACTTATTTTATATCTTAAATTTTAATCTGAGCTTAAATTTAAAATTAAACTACAATTCATTTAAATATTTTAACTCCAATAATATCCCACCCAAACAATAATATATCACCCGTGAACCAAAAACATTATCAGCCCAAAATATAAATAAAAATAAATATAATTATTTCAGCACTTGAAAATTGCTTCGGCATGAAACTCAGAGTTATGCAATTAAAGTAAGATATTACAAAGATAAAAATGCATATAGATATATTGTATGCGTTTATATGTGCCACCATGGGCGTAATTTTGTCGACCAAAAAGGTGTCGGTTGCACTAACGCTAAAGAAATCAAAATGAAATGCAATTATATCGGAGAAGGAACTAGATATTTATGCGCACAGGAATGTAAAGCTCTCATAGAAATTCGTATGAATTATGCATGCAATCGATAATATATTCTTGCGATAAAAATAAGAGAAAATGTTTTAGCTGAGGAAATTCCAACTGATTTTCTTGATATATTTGTGATTTAGCCATGCTGGGAAATTTACATGCTACGTTCTGGACTTGGAAACATAGATGCAGTAATTAATATCGAGGAAATCATTAAGCCAATAATACTGATAAAAAAAGTAAAACGGCATTTGTTCATCAATATTGGAAATTTTCAATTAAAATTTCCTCGTTTCATGAAGAACTTCTATTATAAATCCTGACCCCCTAAATGATCATCATAGACGAAATACACAAGTGAAGGTCACACAATATTTTACTCTCATATTATTTTAGCAGAAAATTCTGAATTCGTTTCTAAATCTATTCAATTATTAAATCCATTTCATGATCAGTGTAAAAGCGGAAAGTGGAATCCACGAAATTGCGGGCTAGTCTATTGCATTTACTTTCGCTCTGCGCCATTGCGAAAGGGATAAATCAGTCTCTTCTTACTCTAGCTATGGGTTAAATATCTCTCTAAATTTAGGTGGGATCCAGTCTAAGGGATGGAGAACTAAATTCAAACCGTGGTCATAGCAAGTGGAAATCGGTTCGTTATTTTTCGCAAGAATACATAGCAATTTACAAATAATAAACTAATATGTGGAGAGTCGATGACGAATATGATATTTACAACGAAATGGAAGATAAAATTAACCATCACCAGCATATGTTTATGCAACATATTCATACATATAAAATATAGGTATTTTGCTTTTGTAGCAAAACAAAGAAAACTTACTTCCAATTTCATTTGGAGGCAGATTTGTAACAAACGTGAAATTATACTTAAAAATAAAAACGTTATTAATACTTTTAGTATCCAAGTAAGATATTTGATTTCGGTATTAATCCAAAATTCTTAATTGGACACTAAAATTATCATAACAAAAACTATTTAAGAACTGGTTAAAATATTTTACATTAATCAACTTTCATATCAGCGTTTGGTCAGGCATCATAACTACGTGCGTTGTTCCACCAAAGTTTGATTAAAATAAGAATTATTTAAAAGATTCCTATTACTAATATATATATATATATATATACATATCGAGAAAGTAAAGAAATACAATCCGTAAGATATGACATAAATCGAGAATGAATTCCATCATAAAAAGACAGTCTTTTATAAGACCGATAACGCTAAAATATATTAAATTAGAAAGTACTGTTGAATTTCTTTACATGATAATTTTAAGTGTATGTTTCAATATTTACAGTAAAATAATCAATTAATTGTAAAGTTTAATGTTTTCTCTTTGTGGATTACTTATCAGATTAGGTATTTTTTTATTGATTTTATACTTTCAAAACTAGTTTAAATAAGACCGATATGAGACACGCTATTCATTATGAATTTTAAAGTCATTCAGCAATGGAAAGGGCAGGAAATATTGATTGTCTCCATCAAAATGAAAGTTTCACTTTCCGGACATGTCAAAAATGGTTTCAACAGTTTCGATCGGAAAGATTTTTCTTTCTAAGATTCCTCTCGATCCGGACTACTAGATTTTGTCAATATGAAGTATCTGCCAACTGTAGTTGAGGAAATTCCTAAGCAAACTGCACAGGAATTAGCACCCCAATTCAATGTAAGAAATACTTCGATTATAAAACAGCTTCTTGTGCAGTAAGGTTCTAAAATTGGTCAATGAGTCCCGTATCTGGCTGCTTCTCAGTGAAATTAAACTGTCCGTACACAAAAAAAAAAAACATAACAAAAAATAAAAAAGTAACGTCTTTTTTCATGAAATGTATTAGAAAGGGATTGCTGCTCAAATACTCATATTTAATACGCAACTTTAATTTCACAAATGTCAGCCTTATCAAAAAAGAACATAACCCTTTATAGAGAAAATATTATGAAAATATATTTATAGCAATATTACCAAATATTAATAAACGTTTAAAAAAACTACATTACATCACCATTTTTATACAGATCCATTATTCATGAACCTAAATTATCTTTTCCGAATATATAAAAATCAACATATATATATATATATATATATATATATATATATATATATATATATATATATATATATATATATATATATATATATATATATATACGAAATACGCACGAGATATACTTTAATGAAAAATATTTGTCACACATATTTGAATATTATCTGTTACTTCATTTCAGGTGAGACGTCCAACCAATAAGAAATAGCCAAATACAACATACTATTAATCTGTGCCTCTTTGCTTTTTATCATTTTTTATCATTTCTTATTTGATCTCTGACGAATACATATATATATATATATATATATATATATATATATATATATATATATATATATATATATATATATATATATATATATATACTCGTCAGGAGACGATATGATGAGATAAAGAACAAGTAGGAAACAGATCTAAATCTAAGTTGTTTTACTTTATTAAAGCTTCAAATATGTGACACACTTTCTCGACGCTAAAGTGTATAAAAATTAGTGACATGGAGTAGGATGTTTTGATTGGATACGTGTTATGTGTAATGAAGTAACAGATAATATTTAAACAAATGTAAGAAAACATTCCGGATGGTAAAGGGTGTAAAGGTTAGTGAGACACTGCAGGATGTTTTGAAAAACTTGTGTTTAGATTTTTCATTAAAGTATTTCTCGTGCGTACTTTGTATATATATTAATTTTTATGTATTCGGAAGCGATAAGGTAGATTTATGAATAATGGGTCTGTAGAAAAATGGTGATGTAATGTAGTTTTTTTAACGTGTGTTAATAGTTGGTAGTATTGCTATAAATATATTTTCATAATATTTTCTCTTTAAAGGCTTATGTTCTTTTTTGATAAGCCTGGCGTGGGTGAAATTAAAGTTATGCCCTATGTCGTTGCGTTGTAAGACAAAGCAATTTGAATGCTTATTTAAACACAAATCTCTTTTGTGTTCCTGGATGCGGGTGTTTAGATCGCGTGAAATCTCTCCAATATACATGCTATTGCACAGTAAGCATTTTATTTAATAATAAACTCCACCATTTGAATTGTGTGTTTTTTTTATTTTTCATCCTGATTGTATCTCCAATATTTATGTGGTGGTTGCAACAAACTAGTTCATTTGCGAGTTTAGTTGAAGTGTTGGGGGTAGGATTATGAATTTGTATAATTTTTCTTGGAAGTATTTGTTTGTTTGGTTTTATGGATTTTATGAGCTCGTTTATCGTTTGTTTTTGGTTTATTTGGGTTTTGGGGGGATTTTATTTAATTACTGCAGTAGAAGTGTCGTAAATAGATATTTAACCAAATGAGATCGATGTCATCATGTAAGTGAAGGAGATTTTGACTCGTCGGTCAAAAAATGATGAGTAATAGATCATTCATCAGTCGCAAATATCTGAGTACAATGACAACTGTAATTAAAACATTGGTGCCCAGCTAGTTCTACTACCATTTGTTGACTTCAACTATATCTATCTCCGTCTTTTATTCAAATTATCTACGACAAAATAATTTTTATTTGGCAATTTCGTTCGTTTTCACTTAGCATCTCTGAAAAGCTAACTTCAAAAACCTCTTCCCTCTTTTACAATCTGTAATTTTTTATGATATATCACATACATTCGATGTTTTGCTTTGAACGCCCTTTGTAATACCTTCCTATTGTTATTGTTTATTTAGCGGTATAGCAAATCCTTATTGGTCATTTAATGCCGAAATTTAATTTTCTTGGGAACATTAGTAATTTCTTTTACAAAAATGTATTGCTGGTATTTTTTTCAAAAAATGTATTGGTAATTGTTTTACTATGAAAATTTATTCCCGTTATTTTTACTATGAAAATGTATTGTTATACTTTCAAAATGTTTTGACCCAAACTTAAGAATTAACTATTTCCCCCATAGTTGGGACCCTAATAGGTTTTACCACCCCGAGTCAGGGAGGATCTGGAAAACAACAGCAGTTAAAATGTGGTTCCACGCTCCTCAAAAACTCCTGGTCAGATGCTTTTCGTCATACCCAGGATGCTTGTAATAAATTCAAGAACTGAATAATTATATTATTTTATTAATAATATTTAAAAATATTATTTTATTAATAATTTTAATAATAATTAGTTAATATTATTTTATATTGGTAACATTACGTGTAAGTATTTATATTATATTTTGTATGTTTTTGAGTTAGTACAGTTGGGCCATATATTAAGAATTATATTTTAATATCAAAATTATCCATATATATTGAATCAGTTGCTAAGTCTGCAGCTAAAACGTTGCTTCACTCTGTTGAGCTAGCCAATTTATTTTCTCACCAGAAGCTATCTGACATATTTATAAGTCTACCATTTGTCCTAGTTTTGAATATTGCTGTCACATCTGGCCTGGTGCTACTGCTATAGATTTAGAGATTCTTGATAACATCCTAAGCAGAATCTGCAATGTTATTAACCCAGGTCTGTCATCTCGGTTTTAGTTAATCACTGTAACATAATTTCACTGTTCCTTTTCTATAAATAATTTCATGTCAATTGATCTAATGATCTTTCCTCTATGGTACCTAGTCATGAATTTAAGCGAGGTACAAGATTAGCTGCAGGGTATCACCATTTTACAATTGAGATGGGCAGATGTAACCTTATATGCTAACAGCTTCTTCTGTCGCAATTCTCACTTGTAGAACTCTCTTCCGGCTTGTTGCTTTCCTTTCAACTTTGATCTTCGGAAATTTAAATGCAATGTCAATCGTTATAGTCTGTCTTCGTAATTCTTCTTCTTTTATTGTCTTCTCTACTTAATGTTATATTTTTTTCATATTCTCGAATATTCAGTAACTCCTTGCATCTTATCGGATTTCTTGCCTTGCTTGGGGTGAAATGATTAAAAAATACCGAATCCTTCTCGGAATTTGTGGGATGAGGAATTATCATTATCAGAAAAAAGGCAATTGAAATTTCTCGAACACACTATAAGGAAGGGTGGTTTGGATAAATTAATGCACACAGGATACACTGAGGGAAGGTGTGGTATGTAGCAATGACGAGGAGATTGGTAATGAGTCAAAAGTTGCATAGAGCTATAAGGGACAGGAAGTTGTGGAGAGTCATGATATGAGACAGCACATAAATAGCAATAATGATTCTTTACATGCAAAAGAAATGTGGACTAAAGAGTTGGATATAAAATATATAGAGTTCCCCGGCAGTTATAATTTCAATCCTTGGAACACTGGCTATGAAAGTTGAGTCTTAACTGATAAGAACCATCCTCTAAGCATGGACAACGGAATTAGAACACTCTATCGCAGTGGAATTCGTTTGCAATTCCAAGGTAATGTGTTCATCAGCTGGAAAATAGTGACGATAACAACCAGAGAGAGCTTACTGGTCAGATTACCAAGGCATATGATCGTCTAGATTCCACGAAATAAAGATTTTATAGCATTTGCCAAAATCGAGAATACTGTCGAAATCTTTTTTACAATCTGTTCTTTTTCTACATCAGACGAAATAAACATCTCTGATTTGAAGATTTCTCTCCAAACTGATTCTGACGAGACTACTTGTGGTGCCAGTCTCCTCCGGCTGTTTTTTCAACAACACTCCCACAGTTCTTTTTGTGTGGTGACAGAGCGAAAAGCTCGTGGACAATAACCTAGCAACAGGAATCAGAGGAAAATATTTCAAGACATCTTCATATTGATTCGTGTGCACAGTGTGTCACTCGGCGATTTTCGGAACATTGACATGAAGAAAAAAATACTTTTGCCGGGGAAACTAGCCGGTATTGATTCTATTGAACATCAGAGTTCAATCTGTTGTGCCAGCATTTGCTGTTTAATATTGTCATGATCACCTACCAGGATGTCAATCTCAGAAGTACAAGCACTCGAATAATCAAGTGCTATAAGATTCATCCTTTAAGAAGCTGTAAGTGGACACTTTAGTCTGTCTTATAATACTCGTATTTTAGCGCTACACCGTGCTTTGCTGGTCACATCAGTTACTAGTTCTTCTTCATAACTTATTTAGTCCGGATTATTTTTTCTATATATGCTTTTGTCTGATGTGCTATAAATAATTATCTATGCTCTAGAAAGACCGTATAGAAAGTGCATTGATTTCTGAATCTTCAACAGAAAATGTGCTTTCAGGTTTACCCAACACTTCGGTTTTCTTAAAAAATTCGCTGCTTTCACAATGTAGGATAATAAAAAAAATGTTTAAAAACAATAGTAGTGGAAAGGTTAATGATGTCGGCTAAGCTTTGTCTAACACATCGGACGCCGGAAATTTATTATTCAAATTTTTGCGTCCTTAAATTCTCAGCGACTATTCTCTTTAGATTTTCGCCACCTACCTTTACACATATCTTGTCATTCAGTTACTCACAGTTTCTATCTATACTATAAAACCATTTCTACATTCTAGAAAGAATCTTTCCTCTGATCCTCGTTAGTATAAAAGATTTAAAAATTGGAGACCACAATTATGTATTATATGGATCATGTATCTTGAGGAATAGTTCCTTTTGAAAAGAAGGGTCTTAAACTTTCACTATGCTTAATTTTTTGTCCACGAAAGGTGGGATTCTTGGAAAAGGTAATAAAGGAAAGCAAGAGAAAAATGACTAAGAAGACAGAACGCATATTTATCAGAAAAAGGCAGCTCAAAGTGTGAGCTAATTAATAGGGACGTAAAAATGAAGCAGTCGCGGAAATCTTACGGTTAGTATATTAACAAACGGCAGTAAATCTATGCCTAGGGTGTAGATAAATATGTTTTCCAGTAACCAAGCTAGTCATTAAGAGATAGGAAAATGTCCTTAGAAACAAAAGAAGGGAAAAGGTAATATGTGATCTCCAATATGACATACAGGCTTCCATCCATCAACATCGTCTCCGCTGGGCGGGTCTCGTATCCAGAATACGCCATTCTCGACTCCCATGTATCATCCTGTTTGGAGAACTCGATAGCGGCAAAAGGCTACGCAGAGGCCCAACACGATGCTTTAAGGTCCATCTGAAGACATCCCTGACACAGGCCAACATCGATACTGAGACTTGAGAAACCGTTGCTGCAAATCGGCCTTCCTGGCGTAGGACCATCCGAGGAGGTACCGAGACTTTCGAGTCCAACCGTCAACATGAAGAGGAACTGCCACGAGTGCTCGACTCGATCAGCTGCGTTCACAACCCACACTCCGTTGTGATTCCTGGTCATGTGACTTCAGGAGCAGGCTGGGCCTTCACAGCCATCTCCGCCATCGGAGGGAAGAAAGGGAATAAGGGGAGAGGATGACGATCCTGATCCTTGGATGCGAGTGGGTGCCGACGACAATGCTGGACAATATCCTTTGATATCTGATCATTCAGGACAGTAGTAATTGAATTTGTCTTTCTGACAAAGGAACTGCATAATCAATCTGCCGTTCAGTAGTGAATCTCGTTAAATCTATTTCCTAATGTTACGTGCATTGCTTGCTTGTGTTACGTCCTCTGTAGGTTAGTCTCTCACTTTAAAAGTTGTCAATAAGGCGATCGGCAACTGTTTATTTATAAATGAAACTGTCAATTATAATAAAGACGACTGAAACTGCTGGGCAGCAAACTACAGGTTTTATTCTTCGTTTTTATGTCAAATATGCATTCTGCTGTAAAATGAATCCATTCATTCGACTGATCAATATAACAGAAGCTTGAATGCTATTTTCTGTTGCTTCTATAAATGATCGGATTAAACAACACAAATATCAACAAAACCTATATCCTCATTAGTTTTTCGTCATATTATGATCATCTACTTGATTTTCGGAGTAATTTCCCTCTACCGGAAATGTGTGCTCATATTTACGCGTTTCGCCGCGGGCGCTAATTTATTTCTGCTTTGCGTGCCCGTTGTTTTTATAGAATATCCCGTGGAAAAATCCTGTTTTTAAATAATAGTTATTTACACAACGTAGAGGTGCATTTGTACAAGTAAATGGTTTGGTTTGAGGCAGAATTTAAAAGATTTGAAAATAAAACTTTCTAAATTGCTCTCAAACCAGAAACATGACAAAAGAAAATATACACTTCTGATTTCAACCAATTATTTTTTATTCACCTAATTTGTTGTGCAATGAATTTTCTATCAGCATATTAAGATTTCTCCCCATTTTAAGAATAAGATGTCCCTTCTTGATGATCAGATCGTTATCTGGTAATTTTCTCAGTCTATTCAGAAAACAAATGAATAGATATATTTTTTCTCTGATATTCCCTCCCGAGTAAAGTGCTTCAAATTACTAGACATATCGCAAACAAAATCCCATTTTTTCATCATTAACTCTAGTTATTTCTAATATAATTCTTAACCAGACAGAACTTTCTTATCCACTTACGTATCCAAGGCCTGAAAATTACGTAGCTAAGGCCTTTTCTTTGTTGAATGTTGGCTTCATTAAGAAGCGGCTTTTTCTGTTTTCTTTATTATAATAATCTTTAATGATCACTTTTCACATGGTTTGAGTTCGGGACACTCTCATATCTATTGTCTTTCAACAGAACTTCTTATAAAATTGTTCTACCTCATCCATATTCTTAATCACTAACTTAACATGATCGTGGTCCTTTCGTTCATTAATGATGAATCAGTTGAGAATTGAAATAGTCCTACTCACATATTATTCTCTTTAACACTGTCTTAATCTAACTTCAAACATAAATGTATCTCCTTCCGAAAGTTGACAGTTCCTATGACAACAGTAATTTTTATAGTTAACTAAGTAATATCCAGTAAGTATAAAATGAAAACTTCCAATTAAATCATATCTATATAATCAGCTATCTAATGTATTATATGTCACTAAATACAGGACAATTTCGCCACAGACGATGAATGACTTGAATCAACAGAAATGTGATTAACCGACGTATTCTAACAATATTATGTGTAGAATGTGTATCCCTCCAGATGTTGCCAAATTAGACTTTGCATTCAAGGTAATTCAAAGAAGTAGACGCATCAATGCGTTGACCCGAGAGATGACTTCCTGGTAGCCAAGTGCATGTCCACTTTTAGATATGCACGCGTGGGAAAATACATAGGCGGATCTATAAACACCTACTCAGAGTGAGGCAAACATTCACTGGCCTACAGTAAGTGAAGAAGGCTGTAGGTGATTAAAATAGAATATTATGTATGTGAGATTAATTCTCCCTTTTTATTTCTAATATACGATGATAATATAACCGATGGATAACATGTGAATAACGAGGAAGTTTTAAAGGAAGCAGAACCAAAAACAACGACGAAATCTATACGTAGAATAAAAAAACGCAGGTGAAATTTCTGTGACACATAATATGGAAAGATAGCCGAGAGAATTTAACACGAAACTGAGAACCAGTGTGAAAAATCTACTTAACAAGTTTGTGGGAATGTATGGCAAAGATAAAACGGAATGTTCAACTGTCAAACTGTTGTAACCTAGAAAAGGTTACTGAATGAGGTATAATCAAAACAGAGTTTAGGAATGTAATGGTAATCTTTATAACATCAACGAAATAGAATACTCTCCAGTGACATGAATTAGGTAAACCACTGCTAGTGGTGGACTACTTAGACAGCATATTACATCAATTTACAATAGTGCCCAACGTATTTATGTTGATTGGAACATATCCACTAATGTTCATTTGTACAGTATATAATACAAACATTACTGAGAGAAACGTGACGTTGTGGGGGGCCATAATCATGGCATATATTACTTGAAAAATGTTTCTCTCATTCTAGATACGAGCAGAAACAGATTATGAAAAATGTCCTTGAAAGCAACAGTGACTTTTCAAATCGTTTGGAAAGTAAATGTATTATTGAAGCATTAATTTCTGTTTCGATTATTTTAAATGTCTTCTTTTTTTGTAATTCATTTTTTGTTTCGTTGCTGGAACCAAATCACAGATGATTTCTACACTCATTTCTCCCTTATTTTATACACAGCTAGAATGAAAAAGAAAGTTATTGACTTACGGATATATAAAGTTGAAACACTGGTTCTCGCACAATCTCTGATGTTAAGCAACGTCGACCGCTTATGAAGACCAGGTGCTGTAAGCTTGGATGTGCAAGAGTTTTAATGGACGACACATCGGAATTTACATCGGAGGGCCATGTTAGAATTCCACTCGAGTTCGTTACATTCACTTACCCGCAAATACCCTTGGGAAATATATGAATTCACCTCTTCTCCTCACAGCTACGGGTTAATTAGTAGGGCTTGCATCAGTAAATAATTATTATGTCTAAAAGTTTCTTAGAGTCTAAAAATATTTTCTGGCTTTAAAGAACCTGCAAAGGTTGGTTAATAAACCCTTAAAAAGAAATTCTTCATGAAAATCTTTGAAAATATTTTTAAACTTGCGAAATTAAATGAAAGCTTCTCATGCAGGCATTCATTACCAAAATACATACGTCACGGTCCATAAGATGGCTTAATAGGCATCAGGTGACATCAGGAACGGCGTCATGCAAGGAACTTATTTGACATAAGGCCTTTTTTGTGCCTGAAATTGTATAGAAAGCCGCTCGATAAAAGTGAAAATAGAAAAAGTTATTTTATATCAGCTTTTAGAGTTAGATTATTATTTAGACAGGATGTAGAAATGTTTGTCTTTTACAAGAAAAATGAATTATTCATATTATTAATTCTAAATGTACAGCTTTATATTTATCTATGTATATCCACAAACCACATTTTTTCCGTAATTCCCTTAAAAATCTTACTAAAATTAACAATATCTGATAAGAAATTACAGCTGCGTCTAGTACTACAAAAGCCAAAACTTTTCTGTTCAAACCAGTTGTGCATTTTTGTGCTAAATCTTGAAACGTTATTCACTGATTTTTGCAGAAATATTTCACTTTCTCCCAAATAGCAAAAATTTGCAGCACAGCTGCAAGATCTATACATAAACATAAAGGCAAGATTTAGCTCTGCATGTCACTGGCAAATTCTAGTTCGTAGGTTAGATCAAATTCTTATGCTTAAAAACTTAAATTCTCCATACTCATAAGTAACATATAAGCAGAAACAGATGTTATATCAATTTGTTTACAATTCAAAAGCTTTTACTATCTTCATTAATCTTTGTCTGCAAGAGTAGAATAGTTTTTTTGTTTTTTTTCTGATATTGTTAGTAACCGCTAAAATTTCTGGCAAGCTTTATAATTTGTTATTTTTTTTCTTTCATGCCGCAATCAATACAAGCGAATTAGCTTGCTTCCCCATATATGAAATGTTCGAAATGATAGATCAAGCCAATCATTTATGCAGAGGCAAAAGACCGTATCAAAAAATTCCCTCATAAACTTCAAGAAATTAGAATCAAACGGGCGCAAAATCCAATAACAGAGCTTTTCAATGCTCCTTATAAACTGGAGGCTGATTTCGCATTGGAAAACAACTTCTGCTATTCATTTCTTTTGCTCTCTGCCATAACGCGGCGTCAATCAGCCATGTTGTCTGGAAATGCCTTATTCCTAAAGCTGCATTCACGGTGTAAAATGTGTTCCTGTGTATTTACTGCAACTCATGACAACATCGAACATGGGTTTTTTTTTTCTTATTAGAAAATGCTTATTTTCTTTCGGTATAATTTCGTCCCGCGTTCGTGGTTTGGAAATGACTAAAAAAGATTTCATTCAACTAGATTCAAGCGAAAAGAACTCGAGCAAATATTTCAAATCTTATGCTAAGCCTTAAAAGCTTTTCTTTCACTTGTGATCATTTATATTAACATATCTACCAGCGTACTGCGAGATAATAATTTATTCCTCCGTAATTGATTTATAAACCTGTAGAATATTCATAAAAGAAAAAAGCTAAATTAGAACGTTAAAATTTGACTCGAACAATTTTGCTTTACGTTTCCAATCTGAACAACGGTACATTTCATTTTCTTCCGAAATAATAACCTTTTTTCAAAATATTTAATAAAACAGTATATGCATAATATCATCCTGTTTTAATGTTTGTTACTTGGAAAGGTCTTCTAATACAAAACAGAACCGTCCTTTACCATGAATCTTTAGCAGTCAAACGAAGAATTTCCTTTTACTTACTTGCCTAAAGACTGCTAATGGCAGCCCGCAATAAGAAGTTGACAAAATATACAAAACTTATTACAACAAATCAAAATAAGCTATTTCTGAAACAAGTGTCTTACCCTTTCACAAAAAATAATCATCGTCCTTCAAATGAGGCGCACATCAGAAATAATGCTATGGACACACCCGAAACGGCAACTGACTCACAAAATGCAAAGTTACTCAGCAATCACAAAATAGATTTCCTTCCAAGTTTAATGCGGATACCAAATCATTTTCGAAACTAGGATCTTTATTCCTGACAACGGATCAATTTGGTCTTGGACCGCGCAACAAAGACGGAAAAGATATAGTCCCACCATGCACAAAGAACTGGCAAGATATAACTAACAGTTAAAACCCAAGATGCTTATGCATATGGAAAAGCCCATGAGCTGACAAAAAAAAAACAGATATATTTTTAATAATCAGTAACATTTAGAAATACAGTTCTCTACTCTAACACATGATCTCCTCCCAGTCATATACAAAGGATAAATTTAGGGAAATTAAAGAAACACCTAAAATACAATAGACTACGAAAACATAAACTTGCGAATAAATAAAAAACAAAGAGTTGGAAGAGATCAGTGAAATATTTTAAAAGAAGGACTAATGGCATCGGCAAATGGGGTCGTTCCGTGGGAAGAGAGACAAGGAAATAATGAAGTGCATGGCCGAAGAATTTTTAAACTATTGAAATAGAGTTTGGTCTGTTTTTGTTTTTTTGTTTTCGTCTTTTTTGTTTTGGTTTTTGTTTTTGGTGGCGGGGGGTTGTTGTTATTTAGCGGTATATCAGCACGTATGGGTTATTTAATGCCGAAATCTAAATATGAAAATTCAAACTTTGTAATTAATTCAAGAGAATTACATTATTTCAAGATTAAAATTGAATTACTTAGCTGCTTTAAAAAAAATACATAATCTTACAAAATCAAACAAAGAGTGAAAATATGTTCCGCCTTAAAAGAAATGAGATTAATCATAGAAAATTGCTTCTTTTTTATTTATCTACTTATTTTGACTTGACAATGTATACCATTTTCTTCAATTTTACTATAAAAACGTATTGATTTTGTTTTTAATGTATTTCTGCTAATTTCGCTACAAAAATGTGCTGTTGTTATTTTTTGTTTGGAGGGATTCCTATTTGCTCATAACTGGTTACATAACAGGTGCTAAACGGGTCAGAATGGACGTAGGAAAAACAGCAATTAAGAGGTGATTCAATGCGCCTGAAAACCTCCAATCTCCAGATCATAGGCCTTGCTGTCAGCTTAAATGTATAGTGATACCCGGGATTAATTGAAATAGAGACAGCAGATAATGTCAAAGAATGGCAGCAAATAAGTAAATGAGAGCAAGCAAAAGGTGAATGCCCCAACGAGAAGTGTGGAGAAATAACGCTATGACATTTCTGGAACGACTAATGGCGAAAGAAAAAACGGTTGAGCTAATTTAACATTCACAAGACATTTCAAAACCAGGAGGAAACGGCGAGTAATCAACGTAACAAGTTTCATCAGACCAGGGCAAAAGGTAATGGTAATGACTCAAAAGTTAGAACAATAAATGAGAAGTTATGGAGAGACGAGAAAACCCATTTCCTAAAAACAAGAATATTACCTTTTCCATCAAACAAATGGCATCTACTTATATAGTAGATAACTCAGAACTCTCATTGTTAATTATTTATCTTAATAATTCTTATTTCCTCATGAACTATATTGTTGTACATATTTTCTGACTCCTGAACATGCTCTACACTTTTTCAGTAATTAATCCTAAACCTCAAAACTGGGACATTTATACAAAATATATACAGGAAGCTGGCAAAACAAATAATATATTTTTAAAGGTAATTCACACAATACAAGGCCCAAGAGCCGGTTACTGAGTGAGATTGTAAGGGAGAGGAAAATAAAAGTGTTATTGGGACGAGTAGGATATATATCGTTTGACCAAGATTGTAGATGTCAGGGTTGTATTCACTCAGGTGTTTGTTCCACAAAGTAACAGTTCCGAGGAAGAAGCTGTCTGAGGGGAAAGGGCTTTTTATCAAAGGGACACGAAGGGAATGGGAACGTTCTTGTCACTATGAACACGATATTACTGTGAAGTTCCGTGCTAAATTAATAACGATATAGTAGTGAAAGGTTGGCGACTTTTCGTCTGTTGAATAAGATTTTCAGAGTAGACTACGCAATTTCATCGAACTGGTTTTGACGGGTTTCAAATACCAACAGTAAAATATAGATTATTCTTGAATGCCAAATTTATTTTTGTCCTCGATGTTTACTTTCTATGCGACTGATAACCTCAAAGGCACCTCGGTTCGCGGTAAAGGTTAATGAAGATTTTCTACTGCGTAATGAGTTCGATCCTTAACGGATTCCACATAAAAAAAGATGCAACGTTAACCCTTCAATGGTTGATATATCCTAAAGTAACACTGATCACCACAGATGTAGGATATTTAATACAATTTGTACCTTTTTCATTTTAAAAGTTTTTTTCTTTAGAAAAATTTCTTCAGTATCTGTCTATACTTCTGAGATGGGGTATTATGTACACTATTTACATTATTATTTACTTTCTCCACCGCTTTAACCAGGTATTGAAATCACACTATTTGAGTTCTGTCACTGGATCTAACTAACAGCTTTATCCACTGTGCCATGTGTTCTTGACGACATCTGTGCGTGAATGTCTGGACTTAATGTCTTCAGCTATCATTTTTTTACCAGTATTGCAATTTTTGTTTATAATACCCAGAAATTCACATATAGAGGTCCCCAAGGACACATGGCACAGTGGATAAAGGCGTTAGTTAAATCCAGTGAAAGGACCCAAAGAGTGTTTAATACCTAGATACTACATTAAGGCGGTGGAGAACTTGGAGAGAGGAATTAACAGGAGATAACTGATAACTGACTTCCATTTGGCATGGCACGTGGAAATAGAACAGCGAGCGAAATAAAGATTCAGTTCGACATTCCAACCACCTGAAGAAGGCCGGAGCGTACAACGGCCGAAACGTTGTGATAAATATGTCAACAAAGATGAGGACAATTTTCCGAATAATGTAAATAATGTAAATGTTTCTTCATAATCATCATCAGAGCTGTTTCGATTTCGAAATCAGTGTGATTTCTCATCTCATCGTTTCCAATCTTACCAACCTGTTCAGATCCATTTATTTTTTATTACCACCACAGAGCCAACCTGTAGTTTATGTTGCAACTATGCTGAGTGGACCTTATTTATAATTCCAGTATACGCCACACAAAGGACACATACAGTTTTTAATTCGGAGTTGTTCCTCCTCCTTCAAGAGTGCAATCAGCCCTGAGATTTAAATCATAGCTGTTAAAGCTATCAGTTAAATCTCTAACCATTACATCACCAGCGCAACCCGAAGTATTTTAAGTTTTATTAAATTTTGCACTAGATGAAGATTATACATTAATGTCCATCGCACTATTTTCACACATAATCTACACGAAGAAAGGTTATTCTTGCTTTTCTTTTCTACGAACGAGTATTTGCAAAGTGCGTTAAATGGAATTGCTGATCCGAGATGGAATTTTAATTACAGCCGTTGAAATTGTTTTGCCTTAGGCCCTGCAGCTCCCCCTTTCACCACTTATGTCAACCTACGTTCGATCTAATCTGTAGAAACTTACAATGTAGGAGTGTAGAAACATGGGAAATTCACTGTTTCTGTGAATGACCTAAAAACTGGTTTATCTATTGTCATCCAAGAGAGACAAAGTATGCAAACTAATGCTAGCAAGAAGATATTTACTCAATTTCAGTCATATTCATTTATATATCCATGATGCAGGCTCTTTCTTCTACTGCAAATGGGCATATATATGTAAGCAAAAGTTATTAGTTGGAATATAAGAAGGGAATGGTAGGTAACGCCATCGTATCTTGGTTTCTATACCAATTGTGCCCTGGCAACTGATGAGTCGGTGTGAACACAGGACAAGCTGAGTATGGCATGTTGGCCTTATTTATTGGCGTTCTAAAGGTTATGCTACTGTGTCCTAGACTATTGGAACGTCTATTTATGAAATGATGAGGATGTTTGACATCAGTCGATCTATGTTGTTACTTGAGTTAAGAGAATACATTATAGAAATCATATCTTCCGACCACGGAAAATGCAGGGTCAAACACGAGTCTTGTATCTGTGAGAAGTTTTCAACTAAAATTTACAAATAACTAATAAATTACTATGTATTCTCTAGTTTTATCATTTTTCTAAAATATAGATGATAAAAATCTAAACCTTGACGCTATCGGGGTTCTCACCTGTGACCTGAAGATCCATAGGTAAAACCGTGGTATAGGTAAGGTTTATATATTTTAGCAATTATATTTTAGACAAAGATTGATATACCTCTGTAGTTTTTATTTTTTCTTAAATAGAACGCGCTGTTGTTATTCGCAAAACTGTATTTTTCGAAATAGTAACGGATTGATTTAACGTTTCTACAAGTTCCCTATATTAGTTTGAGGAATTAATTGTTCTATGTAATTCATATATATCAGATTCTATAAAGACCAATCTAAGAAAATCGTCTTTGCTCAGATTTTAAAAGTGTGTCGAGTCGAAAAATTTACCCCACATCAATTACTTTTTTAAATTACTTTTGAATAAAAGCTATTTAATTTTCGTAATTTTAATTTTAATTTTTTGTTGAGAAAATTTGATTTTCAATTAAAAGTTCATATATATATATATATATATATATATATATATATATATATATATATATATATACATATATATATATATATATATATCAGTAAGGAAACTTACTGATGTTATCGGAATGAATCGAGGTCGATCCCTGCACGCGGCACCTTTGGAAAATGCCTGAAAACCATACAACGGTTTGACCCAAGCCTTGTGAGTGAAATCGGGTAGATGGAACTCGCGAGGGCCGTCGATAGCACAAAGTCACAAATCATCGCGACTGAATGCTGGGGCGTGACGGTCTTGTTCAAATTGTTGATCACGATAGATAGCACGTTCTCTTCCAGAAACTGTAACTAACATCTGCTCAGCATACTTCGGCAAAGTCTTTGATGCCATTATCAATACCGAAGTGATTAATCATCTAATATCCCATGATCTGCTCTCAGACAAGCAGTATGGTTTCCGCTTTGCCCGATCTACAGCCGATGTGATTACGGCCATCACTGAATTTGTCTACCAAGCTATTCATAATAACGGTGAAGCTCGTGCCGTGACCCTAGACATCTCCAAAGCGTTTGATAGAGTTTGGCATGCCGGCCTTCTTCGCAAGCTCCAGGGTTATGGTATTACAGGTCGATTGTTTGACCTAATACAATCATTCCTGTCAAACTGTAAATTGAAGGTCGTTCTCAATGGATTCATCTCCAGCTCCTATCCCACTAACGCAGGTGTTTCTCAAGGCTCCCTCCTAGGCCCTACTCTGTTCTTCATATTCATAAACGACCTTCCTGAGGCCATAGATTCCCAAGTCGGCATCTATGCGGACGACACCACAATTTACTCCTGCCTCAAACACAAATCTAGTGATGCTGACAAAGTTAACCTGGCGGTTCGATTAGAAAAGGACCTCCAATCGGTTGTGAACTGGGGCAAGAAATGGATGGTTAACTTTAACGCCTCTAAAACAAAACTGCTCACTATTAACCACCACAAGGATCCATCCCTGCATCCCATTAGAATGTCTGAAGACCAACTTCTCGAGAGCTCCTCTCTGCGGCTACTCGGTCTAACGCTGTCCGCTGATCTGAGATGGAACAAATACATCGAGTCAGTTGCATCATCCACCGCAATTTTTCTCCCGGAAATCGACCCTCCAAATCTATAAATCGACCATTCGCCCTTTCATGGAGTATTGCTGCCATATATGGTCTGGAGCCCCTGCTGTTTGCCTCAGGGTTCTTGATAAGATCCAGAGACGGATATGCAATGTAATTGGCTCTGATCTGTCATCTCGTCTGCAGTCGCTCTCTCACAGACGCGACGTTGCCTCGCTCTGTCTTTTTTACAAATACTTTCACGGTAATTGCTCCGATGAGCTGCTTTCGCTGGTTCCTAGGCCTCATGAATTTAAACGTCCTACGAGGCTGGCATCTCGTTCCCACCCCTTCACCGTTGAAACTGTTAGATGTAGACGTCTCTTCTACTCCAATAGCTTCATGTCTCGCACATCTCGCCTGTGGAACTCCCTTCCTTATTCCTGTTTCCCTGACAAATACAATCTCCAACTATTTAAGTGTAACGTCAATCGACATCTCCAGTTGACTTGATCTATCCACTTCCCTTCTCCACATCCTTTCACCTTTCATTCCTATCTGCTCTCGCTCCAAATCTTCTGTAACCCCCTTGCCTTGATCGATCCACTATCTTTCTCCACATCCTCTCCTTTACCACTTCTATCTGCTCTTCCTCCAAACCTTCTGTAACCCCTTGCGTGCTAGTCGCTCCCAGCCTTGCTTGGGGTGATAAGCTTTAAAAAAAGAAAAAAAAAGCTATATATATATATATATATATATACACACACACACACACACACACACACACACACACACACATATATATATATATATATATATATATATATATATATATATATATATATATATATATATATATATTAATGGATTTATTTTTAATCCGACATTTTTATTATTTCAAAAATTATTACAGTGCAAATTTCATATTTGAAATAGACCCCACAATTTTATTTATTAAACTCTGCGTATTAAGTTTATCGGCCAAAGTATTCGAGAAATCTTAGTAAACAAAGTATGTTCCTCGGCAGAAATCGAATATGCCTCTACTTTTGTAGGGAAAATCAGTACGATTTACTAGGATTTCTCGAGTGCACAGAGCAGTAGACGAAATAAAAACTGATTAAGAAACGTAGAGTCTACTCAGATACGTGTATTCATTAAAATACGTTTGAAGTAATAAAAAAAAGGTCGGAGTAAAAAAATAAAATCCATTAATTCTTTAGAAATTTTTTTATTTCCGTTTCTTAACGTAATAATACAAACTGGTAATACAGGTTAGTAAATCCAGGGATGCGGGTTAGTAGCACTAATATATATACAGTCTTGCTATTGAAGTATCGCGGATGACTCCTTACTGAGCCTACGTGCTCGCTAACTATGACGCTTGCGTAGGTTGGTAGACGAAATGAACACTGTTTAAAAAACGGAGAATCTTCTGAAATAAAGGTATCCACAAATACTCAATTTTTTAAGTAATTAATTAATTATTCAATTAATTAATATATATATATAATTAATATATATTTGTGTGTGTGTGTGTGTCTATGTGTGTGTATGTGTGCGTGTGCGTTATTCATACAGAAATAAATGTTTGAATGGGAGACGTGTAAATAACTATTTTATTTTTCCTTCTTTTCTCTGCAGGGCTGATTATCTATTTTGGTTATGGAATCCATAAAAGTAAAGAGAAAGAACTCGATGACCAAGAAGTTGTTCTGTATGAGATTCCAGGCAATGAAAGTGTCACAGAGAATCTTACCACAAGTTACTGATGAAGGCTACAGAAAGACAGTGAAATGGGAATATACAAGGACCTGCAGACACCAGCAGCAGTCACTTTCACCGAGATGGAAGTAACCAATAAAAAGCTTTAAATAAAGGCTATTTTGACAAAGCAAGCAGAAGCAGAACTAAAAGAAAAACAGAGAATGCATTCAGAAATGATACTCATAATTTTTTTGTTGTTTTGTTTTTCTTATATGCCCTAAGCTTTTACTGTTCACTACAAAAATCATCCAACAGTAACTTCTGCTTACTTTTATATCATAGCTTCATAATATGATTTGAAATTCGACAAATAATGAGAAAATGATCCAGGCTCAGTTCCCTTTATCCAGAATGAAAAAAAAAACATTTTATCAATATTCGTAATTTCCTAATTTTGTGCATAAATTCCTGCATAAAATTATATAATAATATAGGATGTAAACTATCAGCTGATTTTGATTTAAATTTATTAAATACAAAAGAAATAACAATATCTAACAAACTGAATATATCCTAATTTCCATCATCCCGGTGTAGATGAGGGGGTCAAATAGAGTAAATTTTGTGCACAAAATATTCTACAGGATGCCCAGTAAAAAAAAAGCGGCAAATTTATTCTTTGAGAAAATACAACAGCTCTAATTAGTCCATATCGGTGGCCCCCTAAAATCCCAGATCTAAATGTTATGGATTACTGTATGTGGAGAATACTCCTAACTCACTTTCAAAACAGTCGTCCTGACATCGCCGATATTGATTCATTGAAGTGCAACTTAACTGAATTTTGGAATCAAATTCCTCTTGATACTATCCGCAAAGCGACTGCTTCCTGGGTACCACGCTTACAACTTTGTGTTGAACATTCAGGCAAACATTTCAAACATCTACGATGATTGTTCAGTTTGTGCATGAATCACATAGCTAAATAAATTTCTTTTTTACTGGGCACTCTGTATATAAAGAGGTTATTTTTAAATAGATAAGTTTTAGACCATTTGTTTTTTTGTTTTTTATTATATTGTTTTCATTCAAAAAATTAATACCTTCCGTTATTAGTAATTTTGGATAAGGGGATACTCAGTCTGCTACTAGTGTATTTATTGGAACAATTACCTGCTTTTAGACTCATATTAACGGTGGCTGTAAGTAAGCTTATTACCGACGAAAAAAATTGAAATGTTACAAAAATGTTGATACGGACAAAATCAATCCAATATATCTATACAGAAATGCTGAGTGTAATTTCAGTTACAAAAATGCACATGAAAACATTATAAACGAACCTTACATATGGAAATCAACGCGAAAGTGAAACCAACTCATTATGTGATAATTGTGCTATGTCTCTAACCTCTCCCCACAAATTATATCTCTATTCTGTTGAATCCATACAAAATAGTTAGACCATCATTTATGCGTGGGAAAAAGAAAAAAATGTTGAAATAAAATTATTTTGGAAATGTGTTTGTCCAAGAGTTCACATAATAAAAAGCACAGTGCCTTGGCACACAGTGAGATATGCAACAGTTTACTGTGAACGGTCTGCGTCTTAAGTATGCATAAATTAGTTTATGTATGCATATAGAATCATACATATGTATACAAGATTGATTTTTTTAATACTAGTTTATAAATAATTTATTGATTGTAATAATCAGTTACATCTCTTCATAAAAAATAAGTATGCATATGTTTTTACATATAAATGCTTATGTCTGTGATGTCATACATTTTGGTAATTTGCATTAATGCGTATATGTTTATATGTATATCCATCCGTAAAATAGAGGCTGAGGAAGAAGAATCTACAAAAACACTTACTGCGAATTTTGAAACTCGCTTTTTAGACATAAATAGTCTGAAAAAGACTAAAGATATTAATAAATCTCATAGATAAGAACAAAACGAATAATTTATTTAATGTGATTTCTATTACTTTCAGTTACAGCCTCGACATCGAAAAGCTGCGCTACCTTTAACCATGATGTCCTTGGATAACTTCCGTTACTCCTTGAGAGTATTGATATTAAGGCGAGAAGTTCTGTCGATTACCTGCTTCAAAATTCCGCATTCAGTGTACTTTATTGGATTGTAGGTTGGCTATAATATACTGGTCAGAAATAAAACTAAAACAATTATCATAACGGAACTTCTCTCCCTTTTTGGTTGTGTGGTCGGGACCACCGTCTGTGGTCAATATAGCTGGCCATGAGCGATGGAAAAATTAGGAAACTCGGTATACTGTATCAGCACCTTTTCTCTACAATTCTAGAAGAATAGTGTTACATTCTTCTATTCGAAGACTCCGAATCTCAAATCGGCAAGCTGATTGATCCTGCAGTTGCTTTGATATTGAAACTTAACGTGCTACCGGTCGTTTCTGCATTTAAAAGCTGCATTCACTGTGTTTTGTCCTCATATATTTATTTTACCCTTGCTCAGATGGTTTATTAAGTACCTGAGCACTTCTATGACCTCTTTCAACCTTCATAGTATCAGTGAGGCATGTACTGTGGTACGATCGAAGGAACGAGTCTTCATGCACCTTTTTCATCAGCATCTATCTTATGCGTATGTATTGTTAGAACACTTGCAAATTTGGTTTTAAGGATGTTAAAAGGTTCAAATTCAATTTCTTGCTGATTCCTCTGATCTTGGCTTACACTGGATGTCATTAAAACAATATCTATGCTCTTTTTGAAATTGTCGACGGTGCGCAAGGACACATACGTTTTTAGGGTCGATTTGTGCGCTATAAGTATGTCCATCTTCATTGTTTGTCCTTTGGAAAGCAATTTTCTATGACAGTCCTAAAAAATATGGGTATGAATAGGTGGCAGATACACCATTTACATGGGTGCGTGGTTGAGTGGTTACGATGTTAGTGCTCCTGGCAAAAAAACCAGAATCGAATCATTGTCAACGATAACATCTTTATAATGTCGGACTGTGAAGACGATCCTAGTGTGCGGCCTATTTGGGAAGTGACTGAAAGTGATCCCAGGTTTTCTAGGGCTTGTGAGTGAAACTGAGTAGAAAGTGTACAAAAGCTCTCTATGATTATACTAGCATGAAGTCAGAAAGTAACATGGCCGAGGTGATTTGTTCAAAAAATGTCACATCAGTTTACGTGGCCTCTACCAGTAACTAACTAAAATTTGATAAAATCAAGGAATATAATTTACTTATAGGAAGATATATTGTATGTGAACTTCCCTAAAATGAATATACGACCGGGCTTAACATCAAGTGTAAACGATAGGTTTATATTTTAGGTGTCGAGGAAATGTGGCTGAACAGTTAAGAACTTACTGCAATATTTGTTTCTGCACTGTGTGGTGATGTATGAGAAGTCCTTAAATCCTTTCTGTTAAGAAAAAATAAACAAATGTTTACATGGAATTAATGAATAGTAAACAATGTAATTTCAGATCCGCCATATGCTCTTGGGAAATAATTTATTAATAATTTATACATATATAATTTCCAAATCATAAAATATTAACAATGTATGAAATATCATCTATGAAAAATCGAAATGGTCCTGGAATTTGCAAATCATAAATTCGAATCAATGCATCTCTCGTTTGATGATTCATTTGTAGACAAAACAACATCGTAATGAACACAAAAGTCATAATGTTTCAGATTCCAGAAAATCAAATGTTATAGTTAAAAATAGAAGATTTATAACTCCTTTATTATTATTAGTTACTTGATAACAAGGGTTGACTGAGATGAGGAGATTCATTTCATGCACTACTTTACGATTAAGTACTTTATATATACTTGTGTAAATAATCTGTGCATTGCATATCGGTATATGAATTTAGGCTTCTTTTGTTCATTATATATATATATATATATATATATATATATATATATATATATATATATAGTATATATATAGATATATATATATAGTATGTATCAAAATATTTTTACAAAGTTTAGGGTCGGATCACTCACACTAAAACAAGGACAAAAGTTCATATAAACATATATTCGCAAGTACTTCATTTTTTAGTTATTAAGTTTAAGGAAAATTACGGTGTTGCCATTTAGACTAGGTTAAATTTGTCATTCGTGTACTATTGTGCCTAGTTTATGTTCAACGTTTAACGCGTGTAGTAGTGAGTTAAGTGAGAACTCCTCAGTTTAACAATGGCAGGATATACATATGTTGAGCAGGTAGATATGACGGTGTGAATGGTAATGGACGCGAGGCTGCGAGGCTAAATCAGATTACGTCCCAGACCGAAGGCAGCCGACGCATCCAACCTTTGCTGCTGTTTATCGTCACGTTTCTGAGACAAGGATCCTGTTTCAGAAACGCGACGATAAGCAGCACCACAAACTATGGATGGCGGAGGATAGAAATCTGCTTTTGCGCCTGACCACGAAGAACACATTCTACAGGCTGTCTTAGACCATCCAGGTATCAGCACACGTCAAGTATCCCTAGCATGTCGTACATCTTACAGTGTTGTATGAAGAGTACTTCAAAAGCAGTTCCTGTATCCGTATCATTTGCAACATTTGCAGTGTCTTTCGCCGTCTGATCACTCACCAAAGAAGAACTTTTTTTACCGATGGTTTATTGCACAAACTGCCAAGCCGTTGTTTGTCCCTTCAGTCTTAGTTTTCAACGTATTATCCCTGATTTGGAACAGATGGAGTAACAAATTTGCACAACCAATATTTGTGGGTGGTTCGGAATCCTCAAGGTACAATATAGGTTAGACATCAGCATCAGTTCATGATTAATGTGTGGGCAGGAATTGTAGGTGACTCTCTGGTAGGTACATATGTTCTCTTGCCACGTCATACAGGAGCTATTTACAGGGACATTATTTCGAGCACACTTCCAAACCTGCTAGAGGATGTACTTCTGATAATACGAAGACGCACATTTTAGTCACATTCTTTGAGATACTCTGTCTGGCATCTACCATGAAAGATGGATAGGTAGGATAGGACTCGTTTCATGGCAAGCGCGTTATATACGTGACACACAGCATAGTAAACAAAATACAATCACATAATTACACGCTTTTTGTACGTTCAAATGAAGAATCGAATCAGGTAGATACAAGCTTTAAGTTATCTCACAGCAACATTTTTAATCAGATTTTTGCACCTGCTAATGAACATAAGATCTTGCCTCCTGTTTAACTTTTTGTCGTCACCCATATTCTCCAAGATCGACAGTTTTTCCGGCCATACAAAGGTTACATATCATTTTCCTTTTCCGCCAAACACACGATCAGTGCACAGAATTTCTTGCTCAATTGTGGTATCTGACCTGCCCATTTCCTTTATTTGCCAATTGTATGTGGACAAAGTCATGGCATTTTTATACCATTCATTGCCCAGGCTCAGCTTATAAAATCTCTATTTCCACTCCCCCTCTGCAACATCAACCGAAAATATTTGTCGCCCCCCGCTACGGATTGTAACCCAGTAGACCAAATTTTCTGTTAAGCATTTGCCACGAAGCGGACAGTCTTCTTCATTCTAGCAGGCGCTTGTTCTGAAATTACTGGTCGTACTTTTACCGCATTTAACTAGACCACTACCTTATCTGCTGATAAATTTAGTGTTGTTCTTATTGAATAATTTTTCAGTAGTTTGACGCCTGTAGTTGTCTAATTAAAAACTATTTTGTGTTATTAATCATATTGAAAGTCAAGGTTAAACCAGATTATTCTATGACACGTTTTTTTTATTTAGTTTTCTCTAAAGAAGTATATGCTGCTGCTATGGCCACTTTTCGTCAGTGACTGTTAGTTAACTGACTTAGTTTCATCAAAAGGCTTTCGTTGGCGTAATTTATACATAAATGCGCTTGCACTGATAGACGGGGGGTGGAATTTTTTGCACACAAATAATTTTGCACACATTTTTGGAAGGAAGCAAACGGGAAGCGAAGAGTGATAAATATCACCTGCGTATGGTCGAAAAGCTGACGATCTTGCAAAACATAAGTTTCGATAAAATGTTAAACAGGCAAGAGCTCATGTCCGTCTGCAGACACAAACATAAATATTTGATAAAAAGTGTTATTGAAGCTTTTATCCAACTGTTTCGATTCCTCAACCGGCTCTACAAATTATCACGCCTAATAGGATGGTGTATAATATCTACATCTGAAAACGATCTTTATCCACCTGCTCATCCTGCTCCACAATATTGTCTCCAAATTTGGAATTCAGTTTTCTAACCTTTTCAACCGCCTGGCGATTGTGTCACCGCCCATTAATAAATTGCGCGTCCACATAAAACTGGAAACAGCGGAATATATATTGTTCCAAATATTTTTATATTCTACATCAGGCATTGTGTTTTTTGTAATGAATTTGTTATATAAAACTATATATATATATATATATATATATATATATATATATGTGTGTGTGTGTGTGTGTGTGTCTGTGTGTGTGTGACTAATAGAAATCTGAAGGATTTGCCAACAAGCCAAGAACTGTTAAAAATTAATAAATTGCTAAACAGACATGAATTAAAATTAAAAGACGCACTCTTTGCACCTTTCAGTAATTGGAATCACGTGATATTATTTTTCTGATTAAATAAAAAGAGAGTATATTATTTTCTCAGAGGAAGATGCATCGTTTTATATACAACTGGGATTACATCAATTTTCCTGAATATTTTGTGAAATCAGTTATTAATACGCTATATGTATTGTCTAAAATTCCTTTCGACCTAAAGGTTAAATCAAACCGGCCTGGTACAGTAAGTGTTGCGAAACATTGCCTAGTCTCGCCACACAGATTTCAGACAGGGATCAATTAATAATGAAAGTGTGTGTGTGCGTGCGTGCGTGCGTGCGTGTGCGTGCGTGCGGTTTGATCATTGCACATCAAGTATGGTAATAAAAGAAACAACCGCGATGCAAAGGGTCACTGAGAGCGAAACAAAGGAAAACAAAAGAACTGGATTCAGTGAGATAGACGATGAAAACATTGCATTTAAATTGCTGTATATCGCAGTTGTCAGGCAAACAGGAACTCTGGGGAGCGTGAAGTGCAGGTGAAGAAACTATTAACATAGCAAAGGCGCTTAAAAGTAGCAATTGAAGCAATGAAATTATGCTACCTCGCTTTCAAACTATTATTCTATTTAAATTCGTGAAGTTGAGGTACCAATGAGAAATTCACATGAGAACAATTACCGTGAAAATATTTATAGAAGAGGCAAAGAAAGGGCAAATAGAAGATACTTTATGACGGTAGGAAAGCGACTGAAGCCGAGATACCAGCTAAGAACTGATAAAGTGGCCGATGCTTCAATGCATTTTATCAAGAATCTATAAATAGCAGAAGAACCAGACCGGTTATAGCAGCAATATTCAATGCACGTGCGAATGATAGATAGCTTCTGGTGATAAAAACTGTCTAGTACGGAATAGTGAACCGACTTTCCTCGCAGCAAACTAAGCAAATGATTCAACATAACGATTCCACTGCATGTCAGGGGAAAACGTAATACGAAGAAGGCACAGTGAGTTGCTCTCTGGGAGGTTAGCATCAGCCATGCTGATGGAAGGCAAAAATGATGTTATTTAATATTATTAATAGAGTTTCCTTTTAGTTGCGTTAAAATTATCAAGCCACTCTTCAACCACGTGAAAATGGATTTCTTGTATTTTTCTTAATAGTATCGTCATAGTCAACTGAATATGAAATCAATTTATTTAAAGAAATTGAAAAATAGCTGAATTAAATACACTTGCAATTTATCATAATTTTGCGATGGTTATACACACTGAACTTTCTGCAGTATGTAAAAGATAAATTGTTACAGTGAATGAAAAATAATTCCGGTTTCAAGTAAAATCGGCTTAGCTGTGGAATCTCAAAAGAACCTAATAACTAAATTTTATAGTAAATTAGAAAAAATACTTAGCTCAACAATTGAAAAGGCTAAACCGTGAAAATCTATGAATAAAAAGAACATATATAAGAATATGTTTGTATATGGAGGGGATTATTTCCGATTCGTTAAGTTTCTATAGAGAATGACAACGCCATCGCTCACTCCAATTTGATAATTCAACATCGTGAACACATCCAATTTAGTGGAAATATTATAAATAAAGAAAAAGAAAATAGGATGCAGTAAGACGTAAATGAATTTCAGAACTGCAAAGAAATAAGTAGCCTGAGGCGAAACAAATGGAATGAAAATGGAAAATAGAAGAAAACTATGGATCAACCTGCAGGGAAAATACGTTACAAAATGAAAAAAAATAGAAAAAATAGATTTAAAAAGAAGAAAGGCTGATTTGAAATAAAGTAAAATAAAAATCAATGAAGAAATTCAATACTGAAAAGTATTTCACGAATTTAAGTGAAGATTTTACTGCCATTACGTCGTTATTACGCCATCATTAATTCAGTCGAATCGGGTTCATTTCGAGTTCGTAGGCACAAATATATTTACATATATTTATATAGTATATAATATTTACATTAATAATATTCATGTTCTGTGTAGAAAATTGATATTAATATAAACGACATTTACATTTGAACGTTTTCTAATTTAAATTTATTGCCAATTTGATTGACATTTAATTTACTAATTTGACAAAAAAATAATTTATAAAATATATTTTAGAGGCCGATTTTTAATTATATGTCTACAATTAAAACCATAGCGTCAATGTAAAAAAACATTACATATTGTGTACAATGAAACAAATTATTGAATTTGTCCGTCATTTTTTAGAGTTACATGACTTAAATTCTCCTCCTTGTTCACATGATTTATGTGCCTTCTATTGGGTGAAACAGTATTAACACAAATGCACATACACACACATGCACACACACGCACGCACACACACACACACACATATATATGTGTATGTATATATATATATATATATATATATATATATATATATATATATATATATATTTAAATAAATTGTTAGAAGTACAAAAACGTAATATTGCAAGGAAAAGATATAATTTGTTTCTTATAGGCAAAGAAAATATGAAAATAAAAAATAAGAAATGAAAACACTTACAAGACAGACCAACCGGTTTCGTTCCCAAGCTCACCAGGGTCGACTGGCAACAGGTTGATAATTTATTGCAAAGATATATTTACTCCCACAAACGCTGTACATACAATTAAAACATTAAAAATTGAAATGATTAATGGTATGAGGGAAGACAAAAATCAAAACAACGCGAATTTGTGCAGCGAAAAGAAGGGGGGAAAAGGTGGAGGAAATGTATTATTCACAGGAGACAGTCTTTTTGCTTACAAAAAGACGGCTCCCTGAACCGGATGTACAGAGACTCCAGTGCCCGCAAATGAAAAGGAGAGTGCCAACTAGACAGAACAGAGAACCAGTTCGGACTGAAATTCATTGCACAATCCCTGCAATTTATAAGATGTTCATTGATAGCTGACCCGGAAGTATTGACCAGCTGGCTCTTACGAACACGTAATGGGACATGCTGACTAATCCTACAATCCAAGCGTTGGGAAGTCCTTCCTGTGTAGTTGCTACCACAACCACAATTAAATGAATAAATCACCGAAGAAACATGATGGGGAGGAAGAGGCTCCTTACGCACAGAGGAAAAGTCAGAACGAGTCGCAAAATGAATCCTTAGTTGAGCAGAAAAATAGCACAGTTAAACAGCAGACAAGATCCGCTTAGCCATAAGCTCGCCCCGTGAACCAATAAAATGAAGCCGCAGATAAATAGGACATTGCTGAACTAAGTATTATATCCTTTCGAAAACTAATAATCTTATCACGCATGCCACTATCAAGAGTATCACTAGGATATGCATTTTTTAAGAGTGCAGCGGATAAAATCCAATTCATTATCCAAATATTGTTCACTACAAATCATCAAGGCCCTGTGAGTTAAGGTCTTGATGAGATAAATTTTACGCATTTTGAGACAAAATGAGTCCCAACGCGTATACAAACCAGAAAACGTTGGTTTGTGAAACACCAAAGTAAGAAATTGAGAAGGACTCCGATGTACAAGTCATCAAAAAAGGAGAGACAAGAATTAGACTCTTTTTCGATGGTAAATTTCAAAGATGGATGAAGTTGCTTCATGACTGAGAGAAAGGAATCAGCTTCCACTTCACTATTGAGGAGACAAAATGTATCGTCCACATACCGACGGTACATAGACGGTGCATTATCATGTGAAGAGGGACGACTCATGAAACCCCACAAAGCAGGACCCAGGGGGGAGCACATGGCAACCCCATCAATCTGTATGTACATAAAATTATTAAAGCTGAACTCAACTGACAGAGTAGCGAATTGCATATGCTTAACAAACACATTTTCTGGGATATCCAGAGATGACAAACAATTTACGATCGAAATATATATATATATATATATATATATATATATATACATACACACATGCGTATATATATATGTATGTGTGTTTATACACACACATATATATATATATATATATATATATATATATATATATATATATATATATATATACACGCACACACATATAGTCTATTAGTAATTAGAATTAGGAATAATATTTTAAAATTGTAGTTCAATACGACGTACTCATATACAATCAACCCTTTTAGAAAAAATCTTTTTGTATACAATTACAAATTTAACAGCGAAACCAAAGTAACGAAAAAATTTTGTCATTGATAAAGAACAGACGACATGCGTTGAACGGATGTTATCATTCGTTGAAAAAGGTACCCCTATCCTAACTTAAATTAACATCTTTTGGAAAGTAACTCGTATTTTGATACAATAGTTGTCATTTAAAATGAATACTCTACGACCTCTTGTCAAAATGATTGAATTTTTCCGTATCCTAATATTATGAATGTATGTGCTTATTTGAAAATAAGTTATTCCAAAATTCGCTTGAAAATGAAACAGAACTAGGGACTTTAATTCTATAATTGAATTTGAAGTTTTAGTTTATGTTACTGAAACATGGAAATTCCTGTGTAGCGATGGAACCATATTTTTAAATTAGTAAATTTATAATATTTATGCTCTGTAGATTTGCATTGAACACTGTTTTGTAAAAGTAAAAATAATAATCAATAAGATTTTATATATAAAGGTAAACTTATATGATAAAATAAATTTAATTATATTTATTTTTTAATTTTAGATATATCAATATTGGCAGGCTATAATCTCGGGAGAGAAACAAGATATTGTAACGGTATTGAGTGAACTAAATGTAAATTTGAAAATAGTAAAATTTTATAAATTCTTGTCTATGGTGTATTTTGAATAATAGCGATCACAAGTGGCGCTTTATTCATGCAGGACATATTCCTTCACGTTCCACAAAGTTGCAAAAGTGATTTTCATGTCATCAAGTTAATGAAATGGTCCAATCCTATTCAAATATTATCACAGAACAAGTAGAAAAAGAAATTGAACACATTGGTAATATATGAAAAAGAAAAATTTCAAAAAATGTTCACAGAAAACTTAAAGGGACACAAGAATTAAAAGAATAAGTGACTCTTCCGAAAAGAAAACATCTGGAAAAGCAGGCGATGTGAATATAGAGAGAAACTATTAATATAAGCTAAAGGCATGAAAGTAAAAAAACTGCCATCTCAATCATGATTGGCCAACACTAATAATTAATGTTGAATATATAGCAATATTGGCTCGACATTAAGTAATTTTAGTGTTAAGTGTAAAGCTACATATGCTGGAGATCAGGTAATCTTTACTGTTGAATGTAGAGCTACATTGACTGGATATGACGTAATATTTATTGTCGAACGTAGAGCTACATAGGCTGGATATCAGGTAATCTTTATTTTGGAATGGAGAGCTACATTCGCTGGACATCATGCAATCATTAGTGTTGAATCTAGAGCTACATTGACTGGATATGACGTAATATTTATTGTCGAACGTAGAGCTACATAGGCTGGATATCAGGTAATCTTTATTTTGGAATGGAGAGCTACATTCGCTGGACATCATGCAATCATTAGTGTTGAATCTAGAGCTACATTGACTGGATATGACGTAATATTTATTGTCGAACGTAGAGCTACATAGGCTGGATATCAGGTAATCTTTATTTTGGAATGGAGAGCTACATTCGCTGGACATCATGCAATCATTAGTGTTGAATCTAGAGCTACATTGACTGGATATGACATAATATTTATTGTCGAACGTAGAGCTACATAGGCTGGATATCAGGTAATCTTTATTTTGGAATGGAGAGCTACATTCGCTGGACATCATGCAATCATTAGTGTTGAATCTAGAGCTACATTGACTGGATATGACGTAATATTTATTGTCGAACGTAGAGCTACATAGGCTGGATATCAGGTAATCTTTATTTTGGAATGGAGAGCTACATTCGCTGGACATCATGCAATCATTAGTGTTGAATCTAGAGCTACATTGACTGGATATGACGTAATATTTATTGTCGAACGTAGAGCTACATAGGCTGGATATCAGGTAATCTTTATTTTGGAATGGAGAGCTACATTCGCTGGACATCTTGCAATCATTAGTTTTGAATGTAGAGCTACATTGACTGGATATGACGTAATATTTATTGTCGAACGCAGAGCTACATAGGCTGGATATCAGGTAATCTTTATTTTGGAATGGAGAGCTACATTCGCTGGACATCATGCAATCATTAGTGTTGAATCTAGAGCTACATTGACTGGATATGACGTAATATTTATTGTCGAACGTAGAGCTACATAGGCTGGATATCAGGTAATCTTTATTTTGGAATGGAGAGCTACATTCGCTGGACATCATGCAAACATTAGTGTTGAATCTAGAGCTACATTGACTGGATATGACATAATATTTATTGTCGAACGTAGAGCTACATAGGCTGGATATCAGGTAATCTTTATTTTGGAATGGAGAGCTACATTCGCTGGACATCATGCAATCATTAGTGTTGAATCTAGAGCTACATTGACTGGATATGACGTAATATTTATTGTCGAACGTAGAGCTACATAGGCTGGATATCAGGTAATCTTTATTTTGGAATGGAGAGCTACATTCGCTGGACATCATGCAATCATTAGTGTTGAATCTAGAGCTACATTGACTGGATATGACGTAATATTTATTGTCGAACGTAGAGCTACATAGGCTGGATATCAGGTAATCTTTATTTTGGAATGGAGAGCTACATTCGCTGGACATCATGCAATCATTAGTGTTGAATCTAGAGCTACATTGACTGGATATGACATAATATTTATTGTCGAACGTAGAGCTACATAGGCTGGATATCAGGTAATCTTTATTTTGGAATGGAGAGCTACATTCGCTGGACATCATGCAATCATTAGTGTTGAATCTAGAGCTACATTGACTGGATATGACGTAATATTTATTGTCGAACGTAGAGCTACATAGGCTGGATATCAGGTAATCTTTATTTTGGAATGGAGAGCTACATTCGCTGGACATCATGCAATCATTAGTGTTGAATCTAGAGCTACATTGACTGGATATGACGTAATATTTATTGTCGAACGTAGAGCTACATAGGCTGGATATCAGGTAATCTTTATTTTGGAATGGAGAGCTACATTCGCTGGACATCTTGCAATCATTAGTTTTGAATCTAGAGCTACATTGACTGGATATGACGTAATATTTATTGTCGAACGTAGAGCTACATAGGCTGGATATCAGGTAATCTTTATTTTGGAATGGAGAGCTACATTCGCTGGACATCATGCAAACATTAGTGTTGAATCTAGAGCTACATTGACTGGATATGACATAATATTTATTGTCGAACGTAGAGCTACATAGGCTGGATATCAGGTAATCTTTATTTTGGAATGGAGAGCTACATTCGCTGGACATCATGCAATCATTAGTGTTGAATCTAGAGCTACATTGACTGGATATGACGTAATATTTATTGTCGAACGTAGAGCTACATAGGCTGGATATCAGGTAATCTTTATTTTGGAATGGAGAGCTACATTCGCTGGACATCATGCAATCATTAGTGTTGAATCTAGAGCTACATTGACTGGATATGACGTAATATTTATTGTCGAACGTAGAGCTACATAGGCTGGATATCAGGTAATCTTTATTTTGGAATGGAGAGCTACATTCGCTGGACATCATGCAATCATTAGTGTTGAATCTAGAGCTACATTGACTGGATATGACATAATATTTATTGTCGAACGTAGAGCTACATAGGCTGGATATCAGGTAATCTTTATTTTGGAATGGAGAGCTACATTCGCTGGACATCATGCAATCATTAGTGTTGAATCTAGAGCTACATTGACTGGATATGACGTAATATTTATTGTCGAACGTAGAGCTACATAGGCTGGATATCAGGTAATCTTTATTTTGGAATGGAGAGCTACATTCGCTGGACATCATGCAATCATTAGTGTTGAATCTAGAGCTACATTGACTGGATATGACGTAATATGTATTGTCGAACGTAGAGCTACATAGGCTGGATATCAGGTAATCTTTATTTTGGAATGGAGAGCTACATTCGCTGGACATCTTGCAATCATTAGTTTTGAATGTAGAGCTACATTGACTGGATATGACGTAATATTTATTGTCGAACGCAGAGCTACATAGGCTGGATATCAGGTAATCTTTATTTTGGAATGGAGAGCTACATTCGCTGGACATCATGCAATCATTAGTGTTGAATCTAGAGCTACATTGACTGGATATGACGTAATATTTATTGTCGAACGTAGAGCTACATAGGCTGGATATCAGGTAATCTTTATTTTGGAATGGAGAGCTACATTCGCTGGACATCATGCAAACATTAGTGTTGAATCTAGAGCTACATTGACTGGATATGACATAATATTTATTGTCGAACGTAGAGCTACATAGGCTGGATATCAGGTAATCTTTATTTTGGAATGGAGAGCTACATTCGCTGGACATCATGCAATCATTAGTGTTGAATCTAGAGCTACATTGACTGGATATGACGTAATATTTATTGTCGAACGTAGAGCTACATAGGCTGGATATCAGGTAATCTTTATTTTGGAATGGAGAGCTACATTCGCTGGACATCATGCAATCATTAGTGTTGAATCTAGAGCTACATTGACTGGATATGACGTAATATTTATTGTCGAACGTAGAGCTACATAGGCTGGATATCAGGTAATCTTTATTTTGGAATGGAGAGCTACATTCGCTGGACATCATGCAATCATTAGTGTTGAATCTAGAGCTACATTGACTGGATATGACATAATATTTATTGTCGAACGTAGAGCTACATAGGCTGGATATCAGGTAATCTTTATTTTGGAATGGAGAGCTACATTCGCTGGACATCATGCAATCATTAGTGTTGAATCTAGAGCTACATTGACTGGATATGACGTAATATTTATTGTCGAACGTAGAGCTACATAGGCTGGATATCAGGTAATCTTTATTTTGGAATGGAGAGCTACATTCGCTGGACATCATGCAATCATTAGTGTTGAATCTAGAGCTACATTGACTGGATATGACGTAATATTTATTGTCGAACGTAGAGCTACATAGGCTGGATATCAGGTAATCTTTATTTTGGAATGGAGAGCTACATTCGCTGGACATCATGCAATCATTAGTGTTGAATCTAGAGCTACATTGACTGGATATGACGTAATATTTATTGTCGAACGTAGAGCTACATAGGCTGGATATCAGGTAATCTTTATTTTGGAATGGAGAGCTACATTCGCTGGACATCTTGCAATCATTAGTTTTGAATCTAGAGCTACATTGACTGGATATGACGTAATATTTATTGTCGAACGTAGAGCTACATAGGCTGGATATCAGGTAATCTTTATTTTGGAATGGAGAGCTACATTCGCTGGACATCATGCAAACATTAGTGTTGAATCTAGAGCTACATTGACTGGATATGACATAATATTTATTGTCGAACGTAGAGCTACATAGGCTGGATATCAGGTAATCTTTATTTTGGAATGGAGAGCTACATTCGCTGGACATCATGCAATCATTAGTGTTGAATCTAGAGCTACATTGACTGGATATGACGTAATATTTATTGTCGAACGTAGAGCTACATAGGCTGGATATCAGGTAATCTTTATTTTGGAATGGAGAGCTACATTCGCTGGACATCATGCAATCATTAGTGTTGAATCTAGAGCTACATTGACTGGATATGACGTAATATTTATTGTCGAACGTAGAGCTACATAGGCTGGATATCAGGTAATCTTTATTTTGGAATGGAGAGCTACATTCGCTGGACATCATGCAATCATTAGTGTTGAATCTAGAGCTACATTGACTGGATATGACATAATATTTATTGTCGAACGTAGAGCTACATAGGCTGGATATCAGGTAATCTTTATTTTGGAATGGAGAGCTACATTCGCTGGACATCATGCAATCATTAGTGTTGAATCTAGAGCTACATTGACTGGATATGACGTAATATTTATTGTCGAACGTAGAGCTACATAGGCTGGATATCAGGTAATCTTTATTTTGGAATGGAGAGCTACATTCGCTGGACATCATGCAATCATTAGTGTTGAATCTAGAGCTACATTGACTGGATATGACGTAATATGTATTGTCGAACGTAGAGCTACATAGGCTGGATATCAGGTAATCTTTATTTTGGAATGGAGAGCTACATTCGCTGGACATCTTGCAATCATTAGTTTTGAATGTAGAGCTACATTGACTGGATATGACGTAATATTTATTGTCGAACGCAGAGCTACATAGGCTGGATATCAGGTAATCTTTATTTTGGAATGGAGAGCTACATTCGCTGGACATCATGCAATCATTAGTGTTGAATCTAGAGCTACATTGACTGGATATGACGTAATATTTATTGTCGAACGTAGAGCTACATAGGCTGGATATCAGGTAATCTTTATTTTGGAATGGAGAGCTACATTCGCTGGACATCATGCAAACATTAGTGTTGAATCTAGAGCTACATTGACTGGATATGACATAATATTTATTGTCGAACGTAGAGCTACATAGGCTGGATATCAGGTAATCTTTATTTTGGAATGGAGAGCTACATTCGCTGGACATCATGCAATCATTAGTGTTGAATCTAGAGCTACATTGACTGGATATGACGTAATATTTATTGTCGAACGTAGAGCTACATAGGCTGGATATCAGGTAATCTTTATTTTGGAATGGAGAGCTACATTCGCTGGACATCATGCAATCATTAGTGTTGAATCTAGAGCTACATTGACTGGATATGACGTAATATTTATTGTCGAACGTAGAGCTACATAGGCTGGATATCAGGTAATCTTTATTTTGGAATGGAGAGCTACATTCGCTGGACATCATGCAATCATTAGTGTTGAATCTAGAGCTACATTGACTGGATATGACATAATATTTATTGTCGAACGTAGAGCTACATAGGCTGGATATCAGGTAATCTTTATTTTGGAATGGAGAGCTACATTCGCTGGACATCATGCAATCATTAGTGTTGAATCTAGAGCTACATTGACTGGATATGACGTAATATTTATTGTCGAACGTAGAGCTACATAGGCTGGATATCAGGTAATCTTTATTTTGGAATGGAGAGCTACATTCGCTGGACATCATGCAATCATTAGTGTTGAATCTAGAGCTACATTGACTGGATATGACGTAATATTTATTGTCGAACGTAGAGCTACATAGGCTGGATATCAGGTAATCTTTATTTTGGAATGGAGAGCTACATTCGCTGGACATCATGCAAACATTAGTGTTGAATCTAGAGCTACATTGACTGGATATGACATAATATTTATTGTCGAACGTAGAGCTACATAGGCTGGATATCAGGTAATCTTTATTTTGGAATGGAGAGCTACATTCGCTGGACATCATGCAATCATTAGTGTTGAATCTAGAGCTACATTGACTGGATATGACGTAATATTTATTGTCGAACGTAGAGCTACATAGGCTGGATATCAGGTAATCTTTATTTTGGAATGGAGAGCTACATTCGCTGGACATCATGCAATCATTAGTGTTGAATCTAGAGCTACATTGACTGGATATGACGTAATATTTATTGTCGAACGTAGAGCTACATAGGCTGGATATCAGGTAATCTTTATTTTGGAATGGAGAGCTACATTCGCTGGACATCATGCAATCATTAGTGTTGAATCTAGAGCTACATTGACTGGATATGACATAATATTTATTGTCGAACGTAGAGCTACATAGGCTGGATATCAGGTAATCTTTATTTTGGAATGGAGAGCTACATTCGCTGGACATCATGCAATCATTAGTGTTGAATCTAGAGCTACATTGACTGGATATGACGTAATATTTATTGTCGAACGTAGAGCTACATAGGCTGGATATCAGGTAATCTTTATTTTGGAATGGAGAGCTACATTCGCTGGACATCATGCAATCATTAGTGTTGAATCTAGAGCTACATTGACTGGATATGACGTAATATTTATTGTCGAACGTAGAGCTACATAGGCTGGATATCAGGTAATCTTTATTTTGGAATGGAGAGCTACATTCGCTGGACATCTTGCAATCATTAGTTTTGAATGTAGAGCTACATTGACTGGATATGACGTAATATTTATTGTCGAACGCAGAGCTACATAGGCTGGATATCAGGTAATCTTTATTTTGGAATGGAGAGCTACATTCGCTGGACATCATGCAATCATTAGTGTTGAATCTAGAGCTACATTGACTGGATATGACGTAATATTTATTGTCGAACGTAGAGCTACATAGGCTGGATATCAGGTAATCTTTATTTTGGAATGGAGAGCTACATTCGCTGGACATCATGCAAACATTAGTGTTGAATCTAGAGCTACATTGACTGGATATGACATAATATTTATTGTCGAACGTAGAGCTACATAGGCTGGATATCAGGTAATCTTTATTTTGGAATGGAGAGCTACATTCGCTGGACATCATGCAATCATTAGTGTTGAATCTAGAGCTACATTGACTGGATATGACATAATATTTATTGTCGAACGCAGAGCTACATAGGCTGGATATCAGGTAATCTTTATTTTAGAATGGAGAGCTACATTCGCTGGACATCATGCAATCATTAGTGTTGAATCTAGAGCTACATTGACTGGATATGACATAATATTTATTGTCGAACGTAGAGCTACATAGGCTGGATATCAGGTAATCTTTATTTTGGAATGGAGAGCTACATTCGCTGGACATCATGCAATCATTAGTGTTGAATCTAGAGCTACATTGACTGGATATGACATAATATTTATTGTCGAACGTAGAGCTACATAGGCTTGATATCAGGTAATCTTTATTTTGGAATGGAGAGCTACATTCGCTGGACATCATGCAATCATTAGTGTTGAATCTAGAGCTACATTGACTGGATATGACGTAATATTTATTGTCGAACGTAGAGCTACATAGGCTGGATATCAGGTAATCTTTATTTTGGAATGGAGAGCTACATTCGCTGGACATCTTGCAATCATTAGTTTTGAATGTAGAGCTACATTGACTGGATATGACGTAATATTTATTGTCGAACGCAGAGCTACATAGGCTGGATATCAGGTAATCTTTATTTTGGAATGGAGAGCTACATTCGCTGGACATCATGCAATCATTAGTGTTGAATCTAGAGCTACATTGACTGGATATGACGTAATATTTATTGTCGAACGTAGAGCTACATAGGCTGGATATCAGGTAATCTTTATTTTGGAATGGAGAGCTACATTCGCTGGACATCATGCAAACATTAGTGTTGAATCTAGAGCTACATTGACTGGATATGACATAATATTTATTGTCGAACGTAGAGCTACATAGGCTGGATATCAGGTAATCTTTATTTTGGAATGGAGAGCTACATTCGCTGGACATCATGCAATCATTAGTGTTGAATCTAGAGCTACATTGACTGGATATGACATAATATTTATTGTCGAACGCAGAGCTACATAGGCTGGATATCAGGTAATCTTTATTTTGGAATGGAGAGCTACATTCGCTGGACATCATGCAATCATTAGTGTTGAATCTAGAGCTACATTGACTGGATATGACATAATATTTATTGTCGAACGTAGAGCTACATAGGCTGGATATCAGGTAATCTTTATTTTGGAATGGAGAGCTACATTCGCTGGACATCATGCAATCATTAGTGTTGAATCTAGAGCTACATTGACTGGATATGACATAATATTTATTGTCGAACGTAGAGCTACATAGGCTGGATATCAGGTAATCTTTATTTTGGAATGGAGAGCTACATTCGCTGGACATCATGCAATCATTAGTGTTGAATCTAGAGCTACATTGACTGGATATGACGTAATATTTATTGTCGAACGCAGTGCTACATAGGCAGGATATCAGGTAATCTTTATTTTGGAATGGAGAGCTACATTCCCTGGACATCATGCAATCATTAGTGTTGAATGTAGAGCTACATTGAGTGGATATGACGTAATATTTATTGTCGAACGTAGAGCTACATAGGCTGGATATCAGGTAATCTTTATTTTGGAATGGAGAGCTACATTCGCTGGACATCATGCAATCATTAGTGTTGAATGTAGAGCTACATTGACTGGATATGACGTAATATTTATTGTCGAACGTAGAGCTACATAGGCTGGATATCAGGTAATCTTTATTTTGGAATGGAGAGCTACATTCGCTGGACATCATGCAATCATTAGTGTTGAATCTAGAGCTACATTGACTGGATATGACGTAATATTTATTGTCGAACGTAGAGCTACATAGGCTGGATATCAGGTAATCTTTATTTTGGAATGGAGAGCTACATTCGCTGGAAATCATGCAATCATTAGTGTTGAATCTAGAGCTACATTGACTGGATATGACGTAATATTTATTGTCGAACGTAGAGCTACATAGGCTGGATATCAGGTAATCTTTATTTTGGAATGGAGAGCTACATTCGCTGGACATCATGCAATCATTAGTGTTGAATCTAGAGCTACATTGACTGGATATGACGTAATATTTATTGTCGAACGTAGAGCTACATAGGCTGGATATCAGGTAATCTTTATTTTGGAATGGAGAGCTATATTCGCTGGACATCATGCAATCATTAGTGTTGAATGTAGAGCTACATTGACTGGATATGACGTAATATTTATTGTCGAACGTAGAGCTACATAGGCTGGATATCAGGTAATCTTTATTTTGGAATGGAGAGCTACATTCGCTGGACATCATGCAATCATTAGTGTTGAATCTAGAGCTACATTGACTGGATATGACATAATATTTATTGTCGAACGTAGAGCTACATAGGCTGGTTATCAGGTAATCTTTATTTTGGAATGGAGAGCTACATTCGCTGGACATCATGCAATTATTAGTGTTGAATCTAGAGCTACATTGACTGGATATGACGTAATATTTATTGTCGAACGCAGTGCTACATAGGCTGGATATCAGGTAATCTTTATTTTGGAATGGAGAGCTACATTCGCTGGACATCATGCAATCATTAGTGTTGAATGTAGAGCTACATTGACTGGATATGACGTAATATTTATTGTCGAACGTAGAGCTACATAGGCTGGATATCAGGTAATCTTTATTTTGGAATGGAAAGCTACATTCGCTGGACATCATGCAATCATTAGTGTTGAATCTAGAGCTACATTGACTGGATATGACGTAATATTTATTGTCGAACGTAGAGCTACATAGGCTGGATATCAGGTAATCTTTATTTTGGAATGGAGAGCTACATTCGCTGGACATCATGCAATCATTAGTGTTGAATGTAGAGCTACATTGACTGGATATGACGTAATATTTATTGTCGAACGTAGAGCTACATAGGCTGGATATCAGGTAATCTTTATTTTGGAATGGAGAGCTACATTCGCTGGACATCATGCAATCATTAGTGTTGAATCTAGAGCTACATTGACTGGATATGACGTAATATTTATTGTCGAACGTAGAGCTACATAGGCTGGATATCAGGTAATCTTTATTTTGGAATGGAGAGCTATATTCGCTGGACATCATGCAATCATTAGTGTTGAATGTAGAGCTACATTGACTGGATATGACGTAATATTTATTGTCGAACGTAGAGCTACATAGGCTGGATATCAGGTAATCTTTATTTTGGAATGGAGAGCTACATTCGCTGGACATCATGCAATCATTAGTGTTGAATGTAGAGCTACATTGACTGGATATGACGTAATATTTATTGTCGAACGTAGAGCTACATAGGCTGGATATCAGGTAATCTTTATTTTGGAATGGAGAGCTACATTCGCTGGACATCATGCAATCATTAGTGTTGAATCTAGAGCTACATTGACTGGATATGACGTAATATTTATTGTCGAACGTAGAGCTACATAGGCTGGATATCAGGTAATCTTTATTTTGGAATAGAGAGCTACATTCGCTGGACATCATGCAATCATTAGTGTTGAATGTAGAGCTACATTGACTGGATATGACGTAATATTTATTGTCGAACGTAGAGCTACATAGGCTGGATATCAGGTAATCTTTATTTTGGAATGGAGAGCTACATTCGCTGGACATCATGCAATCATTAGTGTTGAATCTAGAGCTACATTGACTGGATATGACGTAATATTTATTGTCGAACGTAGAGCTACATAGGCTGGATATCAGGTAATCTTTATTTTGGAATGGAGAGCTATATTCGCTGGACATCATGCAATCATTAGTGTTGAATCTAGAGCTACATTGACTGGATATGACGTAATATTTATTGTCGAACGTAGAGCTACATAGGCTGGATATCAGGTAATCTTTATTTTGGAATGGAGAGCTACATTCGCTGGACATCATGCAATCATTAGTGTTGAATCTAGAGCTACATTGACTGGATATGACGTAATATTTATTGTCGAACGTAGAGCTACATAGGCTGGATATCAGGTAATCTTTATTTTGGAATGGAGAGCTATATTCGCTGGACATCATGCAATCATTAGTGTTGAATCTAGAGCTACATTGACTGGATATGACGTAATATTTATTGTCGAACGTAGAGCTACATAGGCTGGATATCAGGTAATCTTTATTTTGGAATGGAGAGCTACATTCGCTGGACATCATGCAATCATTAGTGTTGAATCTAGAGCTACATTGACTGGATATGACGTAATATTTATTGTCGAACGTAGAGCTACATAGGCTGGATATCAGGTAATCTTTATTTTGGAATGGAGAGCTACATTCGCTGGACATCATGCAATCATTAGTGTTGAATGTAGAGCTACATTGACTGGATATGACGTAATATTTATTGTCGAACGTAGAGCTACATAGGCTGGATATCAGGTAATCTTTATTTTGGAATGGAGAGCTACATTCGCTGGACATCATGCAATCATTAGTGTTGAATCTAGAGCTACATTGACTGGATATGACGTAATATTTATTGTCGAACGTAGAGCTACATAGGCTGGATATCAGGTAATCTTTATTTTGGAATGGAGAGCTATATTCGCTGGACATCATGCAATCATTAGTGTTGAATGTAGAGCTACATTGTCTGGATATGACGTAATATTTATTGTCGAACGTAGAGCTACATAGGCTGGATATCAGGTAATCTTTATTTTGGAATGGAGAGCTACATTCGCTGGACATCATGCAATCATTAGTGTTGAATGTAGAGCTACATTGACTGGATATGACGTAATATTTATTGTCGAACGTAGAGCTACATAGGCTGGGCATGAAGTAGTTGAATGTAGATATAAATTGGCTGGCCTGCACGTGAATTTGAGTTCTAGAAATACTCAACCAAAATGATTTGGAAGGAAAGAAGATGTGTAAAATACTGTTATTTTTTTGTTTTTTGTTGTTGTTTTTTTTTGTTGTTGTTGTTTTTCTTTTGTAATAAAGCGGTAAAATTGTAGTTCATTTCAACATTGATGATAAAGACAAGATAAATGCAGGGAAATATTGCAAATTCTTAGACAAAGTGTTTTTTAAATAATAGAGCTCACAAGCAGCGATAGAGTTTATCCATACATAACCATATTATTTTACGTTCCACAATTTTGCAAAAATTATTTCGATCTCATCAAGTTCAGAAAATGGTCCTAGCCTTAACACTTTAACACCGATTATTGTCAATTATAATCTTTCTACAATTTTTTTTATCGTTGTAAATCGTTTATTCATCATTCGAGTCTAAAAGACTAATTGGTAACTCTATGATTCATGAACTTTAAATTTACTAGGATTAATCTTCTTCTTCTTCGAGACGTAGACGATCATGGCCATTCATAACTTTCTCTCCATTGTAGCTCTTAATAAATCTTGTCTTTTTGTTATTTCTCCAAACCCTGTTCCACCCATAAAGTATGTTACGTGCCGCTTTCCTCTGTCCCCTTTCCCTGTGAGTATCATATTTTCCAAGACCTCCTTCCTCATACGTGCCTCATACATTTAAACTATCTCTTCTTGATGTTAAGTATAAGTTTCCATTTTGTTTCCATTTGCTCTAAAACCTCATCGGTGACTTATTTCCTGGTGTAATTTGCCTACACATGACAGCTTGGAGCAAAGAATGGACAATTGCATTGTGCATGGAATGTTTCAAGGACTATAATAGCGTAAAAATATTAAATTTGTTTATTTCTTTTTTTCTTTATTTTTATAATCTAAGAGAGTTACAATAATATTTTATAGTTTTGTCTATAATGAAAACGCAAATAAACGTAAAAATTATTCTTTAAAAATTGATTTTCTCGCTTTTTACCCGTTTTATCCACTTTTATGCGGGCTCTCCAATTATTAGTCAATCCAATTGATAACAATCCGCCATTGTGAAGGATTTGAGGATAGAAAAGAGAATTTCAGGCAAAGATCACTGGCCAACATTAAAATCTGCTGTGAATAATGTTCAAATCAAAACCATAGAAAAGCAAATAAAATAAATAAAAAAGAGATGTAAGCAATAGAATGGCAAAGAGCGCATAGTAACATGTAAATGAATATAATTTAAAACAAAGTTTTCTGCGATATTTCTCTAATATCGATTTCTATGGCGTAATTTTTTATTTTTTATTTAACTATAAATAAAATTTCGGTTTATTCGCATCAAAATATGTCGCACCAGCAAAATAATATTTTTGAAAACTTGTAAATATAAAAAATTGTAATTTTTTAAAATGTAATATATGCGATATATTCTCATATAAATACCACCGGATGGTATTACCAACATCGACTGGATAATATCAATATCATTATGTAAACATGCATATTATATGAAACACGCGCGAGCACGCACACACACACATACACGCACACACAAATACACACACACATATATATACACACATATATATATATATATATATATATATATATATATATATATATATATACATATAACAAATATAGTTTTAAGGTATGCTATATTTATGGGTTAAACTGATCAATATCAGGGATTGACCATGTGTAAATATAAAAGTGAACATTGACGTCAACACCCAGAGGCTAAACATGATTGTCAGGACATACACACACATATATATATGTATATGTGTGTGTGTGTATGTGTGTGTGTATGTGGCCTGGCGATATATATATTGAATATCCCGGTGCAGATCACGACATCGTCCCTGCACCCGGATTTATTGGTCTGGTCAACTGTCTACAGACAGGTCATAATGCTCGAACTTACAGTACCTTGGGAGGAGAATTTGGAAGAAGCCTTTGAAAGAAAGCTGGAGAAATACCAGGAGCTAGTTGAGAGATGCAGAGCTAACAAATGGCGGACGACCTGCCTCCCAGTTGAAATCGGATGCCGAGGTTTTGCAGGAAGATCTGTATGCAGTGCTCTAAGTCGGCTTGGAGTCAGGGGAATAAAAAAGAGAAAGGTAATCAGGGCCCTATCAGAAGCTGCAGAAAAAGCCTCGAAATGGCTATGGATAAAAAGATCTGTTCCATGGAGCTATACGACGGGGATTGGTGGGCGTTAAGGGGCATTTGGGAGGAAAAGAGATACGTAGAGGGATGACCTAAGTCGCTATTTGGGGGAGGGTACGTTTATTTTTTAATTTTCTCTTTTAAAGTCTTTTTTTTTCAACAATGTCACCTTGGTAGTCCTAACATTGTTTTGTTTTTTTGGGGTTTTTTTTTTTCCTGCATTCTTAGTTGGGAGGGGAGAGAGGAGGAGCAAGGAGGGAAGGAAGAAATGGGAGTGGTGGGAAAAGAAAGCAATTAGCGATCATAATTCCTATGACCTACGAACGTGTTTTTTTTTTGGGGGGGGGAATGTAACATTTCATATGAAGGAAACTTTTCTTGGTTTTACTTACCTGTTATGTCAGACTGTTCGTTGAAGATGAAGGACGATCCGCGTGGTCAAACTAAGACGAAGGAAAAAGACGAGCTCGCCGTCGAGTCTTTTTTTGTATCGTCTTAGCTGAGGAGGAAGTGACGTAAGTCGGTGGTGATTGGTCAGCAGTGGCATTTATTGGCGGAGTCCATTTGTTGCGGGCTTCGCGTATTTTTTTTTTTGTTTGTTTCAGGATCGTCTGCCGGAATAGTACTGTTTCGGTAGGGTCTCTTGGGCGAGCAAGTATGATGTTGGAAGACCCGAAACTTGCCATGACTCCAAGTCATAACATCACTGACGAGGCGATCCTGAGCACTCATGGGAGTGTTTTCATAACAACATAATAATTATAATTATTATTATTACCATTCTGCTACCATTGCTACAATCACTTCTACCATTTTACCATACCTATTTGCTGTTGCAATTGTTATTATCATCACCCGCTCCCTTCCACCATTACTACCGTACCACAATTACCATTGCCGCATCAGTCCACAATTAAACATCCCTCCTCCCCCAGCCAAATTAATACTACCGCATAAATACAAATAAGTATTATAAATTGGAGTTTCAAATAATAAATAAGGTCATTTTGAATTTACTACTCTACCTTTTCGAAAAAAAAAACAAAAAAGATCTATTTATGAAAATATGAAAAAATGGCTCTCATAGTTTCACAGGGAATTAAAAGTAAAAGTGACGAGAGCCTAAAGTATTCCTACTGCGGAAAAACATCTGCCTCGTCAGTCATGTATCGAAAAATACATGATCGCCTAAGCGTGTATCACTGACTGGTATATATCATATTCGACTAGTATCCATGAATATAGACGTGAAGCAGTTTCTTTTTATTTCGATCTTATTCAAGAGAGCCCCATTTCAGACATTTCGATATATATATGAAAATAGGAAAAGATATAATGTCGATTGTCCTTACTTTCGAAAAATACCATTATACTTGATATTTGCCTTTTATAGTTTCACAGGGAATTAAAAGTAAAAGCAACGAGAGCTTAAACCAGTTACAATCCGTTTCTGGAAATGAACACGATCGTTTTTGTGGGGTTTTTTGTTTGTTTTTAAATAGAGCAGTGTGCTTCTGTGACATGCGAATCCATTTTATAGAGCAGATGCGAAAAATCTCTTTATTTTAAGAAAGGGAAGATGCTGAAAAGAAATTCGATAAATATATTACTCACTGACGGACCAGTGTTGATGATGCCAGTATGCAGCGATCAAATCGATGAACTCAAAAAATAGAACAAGTTTTGATATTTGTGTCTGAAAAAAATGAAACTACAAATTTTTGAACTCAAAATGGCAAATAGTCTGTAAAAAGGCATAATGTAATAAGTATAACGCTTATTTTAACATAGATAGATAGATAGATACCCAGACAGACACAGGAACAAAACTGGTCATATGTTTTTATTTAATTAGGGTAGTAAAATAAAAATTAACTATTTAAGGAGAACGTACTACAATAACTATAAGAACACGTTAAAAATATTGCATTACATCGCCCAGCTTTAATGAATATATATATATGTATATATATATATATATATATATATATATATATATATATATATATATATATATATATATATTAAGCATTTTGTTTCTTAAGTGCACTGCAGACTACTAATGGTTTTATCTATGAAGTGTTATGTATGCAGAATCTTCTATATTGTAACCGTTTTTCTTTTTTTTCGCAGCAACCACATATACAAGACTTTACTGGTAAATCCATTAATCTGAAGAAGCTCTTTAGAGAGACGAAACGTAATATTGTCTATTATCCATTTTATCTTTCAATTATCCATTATATATATATATATATATATATATATATATATATATATATATATATATATATATATATATATATATATATATGTATATGTATGCATATATACATATCTTTCCCTCACTAACACACACACACACACACACACACACACACACATATATATATATATATATATATATATATATATATATATATATATATATATAACCGAATACAGAGTTGGTATAGATTAACACTATCACTTGACAAGACTTAAGAAGTTTTGAAAATAAAGTGAGGTTATAACATGCTTATGCTATAATTTTTAAATAAATATTATATATATATATATATATATATATATATATATATATATATATATATATATATATATATATAGTCGAACCTAATGATCCAGACAGCAGACGATCTGCCTAATTGAAACCTTGGTAGGTTTGTCTGGCTCATTAGGTCCGACTAGGTTTTTCTCTACGTTTGCATCGAGCTCTTTAGTTAGTTGTTTACTCGTATCGGGTTTTTTTTCTTTAGGCCTGAAACCTGTATCCTGTGCGATTATTTTCGACAGACTTTCATGTTCCTGGCTCTTTCTTTTTAAAACCTTTTTTCCCTTCGAGATTGATTTAACTATTGGTAAATCAAGAATTCGAAGGTTTTTCGACACGAGTATAGTTTCCTATATATATATATATATATATATATATATGTGTGTGTGTGTGTGTGTGTGTGTGTGTGTAATCGATATTATATTTGTAACCATTTAGAAAAAAATTGCATTTTGCAATAGTGCGCAATACTCGAAAGCAGAGTTGCAATAAAATTGCATTTAAAGTTTAAAAAATATAGAAAATCCATTCATTCCCTCACTCAATGCTACTCAAGTTTTGGCGTCCATACTCTTCAAGTAGGTTGAGCAAATATCAAACCTTCAGTCACCGTTCTTTTTATATATAAATACATGTTTTAATTCAATTTGCATACTCCTCAATTTCTTCGCCGCTTCGATGTGGTGTATTAGTTAGTACGTTCGCTTCGCTAGATCAATTAAAACCGTATAGTGAATTCGATTCTCACAATAAGTGCCCTCGTGCCACATCGAAGCGACGCTTATTAAATCGCTTACTTAGCCGGTGTACACCTTGGAATTTGAAATTAATATCAGTTCAAGGCCCTAGAGGGTCCTACTCCTACTCAGTACTAGTCCTTTTGATTGAGGTCATTAACCGACACCAGACACGTCCCCCAGATAGAGACAATTCGAAGAGACTTGAGCAATTTTTGAATGGCTTCCCACATTAAACCTCAAACTTTTGTCAAATTCTGTTACAATGTGGACGCGCGGATAAATACCAACTCCTAGCTGTTCAGAGTCTGGCAAGGATGTCGGGATTAACACTTTTCCGCACCCACTTGCGTAATTTTCTAACGATATAATTAATATAAACTACCTAATTAAGTGCATTGTCGTGAACTTTGTTCTGTCATGTCATCCGGGTAAACACAGAAACAAACAGTGTTTCTTCTTATCGGACAATCATCATCGTTCTCATCAGAGCTGTGTTGACTTGAAGGCATACTGTATATCCGTGTGATTTTCCATCTTCATCATTGCTGCTCTTTTCGAAGTATATCGAGCAAAATTCTACCTAAAGCGTGCGAGCCATGTAACTTTCAACTAGTCTGCAGGTTAAGAATAGACCGGGCATTGAAAGAATGCATGCTCAATAGATTAATCTATATCACTGCAACAAACGCACGCCGGTGAACCGACCAGTGCCGCCGAAAAAGACTTTATGTCGGTGAAGAGTGCATTTAATAAACACTTGAAAAGTGTGACTTTCCTTTATGATACTTTGCACTATTTTTGTTTTTTCGTATATTGCATTCAGCATAGTGAACGATAAAAAATTGTCACTGAAAATTGAAGAAAAAATCACGCTGATATATATAAAATGTAAAGAACCGCTACAATAAATGTTATTGTTTTACTTTGTTTTTAAATCAGAGAAATATGTGTGGAATTTTTCACAGGAAACACAACAATACGCTGATGAATGCTATTGGATTCTGTCAAATTTACTGAAAAATCATTGATTTATTGAATATATAATATTCGGAAACAATGCATTAGTTATATCAATTTGAATATATTTTCTTTTACCCACGTTTTACAGGGCGGTATGTTAGCATTGCATCACGGAAAAAGAAAGAATTGCTCTTCAGTTAATCGTATCATTTTTACACTTTATGTAAAATATACATGCAGGTAGAAAAAATATCAGCTCTTAAATTATATTAAATTCATTTGGAGTATATAGAAAGACATTTTTAATTTCTCTTATTTATTAATTTGGTAAGATGATTTTTTTATGAGCTTTCCTCCTTGTTACCTCGACCGCAGGAATTTAGACATAGTACTAGAATGGCAAAGTATGTGTCGTAGTTTTACTGTTGAAAATTGGTAAAAAAAATGGCCGTTTACTCACATCAATTATAATTCCCTAAAAACTTAAAGCATCGATAGAAGTTTCTTCCTTCGCCGAAGCTATATTTATTCACTTTGTATTTTGGTTAAATTAAAAATGAAAGACTGCTAATTCAGTGCATGGGGTTTAAAGACAGAAATCACTGAATTGGGTTCTCTTATAGTAAGATAACTGACAGATCATCTAGATATTTGCTTTGAAAAGCTTGTCAGTAATTTTTTAATATAATAGGAAAAGTTTCGGTGAATCCTTTGCTTCCGATACTCTGACGTATATCCTGAAAATATGCCAAGGATATTCAACTTGTAATATAGTTTAAACATTTTCTCTGTTGATTCGACAAATCAAAATCAATGTCATTCTCTGTTGATTGGACAAATCAAAATCAATGTCATTGTATACAGTTAGAACTACTGGGACACTTTAAGTGCCTTTTCCTGCATTAAAAGTAAGTGAAAAATTCGAATAAAATGTTAGAATAATTGCCTATTCATTGTATCGCTCGACTATGTAACTGACTATCTTTACAAAAGCCAGATCTGACCAAAAATGGAGCAACTGCTGCCATATCTAGGCTTAATCTGACTAGTCCTCACTTTCCTATCATGAAAGAATTCAACAGAATGTACGCGACCTTTTGTGTGATGAATTCCACCCTACAACCCCTTTCCCACAGACGAGTCTCTCGCTACTCTATCGCTATTTCAATGGTATGTGTTCATTGGTCCCACCAGCCCTGACAACTGGGAGCCGCCATACCACTTACACAAGATGTGGTTTACGTTAGATATGGTTTTCTCGTTTCCTCGAGTAGATTGTTCTTGTTCGTTGGTACTTGACGAGTTAACCGGAGCTAAAAATTACTATGCCACCAAATTCAGTAACGAATGGTTTAATCCACTAGGTCAACCCCATGGAAGAATCCTTAATCTAGTACTCACTGCTTAATTTCCTTTTTTCTATCTGCATGCTGTTGCTGACTTGACCCTCTTCACCTCCCGCGTCTTTCCTACTGCTGCTGATTTCTTTCTTATTGAATTTGTTGGAATAGTAATTTCGAATTCAATCACATGTCCATGTGGTACAGACTCGGGCTAACAATAATTGAGGAGTATTAGAAAAAGAATCAAAACGTGGTATTCCTAGCAGAAAGTTAACAATCTACACGTAGATTAAATAAAAGATTCAGTTCAAACATCCTTGAAGGTTATACGGAACTACAGGCACATGAAGAGGGCCAAAAGGCACATTGACTGAAGCATTGTGGTATTAAAGACATGAAAGACATTAGTCCAGCCCGGCTGTAAATAATGACAATAAGGATATATCAACATCCTAGAAAACCAAACCGAGAAATTGACACTCTGTGCATCAAATGTATGATTAGCGAGAGGGAGCTAGCTGGAGAAACTTCTCCTTATGATTGACTTCACACTGACCAAAGAACATATCCGAGACTAAAATATGAACGAGAATCAAAGGAAGAAATTAAATGAAAGTTACCTTGCTTTACTAAATATCTCACGGAATCCCAAATATATAAGACATTTTAGTAAGCCTTCTACGCTTTATAAAACTGTTATTAACAAAAATAAGTTGTGTCATTTGATTTTCCTAACTGTAAGTTTTGTAAATTTTATATGATGAGACAATATTTTTTAGAATTCACAACATATATCAAGATATTATCCGAAATCTTATTTCACGTCAGACATACAAGAGATTTTAATATCTCTAAAAGCTGCTTTTTCTCGATTATCAGAAGTCGATATTCGAGTTCGCATCAAAGCTTGGGATCTAAATGCTCATTTTAATTGTGGGAAAATACAAGTACATCAACTTTCTCCGCACCATCATTTATTTCAAGTCTATTGACCTAAAACTGAAAAGATTTAAATTTTAAAAGATCTATGCTTTATACGAAGGTGCGTGGCTGAATGATTGGGCAATGTGATATGTGTTCAAATGTAAATAAGGAGGTAAACTCTTGATGATATCGTCCTGCTGAGATGATCCCCACGTGGAATACTGTTTGGAAGTGCTGAATAAAAATACCACAGGTTGGCCTCGGACGTGTGCGAAATTAGGTTGACTAAACTGTTCGAAAGCCGTGCATATATCCTAGTCCGCAATCATCAACTAACATAATGTTGCTTGGCAAATTATCTAGATATTCTGCTTTCCAGCAGTCTAATCATTTCTAAAGATGTATTGACCTGAGAAAAAAATGTACAATGACTGAAAATACTTAATAAAAACAAAAAGAAATAAGTCACTTGTGTGTGCAATCTGCCGAAAGCGGAAATAACACAAACTTAATTTTTTAGCATAAATTTTAATCCTGGAGAAAAAGTCACTCTAACTTCAGACAAATTGAAAAATCAGGTAAAATGAGCAACAGTCTTGCTAATTTGTTGTTAGAAAAGATGCTAATTATTGGCGTTTGAGATTAGATAAAATTCTCAATAACAAATGTTCATTTTATTGGCAAACATCACAATTCTACTCGCATGTAATGGGAAATACAATCTTTACCAATAATTTCAGTGATGCTTACTAGGCAAAACCTGGAAAATACGAAAAGTTACTTGAAGTGGTAAAAAGTAATCAGATCATAAAATTAAGAGTATTTTATTTGGTTGCTCTATTTATTGCTCGTGATATATTTCTGTATTTTTTTAGGAAGGTGTTTTGGGGAGGAATTTTACTCAAGTACGTAAAATACGCCTCAGTCAGAATCATATTTCTGATGAAAAATATAGCAATAAGCAATCTGGATATAATATAGTTTCCTATAGTTAATATGTAAGGTAGAGTAGTGCACTCATCATAGAAGTTATACAAGGATTTATTATAACTTAGCACCATTTAAACAATATATGATATACAGATTATATTGTGTTAATGAAACACCCAGGAACTCCTGCAGGAACTCATAGCCAAGGTGGTATAGGCGTAAGAAAACAAAATATACAATCGTTAACAAGAAAGATAATCTGAGATGCGAGCTACGAATTGGAGACATCAAAATCAGCGAAGTACAAAAATGTAATTATCCTGCAAGTGTCATAACGGAAAAGAGATAATGTGACAGCGACATTCGAAGGTGCATTGGAACAACAAAAGATACCTTCCAAAATTAAGCAAAATGTTAAGAAAACAAAAACTGTTATATAATATCAATGCTGTGAATGCTAGAGAATTTTATCGTGGATGTAGAATAAACTTGAGGAATCTAAGCAACGCAGAAGTTCTAAAGAAAATAGAAACCAAAAAGGACCCTTGTGGTTAGGATCAGAAGAGGACAACTGGAAATTATGGGAGACATGCGAAAGGATGCTTAGAGTAATTTACACTAATAAAACATGCGGAAGGTAAGAGAAACGGCGAAACAGCTATGTAACATATATAACGAGCTTATGCAAATGGATGACAGAACACGCTCGGCTAGTGATAGACATTTCTTAGAGATACAAAGGTTATAAACTTATGAAAAGTTATGATCTCCCACGTGCTGAAGCGGCATGACATACAAATGAAGAAAACATGCGCTCATCGCATGTTCACATTTGTGCTGAATTCAACTATTAATACCAGAATTGGTTGTCAGCAACATTTATTTTTTACAGTCCAAACTAAAACTAAAATCACTGCAACGTTGGCTAATATCTTCAAGTAGACAGTATATCTTATTTGTAAATGAATTTGCCATAAACTTCATACGACTTTTTTAGAACCAGACAAAATCAATCTTCTCGAAAAAAATTATTTGCAGTTTTTTTTTCATTTAGTGCTTAAATATTAAAACAATGAATAAATCATAAGATATCACTTTACCGTTTACTTTGACAGAGAAATTAGACTAAGTTTTCTTTGCAACATATTTTAAGTTCTCGGTATTAGTCAAAGCATATATTAACTTGATTCATTGATTCCTTTTCTATGGTTTATCAATTCTGGTGCAGGTTATTTAAAGTGTGAAAATATTGATTTTAAGAACTTTTTAAAATAATAATAGTTTAGTGATAGCAGTCTTAATTAACCCATAGCTGGGAGGAGAATAGGTAGACTCCTACCTTTCCTAAGAGCATGAATATAATGACTCCAACAGGAATTCGAACTCGGTTCTCCGATTAACAATTTCCAACCAATATCCATTACACCACCAGCACATCCAAACTTACAGGATCTGGTATTCCAAAACAGTCAAAGATTTAGGTTTTGATCAAGCACGACTTTGCTTAATTTCGGTGATCGTATGGAAAGCAGTGTTTCAATTCCATGTGTTCTTAAGCTATAACTCCAATGCAATTAAAATATCATTAAATCAGTTCGTTTTGTCTTCCTTCAGTTTTGTAGAGATGTTTGTGTGAGTCATTAAATAAAGTTCTATGATGTTGCTATTATTGTAATCAAATCATCAAATTTATATCTTCTTTTATTTCTAATTATTTCACACCAAACAAGGCGGAAATGCCACTCGTACGTAGGGTTTTACAGCAACTGAAAGTGAAAGAGAAGATTGAGAATATGGAGGAACTAGGAAAAGACAAAAGATGAACGGGATTCAATAAGACAGAAGATGGTGAATAACGTTGCATTTAAATTTTTGAAGATTGCACAGAGAAGTAAGTAAACAGGAGGGAGTTCCACAGGTGCGAGAAAAGAAACTGTTGGAGTAGAAGTGGCAGTTGAGTTTAGTTTTTTCTAAATGTTTGAGACCTTGTTGTAAGCTTAAATTCATGTATTCGGGGCACCAGGGCCCAACATTTGTCAGTTGCTATGAAAGTATTTGATTTATATTACAGATCATTCTTTGAATTTGGTCAAGGATCTCGAGGTGTACAGCAGGAACACCAGACCAGATATAACAGCATTATTCAATGCACGGATGAATGGTGTATTTGTAAATGTAAAGAATGGATTTTGACGAGAAAAAAATTTTCTGGAACGTCACAATGATCCAACTTTCATTTCAGTAGTTTTACGTCATTATTTTCATTTCTTTATTATCATAAAATACGAAATATCCTTTGTAGTTTATTATTCGGTTGTGACATAAATAATTTCCGTTTTTATTTATCAACTTTATTCTTCAAAAAATAAAGTACAGTTACAATTCATACTATTATATATTAACCATTATTTGCAATGACTTGTTGCCACTTACCAGGAATCTCATCGAATACTATGGCGTACAATGATGTGAAAAATTGTCAATGTCTCTTGAATCTGGTTTTCATTGGATAAATGTTCCCCCATCAGAACGTTTTGCAGCGATCGCAAAATTTAATAATCGGTTGGTGCAAATAATCGGTTGGTTGAATATGGCTCGTTGGGTAGAACAAACCAATTGCGTTCTATTCTTTTTAATTTTCTTTATTATTCTTTCTGTATGAGTTCTTGCATTGTCATGGCGGAGAGCAACAATTTTTACAATTGACAAGCGCACGGCGCTTTTCGATCAAACGTTTAGGGATACAATGCATCTTCTTTCTTTGTCGTTCAGAACGTAGGCGATCATGGTTCTCCACCTCCCTCTATCCCTTGCAACAAGTACCTTCCCTCTGCTTTCTCCCCAAGACCATGTTCTGTCATCCACTTGATCAAGTCCGCCAGGTATGTCACGCGTTGTTTTCCTTTGTCTATCGTTCCCTCTATTCGACCCACGAGTATCAGATTCTCCAGGATCTCCTTCCTCATTATGTGCCCCAGAAATTCAGTGCCTCTTCTTGATATTAAGTATAAGCCTCCTCCTCGTTTGCAACCTCTCTAAGATCTCATCATTGCTCGCACGCTCGGTCCGATATCCTTAGCATCCTTCTGTAGAACTACATGTCTGTCGACTCGAGTCTCCTCTTCATCTTTGAGGAAATCGTCCATCATTCCCTGCCGTTAAGGACAGATGTCACGTAACAGTTCAGTATTCTTTTCTTTGTTACCAAAGAAATCCTCCTGTCTCATAGTACTCTGTCCAACTTTTGGAATGTGTCCTTGGTCATCCCAATACGCTCACAGATCTCAGTGTCGTACTTACCGTCCTCTGTCAAGACGCTTCCTAGGTATTTAAACTTCCGCATCTGCTTGATTCTGAGTGTTTCCGACTTTCAGATCGCATTTCGGGCTCATCCTCTTACTGACGACGATGCACTCTGTTTTCTTGTAGTTTATTCTTAGTCTTTTCTCCTCACTCTCCGTCGCTACCTTCTGTATATTTTGTAGTTTCATTTCCGTGTCTTCTATTGGTACTGTGTCATCTGTGTATCTTATGTTGTTAAGGTTGTAGCCGCAAACAGCTAGCTATTTATCCAGGTCTCCCCATTTAGACATGATGGATCACATGGTCATTTTTAACGTGGGGAAACCGAACGCGAACACTCGGACCCGTGGTCCGAAATTTACACATTCGCTACAAACGCGGGGAACGAGCACTTTGCTTGTCTGTTTTTGTCAGCCGAGTGTCTATCCGTAGACAGAGCCTCGACTAAGTCATCCTCTGGCCGAAGACTGAAGTCTTGTCCGTCGGAAGCCAGAAAGTGAACTGCCTGACTCGAACCAGCTAGGTATTTACCCAGTCCCCACACTGAGATGTGACATAAGATCGAGATTTATGTGGGGAACCCGAGCGTTTCCACTCGGGCCATTGATCAAAATTTACCCAGTCCCCGCATTCTCGGAATCGGTTACAATTCTTGTCTCTTTTTTCTCAGTCGAGTCTTTATCCCTAGACAGACTGACGCGCCCTCTGGCTGAAGACAGAGGTGTTTTAGTCGCAAGCCAGACTGCAAAGTGCCTGGGTCGAGGCGACTAGGTATTTAACAAATGAGGCAGGATGTGGCACAAAGACGGTTTTTATGTGAGGCGATTCCGAGCCCGTAGGATCGGACAAAAATTAGGCCCTGCATACATAGGGTTGGTTTGTCTACTTCCACAGACGAGACTGGGTTTCTCTCGACCCGAAGGCAGAGAGTTTGACAAGCTTGCCGCTAGCCAGGCATCGAACTGGCTGGGTCGAGGCAGTTACCATTTTTACTACTGACCTGGTGCACTTTATAGTAGTGTATTCGTTCATATGGTCACCGGAGTGTGCTATTTACTCCACAGAAGACCCAGAAACTCAGCCCTAAACAGGAAACAAGGAATAAACCTCTACTTCTGTTCAAAAGACTGGGGAGGCATATGAATCGAGCGAGCATGCTAATATAAATGCGCTGCATATCAGTGGGATATAAAGTAAATGAATATAACATTTTATATTTGTAAAAACCGTATTTGTTAATATTACACTATATTTATTATTTAAATATTATGAAGTTCGATTAGGTAGAATTTCGAATAGTCTACATACACCTACCAGATATCCTCATCTATGCATGAAAGATGTTGGGGGTATCTTATGGAGGAGGGAAAATTAGATCGTATATATCATGATCACGGTAGATACGAAGCTTATCTCATGAGATGGCATTCATTACATGCTCTGGTCTGAATTGGAACTGAATTGAAAATAACTGTTTTCTTCTTATTGTCCGTTAACAAATTTGGTAGATTCCGATAACATTTTATCAGTAAATCTATTCTCGCCTTTTCAGTGGATCAGACGTTTTAGAGTAGGTGAGATTTTAGAAACATTTCAGTTCGACAAAATGTTTTATACACTAATTGTTATTGGTAAGGCATGAAGCTGAACATACAAAATTTTATACATTAGTGTCAGAGACCATTTTAATAAAATTGTAGTGATCTTTACAAACGAATCTGAGTCGTTCTAAAGATACACGTAGAAAATGACAGGCTTAGATCTGTTCAGAATTGTGCTTTCTATTCTCTGGAATAATCAGGAATGAAAAATTGATTTTTGCTTCAGACTTGATTATAGGTTTTATTTATAGAGTAGGAGTTTATTGAAAACTATTGTAGAGAAACGCATTCTAATGTTCACAGTGAGTTATGTCAGCAAAAGTTTGATTCCTGTAATTTGACCAAATCTAGTAATTTACAGTCGCTTCTGATTTGCAAGACTTTAATATCGTATGCCCCAAAGGAAAAGGAGTAAATGAAATATGTACATAATACAAGTAACTTTGAGATTGATATAGTCCAATGCCATATATATAGATAGATAGATAGATAGATAGATAGATAGATAGATAGATAGATAGATAGATAGATAGATAGATAGATAGATATCCCACAAGAAAATGCCTGGTCGTGTTAGGTTTGGTGATTGTGATCGCCACTCAATTGCTCCACGCCGTCCTATCCACCTCATTTCGAAATTAAGATTTAATAATTCCCTAACGTGTAAGGCACGGTTAATCTGTAGCCATCTTAAACTACTTTACTATATTTTTGTTCAATAGAATTTAATAAATAAAAACCGGCGTTACTTTAGCCGCACCCTGTATATTAGCAGATAGATAGATAAAGCATGTTAAGTTGTACACCTGCTTTGTGTTTGATTTTTTATTTTGACAACTGCAAATATAGTGGGGTCAATTAGGCACCGTCTGTGAAAAAAAGAGCTATATGAGACAATTTACTCCACCAGAAAGTTGGAAACTGCATGCTGTACTGCTTAACGCCGGAAGCTCCAATACGAACATTTTAGAGTGTTTGGGTGTCAATCTGAGGACAGTGCAGTGGATTCGGAAAGAGTTGGATGAGTCTAATGGTGATTATGAGTGTTTTTGGAGTGACCACTAGTAATAACGACGTTATGTCTCCATTCAGCTTCCTACAGGGCTTCAAAATCAAATGCCTTGAGGAGGTAGTACTGATCCTTGTTAAGAGGATGTCTGCTGGAAGATCCTAAGCAGGAGAACTCGGTCCTGGTTGTCCAACAATTTCTGCGACCACATCGCCCCTTACATCTGGCCACCTAACTCCCCAGACTGCAACTTTCTTGTTTAATATGTGTGGTGTGCAGTTAAGCGAGAGACCAACAAAATTCCTTGTAATATCAAAGATGAACTGAAGGCAAGGATTATGGCAGCATTCGCTAACTAAAATAAGGAGGCCACCCAGAAAAGTTGAAGAGATTCTTAAGTCGTCTGTAGAACGTAGTTGAAGCCAATGGTGATTTTATTATTTCAAGATATTTTCGTGTAGTTTTGGTAAATATGTCTGTTAAAGTATTTCATTGTTGCGTAATTCAAACGATAATTTATCCATCGCACCCTGTACATATATGTGTGTGTGTGTGTGCGTGTTTGCTTAGGCCGGCGTGTGTATAAATAAACATAATTTTATACATTTTTACAGCATAGAGATTAACCTGAGAGAAAGGGAACCCACAGATGTCCCATCATTGTGTTTAAAATCGGGTATATTATCCGTATGAGATAAAATATATGTGCGCGAGATAATTGAGAACGGTCCTTCACAATCATACGACCCTTTCTCTTTCTGTCTCTGTCTCATTTTGAATGCATCCTCATACCCATTGTTAAAAACACCACACAGTGAGTGTGCAAATTGTCATGAAAATGATGCCTCTATATTTTTCTGATTGTGAGTCCTTGTATGCGTGGCAATAAATATATGCGTTTCATACAAGGTGCAGCGAAAGTAACGCCATTTTTATTTTTTAACATTAATTGAACAAAAATAAATTACAGAAAATTTATATTTATTTATTGTCACATCAAAACGACATGATTTTTTATGATTAACAAACTGTTTACCCTGACCAAAATGTTATATTCATGTTCAATACAACGCTAATACTATCAGCAACACTTTACCAAACATTTGACCGATTTCTAAATTAATCTCAGAACAGTTAGGGGAGACAACTCTCCCCTAACGAATCAATGACTCTTCACGGAAAAATGGTAGGATGAGACAACAACATGGCTGCTGGACAATACACAATCTGTAGACAACCCAATCCTGCTGTTTCCTGGTCGGTGAGAATAAAAACGAATATTGTTGTACTTTAAAATAAATTTAACAGTGATTCGTTATATTTCGTTGTTCATTAGGAACAACGAAATATAACGAAACATAGTTAAACATATTTTAAAGCACAACAATATTCGTTTTTATTCTAATAATTTTACAACAAGAACATTTTGATTGTTTTAATTCGGTAATTGTTTTCGGTTTGAGCCTGTAAACAAGATCTTGCAGTACACCCCACAAGAAAATGTTTGGTGGTATTAGGTCTGGGGTTTGTGATCGCCACTCAATTGCTCCATGTCGTTCTATTCACCTCAGTTTGAAATTAAGATTTAACAATTTTCAATCACCTAAGCCATAATTAATCTGAATCCATTTTAAACTACAGCAATTTATTTTTATTCAATAAAAGTTAATAAATAAAAATGGGTGTTACTTTTGGTACACTGTGTATATTAGTAGATAGCTAAATCTGTAAATAGATAGATAGATAAAGCATCCTAGGTTGTACACCTTTCGTCGAATTTCTATATGAGTTTGCATACACGCCTACAGGTAAACATATGCAGAAAACGCATATGCCTGTATATATACAGGCTGATTTAAAAGTAACTTCCTATTTTATATCTGATGTACTCTTCCATCTTGTAAAAATTATAGTTAGACGAGAAAGTCCATCAAACAGAGATAGGAAGTTACTTTTCACTCACCCTGTATGCATATATATATATATATATATATATATATATATATATATATATATATATATATATATATATATATATATATATATATATATAAGTTTAATGGTCAGAGTTGAATCAGATCAAGAAACGGTAGTATTAAAAAGTGCTCAATACACGTGTGAAAAATATAACTAAAAATAACATGTAGAACTTTTCTTTAAAAATCATGAGATCAGTTGAATCCGCTACTTTGGTTTCAACCATACGTTATCCGCAGGCGATTTACATCAAATGACCACCTAACGCCTTTTTGTAATTTATTTTTTAACTAAAGAACGCTTATTTTATTATTATTTTCAAAAATAAATAAATAAACGCACGAATTTGGATGTAACAGAAAGGGAGGTGGGGAATGTGACTAAGAAGAAGAACAACAACAACAGCAGCAGTAGCAATTGTATTGTAATTGAATTGTGGGGCGTTAAATTACTTATTCTATCCAGCCTCATATGCAATTAAGAAAATTTTTCTGATATGTAATCAAGGACTTAAGTTTTCGGATTTCTGGTTTAAAAGTTTTTTCGGATCTGGAAAAGTCATAATCGCTAATTTTTCTTGTTGGCAGAGGTTGCAAATATTATTATGATTGCTGTATGTTTTACAAACGGATCTCTGTTGTTTTTTTCTTTTAAATTCTACACATGGTTAGCAAGTCAGGCAGACTCCCTAAGATTTGCTAGCTTAAATGACGACCTATGGTTGTACCATCTACGTTTAAAAGTATCATCCGTATATCCTATGTACGTTTTATTTTGACCATTAATATTTGCTACTTCTGCTTTATAAATTACAGCTTCTGTTTTACAAGCTACATTTAATGGACATCTATTCTTATTTCTGCAGTTGCATAAATTACTAGTGTAATTTTGCTGCACGTTAGTTTTGAGATTTCTGGCGTTTAGTCTATTTACAATTGTTCCTAAATTACTAGTGCAACTGTAGCTTAATTTAACTGTTTTTATTGAATATCTTATATAATTCTGAATTTGTTGGGAAGTGTTTAACAAGCAACTTGAAAAATAATTTACCTATTTTACATTTTACCTCTAAGTTAAAAGTGGGGTTAAACCAAATAATATTTATGTTTTCTTTTCCTCAAATTGTTCTTCGTATGTTGTTTATTTTGTTGAGGTTTAAATTCTAGTTTGGTTTTGTGACCCTCTACCTTTAAGTTCTCATATTCTTTCATTTTATCCTCAAAAATTATTCTACTAGAAGTGTTTCTAGATAACCTAAACTCCATTCCTTTAGGAGTGTGCTTTATGTTCGGAGGGTGGTTGGATTTAATATTCGCATATTTTAATTTTGCCTTCGGTTTCATATATGAGAAGACACTGTCAGTTTGAAGATTGAATTCTACGTCCAGATAGTTAACAACTTTTTTTATTCATTTAGATTTCTATTTCAAAACCGAGGCTTTTAAAAGTGCTTTTCAAGTATTGTCATTAGTTCTTCTGTTGTCTGGTGCTATCATCAGACCATAATCCCTATACAGGCCGTGGTTGTTTATGTGAACACGTTTGTTGATTTCATATAATACGTGTAGACCTATTAACTCCAAAATTTCAGCTTCATCAAACGAACCTTGTAGTACATCAAATCCGTCTTTGGAATAAAATAGATTTGCGGAAATATAAAATTATTTCCGTTTGATCAGGTGCTATGTCTACAAAGCCTTTGGCGAAGTGCAAATATATATATATATATATATATATATATATATATATATATATATATATATATATATATATATATATATATATATATATATTAAGAAACAGACAACTTTAAGTTTTCATGGGATTATAATTTATTTCCTTTATTCATCAGATCTTCATTTTCATGAAAACAGAGATCTGATGAATTAGGACCGAAATCTCGGCCCTAAGGAAATAAATTATAATGCCATGAATCCTTAAAGTTTTCTATTTTTTAATATAATGAATATTTGCCCTGTTCTTACAGTGAACTCTCTGGATTACATCCTCCTTGGAATTATCCATACGGATTACCAAATAACTAACTAACTATATATATATATATATATATATATATATATATATATATATATATATATATATATATATATATATATATATATATATACATAGTAAAGGTAACAAATCCATTGGTTTATAATCCAAGTTGGATCCTAGTAATATAAAATATTAAAACTCGTCCGCAAAAAGTATTTATTAATACAAAGCCATATAATTAATAAACAATAAAATCCCAAATGTCTTCCTATGGGAATCGTTTAATTCGGAAGACGACGATATCTGTTTTAATTTATTAAAACTTCTTCTCTTTAAAACAAATACCTTCCACCCACCCCTGAATACCGTCTCGTGCCTTTTGTCTAACAGAAACATTGAAATGGATAAATTCTATTTTAGATGTTTTCGACGGGTTTTCTAGCTTTCACAGTCAATTTCTATTTCCTGCCTCTCTTAAATGTATGGACATGAACTTAATCTTACACCGGGGTTGATAAAATTTTCGTCTATCGAAATAGACTATTCCCCCATATGAGTGAATTTTGGATTTTATTGTTTACCATATATATATATATATATATATATATATATATATATATATATATATATATATATATATATATATATGAATTGATTCATATTGCCCTTTTACAGATATACTCTATCTGAAATTTTTAAATATACAGGGTAATTGAAAAAGATCCCCTATTTTATGCATGGCGTACTTTTCAGTCTAACTATAATTTTTACAAGACGGAAGAGTCGATCATACATGAAATAGATAGTTTCTTTTCAGTCACCCTATACATACATGCATACATACATATATATATATATATATATATATATATATATATATATATATATATATATATATATATATACATATATATATATATATATATAGGCATGAGACTATAATGTAAGTATGGAATCAAATCATTTTAATCAAGCCTGTCTGGATAGAAATAGTGATGAATAATGACTTCTTAGTCGGTAGGTTGATCATTAAACAAACGGGTCTACAAAAGGCCATTAAGTGAGTGAGGTATGATTGAATCAACGTTGATCAGACAGGATTCAATGGATGACGTCTTCGGAAAAATCTAATCAAAGGTCAGTAGATCAATAATGTTCAGGAATTACATGACAAACTTGCCTTAAGAACATGATACAGACGTAAGTGGTCAACACGTACCTACTCACTCAATAATTTACATACTCAAACTAGAGGAAAATTATAAATATAATACAGCGTCGGCCATATATGATTAAACACATACCGCTTTTTACAGATATTTAATTTTCTTCGAAATGAGACATACCAAAATAGTATTACTTCTAGATGAATAATCAACACGCATAGCACCAGGTATTATTTAGGACCAAATAGCACAGATTTGAACATTTTTTGCCAATAATATATATAAGTTACCGCCAGAAATCGCATACACACCTATAAACATTTTCCTTTAAGGATAAAGTTTACTGTGACCGCCTTAATTTTCTATTATTGCTTATATTCTTCACAATAATTTTCATTGAGTTAACGCAGACAGTAAAATGTTTTCCACTCCGAGATTATGTATTCCTTCTAATTACTCTTGTTATATTGTCATTGTTCTACTTTCTGTTTCAGAACATTCCACAATTTCGCAATTGGCTTTAGATTTCGTGACGTGTTAGGCCGATCGAATAGATTTTAACTTTTGCTTCTTCAGAAAGCTTTCTTTTTCAACGGAGATATTTCAGCGGAGATATTTGAAACTCTGCCTTTCAAGAAGAACTGAGTGAGTAAAAGCAATTTATGCTTCTTTCAGAACATTGCAGTAGGCTTTAGTATTTATAATTCCATTGATGAAATTTAGCTAAACAGAGACATGCCATTTTTACCATTATTCTTAACTGTTGATTTTGGACGACGCTGTGTTGAATACACAGACTTAGAGAATTTAATATTTGCAAGCCATATACTGAAAATCTCTCTACATCTAAGTAATACACTTGAATCAACAGAAATATGCTCCAACTGAAAAATACTGCGAGAATATATGCGTAATTAGGATGTTTTAAGCAAAATGAATGAAACTGTTCCTGACAATCAAAAATATTCATTGGACATTTCTGGGAGATATAATGATAAAAATGCCGGGAGAATGTGACATTCGCAGGACTTATTAAAGATAAGTAAGTGTCCCTTAAAGATGTGAGCTCCTATTCCGTATAATTCTGAGTAATTTTTGTTTTTACCATCTCTTGCAGTTCCCATTAGCTTGTCTGGTAGAAAACGTTCTGCCTCATTGTCCATCTAGCCTTCGATATGTCCCGTGAATTCCAATTCTTCCAGGCTTTCATTCGCCATTGCGTCTCCCAGAATAGTCATCCGTTTCTGATTTTATGTATTTTATTTGTTGTATTTTCCTTAATACTTCCTCGTCGCTTACACGCTCTGTCTATATATTCTCAGTATCTTTCTGTAGAACCACAATACTGTTTTCTCAAGTCTTCTCTTTAACGTTTAAACCAAGAATGATGTATCAGTATGTCACTGTTGAATAATTATCAATGGATGAAGATCGATCGATCAAATATGATTATATGAAAGAATAATAAATCATGTCTCATCAGTCAATGTTTTATGCGAAATGAAAAATGTTAAAATAAAGATTGAATGATCTGAGTCAATAGAAGGAAAACCTGCAGAAGATCGCAGATAACTCGTGATTTATTAATAATTGATTGAGTTAGTGAATGCGATATTTACAGGCTTCGTTTAGTATGACCCAAGGTCAAATCGGAAGGAATGGGATAAAAAAAGATTTTCTTGTGACTGTTTCTTAAGAGGAAAGTTTGCCTGCTCTGAAAATATGCATTTTCAATTCAGCTTGACCGGTACCAGGAGAAAAATCAGTCTAAACAGCGACTTCGGTCCATGGCTGTCTAGGATATCTTTTTATATTAGAAGAAAATAGTGTATGAAAAAACATAAGTTTTCTTTTTTACAATAAAATGTGAAGCGGCAAAATTTCAGCGTTGAAAAAAAAGCACAAATTTGCATTTAATAGGGTTTTTTTATATGAATCCTTAAAATATTTAATGACGAAGAATGTAAAAAGAATACATTTATAACGAATGCAATGCCCACTGCGATGACATACACCCAATAAAAAAGGACGATACTAAAATTGTATGTATGATATTCGATTATAGAAAATCTTATATTAAATTAATGAAAATTCAATTGCAAATGCACTGCAACACTGCTATATATATTAGGCATCTGTCAGTTTCGGGAGAATATAAGGCCTATTCGGTTGGGTAGTTAATACTTTTTTCAGGCGCCTACTCAGAAGTTTCCCCAACACTCACAGAAGCAACCTGTGGCTTATGTGGCCATATGCTGAGGAAACCCGAGGTACAGTTTCCGTGAAAGAATAATAATATGCTTAGATCTGCAGTTGAACATGGTCAGTGCACCAAAACTGTTGTTCAAAATGACTTTTGACTGCATGCTGGAACAACTATCGACGGCTTCCAAACAGTTTCGACAACACGCTTTTATTCACAAGACTTGAGATAACCCGTGGTTTCAGAGAACTAGAAACTGTAACCTTCTAAATACTTGGCCACGTGCTCATATCTATATTAGAGATATTTAGTTAGAAAACGTATTTTAGATTAATAAAAATACATTTTCAAATATATTGTATCATTATCAACTATATATATATATATATATATATATATATATATATATATATATATATATATATATATATATAATCACATTTAACGTTATTTTTAGTGGACATTCATATTTGAGTATACTCTCTGTTTATTTGACGAGGAGCTGCGTTTATTTATTTATTAAACAGCAGTATATTTATTCATTTTCACCTACTGGCCAGAATGCTTGAAAAATCTTAAAGAAAAATTGCACGCTGCGTCTGGGATCAAGGCTGCGCGCCTTAGGGAGCGACCAAATTCTTCTCCTTACCGACTTGACTACGATGAGCGATCGCTCTAGCGTAAACAATTTCGTGCTTTTAAGCCAAATTTCTCCCGTCATAGATCTCACGAAGTTTTTCATATCTTCACACAGTTTCGTATCCGAACGCTGATAGAAAATTTCAGTCCGGTAATAAATAATTATACTGTTTAATAAATAAACAGAAGGCTACACAAATATGAGTATCCACTAAAAATAAAGTTTAAAGTGATAAAAATCCATCGGATTAATAGAAATCTATTCTGATATATATATATATATATATATATATATATATATATATATATATATATATATATATATATATATATATATATATATATATATATGTCTCAGAATAGATTTAAATATATATATATATATATATATATATATATATATACACACACACATACATATATATTACGCGAATCATTCATACGAAAAGCAGATAATGATGTTAATGATATGGCAAGAATCACTCTCGCAAACAATTTTTAATAATAAAATACATTAACCTCGAATCCGTTAATGAATGGTATGATCCTTGTTTATAAATTCCGGTTTTATCAGGTCTTTTTTTACTACTAGCTTAGCTTTCAATCGTTTCATACGATCATCCTCAGGTAGGGAAATAGGTAAGTTTTTTACATCCATGTAATAATAGGACATCGAAAGATAAAGTGTAATCCGAAAGAATATATATATTTTACATACAAATACAAAATTAGATTGCATCTGTTTTTATGGATGCATTTGCCGACAAATATTTCTTTTAGTCGGGTGTTGCCAATGATATTAATGAATACGCCTGACCCCAAAAGCTACTTCAAAGCAATGATTAACTATACAAGAGAAGTAATGGTCTATCTCTCTGTTATATCCCAAAGTTTGGTACATGCCGTTTCGCTTATTTAAAATTAAAATAAAATGGATCGTTTAGCAGAGCTTAGATAATCAATAGAGTCCATAATTGACACTAAATCAACATTTTGTATCGTTAGTTTCAAAATTTAAAAAACACCCCTGTTTTCTCTTCCTGCAAATTCAGATCGAACACTTGCAAATCTTATTTTTTGATAACGTATTGTGCGCATAATATTTGAAAAGTAAATCACTAATCTGAAACTGTCGAACCGTTAAATTTTGTTTGCGTTACTGGTATGCTGAGTCTTTTTTTATGCTATTTGTGACTAGTAGATTAGCAGAAATGGTGAAGTAAAACTTAACGGGCAAACTTTATGTAACTTTATGAGTGACTGGTTTGTTTTTCCATGATATTTAAAGCCATGAAGTATTTTAGAATGTAAGAATTTATTAGAAATAATGATAATTAACTGATAAAAGTCCAGCTAATTAACTCATAACTGGGCGAAAGATGGATGGATTCATTTTCCAAGGGTACTTGTGCATAAATGAATATAACCAACCCGAATGTAATTTGAACTCTGCTCTACGATATCCAATTCCCAGTCGTTTTCCATTAGAAAGCCCGCACACCAAGGCTTACAGTACCTGGTATTCGCAAGCAGTCACCCACCTAGGTACTGACTAGGCTCAGCGTTGTTCAACTTCGGTGATCGTACGAGGACCGGTGTTTCGGCATGATATGGCCTTAAGCCAGAAATCTACTTTAGTATAATTCCAATAGAAGACATAAAATCTGAGATTTGTATTGACTTCTCAAATTACTCATTTTTCTACAATTCTTGTTGCACTTAGATTCTCAATGTATTCATTATAATCAGCGCGATTACTATTATCAGTTGTTACAAGTAGTAGCAGTTATAAGAGTAACAATAGTAAAAAAACAAAGAATAAAATGCCTTATAACTGAAGTTATAATGTATGCTATTAGTTACTAAGTTACTGCTGTATTTACCATTACATGAGTAAAACTTTTGGAAGTTTCGTATATCAAGAATAGAAGACCGTAATAATATTACCAGCAAGCTTTAAACTCTTCCAGTTGGTTAAAAAATATAGATTATAACAATCAAGTATCGGAATCTTATCATAGACAAATATCTGAAAACTATTCACCCGTCTTTCGAGTGGTTGCCATGGGGAAGAAAATCGATATTCTCTTGCCTCCATTTCCATTCTCTATTCTTCTGTACTCTCCATATCCGCTTGTGGAAATATTAGCTAGCATTATTTCAAAGGAAATGCATAACTTTTTCCTATTAATTCTTTCATCATCTAAATTTATGCTTCCGGGTTCCCTTATCAACACATCATTATTTTCCTCTCATGGTTGTACATGTGATCCTATTTTTTGGCTCATGAATTTCGAACTTTTACTACGAGATAATTAGCACATAAGGATAATATTGTAATTTCCTTTTATTTAATTCTCCACTTGATTACAGCGGCCATTTGCCACGCTACCATTTCAAAAAGCTGGGAATCCATGCCCTATTGGCAGTCCTCTTCAGTTTTCTCGTAAATTTCTGAATTCTTGTATAGGTTTTCATGATGTTTCTACGATGTTTTAGCAATCATTTCAAGCCTTTTCTTATCTTGTTGATACTTTAGGAATTCTAGATCATGCTTTCCATGTCACTTGAAATGTGTGGTCAATTCTCAGAATGGAATTTGAATATCTTTAAAGGTTTCCGAATATACGGCCCCAACTTCCCTGCGTGATGCAACAGCTTTTGTGTTGAGCACTTTCGTGAAATTTAAACAGTTTTAAAAGAAAACAAATTTCGCAATTTGACTGTAATGACAGGTGGCTAATATTTTGTTTCCTGGACAAGGATTTAAAAATAAATTTGGTTTGTTAACTTCTTTGAGATCACGCCCGCGCGCACACACACACACACACACACACACACACACACACACATACGCATATTCCCACACGCACACACACACATACAGATACACAGTATTCTTTTATATATAAGTAGCAGCATGGTCCGGCGTTGCCCGTGGTTGATTCAAAAATCGTACGACTCATACAGCAATCGCTATCACTTGACTGAAAATATTTTTCCCTTCATTATATTTAAAGGAGTGCCCTTTGCCGCGCTGATGTTGCTACATGCCTTACTTCTTGCCTATCTCACACTGCGAATTTTTTCTAAGCTATAAATGAACACAGAACGATCAGCTTTAAAAAAGGAATCGTAACTGGAAAAACCGAATGAAAAAAGAATGTTAACAACAAATACTTTTTCCTACCCAACCCAGTTCTGCGGAATCAGAATCAACGTTGAGTTTAAGCAAGCGAATGAGCCAATTGGAGTAAAGTGCCATGCAGATTTAAATTTTTCCCACTTGTGTCAAATCCAGCTATCGATTTTTTTGCATGCTAGCAGGCTAGTTAACATTCGTGGCAGACAGCTATAGGCTCTCACTCTGACCAGTAGAAAATGGCCGCAAACTACATGAAAACTGCCGTAGAAGCATGAAAAATTCGATTATTTCCACTATCGATGGAAGTTGGGAAATTCAAAGTCGATCATAGCCTTTTCAGTAACTTCGAACATGTGCATGTAAATTTTGGTGCAAATTCGTCGAAAATTGCGACCTTGCATTCGTTACACACACACACACAAACACACACACACACACACACACACACACACACACACCCTGCCTTTTATAGATAGAGATTCTAAAAAGCATCGTTTCAGAAAGACAAATCAAAATTCTTATTACTGTAAAGCATATATATATATATATATATATGAAGAGTAGACAAAATGATGTTAATGAAACTTTAATAATTAACGTTTTTCAAAAAATGACGACCAGTAATTTAAAATCTGCTTGCACACATACTTAGCATATTTTTTGTATATTAGTGCAACATATCTTGAGAAAAAAACGCCACAAATAAAATCTAAAATAAGATTAAAAATTTCAGGTAAAAGGCAAAAGATCACAAAAGAGATACGCAAACAAGCTGTTAGTTTGAGCAAATATTGTTTTGAAAAGATGCCTTTGATTTTGATCCCCTATAAACAGATAAATACAAGACAATGCAACTGGACATAGTCAATTCAAAAACGCCAATCGACACCCTATTCACAAAGATCAAAAACATTTTTTCAAACTCAGATCTTTAATTATTTCAATCTTCTAATTCTCAGTGATGTCCTAAATGCAACACCTATTATCGGTGAAATTATCATCTTCAATTTTTTAGAAAAGTCCTTATTTTTTTTAAATTATCATGCACTTCCAATTTACCTGATTTGTTTATTAAAAGGGTGATATTCAGGATTCGATAAATCTAACTATTTTGAAATAAGATAATCTAGCTTAAATACGCTGGTCAGTGTATATCAATTTTTCGAAGAAATTTACTTAGTCTAGAAGCTAATGTAAGGATGAATTATGATAAAATCCAATCGGATATTATTGCCGAGAAGATTTTACAGTTTTCCGATTTTAATTTTCTAATGCATCTAATATCTTAAGTTAATGACTGAATAAGTTCCATGTGAGTTGCATGACATAGTAGTAGCAGTAGTAATAGTAGGTAATATCCTCTCCAAGTTTTCGATGATTCGGCCAGGTGATGCAGGTCATATCTCCGTTCCTACCTGCAGTTTAGTGACATAACACTCTCCTCAGCACACGAGCTGTTTTATGAATCACTGCTATCGATGCACTCCTAATGATGTCACGGATCTCAGTCATAAACATTTCTGGAAATAGTCCCGTGTGCGCCAACCACAAAAGGGACAATTTGAGATGTTGCTTAAAATAATTGTCTGATGTGCTCTACATAGTCTTGTAATATCTGTATTTTCACGTTACGTATCAAAAGGTAACGCAACCTCTATTAGGATAGACGATCTGCCGGTGCTTCAGTATATTATTCACGATAAGCAAATTTAGACTACATATTTGGATTGTGGGGGTGCTTGGAATCACAAAATCTCATAGTAACTAGTATCTTTTCTTTTCAAGAACAGCCATTGATTTAATATTATTATTATTATTATTATTATTATTATTATTATTATTATTATTTCTTCCTTGGATTTCTGTTGTATATGCATTTCCTTCAGGGTCCCAATCAGAGACCTAATATCAGAAATGGCTTCATTAAAAACAAAAAACAAACAAAAATAAAATAAAATCACACACTCTTTATGTAGATAAAACTATTCGTAATCTGTGAGCTGTAGTTGTGAGTACAATTTTTGTATATATTCCAGGTATAGGTTACCAGAAATCACTTCAAGGAGTCAACCGGAACATTTCCCAATCAATTTGCGGCTCCAAATATAACTGGAATTATTGATGTTTTCATGTACCACATCTTTAAGATTCCGTTTTCAAGGTCCTTATTGTTATTACTAGTGTCAGAACTACCGGCAAGGAATGTATTATAAGTAATATGTATTATATAGCTCGTTATTAACATTAATAATTGAACAGTATACAGTTTATAAACACCTCAGGAAAGATATCCGTAATTTATCCGTATTGTGTGCGTGTTGTGTGCGCGTTTTGTGACACACATTGGGTGTTCTTGAGAGTCAAATTGGCTGAGAAATTAGAATCTCATCGCTAGTGATAGTCGATCCCACAATCCAAGACACCTCGAAGAAACGTAACTTTATATGAAGCTTCAAGCTTAAATAAAAGATAAACCTCGTCCAAGTTTTGTCTTACATATATTTATCTCCTCTCTCTATCTCTTTTTATTTCCCCTCTCTCTATCTCTTTCCTTCCTTCTCTCGTTACTGTGGTGTATCTGTTTCTTTCCGTGGTTACTTTCTATCACTCTTTCCACGCTGATCGTAGATCGCGGAGAGAGGGAAAGAAGAGCGTTTGTCAGTGCAATAGCTTTTTGTTTGAATAAGGTCATGACTTCTGTACGTCACGTGTCAAAATTTTGCACACTGCCCCTCAATTGTTAGACAAATATATATATATATATATATATATATATATATATATATATATATATATATATATATATATATATATATATATATCTGTGTGTGTGCGTGTGTGCGTGTGTGCGTGTGTGTGTGTGGCATATTATATTTAAGGGTTATTGTTGTTATTATTATTATTGTTGTTGTTGTTGTATTTTGCTTTCAATTTAGTAAAATCCCTTCCCGGTTCATCACTCGAAACCTAGAGTAAACCAATTAAGTATATATATGGATTCTGTTTGCTCAAATTCTGAAGTGATACTTGATTGGTTTGCTCTTTAAAAAACCGACAATTTATTTTGTGTACTGAACACTCTTTTACCAATATCGAAATATACCGAGTTTTCAAATATAAAAGTATAGATAATTCATTAAAACCTTAAGGATTAATTTCACGTCGTGTGTCTTTTTTGAAACATGAAAATTAATAAAAATTAAATAATCTTTCGATGTAGTATCTTAAGAAAAGTCTTACAAATGCTAAACTCCAAAGGTTATTCCCTATATTTTGACTAGCGATCCAGTCAATTTAAGTAGTTGCATTCTGTCTTTGTATCGATAGAACTCTCTTGAATAGATGAGCTTTCGACAAAGTGCAATTTTTAAAAGGTATTTTTGTAAACAGTGACGAGCAGGGACTTTGTTAATGTTTTTGTGTCTACAGTTTTTGTTCGTACCTAGGGAGCCAATTATATTAAGCGTTTTTTTCTTCAATTTCATGATATTTACATTGATTTATTTTGTCATATTTTTTTAGCTGATGGCAGTTTCGTATCTATAGAAAGGCAATTTTACTTTTAGTCTTTAATTACAGTATCTTGTATATTTTAGTTTTCAGTTTTCTGGGTGATGTCTATGACATATTTCCTCATGTGGTACAAATGTAATACTGACATGTCCAGTTAATGTATTGACTAGTCTTATCAAGGTAAATTTTCTATTCCTTCGGTATCATAAGTGAATAGTCAGACAATAGTCACACTGTCGTCTCGTTGGTATTATTATTATTGAGTGAGAGACGTGAATGCTAACAAACCGATGTTGTGGCACAAATATAGAAAGTCTAATAAACCCATCTAGACACTCAATCTCCAAAACAATATCAGATGTACGCATCAGGAGCAAATTTATACGATATGATGTCACGTTTTTATAAAAGTAAAAAACAAAAACAGCGCATATGAGAGTCAATAAGAATCATCTTCGAATCGAGTAACCCACTTCATTCAGGCGGTTTCAGATAGAGCGTATTTCCAACTATCTAGATGGGAGACCCATGTCGCCTTGTCTACCACATCTTTCAAACACTTTAAATAAAATCCTTTCGATACCAAACGGTGATAGATTCCCACAACAGAAGTAGGTTCTAGGAAGATTTGCTGTAAACATTTTTACTGTAGGAAAACTCGCGTCGGGAATTTTCGCCGTAGAAAACTTTGCCGTATAAGATTGCAGTACAGATCTCCATAACCAACATGCACCCACATTTGTTGAAATTAATTGCGCATTTGAAAAAAGAGAGACATTAGCAAAGAAGAAAAATATCTATTTAGATGCAGTACAGATGATGAAAATATATATTGCTATCAACGCAAGTCTTCAGCGGAGAATGCTTCATTACAGTCCAACGAAAGAAAACACATTATTTACGAAGCATTGCTTGGAATTTGCACACATTTTAAATTATTTCTTTGTTAATTTGATATATTTTTAGTCTTTTATTTTTTAAATAAATGCTTGCCTTTTAATTTCTTTTCTGATGTTTAACACTGTGTTAAAGACATCCATATATACTTGATAACAAGGTATTTTGCATATTAAATTGAACATTACTTAAAAGGAGACGTTCACGGTATTGGTATCGAAAAAATGAGGCGAAATTGTCTAACGGCAAAAATCATATACGACGAAGTTTCCTACGGCGAAAGTTCCTGAAGAGAGCTTCCCTACGGCAGAAATTTCTACGGCGAATGTTCCGAATACAACTGAAATGTACAGTGTGCCAGCTCCAAATGTGACAGCCCCAAATACTTAAGGCCAAGCAACTGACAAGCAAATCCGTGATACAGAACGCGATAATTATTGTGACTTGTCTTAATTCCCGAAGACAAACCTGTTTGTATTAAGTTCTCCAATCAATTAATATCAGAAACATCCCTATTGCATCGTTAAATATTTTGAGTAACAGAGGGCCAACATGTGACAACGAAATCCGAAGACGCATTGAAATAGCAAAAGATTATCTCCAAAATCTAAGCAAGGGATTAATAACACAGGAAAATTCCGTTAGAAACAAGGAAAATACTGATGAACTTCTAGATAATATTAGTCCACCTGTATAACAATAATGCCGGATAATCTCATAGATGAAGTAACAGAGATGCAGTTCTACAGAAGGATACTGATAATAGCAAGAACTGAACATGTAATTAACAAGGAAGTTTTAAAGAAAATGGAAACTAAAAAGACGGTTGTACTTGGATTCAGAAAGAAACAGTTGGGATTTCCCGAAGTCATAGTGAAGAATTTGATGCGGCACTCACTGGATATATTGAAGGCAAGAGGGGTATAGGAAGAGCGAATAACCTAAGCTTGTGTAAATGGATAACAGAACAGATAGAGGGATGGATAATGTAAAATTTGCTAAGAGTTAAGATGTATGTAAAGACCCATGATCAGTCATATCCTAAAGAGACACGACATATTAACAAGTTCTTTGAATGGCTTTTGGTTCTCCCAATTCTACCAACGTCTAAGCAAAACTTTGCACAATTTTACAAGCACTGGAAAAATAATGACAACTATCTTTATTTTTTTATTTCAAATTTAAGTTATTTATCAAAGTGAGTTTTTAGTTTCTTTCAATTTGTTATCTTGATTTGAGAGAACAACCTTCTCGACTATCTGACAAATCTTGTAGATCACGACTTCTAGTCTTGACTGGTTGTCAGGTTGTATTAGAATAAGTCCTTGTCATAGGAGATCAATTCTACTTTCCCGTCTAATCAATTTTTGTACTCTTTCTGAGAAACGATGCTTCTGATGTCACTGTCGTTGTTTTTACTTCATCACAACAAAATCATTTGGTTATTATTAGTTAAAAACTTGATTGATCTTATCAGACGCTTAGTTTTATCTATTTCCCATATATAAATATATATATATATATATATATATGATGAAATATATTCTTAAAGCGTGCTCTATTTATGGGATAAAGCGCTCAATATCAGAGATAGAGTGTGTGTAAATATAAAAGTGAACATAGAAGTCAACACTTAGAGGCAACAGTCTGTTTCATGCTAGATGCAATCATCAGGTTCACTGACGATTGCATCTAGCATGAAACAGACTGTCGCCTCTAAGTGTTGACTTCTATGTTCACTTTTATATTCATATATATATATATATATATGCAACCCTTCCTTTAGACATCAGGCCGAAAAATGTTCTTGTTTGTGGAGTAATAAAATAATTAAATTTGGCCAGAAAACGGGAAATATATACATACATATATATATATATATATATATATATATATATATATATATATATATATGTATGTATATATATATATATATATATATATATATATATATATATATATATATATATATATATATATATATGTTACAGGTTATAGGTTACATGCTTCCACCAAAACGAATTTAATTGAAACAAAATCTGAAGTACAACAAACACCTGTTTTCTCATCGTTTTAACTTTTATAATCAACCGACACTGACTGGAAGAGAAGATATACTAAGATTTAATATTAGAAGGGAAAGTGATATTATTATAAATTATGATACTCGACGGAACCAAGAGGTCGGTCCGAAGAATTTTTAAGTAGACGTATGCATGGTTGTATACAAAAGAAATAACCTAAAGGGACAGTTACATGTGTGGGAGGTAAAAATCAAACAGGTTCTGAAATACAAACTACAAATTGTGTGACATCGAAATCAAAAGGAGTATAGGCATAGAGAAAGAGGTCATCGGAAACGGAGCGTGGTGTTAGGTACGTAAAAACTTCCTTTGAATATAAGAAAAAGTGCTAAATACTTGTGTAATGGCTAATCTTTTGTATGGCAGTGAATCCTGGACAATTTCCTGACAGACGCAAAAAGAGACCTGAAACGACAGAGATGTGATCTCATCGAGAAAAGGATGAGAATATCATAAGAGAGAATAAGTTTCAAGAAATATAAATATTTGCAAGCATTCGAACACCACTGACATTTGTTAACATATACTTCAATGATTTAACGCTTACAATACATTGAAAGCTAAACAAGCAGCGACTGAACATAATTGACGAGGTTGGGGAATGAGCTAAAAAGTAACACAACGACAAAAAGGTGCTTAATGGGCAATAGTTATTTAATATCAACAAAAGTTACTTCCACATAAGTTTTGAAAGAGAGAGAATGTGAAGATGCATGCAAAGAGTTAAAGTAGAGCAGAAACACAAGATAATAGTTGATCCTAGTTCATCAACACCAGTGTCTTTTAGAAGGGTCCAGCTACATCACATCATTTTCATAATCAAACGTGTTAATGTTACATAATGGTACATAACAGAAACATTAACACGAGTGTAGATTAAAGTAACACATTTGTCATCTACTAAATGCAGAATAATACATATTTAAATTATAGTTGATTTCCCATATAATATATACAAGAGAAGATTGAAAAGTATTCAGCTAACCAAGTCGCCATTTTTCAGGCAGGGCATTGGTATCTGCAAAAACGCGAAACTGTTATTGCTTATTGATAGCAAAGTTCAATTTCTACATTCGAAGCCACCGTGATGTGGTGGAGTGTTAAATGAATATTAGTCTGGAACCACAGGCGGCTATCCCGACTGGCATTACTATTAGCCTGCGTCTGAAGCATCCCTAAAGGACATTTTGTACAAATTCCAAACCCCACATTAAACTCGATCTTGTATCACATTTTGTACGACGCTGGTGTACAAATGATTACTATCTCTAACATCCGCATCTGACATCGTCAGCCAATACAGTAATACAGGAAATGTTACTTTCGGAGTGATATGTACACACATCACGCATGCACACACACAAACACGCGCACACATACACACACAGACACAAACGAGGGATGCTCCGAAAGAGATGCTCCCATTCATTTTCGCAGAATGTATACCAGATGCAGTGAGCACTATAATACCGTTGAAGACAATTTTTTCAGCTACAAAGCACTATTTATCTGCATTTTCACCAGCAAGTGACTATTCACGCTGACCGTTTGCCGTTGAAACTACTTAAAATAATTATCTATGGTCTATTTATGCTGACACCCACGTTTTGTTCTCTGTAAATGTTCAACAAACGTCTATGATTGCCAATGTGTGGTGCTTTTCGCATAAAAGAATTTAATGCTTCATATGTATGTTCATGTCTGACGATAACTTCAACTCGCTATGCGTAAAAAGGAAGTCAAGCAGAGTTGCACATTTCTTCATTAAGATAAATGTGTCTTTCACTATGATGGGTAACTGTGGTTGAATGGTGAAGCACGCTAGGCCTAAAATTGATTCCCCAAATTGAAAAGGGAATACAAGTTTGAGTCCTTAAGAAACGCACATGTTTATTAGAAACTTTAGATCAATGGCAATTTCCCTGCTTAAAAAATAATAGATTAAATCTGCTCAACACACATGTTCACAATTTTAAAGTAATAATATATATATATATATATATATATATATATATATATCAGTGAATGCTGAGATCAAAACCAAGCGGTGACAATCTATTTCATACTTAAACGCATTCTTTAAGCCATCCATATATATTTTTATCATAGGAGTAGATGTTTGCCCAAAGTCCAGTTCACACTCCTATCCGGTTACAGGAATAATGGTTTAAACCTTGTTTCATATTTAGGATTGAGTTTCCGGTTCATTCTAAAGTATTCCTATTCTCTTTCTCTCGGGTAGCCCCTTGAGTCTTAGTGGTATTATCACCTTGCTTAAGGTGAAGTGATAAATTTGTAACTATGTTCTTGTAGCTGCCGGTGGTAGTGCATGCATACATATTTTTATACCGATAGCGATTACATGTACAATAAATTTTAGTTGATAGGTGCTTCAAAATTCTTCGCCAAAGCAGGAACATATTGTTTGCTCAATGCTGGTGTCTAATCATTTGGTCAGATTTGGGGAATTTGATCAGTTTATGGAATTTTCAGCATTCCCTCATATATTGTCTTTACTTCTATGCGCTTTATCCCTTCAGGACATGGGCCATCATGACTTTTCAAAACGTCCTATCTTTTGGGGTTCCTTAGCAGTTTTTATCATTTTGCTAAGCCTCCCACACCACCTGCTCCGCCATCTTCACACAAGCTCGTCGGGTAGGTGACTCTCTTGCCCTCAATATGCCCTGTGAAGGTTAAATTTTCCAAACCTTCCTTCCTCATTGTGTCAAAGAAATTTAAGCTGTCTCTTTCTGATTCTACGTTTTCTCATAGCAGTGCACTCATTGCCCGGGAAGTGACATCAGTGCAGATTTGAAGCTACTTGGACACTTGAGGTCACGTCGAAGGACCGATCATCTGCAGTTGGGTGCAGCTGTGGACGCCTGCTGGTGTTAAATGTGGAGAAGGAGAGAGAAACATACAATCGGAGGAATGGAATTGGGCAGCGTTTTGATTGGCTGAGTTTCATACGGAGTGCTTATTTAAAGAACGGGTCGAACTAAACCTGTTTCTTCACTGTCTCTTTACCCCACGGGATAGCGTAGAGACATAATGTGTTGCGTATCTTAGTTTCTAGCAGACCACATGACACATGAAAGCAACAAAGCATACAAACGCTAGTACTACTAACAAATCAACAAGAAAATTTTCTCCAATGTAAATACTTCAATATCTTCCATAAAATTAATTATGTATGTTTGAATGAAGATATGCTGCCTAGCATATCTTCATTCAAACATTGTCTTTCCAGTTGTTTAATCAGTCTCTTGGTGTTAAAATGAAAGTCAATAAGGAAAGCGCAGTAGTTCTTTTTTTAACTTCATAACTACATTTCATAACCACAATAGATAAACATAAAAATATAAAATAACTATAGCAGAGCGCGTTCGGGCGTGTTTTTAAAAACTGACTATCACAATGGAATGCAGATTTTTATCGCAGTTACAATAAGATTGCCTTTTTAATTTAACCCTGAAGATGATCTTGGGAAAAGTCGAAAGTAACTAGGTTGAAGAAAACTACGGCACTTTCCTTGAAAACTGACTAAACAACTGGAAATGATCAGTATAAGAATAAGTAGCCCCAATATGTCTATATGATTCAATTAAACATGTTTGAATAAGAATTAAATAATTAATTAATTAATTAAGCTACATCACTTCTAATAGTAGCAACAACTAAAATGAATATCACATATATCTCAAAGAGAAAATAATGACAATCACTGTGTTAACTTTACACACTGCATTAAACGAAAGATTAGGAAGGAAACTCACATCAGTACTATAAATGATAACAGATCATGGACACGAGAAACTTATTTCCTTGGAAAAACTGTTTAAAGAGAAAGATTTCATAAATTTCAAACGGCAGTAATGAATGCTGAGTCAATGAATGCTCAGTGTTTCCTTGAAAAGAAACCTATTCTCTCCATTACTCTTACCGCTTTTTATAATTCCTATTAACTTTGCTAAGGCAATAAAATGTTAATATATGTACAATATTGTTTGTAATTTCATATTTATCTATCTCGTCTTTCACATAAGTATATAATCGCTCACATAATACGTCTAAAAAAAACGGCCACACCGGAAATCACCGGGGAGCCACTGCGAAGATATTAAAAAGTTGAAACAATGAAACAATACCAAACCAGTGCTCCTACTTTGTCATAATCTAAAGATCATGTGAGAGAGAAATCAGTGATATGTAAATCATCGTCCATTTAATCAACAATATCATCTAAAAACGTTTCCTTCGCTTTATGAGAGTTAAACAAACGCTGCATCTGTATTAATAGCTGTCATAGTAAAAGCAGTTAGGCTGTAACAGATCTAATCACGTGTAATGTGAATGGCAGTGATCTGAGAAGATTATTAGTGGTATCAGCAATAATAAAAGCGGCCAAGAAAGAGAGCTGTGCGCCATTATTCTGTTCTGTAGACGTTCCACTGAATGAGGTGGTTGCCGACTGTAGCGATGCCGATTGAACTAACGCTCCGTCGAATTTGGATGTGTAATCGATAGCAACTTAACAGGATGATGTAACGGAAAACTTCACGTGCCATCATCCTTTAGCTGAATTTTCCCAAAAATAGAGTTGTTGTCCTTGTACACAAAGCCATGGATCTGCAAGTTGATCCGTTCGTCTAGATCACATGTCGGGGATATCATGTACACTACCCAAAAAATAGCTTGTAATTCTTATGCCTTTCAGTTGAATAGACGTAATTTTAAAAGAAATTTAGTAAAAACAAATATTCAATAAATATTACTCTAGCCACATTACAATCTTATGATTGAATATGAAAGTTGATACTATAAGAATGTGAGAAACTGGATCAACATCTTTCATAATATGAAGATTAGAATCTTTAGATTCTCATATGCAGCTGTTTAAGTAAGACATGTAACCAATAGATAGATAGATAGATAGATAGATAGATGTCAGTTATGTTATAAAAGTATAGCACTTGCACGGTACCATGGGAAAAAGTGTCGCCAAATTATTACTTTGGATATGGTCTTAAATCTTTCTTTTTACAGTGATCAATGTTATTTTTCATCTTATATCCTGTTTGATTACTAAGATTTTATTATTTATATCGCGATGTAAGTATTGGAAAGTGAGGACGTGATTCACAGAAAATGAAAAGTAATTATTTCATAAAGTAATTGACAGTTAACTATCAAACAGAACAATGAACATGTCATTGTGAGGTCATAATATTTATTGAATATAATTATTGTATTCAAGTAATATATATATATATATATATATATATATATATATATATATATATATATATATATATATGGACAGAGAGAGATAAATAGATAGATCCATATATATATATATATATATATATATATATATATATATATATATATATATATATATAAAAGTGAACATTGAAGTCAACACTTATATTGATTTTGACTGCAACTTGATATTGATTTCTCCATCATTTTTCATTCCTAAAGATCATGAGGTCTTCTGCTCAATTAATGATTTTGAAATGAAAAAAATCAATGTTAAATTTTTATTCCGTCTAACCATCCGAATTTTTTGTGATAAAAATGTTATTGTAAAACTTGGCTCAATCTGACGAAGCTATATATATATACATATATTTATATATATATATATATATATATATATATATATATATATATATATATATATATATATATATATATGAGTCAGTGGTGCCTTGTGGATAATCCATTCTGGCGGTTATTTTTGCGGCAGTGGGATCCCATATATATAAATAGTCGAGAAAAATCCAACACTCGCAACCTGACGATTGCGCCCATCATGGAATGTTCACTTTTATATTTATAATAACATACGTTTTATCTCTGATATTATCCCATAAATATAGCACACTTTAAAACTATATTTCTTCATATATATATATGTGTGTGTGTGTGTGTGTGTGTGTATGTGTGTGTATAGAATATAAATTTTACATCATAGCCCTCCACATCTTCCTAGCCTTTGTAGCTCTTAATAAGTTTTATTTTTTTGTTATTTCTCCCAAACCCTATTCTGCCATCAATATACTGAAGCCAATTAAGTTTGATACGCGTTGCTTTCACCTGTTCTTCTTTCCCTTTTTCCTTCCTGTAAGTAACAGATATTCCAAGCCTTCATTCCTCATTACGCTTCCCAGAAATTTCAACTGCCCCTTGCGGATGCTGAGCATAATTTCCTTTTTGTTTCCATTCTCTGCAAAACCTCGTCGTTTTACACATGTTCGACCAACGGTATCCTTAGTATCCTTCTGTACATTTCTGTTGCTTCGAGTGTCTTCTTCATGTTTGAGGATACTGCCCATCATTCTCTGCCATACGTGAGGAAAGATCTCAAATAACAGTCCAGTACTCTTTCCTTTGATTCCCACGAAATTCTCCTGTCTCTTAATACTCTATTTGTCTTTGAGAATGCGACTTTGGCCATCCCAATACGTCTTCATTTCTAGAACACTCCCCACATATTTAAATTTCTGTACCATTTTTTAAAAAAATAGTTAAAAATCAGTTATTTATAACTAGCTTAAAAGCCGCATTCAGAAAGAACTTTCCACCTAACTCTTGCCGCGGTGTGCTAATTGGGCCTCCGGCCCAAACCTAAAGAGACCTCTTGTCCAGCTTAGAAAACAGCAATGATAATTTTGAAGAAATAACCTTAAATTTCTCAATTTACTCCATGGAACTTCAAAACACCACTTTAACTCTTATTTCGGGCTATATGTCCAATTCCGGCCAAAAGACCGATTTGGACCGAAACACAGGTTTGGGAGGAATTTCCAATTCAAGGTGAATTTTGAGTTTTTCAAATCACAAGTTCTGTGTAACTTCAAAATCTCACTTTCCGAAAACTCTCAATTTAACTCTGATTCCTTGGTATTTTGAAGAAATAGAATTGATTTCCTCAATTCCAAAAGTTTTGCAGATATTTCAAACTGAATTTAAAACAAAAAAACAATTATTTCAGAAAGTTTTTGTGTTACTTTCATTCAATATAAATTAATAACTTTTAAAATCATTAATTGTTTTTAGTTATTTTAAAATTTGAATTTTTAACTTTTCCCACCTCATCCGGACTCAAATCCCAATACTGGATGTTCAAGCACCGGATGAAGGGCAGATTTTCATCCCGGAATCATCCTGATTTCTAAAAAGGTATAATATATCTATGTACAGCAAGTGTGGTTTAATTTAGATGGTTTTCAGACACAAGAACAGGCAGAGCGCATTTGCTGTTTATTTATTTAGAAGTTTATTTTTATTTTTTTTAACATTGAGAAATTAGAACTTTCTAGCAATATGATTTAATTATTAAATCATGGTTGGTCACAAAGTGAATGAAGAAGAGCTGTGCCTGTAAAGTCGTTAATGATGTGTAGTCTGTCCAAGTGCTCATTCACCCATGGGTGACAAGTTATTTATTTTCTCAATATTTGGTGAGTGGGATAAGGGCTTGCCAATGGATTGATGCCTTTAACAAATGTGGTACCAAAATTAGACATTAACAGCGTCAGCTGGAATTCGAACATTTTCACCCAGTGTGTTTTCTCGGAGTCGCCTTGAATCTCGCACGAAATCGAATCACTCTCTTTTCCTCCGTGTTCCATATGTAAGAAGAGAGGTCTGCCTGAAAAGATTTTCCCAAAATCTGCCACTTTGCAGAACAGACTCCTATGGGTTGTTCTGTCATCACTTTAAACTTGACTATTTTAAATCAAGGGACAATCATTATTTTTCCTCCTTATCCTCCTAATCTCTCATTTTTTTCTAACACATTCTATTCTATTCATTCACGCACCTCACCGTTTTGTTGCTAATAATACTTTAACTTGAGTAGGTTTCGAGCAATTTGGGGAGTGGGGGTAACTTTACTATAATTAATAATATCTGATCACTCAAAGCAACTCATTATGTTAGAACTTCACTCCCCGCCTCAAGATTTTCAACACTGTTCAATCACTAAAGTATAAAACATTATTATCTTGAATTAAATTTTTTAACCACATATAGAAACCCATTTCTGGTGGGGGGGGCTACTGTCTGAGATAAATCTACTCAATTTTCGATTACGAACTCAATCAATCAATGCAGTTGAAGATTTCACTTCAAATGTGCTCAGCAAACTTAATCTATTAAATGTCCAGTAATCAGAAGACGCAGGGCACAACACATTTTTGGTATTATTTTTTTCATGACTTCCACATACTTTTTATAATCGAATATCTATTATACGGATATGGGCAAGCGACCGATACCCCTCCGATCCATTTCGAGTTACGCCATGGTCGATTTGTCAAAAAAGACGATCTCAGCATGAGTTTGATTGAGTGATTTGCTTTCCTGGCTTGACAACCTTTTGTAGGTTATTTAAAGCCAGAAAATATTTCTTAGACTGTAAGAATTGTTGGGAGATAATATTAATTTACTTTTACAAATGGTACTTACTAACCCATAGCCGGGAGTAGGTGGATTCGTACCCTCTCCAATGGTATTTGCGCGTAAGTGAATATAACGAGCCGGACTGGAACTGGAATTCGGCTTCCAGTTTCGTGCCGTTATCCACTACACCGCCCAAGCATCCAAATCTCTTTTATGTTTCTGTTTGAATTCTGAAATGTGAACTACGAAATCTTGTTACATTATTCATTATTGTACAGTCGATTTAGATAGCAATGTTATGCAAGTAAGCGGTATAAGTTTTATATGACTTAAAACAGGCTCATTTTAAACTTCATTTTCATGTAGTGCCACTTAGACCTTAGTGACTTACGGAAGTCGAGACGTAACATGACAATGAAAAATATAAACATAATAATTCTGTATATCTTTGATCAAAGATTTCTTTGTGCTTGTTGAAGAAGTAAATGTTAACTATTTTCATATGTTATTGGTCTTAACCTCGTAATGTCGGTTCTCTGTCACTTTCCTATAAATATTTTCATAGCAGTTCTTCTGACTATAGCTCGAGTTTACGTATTAATTAGACTGGCAGCGAGGTCTCATCATTTTACAATTTACATGACTTGATGTAACCGTAAATTCTATGCTAATAATTTTTCTCTCTCTCTCTCTTCTCGCTTGAGGAAATCTCTTCCAGCCTCTTGCTTTCCGTCAAATTTTATTTACAAAATTTTAATTTCAATATCAGTCGTTATTTTCTGTTGCATTAACCCATGTTCAGTCATTGTTCCATCTCATTAAATAATATTTTTATTTTTCTCATCTTCTTGTACACTAAGTAACCTCTTGTTCTTAGCGGCTTTATAACCTTACTTGGTGTTAAATTATTTAAAAAAATGCGTTGATCCCGTAAGTAGCACTACGCACATGACAAACTTCTATGACTTGAGGCTTATAATTAAGGGAAATAGTTACCGACCATCAAAGAGGATGGAGAATTATAAAGTAAGAAATAGCAATCGCTTCTAATTTGTCTTTGCTTCTGCTATATCTTATCCCAACATGAAAAAAAATATCTTCGATCGGAAATCGGCTCGACTCGCCAGCGGTCGATAAGACGGCACGAGGCAACGGCACGTGCTGTCTGTTGGCCTATTTGTCAGAATATGTAAATGCATATCCTATTCGCTTATTATCTTCAAATTTAGGATTCACAACAAACCGATAGCATTTTGCCAAATACCTTCTCTAATTTCCTGTTATTCACGTGTATCTGGACGCATAATTCTATCTTGTTATGTATTGTTTTCTAGTTGCATTCATTCATCGGTAGGACGGAGTTAGCGTTTGTAAATGTTGGCTTATCAAGACGCACGTTTTTGCCAGCGGATAACTACAAATAGAATATGTGTGTCTGAATCCATGGCGTTCGGCTTTGAAGATTGGAATATGAGTTATGCTACACGCCTTGGGGGAGGAGGTAAATACGAATGGAAATCTGTACAGTTCGACTGGCAGTTTAGAGATAAAAAACAGAGAAAATCTGAATGCAACAATTTGCTGGGAAAATTGGATGTAATTACAGCTATTTTCAATATTTTGGTCTCTGGAAATTAGGGAAGTGAAATGGCACTGTACCAATAAGAAGCAACTTTCACCAGGTACGATTTAGCAAAGTTTTCATTCTTGGCTATAAATCATCAGTTTTTATTTACCTTTCTCACAGAGGAAATGTTGGCATGAACATGATATCAAAAAAATATTACATTGGCAGATTTTTTTTTTTTTCTTTTTTTTTTACCTGGCCATTTTTATCTCGAACATCATTGTGATTTCACATTTGGTTTTGGAATTTTTATTTAAATAATTTATTTTCGTATAAAGAAAATTCATAAAATAATCAGTTTATATAATTAGTTTGCTGTGGCGTGCTTGCATGGTTTTTATGTAATTTTACAACCAATTAAATGGGACCCACAGGCACATAACGTGAACAGAAGCTTAGTAATTAGACTCCATTGTGTGAGTTTCTTTATTGAGTTACACTTGCATTCATCGTGAATATGTTTTGTGTCACACTTAGACATTCATCAGCCGAGTAAATGAATGACACCTTGATATAAAAAAAACTTTGTACTAGGCACTTTCAAAACTGGACATAAAATTACAGCTCCGTAAAGGGCGATCCTTAACGGTGTCGGTTAAGCACCGTTTCAAAATATCTGACCGAGTGAGTAAATATCAGAATTCTTTGTAAAGAGAATACAATCCCTTAGCTGGAGTAAAAAAAGTTTCATTTTTGTCAGGTTCTCTTTTGTTATACCATTCTCTCCTAAAATCAAGTTTTTCCTCTTATGCTCTATTTATAATTCATAACTGACTTTGCAAAATTCAATATGCAAAATATATAATTTGTTACTGAATTCACAATAACAATTTAATTTTACCATACTCGCTTAATTTTCACAACTATCTCCTAAATATAATTCCTTTGGATGGAATGTTCTATCGTATCAGTACCTTACACTTGAGCAAATAATGGTGACAATTCATGAAAGAACTAAAATTATAGCCGCTAAGTGATTCTCTACGAGGGGACAATTTAAGCTAATATTTTCCTCATTTGGATGTTATTCACGTTTAAACTCTACTACTAATTTGAACAGTTTCAAGTAGTGAATACTGCCGCTAATCCAGCATCACCTGCCTGCTCCAGTGGTCTCGCGAGTACGCTCAGGTGTCCGAGGAAACACATTTATGCATGCCGGCTACGTGACATATCATGGAGACTTTGAAGTATTGGAGTTCTTACGTCTCCATATTTATCCATGGGCATTCCAATGGGTTCTGTGACAAAGTTATTGTTGTTTGATGTAGTCGAAGGGAATTAAGTGAGGTCTTCATGCTTTTCTATGTATTTTCAATAGGATTTAAGTCCTGCGAACATGTGGACAATAGTTTCTGAAAATTAGCTTAGTGTTCCTGAAATTAATTTTGAGTCACCTTGCTGGAACAAAACATCCCCACCGGAGAACATGGAGTAATACAAAATGTATATGTATGCCGCACCTATCCAGACAGAACCAACTGTCATTGATAAGCTTTACAAACATCGATTCTATAAAATCGTTAGGAATTTACTTAAAACGTTGCTGATTATCTCTATTTTTTGTAATCGTCTCATTTTAAGAAAGGTGATAAAGCAACTAACACTCATGGGCTTACCGGGAATGAAAAAAAACTTATGACGTGATGTCATAACTTTTTCTCATTTTTCTTCCAGGATTCAAAGAGTAGATGACGATTGAAGTTGCATTTAAATATTTGAAGATCACTGTTGACCGGAAATCAAGAAGCCAGAAGAGAGTTCAACAGTGTGAAGTCTGAAAGAAGAGACAGTTGTCATCGAAGTTATTACCATATCTAGCAATTTCAACAGTGAAATAATTAAACCTAGCTATCAATCAACTATTGTGCTTAATTTCTTGAGGTCGAAATTTCAAATAGGGAAGCTGATTAGAATTGGTACCATGAAAATATTTATAGAAAAGATACAGGGAAATTACGTTACGGTGGTGGAAAAGTGACTGAAGCCGAGACACCAGGTCTGACACTCAAGATTCTTCTTTGACAAGTATCTCTCGATAGACAGAAGAAGCACCAAACCAGATGTGATGTCAATAGTCGTTTCACGGACGAATAGTAGTCTTATTAATGTGCATGAAAAATTTTCTACCACGTCACAGTGAAGTAACATTCCTAGTAACATTCCCAGCGATTGATTCAATATAATCGTTCCATTTCATGTCAGTGGATCCTCATTATGTCTCCTCCACGTACAAACTAGAACGCCTGTGCGTAAATGCTGGAGACGAAACTAATCTAGTCAGATAACGTATAGTCGCTAGGTGATATGCTACTATAAATGCCGCGATGTCAATAATGGTACACTTGTTGGCCGACAACTCCATACCCATATGGAATATGTTATAAATTATGATGCTTGGAGTGTTAGATTAAGATGTAATTTGACGTAATTTACCCTTTGATTTTGTCATTTTGTCACTATCCTTTGACTCTTCTTTCATCTACTAATAGCTCTTGCAGTTTTCATTTGTCGCTGATGTCGGGACAAAATTTACATATGCTTCGTATATCCGTCCTATATTTTCCTGATACCGGCTGCCCAAGAAAAACCTAGAACAATTTCGGAGACTGCACGAATTAAATTGTCGTTTGAATAATTATTCCTCGATTAAACGATGCTTAATCTTTTCCGTGCCCCACTGTAGCCACAGCTATAATTTGTCCGAGTTGGCCGGTTCGCTTCTGACAAATTTAGCGAAAAGTGGATGTTATGTTTCGCACTTGTGTCGAATGAAATGCGCAAACATAGAATGCGATTTGGATATCGGTTATTAAGATTTGGGGCATCTGGATTGTTTCAAATGTCAGCCCAATTCTTTATCGCTTAGAATCTTCATTTTACAGTTAGTCTATCATTACTGTCTTACCAAAACGCTTTACTCGTTTATTTTAACCTTCTTTTCTTTAATTTAATTCCCAACGCCTTCCTCATTAGATAACAGATATTTTAGCTATTTACTAGGGTTTGGATTCTTTTCCACCTGCTATTTTCTTTTTATTTGTGTTTTTCGTCGTCTCTCAGTAAATGCGTGTTTGTGAACGATTTATTATTTAGTCCACAGTATTATTTTCGGATAGTCAACTGTTATTTCTGGCACAGTCATATTGCCGGGGTTCTAATATTATCACTTTTATTTTGTTTTTGCAAATATCCCCAATTCATTGTAAATAAATACTGGCGATATTTTAATTATGTTTATTTAATTGTAATTATTAATGTTACCCCTCTCCATAAATATTGTACATATGGATCATTTTTGGTGGTTAGTTAGATTTAATGATATGAGGGTGAGGATCACCCTTCTTCCAATTTAGGCCTTTTGACGCATTTTTTTACGAAATATAGGCATGGTGACGCATATTTTGTCGTATTCACAAATATTATATAGAAAGCAGGATATTTTGATATATGCAATTATCATCTGAAGCGATTGTTATGAATAATAAAGAGTGGTCTCCCCTTGTTTTTTTTTACTCTCCTCTTTGAGAGAGCTATTTCTGTTGACTGAGATTATAAAAGGACACTATACGCGAATCTTGTATTTTCATTTGAATAAGCTTTCTTAAAGTCTATATCTGCGTACTTTTGTCATTACAGCGATAATTCTAAAATATTTTGCGTTATTATTTTTTGGCGTGGACTATTCTTGGGAAATTACAAAAGATACTGGCGACAATTTGTAGCTGTTCAAAAAAATTAATGTTTTTTATTTTTTTACTGTAGGGTATGAAAGGATATTAATAATGAAATATTTCAATCATATTTATCAATTTCTGTATTTCTGTTAAATAAGATTCCTAAACTTTCAATTACAGTTCTATAATTAAAGAACGTTAGCAAATTTCACTATCATAAAAACCCTCGAGATATTTTGGCTTTTTCTCCAGAAAATCCTTTAGAAAGCAAATATTAAACCTGATAAATTATCGATTCGAAATCAATTGCGGTGTTTTCTCAAGCACTTCAGATTATAAATAGACGCATTTTGTAAAGTTTTCATTCTTTACAAGTCCCTGAGGCCGCTCGAGTTAGAGGGTTACCTTAGGATGAAATTTACGCAGATAGGAATTAAAGATAATGGTTAATGCTGGACTTGAACAGGTTAAGGTTTTAATGAACGGGATAATATCCTCTTGGGAGTCTGTTCCGGAGAGCACTATTTCGCGGGAAGAAGCTGTTCGAATGGAACTTATTTCTCCCCGATGAAATACCGAGGGAATTTTGGTAGTTTGCTACTATGTATCTCGCATGTCGTGCCTTTGCCTGAAGATTTGAATTGACAGGACCAGGAAATGTAGTAGATCTGAGCCCTTTTTAGCGTTAGAGCAGCGAGAGACTTGCCATATCCCGCCTTTGGGAGAGATGTTGGAGGGTGGAGAATAATTGGTCACTCACAAAATCTCGGACATGCATTTGGACACTATAAAGGCTGGTGAATGAGTTCTTGGCAGCTCCCGCACGAATATGACAACATTTACTCTATTTTCAGCCTGATCTGGTTCTTGTAGAGGATAGAAGGATTGGACACACTCTTTTATTAAAAGCATAAACAAAGAAGGATTACAATTTTAAGCAATTGCAATTTTTCCCATATTCGTTTGTCTAGAAACTTTAGCTTTGGAAAAATACATTGCAGAAAGCAATATTAAAAACAGCAGTTACATTTTCAACAACGGTGATTGAGTACACTTAGCACAAGCATAGGGTACATCAGGAGGGTTGTACTCTCTATTAATAGTTAACCATTCTAGCTCTCTGACCAACAAGCAATGTCAAGGTGTCAGCAATATTGCTATTAAGGAATAAAGATAAACACAAGTGATATTTCAAGGCTACAGATTATAGAATGCAATATACACATGACGTAATCCAAAATGTAAACTCCCCTAAGAAAATATGTTGTGATTAAGAATTCAAGAGTAAGACTTAAATAACTTTATTATTTATATTAGCATTATTTATTTTATTTAAGCCTAGTCATATTTAGTAGATTCTCAAGCCTTATACTTATTTCACGTTTAAAATATAACTAATAAAAATTAGAATTTAATTATCTTCTTGCTTCCCAGTCAAATTTGATCTTTAAAAATTTAAATAATATCAGTTGTTATCCTGTTTTCTGTTCTTTTATTATGCTCACATCTTAATAATGTGTTATCTTTCTCATATTCTTTCACACTCAATAACTCCTTGCATCTGAGTGGTTTTATTGCTTTCCTTAAGGTGAAATGATTAAAAAGGATGATTACAAAATCTCATGTTTATAAGGTTCATTTTAAACGTGTGTTCCAAATCGTATTCCGTGTCGATATGTTTTTATTTTTGCGCAGCAGAATTTACTATTTAAATTGAAAATATTTTTTACATCCGAAAAGTGGCTTAAATATCATTCCTAATTTTAACATCTTGATTCATTTTTATCATAGATAAACGTTTTTCAGTGGCCAAAGACCACAATTTGCCTTGACTATATTTAAATCAAAGTATATCTGCTTAATACAACTTTTTTTCTTTTCTACCGCATCAAATATTTAGTGTTTCTAGTGACAACGAAAGGGGTTAAATAAAAAAATCCGTTAACAATCGCCGAAGGCTTTCAGTTTATATTACTGCCCACGAAGCACAAACTTTATCACAATAATCATGAAAATCAGCTTCTTTGTGGATTTGATCAATTTCAGAAATCAAGCAAAGAAATTTATGATTCCAACAAAATCTTACTTAGCAGTCAGTTAGTCATTTATATGCCATGCGAGATACACGCTTAGGCGATCATGTATCGAAAGATAAATGACCGATGAGGTAGATTTTTTCAGTAGAAAAAAAAAACATTTTTAACTGCAGTACTAATCACCTCAAAATTTCAATAATAAAAACTCAGAATTATTTAAAATAATTTAAATTTAAAATCCACTTTCTTGCTAAGGTACAATGTTTTATTGGAACTTTCATTGTAAATAAATACTGGAAGGACACTTAAAATTGTTTCATCAGCAGCTATACATAAACATTATCCAAAAACATAGTCATCAATCTTCAAAATGGTCTGTAATGCTTGTGGCAAAGAAAATTACAACCATATTTTAGATTGGTACGCAGAACTCGGAGTTAAGTTTCCTTTCTTTAAGATCATGACTCAAATTACTTTTGAAATTGCTCTTGGCATGATCATTATATCTATTCGTCTAGTATTTTCTTTCCTCTACATTGATCAGGATGGACGCTTGGATGAGGTGTTAGAACTTTCGCTTTCTGACAATTCGATCCGGGTTTGAATCTCAGCGGCTTCAAACCAGACTACTAGTTGACTCAAGTTACACTGAACACTATGGGCGTATGGTCGAGTGGTTAGACCCTTCACTTTCTGACAGTGAGCGTGCGGCACCTTTTAGAAATTTGACCTAAGTCTTATAAATAAAATTAGTGTCACTGAACTGTTCGAATGTCGCCGATGACTGTGTTTGCACGAATTCATATGTTTGAAGGTACTAGTCTTGTTCTAAAACTGATCACGCCTGATGGTAAGCTCTCACCCAGAAATTCTAAATAAGGTACGCTCAGTATAAACGCCTTGTAGGCTTCGTTGGCGTTGAACAAACATAAATGTGCCTGAGCAGAAATCTGCAATAGAGATTGACTAGCAGTCCTGGCAGACGGATGTGCAGAGAAAACGTGTGTAGCCAGATATTAATGGCCAAAGCTTTAAAGCATTGCTTAAGGAGACTGGATCAAATTGCAACAAATAATGTTTAATGTACATTAGAAATGTGCGTTTTTGAGAAAACTGAATGATTTTATTATGAAATATATTTTTCTTTAAGCCATGTGTAATCTGAGCTCCTTCATTTACTTGTAATAACTATTTCACAGAGCTGCTTCAAAATGAAAGTGTAAAGATACGGAAACAACGTTCCCACTACTATAATTCTATGTCGCATATCTGATTTCACTTTTTCACTTTCAGAAAGTAAGTGTTCTTTACTATTTTTCCAGAATATGGTTATATTTTCATTTGTTTATAAAAACATTTTATGACTTTTTCTTGTATAACGTTTCCAGAAATTAGATTTACCCTTCAAAGTGTATATGATTACTAAAAGATGTACAAGTAGTTCAATGGTTAACGAGACAGCTCGAATAAGAGCCAAGTAGTTTACGTTCCCTTTCGCACAAATACCTTTGCGAAGGATATGCACAGATCTCTTCTCACGCAACTTGCTCTAAGTCAAATAGTAGAGCTGACTGGGCATTGTTGCCTTAAAGTAGAAACGAAAATTCTGAATTCAGAATCAGCCTGAAGAGAAATGGGTTCTTCAGCCTATCTTAGCCTAGACACACTACCTATGACTTAATGTGGTCAGTCTATGATCCCGGTGCATTAATGGGCACGTGATGATTATTAAATGGTTCGTTTATTAGTGGTTGCTAAAAATCTTGTCTAATTAACTGCTTTTTTGTTTCTTTTAATATTGTAGTTCTTCAAATCATTCTTCCTTTATGGATTACTTAGTTCATCTCATTTGCAGGAAAGCCAAGAAATGTTGAGTCTAAAGTGATGAAAAACTATACAAACCTTTTTTTTTTTTTTTTTTTTTTTGGTGGGGGGAGATGTACAATAGAATCTGCTTTGCTTTACAATGAAAGGAATTTAATGTGTCCGATCTGAAAAGAAGTCCATAGCCGTCCGCTTATTTATCTTTCGAGTGAAAAGAATGAAATGCTTCCCATTCTTTCACAAATACTGAATGGCTATATGTCTGATTTCTTTTTTTCGTTGTTTGTTTTTGTTTTCTACGTCGTCATATCATGCTCCTAGGTTTTACATGCAACACAATACTTTTGAAATCGAAAGTCATCTATTCTTTGTTTTTGGTTAATTGCTTTATTTTATTCTTGGAATTTCTATTTTGCGTTGCACAAAATTAACATATAATTTGGAATAAATTTTTTAAATCGTAACCAGAAATTATATTCGAAAGAACAAACTGTGTAAACTGAATAATTCTTGTGAAATATCCTAAAGCTGTTATTTCAAAAACTGCTTTGCAATATAATAATAAGGGTCACTGACATGGCGAAGATTCTAAAGAAAATTTTTTAAAAATTCTTTCTTTATTATTCTTTTTCACTGCTTTGCAATTGCCATTGTTCCCAAAATAGTTCCACCGTAAAAAGATAGTAAAATACGTCAATAAAAAATAGACAAAAAGCTGTGTCCCTTCGTAGAGCTTGCCTGCATAATTTCTTGTTTTTGTGACGACTTCATCAAAATTCAATAAAAATAAATTGTATTCCTGCAAACATTGTTATTAATCTGCCTTGCTCTTTTAGAATATCCGTTAGAATCAGAATTATTCTAAAAAGAAATGAGCTAATCAGACAAGTTGCTGCTTTCAAGTTCAAATGCACAAAGAGAAAATTTAAATTTGTATGCCAGATGTTCAAGAAGTGAAAATTATGAAAATAGTCATGTTTTAAAATATTCATGAAAGAGGCTTCATCATTTTGCGTTATTTTTTCTTGTATTTTTAATTGCATTATTTTGACGAGACAAAATAACAAGGTACTGGGAAGAAACACGTAATTTCATATAATATATATATATATATATATATCAATACTTCACTTCAAACAATATTTCATGTAATTCTCATTACAAAAAGTGGATGTTCTCACTGATATAAATAATTGTTATGAAAAAGATGTTTAACAGAACTCACCTAAGTCATTTCACATAAAACGAACACGTATCAACAAGAATTTCTTCAATGGCGTCGACGGTGAGAAAATAAATAACACAAGTAAACACCCTGAAATAAACAAAAACACTATCAATTTGTTTTACCTTATCTAGATGCACTCTTGTGATATACAAAAGGAAAAATCATTAAAAATATAATTCGACTGTATATATTACTTAATGATTCCAATAAAAAAAAAGTTATGATTTACTAAAAAGTGTTTAAAAGATATAAAGTAATTATTAATATTAAATCGGGACATCGAAAATCACTGCCATATAAAAGCAATGTTGTGTTTTATGAATTATCTTGTTCTTTTAGGAGAGTATGCCATCATCACCAACCCTGATTATATATATATATATATATAGAGAGAGAGAGAGAGAGGGACAGACAGACAGAGACAGAGGGTTATACAGAGAGAAAAGAGCGAGAGAGCTTGTGCAAAGAAATATATGCGCATAGAACAAATACCTCTGGCATATATATATATATATATATATATATATATATATATATATATATATTACGAAAAACACAATTAAGTGGAAATGCGTTTCTCTCCCAGTGTGGGTTTACATGTCCGATACTAAAGGACTGGAATCAATCTAATTTCACGACCGTATATCTTGGTGAGCTCTTCCTTTCGGATGATTAAGCAATACGCCCAAAACGAGGCTAGGCTTTTAAATGCAAATTCTTTAAGCAAAAATCTTCGAATATAGGTCAGCTGGAAAAATGAATGAAGTGGGAAGTTGTTCATACTCTACCTAGAATTAGACATTAATATCGAGAATAAAAGTAATGGGAGGAGATAGGAAATTGGTGAATAAACTGAAAGAGAATGGAGAAGAGTGGGGTTGAAGAAAATCGTTCGGATAATATTTCAAATTCAATCTGAAGTGTTGAAATTCTAATTTCCTGTCTTTCGAGACAATTATTATGAAGATGAATGACGAAAACCAGACGTTTGTAGAAATTCGGCATCTCTAATCGCTGCAGAAACCAACCGGAATTGGCCACGTGTTATTTAACACGTTTATCCGTCACCAAATTTATGGAGTTAAGACAAATGATAGCAAAATTACATTTCTACCATCCTCTCAAAACATTTCTCACTCATCAAGGATAAATTTCTCTTTGCTGCATTGCCAGGTGATTGCTAATACAGGACACTTTCAGCTGCTGACAGGTAAACAAAATAAGATTTAACAAAATATTATTAATTATATTTATAAAACTTTATGTAATACATCGAGCACTTCAGTTATTTTATGATTTTACGACATTTTGTAAATCAACTGAGGAAATTTACCAAGGCAAATGTAAATAGTTTTTCCTATTACTCCATTATTCATTTTGTTACGTCACAGATACGCTCTATCTGAAAATAATTTAAACATATAATAAACATCTTGTCGCTGATAAAACTGGTAAAATAATTATGCACCCCGACGTTCTATCTAAGTAACATTGGCATTATAGTTAATTTGATGCTGCGCATTCATCTGTACACACCCGCATATACGCATATGCATATATTTGTTTTAATCATTTCAGGCCAAGCAAGGCAATGAATCCACTAAGGCGTAAAGGTATTGCTGAGTGCTAGAAGAATCACTATTAAAGAAAAAGAATTATGAAGACAGTAGATAACGATTAACATTGCATTTAAATTTCTGACACACAATGTTGACTGGAAAGGAAGAACCCGGCCAGAGTTCCACAAGCGAGAAATGCTTTAAAAGAAACCTTTAGTATAGATTCAAGGTTATATCTAGCCATTTCAACTGTAAAATGATGAGATCTTGCCGCTGATCTAGTTTTTTTTTTCAAGTGTCATAGGTGATACACGCTTAAGCGATCATGTATCTTTCGACGAGGGAGATTTTTTCCTGCAGTAGATTTCCATTTCTTTCTGCGGTAGACCAGTTGCTATCCAAGGCTATAGAACCCGGTCTGTTCTGCTATTTACCCATAGCTGGGGGAGACGAAGTGGCTTCATATTTTTCCCTAAAGTATTAGTACGTAAGTGAATGTAATGGATTCGACTGGAATTCGAACTTGGCTCTTCGATTCCTCAATCCGAGCTGCTATCCATTACTTTCATACTGCGCTTAAATTTATAAAGTCTAGGTACCATAGAGGAAACTTCATTAGGCCAATCACATGAAGTTATCTATAGAAAAGGCACATTACGGCGGTGGGGTAGTGACTGAAGCTGAGATGCCAGGTCAGAACCAATAACATTGCAGATTCTTCTTTGAATTTTATCAAGAAACGTGTGTGTGTGTGTGTGTGTGTGTGTGTGTGTGTGTGTGTGTGTGTGTGTGTGTGTGTGTGTGTGTAGCATCTGATTATGTTATTTACATGGACGCGTGGCAGTGTTTAGAAAGTTTCCTTTCTGGACATGAGTTCCGAGTTCTCATGATCGATTTGTCAGGGTAGTGTATTCTTGTTAATATCTGCCTGGGGAGGCGATTCCAGCGCATGGTACCTTTGAAAAGTGCCTGAAAACCATACCACGGATAACGCAAGCCTTGTGAGTTAAATTGGGTAAACGTAAGACTTCGTTGATTGCACTAGCACGAAATAACAAATCATCTTGACCAAGACTTTGATCGTGCTGTCCTTGTTCAAAAAATTGATCACGCCATTCTCTCTCTCTCTCTCTCTCTCTCTCTCTCTCTCTCTCTCTCTCTCTCTCTCTCTCTCTCTCTCTCAGATCTGCTCAGTTTGCTTGGAGTATAAACCACATGTCGACACTTTCTAAACGCCCTAGCAGACGGGGTTCTCCCTCAGAATCCAGTAGTTGCTGGCCATTAATGAAATATAAATTCTATATAACAGACTGAAAAGTAGGTAATCCTATGACAAAATGCAAAAAAAATTATATGTAACGCGTTTCGTCCTCTATATCGTCTTCTTCAGATGAAATATTATTTTTGTTGAAGGATAATATACTGAGAGGGAACGAAAATATAAGCAAATGTCGGTTAAAAGCAAACTCGAAGAAACGCATAAGATGCAACATGAGAGTAACCGGAAATTTAAAATCAAAACTTAACGTTAAGCGTCAATGTATCTTAAGCATTTTCCTCGGTGTTTTAATTATAAGAATTGTGGGTTTATATTTCCGTCCTTTCCCCTTATATATACAGTCACTTGTATAAGTATTCACCCACGTTGAACTTTTACACATTTTGTAATGTTACTAACTTGAATTCAAATTGGCGTAAATGAACTTTTTTTCAATTTATTCAACACAAAATGTACAGTGTTTTGAAGGTACAAAAGATATTTTATTGTCACAAACGAAAATTAGGACAGCAAAGTAATCATCTTTTGGATGCCTAAGCATTAAACCCCACTGATAACTACCGTTTACTGCAATTTCAACTGCGCATCCTTTGGTATATATCTCTTCCAGCTTTGCACATCTAGAGACTGATATTTCCACCAAATTCTTCGTTCCAATATAGCTCAAGCTCGCTGGTATGGAAACCGTCTATGAATATCAATTTTCAAGTTTTTCCACAGATTCTCAATTGGATTTAGGTCTGGGTTTAACTAGGCCACTCTAACACATGTTTTGATCTAAACCCTGTCTGTATGTTTAGTGTCATTGTACTGCTAGAAACGGAAACACCACCGAATTCTCAAGTCTTTTGCAGACTGTAACATATTTTTCTTTCTTGATTCCCCTGTATTTGGTTCCATCCATATTCCCATAAACTCTGATCAGTTTCCCTGTTCCTGTTGAAGAAAGCATCTCCATAACATGACACTCATCGCTAGGTTTCCCAGCGGGTATGGTGTAATTAGGGTGGTGAACAGCGTTAGGCTTCCGCCACTCATATCGTTTTGCATTAAGGCCAAAATGTCCAATTTTGGTCTCATTTCCCATGTTTGCTCCGTCTCTCATATGGTTTGTGGCAAACTGCTAACGGGACATCTTATGGCTTTCTTTTAACAATGACATTCTTCACGTCCATCTTATATAAAGGCCAGATTTGTGGAGTGCACGGCTAATAATTGCCCTGTGGACAGATTCTCCCACCCGAGATGTGGATCTTTGCAGCTCCTCCAGAGTTACCATGGGCCTCTTAGTTTCTTCACTGATTAATGCTCTCCTGGTGTGTGCAGAATTAAGGATCGTAACTCATTTCACATTCTTTTCTGTACTCAAAAGATATCGTCATAATCAGGTAGACTCTCTTTCCTAATTATCTGACTTGTGAAGACACTTGGTTGCACCGAATGTTACTTAGGTGTTTCAAAGTAAATTTGGGAAATACATATGAACTCGATATTTTTCAGATTTTTATTTGTAAACAATTATGAAATCTATGTAATATTCGCTCCGACTCCAAACTAATACACTTTTTATGCTGATCCATTACATAAAATTCCCTAAAATAAATTTAAATTTGTAGTTTCTACTTGACAAAATAAAAGCGTAATTTAATATGAAGAAGTCCTTTTGAAGGATGAAATGTGTTACTGGGTATCTGCTTCCATTTTGTCATTCAAATATCCATCCATGCTAGAATGTAAATGTCAAGAGTACGACCGCATTATAAATCAGTTTTCTTCGACCATCGTGGTTCTTGTGCCCTGGTAGAGATCCGCATTTCAATCAGCATGTGGTGCATGTGTTTACCATTAAAGACATGTCTGTATGTCATCTTGAAATTCGACTTGATGACTTTTATTAAAGATAATGCAGGTCAAACCTTGCTGAAAATTGATGATTTTTCCCTCATTTTTAAGTTTGTTTTCTTAAGGGAATCTTTTAAACAGTCTTTTTAAAGCTTGTGGGAAGATGTCCACTCTGGTGTAATGGATAATGGTTCGGAATGAGAAATCGGAGAGCAGAGTTCATGTTCGTTACATTCACTTCTGTGCAAATCCTTTGGAAAGGTGTGGATGTATCTCTTCTGCACAAGCTATTTGTTGAATAGCAGGTTAGATCGGCTCCTATAGCCTTGATTGGAAACAATCTACCAGACAAAGAAACGACAGCCTACTGCAAGAAACCTTCTGTCTTGTCACTCATGAATAAAGAGACATGTATTCCCAAATGTGTATCGTGTATGGTAATTGTATTGACGTAACGCTTGTATGATTTGCATTGAAAGCACTTGCCAATCACAAGTTTCCCGTAGACATATTGCATGGTCTCTGTGTCGATATTTTATGATCAGGGATCCAGTACTTGATTTACCTTCCCGTTGAGATACGTCAGTGTCGAGTGTGAAAAATATACAAATCTTCATAAGCGATGTATCGGAAATATCGATCATGGAAACGCACGAGATGCTTTTATGTGAGTTACACTCATCGTCCAAGTTTCAGAAACATACAACAAAGCTGTAAGTACATACATTTTAAAAAGGAATAAATTTCCTAAATATATATTTTGAATCTGTTTTATGTAAACTTGTTTACCATAGCCAACTAAAATATATAAATGTATAATTTACATCGCAGTATTCCAACAATTCAATTCTAAATGAATAGCATCAAAAGAATGGCTCTGGTTTGACAAACGTTTTCGGCCATGTAAAATCCAGGGAAGAGAGGATAAAAACAGAGAATATAATTGTTTATAAATGAGGTTTTGCATCCTAAAACGTACCCAAGTGCTGAATGTGGGAGAAATCACCGGCTAGGCATGTTCAAATATTTTAATAATGATCACCCAATACAAGGCTCAAGAACAATTCATGGCAGAAGGTTACTGAATGTAGTGTGCGATAGGAACGCAAGATGAGAAAATAGAAATTAAAGATTACAATTATATCTAGGATAGATAACGATTGACTGTAGATTTGAAAAGATTAAGATTGTAGCGTTCAGGAAAGTATTCACGCAGGAGTTTATTCCACAAACTAGCAGCTCTTGGGAAGAAGCTGTTTGAGTGGGACTTTCTTCGGACCAGAACATAGTGATTTAGAGTAAGTCAACACAGTGAACGTGGCAAGTCGGGGTTTAGCTGTAATGTGCGTAGTGACAGAGTATCGATAGGCTTGCAACGCTGCATCTGCTGCATTGAAAATGTCTTCACCTACGATGACACGTAAACGATCTTCAACTCTGCCAGGTATGGAATGTGGGGTAGCTGCAGCCTAGAGATAGCAGCAATACTCCATTTTTGATCTGATCTGTTAATGTTAAAATTGCACAGATTAAGAAACCAAAAACAATGCCTCAATTACAATATGACAGATTACACATTTACAAACGAACATATGCAACTACAATTAAAAAGAAATATAATACATTGAACCAGGACAGAAACTATTATAAGAGAAGCACTAGTTAACAGGAAGCCATACCAAAAGAAGAAAGACAGGTGAAAATTCTTGGCCTAAATAAAGAGAGACAACATATAATACATAGAATGATGGCAAACTATGTGATGATAATAAAAATAAAAGTAATAGGAGAAAGCAATAAATAGAGAAATAGCTGAATGAGAAACGTGCAGAAATCGAAACACATATATTGAGTAAGCATGGATAAAAAGATGAAAGAAATAGCAGGTAAGAAAACGTGCTATTCGGATAGTTGTATAACATCCAAGCAGAGAACAGACATAACGTAAAAAAAGAAAAGAGACTGCAAATATATGTAAGCTCCCACATGCCAACAGAAGAGAGAAACCTACAATACATAAAAAGGACCCGTAGTATTAAAATCTGAGGTCAGAACTTACATAAAGAATGGCAATGTAGAATGACCAGATGGGACTGGCAAAGAGATGAATACAGTATCAATGTTTACCAAAATGATGAATGAAATATGCCCGAAAACCTCAAAGAGCGCTGTTAAAGAAAACAGATACAAAGGAAAGCGTGCTGCATCACATCAATCAGCTTGATATCTAACATGAGTAATCATCAGTATTATAATAAATAGAATTAGTAGCAGAATTTGACTGCAAATAATGCAAGTTATTAGTCAAGTTACTGGAACAAGAACTGGCATATTCATGAATCTATAAAAGAGAGCACTACAAAGGCAGAAAATCTATGTTTGAGAGATTGTGTAAAGAAATTCGGTTAAATACAATATCGGAAGATTCCTGAAATATTAGTAAAGCTTGATGTACACGGAAAGTATATTAATGTAATCCGTAAAGTCTACTGAGAACAAACATGCGTGCAGCTGTTTTAGAGCTATATGTTTTCTTACCGAATTTACTTAACCGATACAAAGAAACAATTCTAAGAAGAAACGAAAACCCACTAAAATGTATTATCGGTGAAAATAAGCGTCACAAAATGTTACGAAAACTACTTCTTTTCATGTGCCATGCCCTTTCATGACGCAGGCGATCATGGCTCTCCACCTCCCTCTGTCCCTTGCAATTCTCAACAAGTACCTTCTACCTCCCCCAGACCACGTTTCTCATCCACTAGGTATGTCATGCGTTGTTTTCCCTTGTCTCTTTTTCCCTCTATTCGACCCGTGACTATCATATTCTCCAGACCCTCCGTCCTCATGATGTGTCCCAGAAACTTCAGCTGCCTCTTCCTGATGTTAAGTAGAAGCCTCCTCCTTGCTTGCATCTTCTCTAACACCTCATCATTGCTCACACGCTTGGTCCCTGATATCCTTAGCATCCTTCTGTAGAACCACATCTCCGTCGCCTCGAGTCTCTTCTTCATCTTTGAGGAAATCGTCCAACTTTCACTGCCGTAATTCGTATATTAAACAAAAGGAAAAGAGCTAAAGAGAGTAAGAAGGCGCTAACAACTTATGTCACGATGTTGGTCCTTTTCCCACCACCGTAACTTAGATCTTCCTGTGCCTTTCTATATTTTGGTTAATTTTTCTGACTAGTTTACCTTTACGGTTTCTTGAAATTAAGCGCAGTATGTAATTAGCAACTCGGTTTTATCATTTTATTGCTGAAAATTGTAAATTTTTATGCAAATGGTTTCTTCTCTCCCAATTCCAGCTTGAGGAACACTGTTCCGGTTTCTTTGTTTCTTTAAAAAATTTAATTGAACGTCATAGTCACCCTCGGCCTCCTTGAATCGCTTTTTTATTGTCCTCTCTCTACTCAACGTTTTTCTCAGTTTCTTAATGGCTTTATCGTTTTGTTTGAGTGAAATGATTAGTCTAGTTTTTCCTTCCGGCTGTGCTGTTAGGCGTCGCGGGACGACACAGTCGTCTGTCAGCGGCAAGGCGAGTGTCCTGGAGGAGAGATATCTCGTGGGCTTTGAGAGTGTCTACCACTGAGTCGCTCCAGCGTCTTCTTGGTCTGCCTCTCGATTCCCAGCCAGAGTACCTGAGGGTGTATGCTGATAGGGCTGGCTGGTTGATAGGCATACGACTGAGGTGTCCGAACCACTTGATCCTCTGTCGTTCAGTGTGCTGTATGATTGGTATTGCTCCTACCATGTCTCTTATTGCCTTATTCCTGATCTTGTCTCGCTTGGTCTTGTTCACTGCTTTTTTCAAGCATTTCATCTCACAAGTGATAAGTTTTCTCTCAAGGGTTTTTGTTAGACGCCATGTCTGTCACTTTTTTGTCAGCGTTGGTAGGAAAATGGCGTTGATGAGATTTGCCTTGGTGCTCATGGAAATGCTAGGATGTCTTAGAAGAGGAGAAGGTTGGTAAAGTGAAATGATTAAAAGATTGTAAGACTGCATGATTATCAGCAAAACGCACACACCAAGCTGTAAATTAAGTTTCGGGGACGTCAAAATCAAAAATGTGTAGAAATTTATCTATGTGAGTAGTGCTGTAAAAGGCGGTGGAGAGTGTGACATCTGAAAGTTCATATCAATAGACAAAAATGCTTTTCAGAAAGAGAGGAAATTATTAAGAGATCAGAAAATGTCCTTATAAACAAAGAGAAGAATCCTAAACAGTTATGTTCTTTTCTATATGGTAGTGAATATTGAACAATCACAGATAAAAACTCGAAGCTACAGCGATGGTGTTCTATATCTACAAATACTGAATCTTTGTATAGACAGAACAATGAGTAAAAAGGAAGATTTGAGGAAAATAGGAATTTCAAAGAACTTGCTTCAATCGTATTTTTTCGTTCTTTGGTATGTGGATGATTTTTTGTTGGAGTGACAGAATCACATGAGAGGAATCTAGGGAAAAAGTTATAAGAAAGATTTCACGGAAAAATGTCACAAGAAAAAGTCACAAAGTGGATAATGGTAGCACTGTTTCTGCGTTTCTTTAATAGACATTTTTTTATTCTAACATTAACCCCTAACACTAACTCTGAAGATAGCTTGAATAGTAGAAATCTCGGATATAAGTACTCTTGTGGATACATGGATTTAGTGAAAAATAATTTTTACGTCCGTGACAGGGTAATTATTGACAGTAATAAGCGTGTTTCTAAAATCTGCTACAATAGGTTCATATCTCCCAAACATGTCACTCGCAAGATCAAGTAACGGATACATCGTCAAAGTTTCAAAAAATGATATGAGGCAAAGTTTCAAAAGATATGAGGGATACCGGCGCTAAACCAAGGGAGAGGGCAACTTTTTCCCTCAGCCAATATGTACGCGGAAGAGCACCTTCAGTGTTAAACTGATCATGTGTCTCCTCATGCGAAGGTGAACAGATGAGTAAATACCAAATAGATGTTTCTAAGTTTACATCTGAGTGGATGTGCAGGTGGGGCAATGGATAGCTGTGCGGAATGAGATATCATAGAGACGAGTTCGAATTCCATTCGAGTTCGTTACATTCACTCATGCGCAAATAGCCTTGGGGAAATTAGGAATCCATCACCCCAGGTACGGGTTAAATAGTAATACGGGTATCATGGAAAAGTTATTGTTATTGTAACAAAAATATGTTAATGAAATATTCCCTCAAAAATGCAATTATTCTTACACTCCTGAAATATGTTTAGGCTTTAAATAACCTACAAAGAGTTGATGAAGCAAAAAATAAATCAATCAACCGTTTTTCTGTCTTGAGAATCACAGAGGTAAAAGGTAAGGAAACGATGAAACCTAAAGGTTTTCTGAAAATCCTTCTTAAGAAAGGAATCGTTTTTAAGACAGGTTTTTCATTTTTTCCTATGTATTTTCATGACATATTAGAAAGTAAAGAGTCAAAATCAAGTAGCGTAAATAAAAATCATATTTCACTCGTAAATGTTTCGATTCTTACATGTTAATTATTCATTCAAAATCTAATATTCGACTTTGTCATATTTTTTTGACAGCGTAAATCGAATCCAAGTTCAAATGTCACATTTCCGATTTTCATTGATTCCCTTGATAACATTGCAAAGATAGTATAAAATTTGTTTTAAAATTCAAATGAGTAATAAATTATTTTTCAAATACACGTGTAGAACCAAGGCTGAAGACAAGGAAACAATCTACGAGTGTAAGTCAAAAATTATCCGCATTTCGCTATTACATATCTTTAGATTTGTCACAATTCTTTCTGCTCAGGCGTGCTTATAGTTGGTACTAATGTGGTCACGTACATTTGTGTGGAATTATATATATGCGTTAGAATGTGTGCGCGAAAGCTTATAAATGTGCGTATGTATATAAGTGTGTTTATTTTTTCTATGCGTTTAGATATGGGATTGTGATTTTCTTCCTATAGCGAAAATATAAAATAAGGAGAAAATAAAAATATAAATCACATTTTATGAAATTGAAATCATTAGCAGGGAAAGAAACTCTTAACAATGAAGACAACTTTTGTCAGTAGATTTTTGTGCGGTTTTGTTTTCGAGAAATAAAGCATATTCATTAGACATTTGACACCAATTCCACTGATTCCATAGAGTTGACGAGAACAGTGGATCCCAACCTTTTTTTAACTCATGCCCACTTTGAACCCAGAATTTTTCTGCGGCCCATGAAATTAGTATTGTGTAAAAAATTATTTTCATTTTACATTAAATATATCCAATAAAGATACGGTGGAGTAATGGATACCGGCTCGGATTGGAGAATCGGAGAGCGGAGTTCGAATTCCAGTCGATTTCATTACATTCATTTACGTGCTAATACCCTTGGAAAAGATATAACTTCTCTTCTTCCAACCTCCAGCTATAGGTAAATAGCATGACAGATCGGGTTCTATGACCTGCAGAAAGAAATGAAAACCTACTGCGGAACTAATCTGTCTCGTCAGTCATGTATCGAAAGATACATGATCGCCTAATTGTGTATCACGCATGCAACATAACTGACTGATGTCCATTTATTGGACACGCACAATTTCACAAGCGTCTAAAATATTTCGCATCTCCAATGAAACGACTGTTTAATTTATCAATATTTACTTTTACAATTTTTCCTATATGTGGAACAAGGCAAAAATCTCTGGGGACTATTCAATAAATTTTTACCCATATATAAGCCCATTATAAATTATAAAATTTTTGTGGCCAACCTGAAATTTGCCATTGTCCATTTAGGCCATGTGGCCATAAGTTGGAAAATTCCGGACTAGAAGGCCGGATAATGAATGCAAATTCGCGATTTCAGGCGAGATTTAGTTGTTGACGTGGAGAAATACTTAGCTGGATAATTATTGAACCCCTCCATTCATAATAGAAGGTCAGCACTTTGATAAAAGCTTAAAAAATTAAAAGTTTAAAATTATTTCTCACTGTCATCTCTCCAGTCCTTCAAAGTTTATTTTCAGCGATATTGATCATGGATAAAGAAAGAGTTTCATATTTGACGTGAGAAATTATGAATAAGCTTTGATTATTTGAACTTTTTTTTTTTTTTTTAAGCGTATCACCCTAAGCAAGGCTGGTGGCCACTATCACGCATGGGGTTACAGAAAGGTTGGAGGAAGAGCAGATAGGAGTGGTAAAGGAAAGGATGTGGAGAAAGAGAAGGACGGAGAGTCGATCAAGGCAGGAGGGTTACAGAAGATATAGAGCGAGAGCAGATAGGAATGAAAGATGAAAGGAAGTGGAGAAGGGAAGTGGATAGATCAAGGCAACTGGAGATGACGATTGACGCTACACTTAAACCGTTGGAGATTGTCAGTAATAGGGAAGGGAGTTCCATAGGCGAGATGTGCGAGACATGAAGCTATTGGAGTAGAAGAGACGTCTACATCTAACAGTTCCAACGGTGAAGGGATGAGAACGTGATGCCAGCCTCGTAGGACGCTTAAATTCACGAGGCTTGGGGACAAGCGAAAGCAACTCCTCGGAGCAATTACCGTGGAAGTACTTGTAGAAAAGACAGAGCGATGCAACATCGCGTCTGTGAGAGAGCGACTGCAGACGAGATGACAGGTCAGGGCCAATCACATTGCATATCCGTCTCTGGAACTTATCAAGAACCCTGAGGCAACACGCAGGGGCCCCAGACCATAAATGGCAGCAATACTCCATGCAAGGGCGAATGGTAGACTTATAGACTTGGAGGATCGATTCCGGGGAGAAGAATTTCCTAGCTCGGCACAGGGAACCAACTTTTCTTGCGGTGGATGATGCAACTGACTCGATGTATTTGTTCCATTTCAGATCAGCGGACAGCGTGAGACCGAGCAGCCGCAGAGAGGAGCTCTCGAGAAGTTGGTGTCCAGACATTCTAATGGGATGCAGGGATGGGTCCTTGTGGTGTTTAATGGAGAGCAGTTTTGTTTTAGAGGCGTTAAAGTTGACCATCCATTTCTCTCCCCAGTCCACAACCGATTGGAGGTCCTTTTCAATTTGAGCTGCCAGGTTAATTTTGTCCGCCTCACTAGATTTGTGCTTGAGGCAGGAGTAAATAGTAGTGTCGTCAGCGTAGATACCGACTTGGGAGTCTATGGCGTTAGGAAGGTCGTTTATAAATATGAGGAACAGAGTAGGGCCAAGGATGGAGCCTTGAGGAACACCAGCGTTAGTGGGATAGGAGTTGGAGAAGAATCCACTGAGAACAACCTTCAAATACCGGTTTGATAGGAACGATTGAATTAGGTCAAACAATCGACCTGTGATACCATAACACCGGAGCTTGCGAAGGAGGCCGGCATGCCAAACCCTATCGAATGCTTTGGAGATGTCAAGGGCCACGGCACGGGCTTCGCCGTTATTATGGATAGCTTGGTAGACAAATTCTGTGATGGCCGTAAGCACATCGGCAGTAGACCGGGCAAAGCGGAAACCATACTGCTTGTCTGAGAGCAGATCGTGGGATATCAGGTGAGTAATCACTTCGGTGTTGATAATGGCCACGAAGACTTTGCCGAAGAGGGGAAGGAGACTGATAGGACGGTAATTAGAAGGGTTGGAGGGGTCGCCAGAGTTCTTAAAGACAGGAACAATGGTAGAGGACTTCCAGCAGTCACGAAAACAGGACTCCTTGAGGCAGCGGTTGTACAATTTAGAGAGGGCAGGTGCCAGTTCAGGTGCGCATTTCTTCAGGACAATGGCTGGTATTCCGTCGCCACCGGTAGCCTTGTGGAGATCTAAGTTAGAAATAATGCCCAGTACCGATGACGGGGTTATGTGCAAGCCGACCAGTAGGGCCTCAGTTCTGGGAGGGAAGTCGGGCAAGGGTACCCCAGTAGAGTCAAGCATAGAATTGGAAGAATACTTCCGAGCGAAGCATTCGGCCTTGTCGGCAGAGGTGGTCAGGACCTCAAACTGATTGAACAGTGGAGGAATGGAGGGTTTGTTACTATTCAGAACGCTCTTGCAGAGGCGCCAATAGTCCTTGGAGCCAAATTTGCGGGATGCAATACGTTCCTTCATCCGAGCTGCAAATAGTGACTTGGCATTGTCGAGGGTACGCTTACACTCATTGCGTGCAGAGGTAAATAGACGTCTGTTGGAGTCGGACATGTCACTACGAAAACGGTGGAAGAAGTGGTTCCTATGGGCAATGGCGGCTGAGCAAGCAGCTGTGAACCAGGGGGAGGAGCGCGGTTTGACCTTGAATTTCCTGGAGGGGATGAAAGCTTCGATACCGGCTTTGATCCAGGAAGAGAACTCAGAAGCACAATCATGAGTGGGGAGCTTAATTACAGCATGCCAGGGGACATCGCGGAGGAAGTCCCGAAACGAGTCCCAGTCAGCCCGTTGGTAGCAGAAAGTGGTTCTGGTGGTAGGAGGCTCTTTGCAGGGGGTGGGGCTGAAGGATATACTAACAGACACGACAGCATGATCGGAGTTACCGATAGGACAGAGCTGCGTGGCACTACAAGACTCAGGGATGGAGGTAAAACACAGGTCGAGGAGTGAGGCCTTACAGTCACGATTGTAGGAAAAACGCGTGGGGAAATCGATTATCTGGGTGAGGGATTGAAAGATTGAAAAGTTGAGAGTATGTATGCCAGCGAGGTCAGTGGTAGCGTTCTGTAGCCACTGGTTGTGATGGGCGTTAAAATCACCAAACACAAATATGTGAGTGTACGGATGGACACAGAGGGCCTGATCTATTCTGTCAGAAATGACATCGAGTATCCCGCAGTCCTGAGAGGATGGAGAGCGGTAGAGGAAGAAAAGATTACAGCATTGAGAAGAGATAGACGGAGACACAAGTAGGAATGATCCGGCGATTCGAGAGAGGTCTCTCTAGCCAGAGGGAGATGGTCCTTGACGTAGACACCCAGGCCATGCATGTGAGTAAGAGAGTCTTTTCTGAGGAGAGGGAGGTATCCAGGGATCGAGGAAGGGATAGAGGAGTCAAGATTGGTCTCACACAGGGCGATTATATCCGAGCACTTAACTATGAGGAAAGACTCAACGCTGCAGAAGTTGGTTCTAATGCCACGGATGTTAAAGGGGATATTTAGAGGTTTGGGTGATTTTTGGAAGGCTGGTTTAGGTTTGTATTTCTGTTTTTTGTTATTCATGTTGGTAATTGGTTTTGGAAAAAGAGAAGGCCTGAGTTAAAGGAAGCCGACGGTTGACACCCATGACGCGGACAGAGAGGGGGTTTGGCACAGCAAGATTCATAATGTGGCATCAGGGTCTGATTGTTGTAGATGTTATTGTAGAAACGTCGTTTTGGTCATGTACTTTCTAAACATCATTAGGTGTTCATTATATTGGGATACATTATGCGTTGATTATTGTGTTAGTTTTGTCACTGTGATGTCGGTTTTTGTTCTTTCCCGCTAAACCAAAATATATGGTTTTACTACATAATTCGAGGATTGAACTCACGCCCACGAGATAACAGCAACGCGCATATCTTGATCAATATATCTTTACTGAATATGAAATAAGCATAAGATAATTTGTATTTACTATTTTCTATCTAGATCAACACACAGACACACATGTATATATATATATATATATATATATATATATATATATATATATATATATATATATATATATATATATATATATATATATATGCGTGTATGTGTGTGTGTGTGAGAGAGAGAGAGAGGGTGCGCGTTTTTGCGTGTATGCGTCTATGTAGATAATTTGCTTCGTGTGTAAGACTTTTTCGAGATTATCCAAAAATTGTCCACACATAACTCTCTCCTCTGCACTTTAGTAAAGAAAAGAATGAAAATGGGCGATTTTTTAAAAAGCTCTTAATGTTTTTCTGTATCTCTTCTTTATAATTCTTAGTTCATGTTAATCGCGAGAAACGTCAGGTAAATTTTTTTTTATGATTCCTTATTTAAGCATATACACAAATACACACACACGTTTCTTTCTGTTTTTGGATCTGCGAAACGCATGGTCAAATCTAGTTTCAATTTAATGTTTTAATGTTCATATTTATTTAAAACTTTGGATTCTGTATCCTATTTTAAACACACACGTATATACATATATATATATATATATATATATATATATATATATATGTATATATATATGTATATATACGTGTTTTTTTTAAATAGGACATAGAATCCAAAGTCTTAAATAAATATGACAAATATGTACATACACACACACACGTACATACACACACACACACGTATGGCTTCCTGTTCTTTTTGTGGAGTTTTCGATCTAATATGCCCCAAAGGTGTTCAATAGGGTTAATATCCGGGGACTGACTTGGCCATGGAAGTTTATTATCCCATTTTGTCTCAACCAATGTTTTGTTGCTTGAGCAGTGTGATATGGAGCTCCATCTTCCATAAATAGGGAGTCAACTTTTCTCATTCTACTACTTGAGAATATTGGAAGGAGCCCTTTCTTTAATATAGAAACATATTTGGTTGAATTAATGTTTCCTTCACACTCCACGAACTCTGAGCGACCATCACTCCAAATTGCACCCCATGCCATTACTGAAAGGCCCCCATGTTTCACCGTTGGCTGCAGTCTTTTTAAATCAAACTCTTGACTACAAAGTCTCCATACCCATACTCGTCCACTGTCGGAAAATAATGCGAATATTGACTCATCAGAGAAAATGACAGTGGTCCAAAAGTGGTCCAAAAGGTCACATTTTTCTCCACCATCTCATGTGCCCAATCCTTTCTACGTTTGATATTGGCTGGACAGAGAAGTGGTTTCCTTCTCACAGCTCTGCCATAGTAGCCCAGCTTGTGAAGATACGTGACAGCTATTCTGGGACTGACATCAACTTGTGTTGCTATGTCAGAGGACTTGCAAAGTGGATCCTGTTCAACATTTCTTTTGACAAGACGCGTGGTTCTTTCAGAGGGCCCAGGGCGCCCTGGATGAGGTTTTGTGCACTTCTCGCCCTCTCTGGTGAATTGTATGATCACTCTATTGACAATAGAAAGGGGTATTGAAAGATTTTTAGATATTTTTCTTTGACTAAGATCACCTTCATGTTGGCCCACGATATGTCCTCGCTGAAATTCGAATAGGTCTGATGCTCCTTTGGTTCGTGGCATGTTCCAGTATTGTTATCTGAAATTTTAATCAAATAATCTAAGTTAATTTATCTTGATTATTAAAAAAAATCAGAAATAAAATTTATCTTGGTGTCTATTCAATTCTGTCATGTCTGTATATATATATATATATATATATATATATATATATATATATATATATATATATATAATCTTTTTTCTTTTATAAATCTCCCTTTTCGGCCCACTTTTAGTTTCAAATTAACACCAGATTAACACCTCATTCTTCATATAACCCCAATTTAGTGACATAAGGTTAATATCCGGATTTAATTTTATAAAACCTCTTCCCTTTAAGTCTAATACCTTCTACCCTCCCCTAACCACCGCTTTGGGCATTTCGTCTGACTAATTCCTGTACGAACTCTATACATCGGGGTTAAATAAGACTAACGTAATTCTCATCGCTTGAAATATATCTATCCCGCTCCGATATGAGATACTTTTGGATTTTGTTGTGTAATACTATTTATTGGCTCTGCTATAATAAATACATTGCGCTCTTTTTTGTGTATCACTTTTAATATTTTATATTACTACGATCCACTAGGATTATATACCAACTGATTTATTACCTTTACTATACATACATATATATATATATATATATATATATATATATATATATATACATATATACATATATATATATATATATATCCAGCAGTTTTTCATAAGTTAAATCTAACAATAACACACAGTCAGTATTAAAAATCGTTTTGCAATGATAAAAAGCTGGGTCCCAAGCTTTAACCTCTTACGCAGAACAGGCTTGTACTTCAGCTTGAATAATATATAGTGATATGAATAAAGGATTCACTTTAAATGTTTTCAAGAAAAAAAGTAATTATATAGTCACTGAGATTGACTGTGAAAGCGGTAAACGTACTTTTTATCCGGTCACATGATTGATTTAACTGTGTGAAGAAATTCTATTATATTCAGCTTCCCTTACTGACGCTAAGACAACATTCTCTTTCCCGGGGTTAATCTTATATAATACATTGATCAACGTCACGTTACACTGTTAATGCCATTCAAACAGAACACTGGGATTCGCCAAGCCCGGACTTTGTTTTGTGTTTGCATGTCATTCATAGACTTTACTTGAATGTGATTGCAAGCCTTTGTGTCCACTTTTTCTCTATAGCAAGACATTGATTGAGTTGGTGGTTTCGTCCGAAGGAATGCATTAACATCTACTCGTTATGCGAATACTGCCTTGGTGTTTCAATGCAATTGCTTATCGCCTCCAAGTATTTCGGTTATTTTTAATTTCATTGATCTTACAGCTAAAGAATAAAAGAAATTCACACTGCTACTTGAATACTCTTTGTGGTTTATAAGCGTGTAATCTTCCCATCCTTGCTATCAAATGTTATTTTATTGATAATCTAATCACGGAAAATTTTCAGACAGGTTTAAAATATTCAACAGAAATTTTCTCCGATTTCAAAACACGCCAAATTCTTTCTTTCAAGCATTTTCAAAAGCACCATAAATGTTTCTTTCATGTATGGTATTCCTTTAAAATGTGGGGCATCATGGCTTTCCATATATTCCTATTCTTTATTACTTTAATCAGTATTTGTCATCTTACTATCACTCCCAGTCCATAATCTGCCATTCATTTACGTATTTAGGATATTTATTCTGTCCTTCTTCCTTAAATATCTTGTGACTGTCATATTCTCTAAGCCATCTTTCATCATGATGTGCCCAAGAAGTTTTAATTGTCTTCTCATTCTTAGCATGTCTCCATTTCGTTTCTATTTTCTTCACTTGTTCCTTTCATACTCTGTCAGTATTTCCATGGACAATATTCTGACAAGCTGCATACATTATTTCCGTCAGGTATTCAGTAGGTATGGCGTAAAAAAATTAGCTCATATCTCGGACAAATGAGCAGGATTTGTTTCAACATACAATTACGAAATTATAAATACACTCATAAAAATAACAGTAATAATAAAAGACTGGAAATTATTATTTATTTATTTACCATTGTTTTATTTTTCCTCAAGTATCAAAATTGATCTCGTATTTGCATAAATTATTCTTCGACAAATACAAATCAAAAAAGTTGAATATCCTGAAGATATTTCAATCATGCCAAAAATATTTGTTGAATAAACAAATACATATATATATATATATATATATATATATATATATATATATATATATATATAAATAAAAGTAAAACAAAAACCGTTGATGGAACTTTACCCAGTAAAGTGCTCGAAGCCTCGATTACCTAGACTGAGCAAAAACGCTTTAAAATGTTAAATCCTATAAAATGTTGTCTCTAATCGTAACCCGAGTTTCATGGTCACGCGATCTTCAGACGACGGCTCGTTCAAGTCGTCTAAATATCGCCTGAGCGTGAAACTTGGGTTACGATTAGAGCCATCCTTTCATAGGTTTTAACATTATTAAGCGTGTATTGTATATATATATATATATATATATATATATATATATATATCTTAATATCGATTTATTTATTATTACGCTTCCAAAATATGTAAAAGTCACGAGACATTTTTCAGACAACATACACTAAGGAAAATATCAATAGATAAATGTATGCCGGCAAAACATAGCAATTACAAAATCTTCCTTCTTAAAGGTATATCTTCCTTAGCGTAACATGTAATTAGTACAAATGGCTACGATTCAGGATCTTACCTTCCATACTTGAGAGACTTCTGTTTATTATTATTAATATTATTATTATTATTATTATTATTATTATTATTATTATTATTATTATTATTTATAATAATAAAAGCTGAATTAATCTTAAATGTTGATGGGGAAATAATTTGATACATTCAATTTTTCATACTCTTTCTTTCTCTTTTACGCACTTCCTCCCGTGCGCATGCGAGTGTCTGAACGTATAAGTGTGTGCTTATTTGTGTATGTATGTATTCTTGTATGTGCATCTGTATGCGTGGCAGTTTCTGACCTGAGGAAGCAATAACATTTCATACTTTTTTTCTTTTTGCTCCAAAATAATTGCTTGTCATTCAGATTTTCAGACTGTAAAAGCAGTCTTCTTGAATCTCAGCACATAATTTGGTTGGGGGCTAATGCATTATTTTCAATGCATAGACAACAATAAGAATGTCTACAGTGATCCTTTTAAGACGATTATTCTGTTATATATATATATATATATATATATATATATATATATATATATATATATATATAATAGATAGATATGTGTGTGTGTGTGTGTGTGTATATATATATATATATATATATATATATATATATATATATATATATATATTGGATAACGATATATAAATTTTATATACATTTTTATATATCAAAAACATTTTTTAAATAAAAGATATATGATTAATTGGAAAAAGTTTTGTAACGCGTTTCATCCGTTAGGACTTCATCGGACTCAGTTTATTTACGTTGCTGTGACTAAATATATCTACATGCACGCACAAACACATATAAACACGCACATATATATATATATATATATATATATATATATATATATATATATATATATATGTAAACTACCTATGCGTCATTTTTTTATAACAACTATAGACAGTTGAGCTTTAAATGCGAATACCTGGATAAAAAGCACGAGTAGGTACTAAAGAGTTCTGAAACCCACCAACAAAAATATGATGTTTGGATATTTTTGACAACAGAATGGGTTTATATATATATATATATATATATATATATATATATATATATATATATATATATATATATATATATATATATACATATATATAGTTTGAAATTTTATATATATATTACCAAGATCGAGAAGAGCGTTTATAGTTATAGACAGTTGCATTGTTTGATGTTATCAGTTTTGTTGACAGATCTCTTTAGTCTCTGTGGTGTTTTTACTAAATTAAACAAAAACATAAATAAAGAGTTCCGTCAGCAAACAGATAACATCAAACAATGCCGACGTAGGTTCCTTGAAAATAAATTAAAAATTATCGGAGACTACCAACCAGGGTAGTACGGAAATATAAAGATACATAAAACTGGATACCCATTACGCCCCATCGAAACCCCTATTTACGAATCATTAATTCTTTAACGATATCCTTACTACCAATTACCTGGCTACCAATTGCAGTATCACATCCACCCACGAATTCCTTCAAATTCTAAAAACTATTCAACCAACTCAAATTATTTCAGCGTCACTGGATCAAACTATAGACATAATCCTTAACTCTGTGTATAAATATAATTCCATTCAGCCTCCATCCATCAAACCAAATATCCACAAAAAATTATTGCATGCCTGCTCAACTAATGTTCCTGGCAATATCTACACCCAATCTAATGGTGTTAGTATGGGAAATCCTCTCGTCTTGTGCTTCTCTAACTACTATATGTCCCACGTAGAAAATACGATATTTAAACAAGTTACTGAACACAAGAATGTCCGCTATGTAGACGATATTTTTATTTTAGCGAAAAACAAACAAGAAATTGATAATCTCAAAACCACATTCGAAAAGAACTCTATACTTAACTTTACATATGAACTGAATCACAAAAATAAACAATAAACTCCCATTCTTAGACGTTCTCGTAGAATGCAGTAATAAAACATTCACCACTTCATTATATAAAAACACACTAGCAAAAACTCTTGCCACCTTATATATATATATATATATATATATATATATATATATATATATGGATGTATATAAATTTATGCAGTCTATTTCTGAAATATATAATTTACATACATTTACACACACACAAGTGTACATATATATATATATATATATATATATATATATATATATATATATATATATATATATATATATATATATATATGGGGAGTAGGTAGCGACCCACATTAAGTAACCGGCACACTATCCAAAATGATGTTAACCCCACTTCTTTATTCGATTAGGTCCTCGCATATAAAAAAAACTCTGATTAACTTTTAAATAAAATAAAAAACATGGACATAAAATAAATGGACTATTTTAGATATAAAAAATGTTTCTGCAAAGAAATGCCTAAATTTACGAAAACACAATTAACAAAAACAACTATAAAATTACCTATTAATGATTATTCATTGATTTTTCACCTTCGTTATTAATTTTTTGTCTATCCTCTTAGTGGCGTTTTGGCTTGTCTATTTTTGGACTTTCTTGAAAGTTCTTTCAAAATATTTTACCACAAAATCCTTCTTATTTATATACATATATGATTCTTTCTTAATATAGACACAAAATCATCGTTTTACCTGATCTTGTCAACAAACTTAATAACGTCTAGCACTCAACAAATTTTACATTTAGATCTGAGTCTGACAACACCTTACCCTTTCTAGATATCATGCTACATCGAACAGATAACGACTTTCAGGTGGAGGCTTACAGAAAATCTATCAAGCAGAATGAAGTTATCAATTTGTATTCCCACCACTGTAACAAGATAAATTCTGAAACAATTAGAGGGTTCTATTTAAGACCAGTAAGAATGTGAAGCGCCCAATACATACCCGAAGAAGAAATATACATAAAAACACTTTCAGAAACCTTCAATACGCTCATTATTTCATACACAATGCATGGGAAAGGTATACAAAATATGCAACCGCAAAAAGATAACATTATTAATATCAATCACAATTAAAAATAAACTAGATAAAAACAGGCATATAATACAATCTACTAACTCACTAGCATCTAATCTCCAAAAGAATATATCCAATCTTAACAATATGAAAATTACAACCACATCCCAAATTATCATGGACATGATCAAAACCAGAAATACCCAGAGTAATAATAATTCAGAAGCAGGTATATATAAAATAGATTGTCACAACTGCTCTTCACAATACATTAGGGAACTTGCAGAAATTAAAAAAAAACATATCTATGAACAGAAAACTGATCTTATACAGATAAATTGATCAAATGCATTAATTATACATAGAAATAAATTCAACCCCAATTTTGATCTAAAGAATGCCAAACTTTTTAAAAGAGAAAATAAATCATTTAGACAAAATAATTATCGAGAGTGCCGCTATCGAATCTTAACAAAATATAAATATGCGCCCCGGATTTTTTTTACATATCTCTATTCCTGAAAAAATTAATCCTTTTCCAAAGCAACATACACGACTATAAAAATGTTAAAAGAAATATACAAAAACGATTAAATTCATAACCGCCTGTTATTTCAAATATATAATACCTATAATTAAATGTATTTGTAAAATGGATAATAGTATCCGAAACAAAATATATGACGATAAGACAAAGTGGAACATTTTATTAAAGAAGCGTTTCGCCGGAGAATCGTATGCTGCCTATGGCTTCGGCAGTTTAAAATGAAAGAAAGCCAACACTGTGTATGAGATAAATGTCTTGGGATCTCTGATGATAAATGCGAGCATAAATCAAATTAATTATCAGAGCTTACCAACACATAATGTCCAAACTTAAAGATTATATGTCCGCAGGGTACTTGTTTATTTTATCTACATCTGTATTAAAACCTTTTGGTATTGTAGGATTTTAAATCAGAAATATATTTTATGTACACTGGCGAAACATCCAAAAACCTAAAAAAGACTATGTGAACGATTCGAGTTGCATAACAACACTCTAAACGCAAGGGTGCTCCTCCGTAATACATTATGATTTTAAAAATACCAATCTAATCAGGAGAGAAAAAAGTTCACTAAGAATAAAATGCATTGAGAGTGCACTAATCTCAGTTCTTAACGGTAAACAGACGATTGCCATATGTTATTTCACCGATCATCGCAAAAACTATAATAGCACAATGCAGTATACGATCATGTTAAGAAAACAGGGACCTACTTGGAGTAGGCTGATTTAAAATCTAGATACCAACAACTCTAATATGTATATATGCGTGTATGTATCCGTATAAGTATGTGCGTATAAGTATATGTGTATGAGTATGTGTGTATATGTGTATGTGCGCGTAAGTCTATATGTATATCAGTGTCCATGTGTGCATGCATGTGTATATATTTATATGTAAGCAAACAAATCAGATATCCCAATGCGACCTATAATATCAGGAAAAAATGCGCACCACAGAGAAAATGATTCTAATGTACATATAAAAACATTCCTACCACACACTAAGACATATACATAACGTACACACTCAATTAAGCTGAAAAAATCGAATCATCCTTGATAATGGCTGAAGGTATAGCCGAAAGCGCTCGGAAATATAAAACATTTGGACAGTTCTTACGCACCCTTTGTCCAGAAAAGAAAGCTCTTGTTCGAACACGAAAAATTAAATAAAAAGCTTAACCGTGTCTGTCTTTTTTAATGAAACATGCATAAACGAAGGATTGCTGCCTAAATATACAACTATATATATATATATATATATATATATATATTATTATTATTATTAAGTCATTATATATATATATAATATTATATTATATATTATATATATAATATTAGCATATTAGTATTATATTAAGACATTATATATATATATATAATATATATATTATATTACCTTATATATAGAATATTAATATTATATTAAGACATCATATATATATATATATATATATATATATATATATATATATATATATATATATATATATATATTACGCGAATCATTCATACGAAAAGCAGATAATGATGTTAATGATATGGCAAGAATCACTCTCGCAAACAATTTTTAATAATAAAATACATTAACCTCGAATCCGTTAATGAATGGTATGATCCTTGTTTATAAATTCCGGTTTTATCAGGTCTTTTTTTACTACTAGCTTTCAATTGTTTCATACAATCATCATTAGGTAGGGAAATAGGTAAGTTTTTTACATCCATGTAATAATAGGACATCGAAAGATAAAGTGTAATCCGAAAGAAGTGTTTTTAGAAATGTGATATTGTTAACTGTAAGAAATAATTTTGGAGCGTGCAGTCACGACGCTGAGGTTGAATTGTTTTTAAATTTTAAAATTTTTGTACTAATATAGTAATATGAGAATTCTTTTGTAGAAGTATGTTTTTTTTTTTAGTAAAGGTGGCATGAACTAAATTGTTCAATAAATAGAGTAATTTCACAGTTATTATCAGGAATTCACACGTCGGATCGGTTATTTTAATATCAAGTATGTGGTGCGGATTCAATTTATATTACGCAAATCATTCATACGAAAAGCAGATAATGAAGTTAATGATATGGAAAGAATCACTCTTGCAAACAGTTTTTAATAAAAAATACAGTAACCACAATATTGAAATTGTATTTGTTGAATTAGTTTGAATTTGGTATCTCCAATTGTGTATGTTAGGCTGTTCCTTTTTCTAATAATTTATTCTGTCTTAGAACAACATAAAAGTAGACGTTGTGGTGAGCCATGATTGCAAACGTCCTGAAATGATTTTGCCTATAAAAAAAACACATATAATAACTATCATTATGTAGTTTTCATCTTTATGCACCAAATCGCTTCAACGCATTTGATCATGGTTCTCCACATCTTCCCGTCTCGTGTTGCTCTAAGTAGCGTTGGGCCCATTACCATCAATTTTTCTTCCATTCATTCACACAAACCTCTTAATTAGGTTGCTCGATATTCCACCAATTACCTTGCCTTCCATAATCCCTATGGATTCTAAAATCTCCAGACATTCTTTTCTTCCAGAAATACCAACTGTCGTTTTCTGAATGTAAGCTTCCATTTCCTATTTACCTTAAAATTTCCTTGCTGTTTTCATATTCTGTATTTAATATTTTAAGCATTCGTTCGTCAAAACATATCTCTGTTTCTTAAAGTCTCTTCTTCCTCTGAGAAAATTGTCCAAAATAGAGTGTTATATAGGAAATTAGACGTCACATAACAGTTATGTAATCTGTTGTTTGTTTCTAGTCTAATTATCTTATTTCTTATTACTTTGCTTAGTTTTTGTGTCACATTTTCCTTTTTTCTGTTACTACATTATCCAGAAATTTAAATTTCCTGCACTTGCTTCATTTTAATATCCCCAATACATAGCTAATACCTTGAGTTTTCTCTTTCGTGATGAATAGGCATTTTTCTTCTTGCAGTTAGTAGTTAGAACTTTTTACGCATTATTTTACTATCGAGGTATTGAAGATAGTATAATTCGAAATATTATAATGAAAGCAATTATGGTGAGGAAACTGATCTGAAAAACTGGTTAATAAGGATAACACCACATGTTAGGATTTTGGAAAAGCAATTATCAAATAAATAGACAAATAATCCGATATTAAAGCAACGTTCAAAGATAAAATCGCTTGACTGTCCAATGATTTCAGATTTTCCTCCGATTATGGAATCAAAATCAATTGCCAATATTGAATACCAAAATTAATATAAATAGCAGCATTTCAGGTTGGGTGAAAGTAGTAGATCGAAACCTGAACACAAAAGGGAAACATCTTTTAGCAACGTCAGAAAGACAGCAATAATGCTATACAACCGGCAGTCAAAATGTATGGCACTGAAATGATGGAAAACTACTCAAAGTAACTGAATGATTTCTGAAACCTAATTTGTAAAGTAAAATGAAAAAACATCCAAACTTGGAAACTTGCCCACATCTTGTGAAAGAATCAAAATAAAATCCCTAATACATATATATATATATATATATATATATATATATACACCTAACAAATTCAATAACACCCCAAGCCGAAACACATATATATATTCACATATATATGTGTGTATGTGTGTGTGTGTCCCATTGCTTCCATTTTAATGTACCACTCAAGATTTTCTAAAGAAAGCAATCTACTTTGTAAGATTAATCAGAGAAAAACTTATCCCACAAATGGTCTGTACGGATGTTGCGATCATCTCCATCAAAGTATGAAATATCTACAAGACCCTAATATTCCCTCAAAAATGTTCGATGTAAGCAAAAAGATTTTCCACTCATATCTGTAATAAGATAGTTTCTAGTGAAAATGCATTTTGGCGCAATATTTCAGATTATCATTATTATATTTTTTACGACTCGCATATTGGGTCATATATTTACATTGTTTCGGTCGTTGTATAATTCGGTTTTCTTCCAGCTCTATTATCGTTGTACTCTGTAACGTTTTCGGAATTGTGAAACGAACAATTTATTCAATCTACGGCCATAATTTGTTCTTTATCCCTCTTTTCGTGAACAGAGGATAACATTTATCATTTAATACTCACCACTCTTAGTCACGATGGTGAATTTCCTAGTGTAGATCTGGCACAAGTCCAAAAATATGTGACACCCAGTGAGGATAACACTCACTTCTCAGTCGCAATTGATCTAGCGAGACAAAAGTCTTAATCACTTTGTGTTACTTGTCAATCTTTTCGAATAAACCCGGTTATGAATTTTCTTACTTATTTTTATGATTTTTATGACATTTTTATGCAATGATTTACATTATTTACCTTCGGACTATCTGTGCTGTTGTTATCATAATGTTTCAGCAGTTGCGTCCTCCGGTCTTCATCAGGTGTATATCGATCCGCGTAGCTTACAGTGAATTCCGAAGGAAACCCTTTATTTAATCTACGTATATAGACTGTTCTCGTTTCACGTATCAGGGATATCGCGTCTGATTCTTATTTTTAGTACTGCTAAGTTGCGGCACACTCTGTTTCAGCTGAATCCAATTACACACTGCCCGGTCCAGTGATTGAACTCCCAATTACTATGTAACCAAATTCACGAACTAACGGTTTAATCAACAAGGCTATTCTCACAAAACGTTGTGATAATATCAACCTAGGTGAGGACAATAATCCGAATGTAAAATTGTAAATATTAACTCCTCATCCCAGAAAACCAGACAAAAATTATTTTATTTTATTTGAAATTGGCCAATCAACAAATTTATCACGGAGGACAACGGTTAATTTTACATGGAAATATATGCATAACTAGTTTTCCAAGACTTTTGTTCATTTTTAAAAGTATTACTAGAATTAGAAAGAATGCATTAAGAATTTTATAGATGCTTTGAATGAAGAAATATTTAGAAAGAATGTTACCGAGATAAAATAAAAGTAATCAAACAATGTGTATAATTTGTTTAAATATGTTATTTCAATAGTTTCCAGTTTATTTTGAAGCAGCAATTGCTGAAAATTCTCATAAAACATTTCATGCTATTTAAATGCTATTTAGTACAATTTTACTGTGATAGCAGACATTGACCTGAAGAAATGTGCTCCTGAACTGGCCCCTGTCATTTCCAAACCATACAACTACTGCTTCAACGACTTCTACTTTCCATCCTGTTGGAAGTCTTTATCTGTTGTACCTGACTTTAAGAACTCTGGCTACCCTTTTGGCCCATCTAACTAACGTCCTATCAGTCTCCTACCCCTCTTCGGCAACGTATTTGAGGCTTTAATCAACACTGAAGTGGTTAAGCATCTAATATCCCATGTTCTGCTCTCTGACAAGCAATATGGTTTCCGCTTTGCCCGATCTACAGCTGATGTGCTCACAGCCATAACTGAATTTGTTTGCTAAGTAGTTCACAATAACGGAGAAGCTCGTGCCGTGGCTCTAGATATCTCTAAAGCGTTTGACAGCGTTTGGCATACCGGCCTCCTTCGCAAGCTTCATGGATACGTTATTTCAGGATGATTATTTGACTTCATGCAATCATTCCTCTCAAAACGTGTAATGAAGTTCGTCCTTAACGGATTCTCCTCCAGTTCCTTTCTCACGAACGCAGGTGTTCCCCAAGACTCTATCCTAGGTCTTACACTGTCCCTTATCTTCATTAACCAATCACTTCCCAAGTAGGCATCTATGCAGACGACACCACTATTTACTCCTGCCTAAATAGCAAATCTGGTATCGCTGACAAAACTAACCTGGCCGTTGGTCTCGAAAAGGACCTCCAATCGGTTGTTGACTGGAGCAGGAAATGGCTGATTAACTTTAATGCTTCAAAAACAAAACTGCTCTCTATTACCCACTACAGAGACCCCCGTGCCTCCCATTAGAATTTCTAATGCACAACTACACGAGAGCACCTCTTTGCAACTGCTTGGTCTCACACTCTCCGCTGACCTGGGAAGGAACAATTACATCGAATAAATAGCTTCATCTACTCGAAGGGAAGTAGGTTCACTATGATCGTGCCAGAATGTTTTTCTTTCCCGAGTCCATCCTTCAAATCTATAAATCAACCATTCGCCCTTGCATGTAATATTGCTGTCGTATATGATCTGGAGCCCACACTGTTCGTCTTAGGGTCCTCGACAAAATCCAGATAGGAATATGCAATGTAGTTGGCCCGATCTGACATCTCGTTTACAGTCGGTCTCTCACAGACGTGCCGTAGCCTCCCGCTGTCTTTTCTACAAATACTTTCACGGTAACTGATTCGACGGACTATTTTCGCTAGTTCCCATACTGTAAATATGTTAAATGTAGCCGTCCCTTCTACTTCAGTAGCTTCATGTCTTGCACTTCCCGTCTGTGTAACTCCCTTCCTCTTACTTGCTTCCCTGATAGCTATAATCTCCAACTACTCAAATGCAATGTCAATTGATATCTGCAGATGACTTGATCTATTCCCCGTCCGTCTCTTCATCCTTTCCCCTTTCATGCCTTTTGCTCCCACTCTCTGTAAATCCTTGCGTTCTAGTGGCACTCCCGCCTTGCTTGGGTTGAATTGTTAAATAAAAAAAAATTCTCACACTTTTAACATCTATATACACTTTAGAATAAAGAATACCTTGTTTCTCATCTTACTTGTACATATGTTTGCCCAACTTGTATTGTATATGAAATAATATATTATTAATTATTTAGTCTGGTATAACACATTGTTCGTTTTGCATTTGCTTTTTGAATGAAAGTTTTTTATGTGTCCTTTTCCTTCAGGACGTGGGCAAACATTATTTTCACAATTTCATATTAATATACATATATAGCTTCAAGCATTGTCTATCCATTTATTCTGCTTCCCGCTCTTTGTTCTGTCATCCATTTACACAAGCTTATTATTTACTCGCTGTTTATATTTGGCCTTCTTGCCCTTAATATGTCCTAAGGGCGTGAAATTCTTCAAACCACCTTTCATCTCTTTCTGATTCTTAGAGTAAGTCTCGTTTTATTTTTATTTTCTAATTGCTCAACATCCTTCTGTAGAACCAAATCTCTGTTGCCTAAAGTCGCTTCTTTTTCTGTGAAAAAATTGTACAGAATTCATTGCCATACAAGATAATGACATCACATAGTAGTTCAGCATCCTTTGTTTCTCGCGAAATGTTCTTGTTTTTTAATATTTTGTTTATCCCTTGTAAGACATTTGTCGGTGTTCGTATACACACTTCAGATTTCTGTGTCACGTTTTCCATCGTCTGTTATATTTTTACTGTACATGCTCTAAGATGGCCTTCAAGTTATACTTAGCATCTTGGATTGACCCCGTTCATAACGACCCTATATATGTAATATATTCTTTTACGGTGGATAATTATTTAAGACCGTTGAAGACAACGTGATTTGAAATATGCGTGTCTATTCTGCATAATACATGCTAATTTAGAATTTTAGAAGTTAAACTTTTGGGGCCTCAGATTTGTTTCTTCTTGATTCGTTCTGGCATTACACTATAATTTAATATGATCAGACTATTGATCGAATAATTTAGAAAGAAGATGTTATATGTATGATATGCAAGTGCAAAAGTTCGACATTACAAAATAACACACGTACCCAAGAAAGACTGAATAGTATACGAGCAGAAGTGTATTGCTAAAAATAAACCCAATATAATTAGTCTTAACTAACCAAAACACGAGTTTACATATTCTGCGGGTGTAAAACTCATAAATAGCAAGCATGCTTAGGCCTTCTTGTCTATTCTTACTTATTTGCTAATTGTGAATTTGACGATTTTCTGGGAGTAAGAATATATGTTTAGTTTCTTACACACAGCGTTAAAGACGAACATTACTTGACACCATAACATATCGCAAAAAGATAAGTTTCTTTTTACTACGAAAATAATTTACTTTAGATGTTGTTCTTTTTACTGTACATGTCTACTGACAGCTCAATTCCCAAGAATAAAGACGTTAACTCAAGATAATTACCTTCCTTTTCTAGAACATTTATCTAGGTGTCGAGTGTTGACAACTACATATAAGGCAAAAGAAGAAAAAATAACTAATTTCTGACATCCATTATAGCATGTCATTCATAAAATGTAAATGTACGTTATGCCTTCCGGAAGTACCGTGGTTAGCTCTCATGGGAGTCGTGCGCGGGATATTCGAAAATTTTAATAATCTTAATAAGTGTATAGTCACAGCGATAGGGAAGGACATCCAGCTGGAATATTGTGAATCATTTTGACCAACTAGTTTTTAATATCTTTGTTTCAATACTAGATGACGCTCTGTTGATAGACAAGATTTGCTTTCTCTATTGTTATACAAATATGACGAAAATTCTTGGCACATCGTATTTGCGTGTAAGGAAAGACCGATTTTTGCGGTTTTATTTAATATTAACCAAAAATAAGAGTGGTGTGAACAAGTTATTAAGTTAAATTTAGTATTTAAATAAAAATAATAAAGTGTGTTCCAATAACTTGGACCGATTTGAAATGTGAATTAAGTTTAAGCGTCTAATGTTTTTTCTTTTTCTTTCAGATTTAACCACTTAAGTCTTTCGCAATTTCGACCATGGGAAGATTAACAATCAAACGACGTGTTAAAGTTATTGAAGCCTATTACGAAACTTTTTCGAACGTAACTCATAATTGATACAACAATAGTTAATAAAAATGAACACGCTACCGCCCTAGTCTGAATGACTGGATTTCTCTGTATCCTTGGAAACACGAAATTATGAATTTATATGTGCGTTTAAAACTCAGTAAATTAAAAAATAAGTTATTCCATATTCGCTTCAAGATGAAACGGAACTAATGCTTTTCATTTAATTATATAATTAAATTTGAAGTTATTAGGTTCCATTTTTGAAACATGGTTATTACTGTGTAGCGAAAAAAACTATATTTTAAATCAATTAATTTATAATATTTATGCTCTGTAAATTTACATTGAGCACTGTTTTGTAAAAATAAAAATTAAAAATATCAGTAAGAACACTGGATTATATATCTTACTGTTCTTTGTTTTATATATATATATATATTTATATATATATATATATATATATATATAGCAAAAATTAAGAAGGACCGATTTTTATGCATTATTCGAAGTAATTTAAGACATTGCTATGAATCTACCATCGCCACAAAAATTGCGTGAAAATCAAACATACGCTTATTTAAAGTGGAAATAAATGTATAATTTTTTATGGATCATATGTCTGTGTTGTTGGTCTACTGAGAGCTGATCATTTATGGGCAGTGGCCGCAAAATGAGGAACAAACAGGCGCGGTGGCAGCATCAAGATACGGAGCATAAATGTAACACATACGAACCAATTTGCAATCCCCATATCATTGTACATTTCACCAGCCGCCACAGGTTTCATCTAAGGGATCTGTCTCACATAGAAATAAAAGCAAGATATATATATATATATATATATATATATATATATATATATATATATATATATATATATATATATATATATTTATATTCATATTGTTTGCCTTTTGATCCGGCGACGTTTTTCACAAAGTGATTTTCTACAACTTTCTCTTCCGCTGCATTTACACCGTTAATAGCACAAGTGCTTAACACATGAAAGTATCAAACGACACACGAATTAAATGATGATGCCGATGAGCCCATTAGATTTAATTAAATGGAGTTTAATGAACTTTCCAGTTTGGTTGTAATCGTTGAAAATGAAGTGGAATATTATTATTATTGTAATAAATTTTTAGTTGTATTTGTTTTTATATCCGTTTTGTTAATGTGTAATAACTTTTCGAACACCCAAATATATATATATATATATATATATATATATATATATATATGCCTACATACACACACACACACACAGACGCCCACATCCGAACACACACACACACACACACACACACACACACATATATATATATGTCCGAGAAATACGCCGGAGGGCGCCTATATTTCTAATAAGATTTCTCAAACATTGAGGCAGGTAAATAGGAATGAATAAATAAAAGCAAACCAGCTAGTGAAATATGAGTATCCATTAAAATATCATTTAAGCAAATAAATGGCATCAGTGCGAAAAATATTTATTAAATATTAATTGTTAACCACACGACAAAAACCAAGCACGGAAAATAAGGTTTTAAATTCGGAATTTTCGGGCACGTCTATGTCCTTCATCAGCGGTGCGAGAAATAAGTAGAGAAACGGGGAAGACTCACCAACTGTTGTCCTTGTGGCTGCTTGTGTAAATGGTATTATTAGTAAAAATCCGATCTCTGTTTGATTTCTCTCTGTGATAAACTTCTTGTGAAAATAAATTTACATTAAAAAATTAGGCTGTTTTGTCCTTATTGGTGTAGGCAGTAGGGGAGTGAAATTTTGAACATAGAGGAAGACGGCCATTGCATTTGAGGTAGGGAATATATATATATATATATATATATATATATATGATGGACTCTCCCGTCGAACTCGACGTATGAGGGTCAGACAAATCAGTTCCCAGAAACTGAAAGCCCGACATCCGCACAGGATTTGATTATAGTGGTGAAGACTTTGTGCAGGTCTATCCACACTTTTTGGAGGGACGAATACAGGGACCTGGTGCAACGAATGCCACAAGGTCCCCAAACGACCCTCCGCAAGTTTTGAATTCAGAGTTGTCCTTCTCCTAGACCAGTTGCCATCCAAGGCTATAGAACCCAGTCTGTCCTGCTATTTACCCATAGTTGGAGGGAGAATAAGAGGATTCACACCTTTCCCAAGGGTATTAGCACGTAAGTGAATGTAATGGATTCGACTGGAATTCGAACTCGGCTTCACGATTCCTCAATCCAAGCCGTTATCCATTACTCCACCGTGATATATCAAACAACGCATTAAACACATCAGTTCCTCGCCATAACAAAATTTAGCCTAATTTTGACATAAAAAATGCTATGCTAATTATTAGACAAGATAATCCACTGAGACGGAAATGTTTAGAGAATGCTTCAATCGCTCATTCCTCCACAGTAAATCTGAGTTCAGCTTCTTGCAACGTTTCCCCATCGTTGGCAGATCTTCTTTTATCAGAATATGGGATGTTTAATGATGGACAGAACAATTATCTAAATGAAATTAGCTAAATAATTTATACAGGAAAACACACATAAAAAATCAAATTCAAAAATTAAAATTCTCAGCGTCACTCGTCCAATGAATTCCTAAGGGATGAAACTCGTCACACGAAAACTTCCAGTGTGACATACATCTTTCCTCCAAAACTTTTCCTTATATATAATTACACACACATATATATATTAATTGCTACGTTTTGTAAAGTTTATACCGAATTTTCAAATGAGAAAAGTTAATTAGAATGTAAAATAAGGAATATTTTTAAATGTCCACATCGCCTTCAAGTAATATGAAATTAAATTGCAAATCCCATTCCATTCCATGGATCTCGTTATATGTATTGGAAGGTAAACATATTCAGAGAAAAATGTTATTAGTAGAATTCTATCATCAACGTGTGGTTCCTGAAATATTTTCAGTCAAGACAAGAATGCAATGGCAAATATAAATGTAACATACATGTTCCATAAATACATCTTAATATATGGTTTCTGAAGTTTCTTTAAACCTTTCAAAACAATTTTGATATTTTGTCATTTAAATACTACTCTACTGTTTCTATTATATTTTAATCGTTCGAAATTGTCCTACTTTCAAACTCTTTTTTTAGAAATGGAATAAAACAAAGAAGAAAAAAGAAATCGGGTTGGGAAGACATTAGATTCGCTCCAATTAGAAAAAAAGGACGCATTCCAAAAGCTGGGAAGAGTATTGCGAGACAGGAGGATTTCTTTGGTAAGAATACTGAGCTGTTACGTGACATCAGTTCTTCTTTACGGCAGCGAATGTTGGACGATTTCCTTAAACATGAAGAAGACGACGGAGATGTGGTTCTACAGAAGGATGCTAAGGATATCATGGATCGGGCGTGTGAGCAAAGATGAGGTCTTAGAGAGGATGCAAACAAAGAGGAGGCTTATACTTAACATCAGGAAGAGGTAGCTGAAGTTTCTGGGACACATAATGAGGAAGGAGGGCCTGGAGATTCTGATACTCACGGATCGAATAGAGGGAAAGAGCGACAAGGGAAAACAATGCATGATATACCTAGCGGGCTTAAGAAAGTACATAACAGAATGTGGTCTCGGGGAGGGAGCAGATGGAAGGAACTTTTTGAGAGCTGCAAGGGATAGAGGGAGGTGGAGAGCCATGATCGTCTACGTCCTGAAAGAATATGGCAGATAAAAAAAAAGAACAAGAAATATTCTTATTAAATAATATATTATTCAGATGGGTATTTATGGATTCAGATCCCTAACTCATCATTTTACCAGCCCTGTTAGCTAGTTTTTGTTATTATTATTTCAAGCCAAGCAAGGCAATAAAAACACTCAGATGCAGGGGTTTACTGAGTGTGATAGAATATCAGAAAAATAACATTATTAAGGAGCGGACAATAAATGAATAGGTACTAAGAAAACAGAAGATAAGGATTGACCTTCCATTTAAAATCCTATAAAAATGAAAACGCGTTTTTGCAAATTCACTTGTCATTTTTCTTTTTACTATCATTTAATAAGCAGACTAAGTTAGAGTGCTATTCTACATTAACTCTTTGACCGTTCTATAAATAGTCGTCAAAGAGTCACTTTCAAAGAAAAAACATGGTCATAAATTTTTTTTATGACTTTTGATTGTTGAATCTTTTAAATCTCTGAGTTATATAGGCCTATCCATTTTTCATTGACAATTACAATTCGATCCAAAGTAACTATTACTACATCTGGTCAACATTCAGACATATTTCTACCCAATTGCTTAACATTTCTATATACTCAACGGGTTACTGGTTCACGAACCAACTTTTAATCCACTAAGCTATACACCAATGCTACAATAATCAATGGATGAAAGTCATAATTCTTGCATTTGGGGGCATAAAAACTGAATGGAGTAGTAAAGGCTCAAACTCAATATAAATCTGGCGAGCAATAATAGTACTGCTCCAGTACCTAAAAAAGGGCGAGATATTCTTGGAGGTATACAGTGGACTGAGAACAATCTACGCTTATACATTAAAAAACGGTTCAATTCAAAATTCTATAAAGGTTACTTCGAACGGCAGACGCCTGAAAAATCGGGGCTGCGACTGTCGAAACGTTGTGATAATAACAGCATAGGTGATGATATTAGTTCGAATATAAAAACTCCACATTACGTAAATTTACACAAAAATCGCCATTGCGATATTGATTTTGGGACTCGATTTATTTTTAATCCTAACTGTATGCGTAGACTTTTATGCTTGTATCTAGAGTTATGGGAACGTTTTTTTAAACGCGGTCAACACATTCTGACCGTGTTCATAGCTGGTTTTATTGATTGCTGGCATTTTCTTCTTCATTATAAATGCTTCCATTACTTTTACTTCCATTATTTTTTACGTGTAACTGAGTCTATTATATTTGTATTTTCTACGAGGATATTGCGGATGGAGTTCGGTAGGTTTCCGTATCTGTTTAATGATGGAATTGTGGGTATCATATTAGTTGTTGGCAGGCAGATTTCAAACTTTCATTCCTTAGTAGTTGTCCTTGAGAAAGACATTCACCAATTGGTCCTTCCTCCCGTTATCAGGGAAAAATCGGTTCGTTACTCATCTCAAGATAGCCAGTCTGTGATGAGATTAAATCATAATAATCTCAAAGAGCTTTTACTCTTTGACAGTGTAGCGTTACTGGACAGAAAATATGAATGATATAGAAAATAATATATACATATATATATATATATAAAGATTTTCTATACCATCTATCTTTTCTTACTCGGGTTCCGGGACTCATAATATATATATATATATATATATATATATAGATAGATAGATTTCATATATATATATATATATATATATATATATATCATATATATATACGGAACTCGTGAATCTCGCAATCCTTTGGAGGCTATACTGCCGCCGTAGCAGCAGAGGTTTATCTTGGGCAAGATAGCCTGACTGAGCCCAACCTTCTCGTGACTGGTCTGAATTTGAGTATTCCTTATCTTGGACTCGGAGCTTAGTCTGTCCTGCTCTTTACCCATAAGTGAAGAGTCTGGATATTTGTGCGTTAATGAACGTTGACACGTCTGGAAATCGAACTCGGCTTTACGGTTTCTCATTCGGAGCCGTTAACCATTACACCACCACGCATTAGACTAATGAAAGATGTCTTCCAAAAGGGGAAAAAGTATTTTCGTTAGAAACAAAGAAAGACATGCTGAACTGTTAAGTATTATCAATCTTCCTACTTGACAATTTCCTCGCAGATGGAGAGGCAATCATAGATAACAGAGATTTGGTTCTACCGAAGGATGTTGAGAATAGCAAAGACGGAGTATATGAGCAACGAGGGAGGTTTAATGGAAATAAAACAAAACGCATACTTATTCTTAAAATCAGAAATAAACAATTGAAACATCTTGGAAACATAATGAAGAAAGGAGGCTTGGAGATGTTGATGATCACAGAACTTCATAAACTGAAGAGGAGCAGAGGGAAACATTGTTAAGAAATAGAAACTAAAAACACGATCGTTGCTAATAACTACAAAGAACATGAAGTTGTGGCGAGTCATGATCACACAGGTTCTCAATGGATACGACATATAAAAGAATTATTGACTCTTACTAGCTATATATTTGTATTTGTATATTTAGAAATCATTTGAAATCTGAAAAATATACCAACAAATATCAAACCTGGTGGAATTCAATATTTCATTCATCTATTTTCAATTTTCCAGATACTAAGTTAAAATTCCTTTTCAATGTACCAGAACCTTATTTTTCGTATGACTGAATTCTATGCATTCTCTTAAAATGACTGTACGACTTAAAATTCCTAGAAAATCAGACAGGTCTGAAAAATTGAACCAGTTACTTTTTTAATTATTGTGATGTATAATTAAAAATCTCTCGATACAAAGAACACGGGAACTCTATAGAAATAGTCACGTGCCTTTAAAAAATAACAATTGAGAATAACGAATAAGTTGTATTACTTTACAAGTTTTCATAGGTTTTAATTCTTTTTCAGAAACAGTGACATTAATCTTTTTCGATATTGTTTTCTTCATTTAAATATCTGTAAACAAAAATCGAGCCACAATCAATATTAACCATGGTAACGACGCCAACGAAAACGACTGCCAGCACTAATATGAAAAGAATAAAGAAAATTAAAATGCTGACAAAATTGATGGTTTTGACAAGGAAAGAAAGAAGGAAGCAATGAAAAAAGAAATAAGGAAGAAGAGAAAGAAAGAAATTAAGATGTCACTGGAGATGAAGTTAATAATGGTGGCGGTGTTGATGACGAAAGCAACCATGGTAATAATATTGACCACATTGACGGATAAAAATTCTCAGGTGTATCTTTTCAATTTCGGAAGACATTTTAAAGTATTATGTTCATTATTTAATAATAAGGGCATATGACAAAGGCAACCGAAAAGTGAATTAATTAACTCGAATACTGACAACGTTATTTATAAATGGCCAATGATGATAATAATGGGATGGACATACATGTTATGCCTGTAGTGGGCGCATTCAAGTCTTCAAGTCTTCTACTGTAAAATACTCCAAAATAGCAGGTTATTCTTGAGTTCTCGCATATGAATAATGGTGAAAATTGTTTTTATGTTTATGAGGTTAATAATAATATTGTCATTTTATGATCAAAAAGATGGTTTGAAAATAAAAGACAATGATTTATACATATCATTATATAAAAAATAAACGTGTTCAATTTCAGTTCTTGTTCACTAGATTATATTTTGTAATGTCTAGTTTCTGTCCCTTTGCACATTATAGGTCAATTGTTGGACCTTTTGTGCGATGCATTAATTAATTCACACCAGAAGCAGCAAAGTACTAAAAAATATATATTTAACATTCGAGATCAAAGTTTTGATTATACGTTAATGAACCGAAAGATTCCGGGTCATTATAATGATATTAAATTAAACAAAACAAAAAATCTTCATAATTAATTTTTAATCAATCATCATTTCTATTGTCTTTGTTGCTTTTTTATCAGCAAGCTATTTTATTCTACGGCTGATAAGTAAACAAATTAATCTGATATAGAACTTCGCCTCATATTTGAAAACATACAATTCGCGGATTATAAATAGAGGACAACTTCGCACGCTGATTGAGTTTAGACGTGCTGAAAGAATTGACATACCAGCGTACGCTCTGAAACAGATGTAACGGCACGTCATTCTCATGACTCTACCGGCAAACAGCAGCGACTCGCAGATAGCCAGCTTCTTGAAAGCAACTAGGGGACCAAGAGAATTATAGGTGGCTGTGATCATCGGACTACCCACAATGATTTACACCGATTTTACGTTGTCTGTGGTAATAGTTCGGGTTGGGAACAACGAATTCTATATCATGACTCCGGAGTTTTTCATGCAGATCCCTGGATGTGGGTACACCAACATGATCCCGGTGCTTCTCTTCTTGCATGAAAACTAACGACCCCAGAAGCGGCCGATACAGAACTTTTTCCGATCATTTCACCCTCGACCTCTGGCCTCCTAGCACTAGATTTGTATCCCTGAGACCATTACATATATTTCGTTGTCGACAGGAGATCAAACAGCGACTCAACAATATCAAGGAGACGTTTACGGCCGTTATCATATATGTGATGACAAGCATAGAGTCAATTCAGAGAACGTGTTCTTGAATCTGAATGTTGTTTTACTGAATAACATTTTTCTCATTTGATCATTTGTACAATTTCTTTGGAAATATATGCTTTTTTCTATCGAATATCATTTTTTTATTTTCAATTACCTAGTGCACCCTGCATACATGATATCTAAAAAGTTCGACATCATAGGAAAATATCTATCAAATTATAAGAAATGTTCTAGAACTCTAATATTCTCGACTTCCAAGCACTTTTGAACTCGATTAATACTTTGATCTCTTCTTTAAGTAAATATATTGATGTTTGTCCAGTCGGATATGATTTTTTTCAGACTAGAATTAGTCTTGACCGATTTCTGTAGATGACCGATTTGAGATGATCCCAGAAAAGATAGATGTATTAGTTTAGGAGACATACCAGTTTTTTAACTGAACTACATTTTCCATTTTCCAAGATATTTATCATCTAAAATGACTTCATGTAGGGTATCCCTGTTTTTAGAAGTCACGTCTGACATCTTTCTGACAAGGTAAGGTTATCTAATAGACAGATAATAAATAATTGCGGAATGTGATTTTGTGATGTGCCTGTTACTGTATTAACAAAAAATTATCCCAATAATTCTTTCAATAAATATTGCTGCTAACTGTAATCTGTGGTCATATTGAAAATAATATTTTTTCTCTAGTTTATCTCATCAGCAGACCCGTATCGTGCACTGTGCTTATGCTTACAGACGGGAAATATAGCTTCAGCACTATAAAGAAAATAAAACAATAAACTACCGCCTTTGACTGAACCAGCGACAATACCTTTTGCACTGATCTACATTGTCGACTTGCAGTTCTGAAACAAAATCTATTCATAGTGATGAAAATGACTCATTTTTTATATTGAATACATTAAACACTTTGTATCTTTTGATAATTTACTGATAACTTAGACGGGCTCCATTACAAATGTTGCCGCCTCAGTTTTCCTTTTGAGACGGCCATTATTGCTTGTTCGTGAATATATATCAATTGCGCGGGGTTTGTTTTTTTTTTAGATACGGTGCATTTAAAAATAGTCCAAGAACACGAACTCTACCTCAATTCTCTTAACTTTACATGTCATTTCAGGATATGCGTGATAATGTTCCTTTAAAACTTTCTTTCTTTTCTTGTTCTAATTAATATTTGATAATTTACCTACATTCTTTTTGTTTTGTGATAGTTTTCCATTATCTTCAGGAGGTTTTCATTTTCGATTTCCTTTCTTCTCTTGTCGCGGTATTTTTAAGATAAAAATATCAATCCTAAAATTGTCTGATACCGTTAGTATATCTATTACACTCTCATCTGGTTCGGTTGCGTTGTTCATTTTCATATTACCCTGTGATGTGCTAACGTCAATTTTTAATATTACGTGTCCGCCCATGATTTAATTTATTATCGGTATTCTTCTTTTGTTTTCATGGATAGGCTCTCTCTATTGCTTTTTCTTTTTCTAAAATGATTCCTCTTTTTTAGAGATTATGCATACAACGAAGTGGAAATTTTTGTCATCTTATTGCAATGATAATCTTGGGTTATGCCTGTTACATCTGTGCTCTGCAGTTTTTCGATCTTTTCATGTGTCCCATTGAACAATTCCTTTTTTTGTTTGCACTTATTTTTGGTGTTTTAATTAAACCTTATATATATATATATATATATATATATATATATATATATATATATACATATATATATATATATATATATATATATTATAAATTAATAGATTTAAAATATGGTTTTACCGCTACACAGTGATAACCATGTTTCAGAAATGGAAGCTAAAGCCCTTGAATTTAATTTTGTTATTAAACCAAAGACATTAGTTCCATTTCCTCATCAAGCGAAACAAAATTAAATTCAAGGGCTTTAGCTTCCATTTCTGAAACATGGTTATCACTGTGTAGCGGTAAAACCATATTTTAAATCTATTAATTTATAATATTAATGCTCTGTAAATTTTAATTTACATAGAGCACTATTGTGTAAAAATAAAAATATCTATAAGAACACCGGATTTTATATCTTACTGTTCTTTCCTTTTTATCTATCTATATATATATATATATATATATATATATATATATATATATATATATATATATATGTATATATATATGCGTCACTATTTTATATTATACACTGTCTCCCCCATTGTTAGATTTTTAAATTTCAACTGTCTTCTTTTTGTATTTCTTTCCTTAGCAAATCTTGTCACATATACTTTCCTGAGGGCGTCCCCCTTTGAGTCGCTGACTTGTACAAAGTTGTATATTAAAATATAATTTCATGTATAATTAAATAAATATTACGATAGGTATAAAAAAAAAATTTTACTGTAGACCTTACCAATTTCAGTATTTGTCTTACTTATGAATCAGGTGACATTCACTTTTTCAATTAAAGAAGCAAGTTACGGCTTCTGTTTGGCATATCTGAATTTATACTTGCGTATTATTATGAAATAAAACTAATGCCGATCTCGGATAACGAGGGAATATTTTGCTTTCTATTATCGCATTTGCTTATATCTGTTTATCATAAAATTTAATTTCGGCGTCTCTGAATTTTGTGTGGTGGCCCTATCATCATCCAGAAACTAGTCCACAAAGAGAGGTTAATAATTGTTATAAAATACTCTTTATATATATGTTTCATCAAACTGTCGAATCTATACGAGCTCTTTGTTTGCTAGAGACTAGAAAGGAGAATCTGACAGGTTTTCATCTTTGAATGATGTACACATACTTGTTATGGCGTCAACCCAGGAAGAGCTAAAAAACCTTGTTCATACAACAACATTTCATCAAAGGAGAGAGGTGTTAATTCTGTCAGATCTTTATGTTTCTTTGAAGCTTATCAATTGTTAGTTCTTATTTTAGTATTTTTTACAACTGATATATAATATCTCATAAAGAAATCATCAATTCTTTTAACCGTTTCTTTTAATGTACAGTGATCTGCACTATGTCATATTATATTGATAAATTTCTATATTTGATTATATATGTGCTCATGGTAATCTATTTTTCATTGCAAAGTCAATATGTAAAAATATTACGAATGGTTTCATCATCATCATCATCATCATCATCATCATCATCACCATCATCATCACCAATCCTATTACCGGTGCGACCGTAGGGTCGATGCGCTACTGAGCACTTGGCGAGTACCCTTCATATGTATTGGTTGCAAGCCGGAAAGGCATTCATTCATGCGTAGCGTATCTTGGGGAAGTTGACTTGACTAGTATAATTTTACATATCTGCTTTGCAAGCCGAAGAAATATTCATCCATGCGTAGTGCGTGTTGGGAAAATAAACCAGGCTGAGCCTATCCCTCTCCATATGTAACTACAACAATTCCAGTGTTCGACAAACTTGTAAGCTCGCTTTGGTCACACATGAACGTTGATTGCAATGGTAGAACTGGCCATCACTTTCAATGTAGGAAGTTCTCAACTCAGTAATGACGTTTTATCACCGCGCTGGGTGCATAAATCGCTGTGGAGACCAGTCTACGACATTGTGCTAAATAGTCGATGGCCGCTACAACTAGATATAACCACCATTTGACTGGTCTTTTTTTTAATCTTTTGGGTACCTAGCCACGGAAAAGCCTGGTGGGAGAACCGGTTTAATCACTGATGAACTGAACATGTGCCAAGGAGTACTGCATTATTTGTAGAGTAACTGGCATACTGCGTATACATACCCACACAGACATATATATATATATATATATATATATATATATATATATATATATATATATATATATATATATATATGATAAAATAAATAACAAATAGGAAACGTACATCAGTTAACATGTTTCACTTTTATTAAAGCTTCGTCAAAGATTTAAAGAAAACAGACAAAATTAAAGAAACGCTGGCATTTTCAATTTTAATAGAAAATATTTCAAACATAATTGAGGACACCAGTGTTTCTGTCGTTTTTCTGTTTTTTCCCAATCTCTGTCGAAGCTTTAATAAAAATGAAGCATGTTAGATTGATATACGTTTCCGATATCTTATTTAGTTTTTGTACTACAGAATCTAGATATGACTCTGAAAATGACAAAACGCATTATTTAAAAGGGAACTTTTTCGTCCAACACTTCTTGAGACTGACATAATCAAAACGGTGAAAATGTGATATATATATATATATATATATATATATATATATATATATATATATATACATATATATATTATGCACTGTTACATTAGGACATGGAAGTAATTACTACAAAATTGTACATTTTGTTTCAACGTTTAAATAAAACGTCTCTTCCGGTAATTAACAATGATGGTAATAAACGATCTTATTTAAAATTTAAATTTATGAAACATCACTTCAAATAAAGAGATGTTTCATAAATTGCAATTTTAAATAAGATCGTTTATTAGCATCATTGTTAATAACCTGAAGAGATTTTTTATTTAAACGTCGAAACAAAATGTACAATTTTGTAGTAATTACTTACATGTTCTAATGTAACAGTGTATATAAATATTTATTCGTCTACTCTTGTATTGATCCCTGTTTTAAATTAATGTCTTCAACGTTGGAATTGTATTCTTCGTTGTTTTATATTTGTGTGTATATATATATATATATATATATATATATATATATATATATATATATATATATATATATATATATATATATATATGATGAACAGTTTGCTAAATTGTATTCGTACTGTTGAGTGCAAAATAATTTATATATTCAGTCTACTGATGCAGACTAAATAGCACGGAAGAAATCTTGTAAATAAAACGTGGGTGAGAGAAAGAGTTACTGCATCGAACGGCTGCTGTCGTCACTTGTTCGACACTCAATGGCAACGCCCTTCGAAAGTGAATAGTGGCACATCATACTTGCTCAACTGACCAGATATTATGTGATGATGATCGTCATCTGAAGGTAGAATTTTTCTGAATGATGTTGTTGCATGAATGTAAGAGGAGGAAGTAATTGTAGATTATGAGGATATGTAGGATAGATAACTGTTGACCGTATTCTGTTGTATATTTCCTCTTTTCCTCGATTAACTGCAAGGCACAAACAGACAGTTTGTATGTTCTTTAGTTTATTTTTCTCTTGTTTTTGTTCATTTGTTCTCCTTTTTCTACCTGCTCTTCTTTTTACTATCGATTGGTGAAATCTTTCGCATTTTATTAGGTCACCCACTTTCTAATTTTAATTTTGTCAATTACTTGTTTCCTTTTTGTTTTCCAGTCAACCAATTTATGATGTTACAGTACTAATAAGTAATCTTTTTCTTTCTTTCCTTCTTCTTTTACTATTCCTCCCTCATGTTCTTCTCCTACTTCTACTTCTTCTTCTTCTTCTCCTTATTATTATTATTATTATTATTATTATTATTATTATTATTATTATTATTATTATTATTATTATTATTATTATTCTGTATTCGTTGTGTGGTACGGAGTTATTAATGTATTCTGTCTTTTCTCAAAAAGGATACGAACGAAATGCTTACTTTTATCTTCTCTCTAGCCTAACTGTATCGAGAACCAAAAACGCCCGATCTACATCACGTCATATTATTTTCAAATAAGACTTTCTGTAGCTGAACTGACTCACATAGGAGCCACTTTAACAAAGATGATATAATTTCTTCTCCTCTCGAGAAGCAACAAAATCTGCAATCTCATTTCTGTAGAATCACTTTAGTCCAGCAGAAATAAAAAATTCCCTGAAACATATTCTTCCTTACGAGAGTTACATATTTATAAGGTAAACAACGACAAGTTACTCTTGAAAGTTAAATGACATATACCCCTAAAACTTGATGTTATTCATTATCTATCACTACCGATAGTCGCCTTAAATCTTTCATTCTGTTCAAACTAAGCAGAATATAATCATATTAAAATAGTTCACGAAATTGTTATTAACCAAGATGCCAGTAGACACGTCGTCTGCTCAGGCAATGCTATTTCAATATGAGTGACTCTTCGGCAGTCCTCCGACAAATACTTCATCGTATTAATTCTACGCACGATAACAGGGCAAAAAATTCAATGTTGATATTGATTTGATGTTTATGAATACTTGATCTGTAATGTCACGGCTTCTAATTGTTTTCCACTGGGGGCGAATTTAGTGAGGGCCAATTCTATTTGAAGATCGTTTGTAAATGTCAATAGAGAAAATAAATAACTCTGACATACAACCATTATGGTCAACCGTCTCGTTATCAGACACGATCAAAACATTTGCTAAGAGTTTACCTTCCCACAGAAACACACATAGGAAAATTGATTGTTCACTTGGTACAGGGGCCTGGTTGTTAAATCTGAATTGATGTTAAATTTATTCTGGCATTGATCCCCAGTGCTGATTTGTAAAATGGTCTTGTGTTTATGAATATAAATTACCAACTTGGTTGCGTTTAACTTCAGGGAAATAACTTCAAGGTGATTTTCACCTAAATGCTACCAAAGACTTGAGGTGGAACAACCATATTGAATCAACAGCTGCATCTTCTGCAAAGGAAGCTGGTTCACTGTCTCGTGCCAGAAGGTTTTTTCTCGTTAAACTCCATTTTAAATATCTACAAATCTACCATTCGTCCATGCCATTGAATATTGCTGCCATATCTGGTCTTGTGCCCCTTCTGTTCATCTCGAGTTTCTCGACAAAATCCAAAGAGAGATCTGCAATGTAATCAGTCCTGACTTGTCATCTCTACTTCAGTCACTTTCTCACAGACGTGATGTGGTTTCCCTCAGTCTTTTCTACAAATATTTCCATGGAAAATGTTTCGATGAGCTAATTTACCTGATGCCCTGACTACCTGATTTTAAGCGTGCTACTAGATTGGCATTTAGGTCACACCCTTTTACTGTTGAAATAGTTAAATGCAACCACCACTTCTACTCCAGCAGTTTCTTTTTTCGCGTTTCCCGACAGTGGAACTACCTTCCTTTTACTTGCTTCTCCGATAACTACAATCTTCAAAAATTAAAATGCAATGTCAATCGCCCTCTTTTGTTTCCGTGTTCCCCGTTTTTCTTGTGTCCTTTCCTCAATCCCCTCTATAGACAGTCTAACCCTCATTGTCACACTCTGTAACCACCTGCGTCATAGTGGCTCTCCTGCCTTGCTTGGGTGAAATACGTAAAAAACTGTTGTGTAGGATCCACCTAATCTGCATAGGTGACTACCAACTATATAAATAGTGGTTGGTACCGGAAGACGGGGGGGAGGAATCAAGAGATCCAACTAGAGACTCTGATCGACTGCGACTAGTCAACACATTCTCCAGGAACGTCTTCCCAGAAATATACAGAAATACTATATGTACTTATTGTGTACACTTTCTTGTTATAATACATTCTTGTTCTAAGTACATTTTGTGTTGCATTATTATTCCATGCAATAGGCGAGATTCAACAATGAGTCAAGACTCAACAAAAACAAATAAGAGAATCCACATCAGTTGATGACTTTCATCAGCGGCAACAATTAAAATGAATAGCACATGTAACTCGAAGAGAAAATAATGACATAACCAAGATGTTGACATTCCACACTACTTCAAACCAAATGTTAGGAATAAAACCCCCACTTCAATAGTGGAAAGTGCAATAACACTTAGTGGACTTGAAAAATCTATTTTTCTGAACAAAACTTTTAGAGAAAGATATTATGAATTACAACCAAAATCAAGATGACTACCGAATGTTTCCTTATATAGAAACTACTAATATTAACATTAACACTATAACGCGCTTGTAATACATACGCAGGGGAAATGTAATATGTTATTGTAATGGAGTGTTTAGTACCTGTCATGTATCAAGATCTCGGCAGCATAACCCCAAATTACAATTTTTGTGGCAAGGCATACAAGAACGGTCATTTTTCCCTCTTTTCATCTTTTCAATATGTGCGTATGTCTGTGGTCAATATATATATATATATATATATATATATATATATATATATATATATATATATATATATATATATATATATCCATTTATGCATGTATATTGATATTATTATTCCGTTACTGATCATTAATATCATCCATCTGTGTTCTTTTCAATATAATGTAGGCAGTAACTTTTCTGTTTTTCTTTAGATATGTGTTAGACTGGAGAGAACATTGGCAGAATCGTAGAGGCAGCAAACACAAATTTGCTTGATTCATAATATGAGAGTATTTCATCTCAGACTTTACAACACTTGCATTGTTATCAAATATGTTCTGCAGTTTTGTTATTACCCGTAGTCTTTGTTTCTGCTTTATAATCTTTTTCATTCACCTTTGATTTACAAGTCTAAATGAATTGAATTTCTCGCAGAGTCCTGGGAATTTACTTTCAAATCTTCACATATCACCTCTTAAAATAAATATCTTTCCAAAATAAGTGCATTTTTTCTTTCGCACATATAAGTAGATAGTTTGACTATTTCATATGTATTCAAAAGAAAGAGGAGATGCTTGGGGATGGGAGAACAAAAACATATTATTATTTTTTTTGTATGTTATGTTCCCTGCTTTGTATCCTGTAGCGTCAGTTCAAACTATGTTTCTTAGGCCCTATAGGAGAATTGTCATTTAATTGATAGCACTTTTTTAGCATATGGGATGCTCCTAGTAGGGCGATCTTCGGAGTAACTTGTATGTTAAGGTTACCTGAGATACTGTTAGTAAAATTGTCCATTCCTTTTCTCACGTGGCCCAGAGTTCTAATTACTATTAGTACTTTCTCAGTCTTCATTCCCCAGATCCTGTATATCTTGATCTCCAGGTCCTTGTAGTTGGACAATTTCTCGATAATTTTCATGGAGGTGTTTCTCTCAGATGGTACTGCTATGTCAATAAGCATACACTTCCTGAATTTCTTGTCCTTTATGATAATATCAGCTCTGTTGGATTTTATTTCCGTGTCAGTTTGAATTGGCATGTCCCAGAGGATAGTTACATCGTTATTTGGGGTGTCTGGTTAGTGCTCATACCATTTCTCAATGGTTTCGATTTTGTGCTTCTTGCATATCTTCCAGTGCACATATGCATATCTGTGGGTATATTCATTTTTTGCCAGTTCCAGACACCCTGAGATAATATAGTCGACAATTTCATTGTATTATCCGCAGATCCTGCATTTCGGGTTGTTCCTTTCTTGATGATGTGACAGTGATAGGATCTGGTTACAAGGTTTTGGTCCTGAGCTGCACTAATTAGACCTTCTGCCTCAGTTTTCAACCCGGTGCTCCTCAGCCACTGATGTGTTTTCTGTTAGTCCACATCTGCTTCTTTCGTTCTTTTTAGCTATTTTCCGTACAACGACTCGTCCTCCTAGCTTTCTTGTAATAATAATAATAATTACTATTATTATTATTATTATTATTGTTATTATTATTATTATTATTATTATTATTATTATTATTATTAATTAATCGGTCTTATAAGCGGGTTTCTTATCAAAAATCTGATCCAGTGACAATGCTTCCACGTTGGCTGTTTTAAATGAAATTATATTCAGCATTGTATATCTAATTACATTTTATATATATTAAATAAAAGTAATTTTCATTTAGCTCGACAAAAAAGTTCATATCTTGTCGCCATTAATGATTAATTTTTTCTATAAATGAATTTCTGTCATAATTCTCATATCATCAAATCGGATATACTTTTCTAATGGAAAAACAACATTAATCACATTGTTCAGTTCATTATTATTATTATAATTATTTTCATCATCTTTATTTCAACATAAATGTTATTTTTGCTAAGAATATCTTATTTATAAATCACTGCAGATAATAAGCAAATAGTTAAATTTACCAAAACTTTATAAATTAATTCTAGGCGTTGAAATATATTCTCTTTCTTTCTTTCTTTCTTTCTTTCTCTCTCTCTCTATCTCTCTCTTTCTCTCTCTGCCTATATATATATATATATATATATATATATATATATAATAAAAAATATATATACTTAAATTTTGCTCTTTTACCACGACTTAGTTTCATGTGCACGAAGTGTTTATTTGTCGGCGGTTGTCAGGAAGTTGGAAAGGAGAGGGAAGTCCATTCTGTCATTAAGTGTTCATTATGTGGGCTATAATATATATTGTGAAAGTGGTGGATGAAACATATCACAACTATATATATATATATATATATATATATATATATATATATATATATATATATATGTGTGTGTGTGTGTGTGTGTAATGAGATAGATGTACATATAGATCACGCGTACATAAATATGTATGGTAATATATTCCTTGATTGGTGATTTAGGAAATAGGGGTTTTGTTGTGTGATATCTATTATTTGATGACGAAGGCCTTTCGTTATAGCAATATATTAGTTGTTATACCAATATGATGGAAATTACAATAACTATTACCATAAATAAATTTATAATTATTTACATCTTTCCACAGAACATTTCATGTGGCCATTAAGCGACAAAAATATTCGCATACTGTCGGGGCTCTGCTTAATATTTTTGCAGATGGAACCAATACCTTGCGGTTTTGCTTTGGATTCATAACGCTAGCATGTTTTCCTTTGTTTCTTTGCAAAAGCCATTGAAACTATTTCCAGTGCTTTACTGACTCAGAGCTTTATTTTCAGTTTATTGTTATAGAGACTAGCTGCTTTCTGGCAAAGTTTGATATTAGTTTTATTTTTCCCACAATCTGATTCAGTCTGTGAATTTTCCTTTCTTTCTTTATATGGACTTGAGCTTACTTTCAATCTGAATCAAACACTTTCAAAGTATTTGACTATTTTCATTTCTAAAGACACTTTCTGATTTCTCTTTTATAGCCTGTGTTCTTTATTGTCAGACAACATATCTCTCTGTTGTGTGTCATTGTCCCCAATCATTCCTTCTCTTTCTTCAACATACGCTCACCATCAACAGACACACTTTTAGCAATTTTATCTTCTTACGCCCGTCTTATCGGTGAAGCCAGGAACACGCTGACTGCATCACTTGCAGAAGAGTAAAACCTACCAAAACAGGGTCAAATTTCGGGTGGAACTTGAAGACTCAATTATAAAACAGATCAATATTTACCTACAAATGTATGAACTTGTTGCGAGTCCCGATAAAAATAAAATTAAAAAATAAAATATATAAACAAAAATTAAAATAAGGCATTTGCGCTATCCTTTAAATGCCCCCCTCTCCCTCTCTCTCTCTCTCTCTCTCTCTCTCTCTGAACTTCTCTTTCTATATTTCTTTCAGCTCACGAGAAAGCAAACCCTCAAATAAAACGAGAAAGAAGACGAAAACACTGAACCCGGTCAAAAATGCTCGATGTTTGCAGGAGCAGACCCTACTTATTTGTGACTGAACAATACCAAAAATTATTGAGGCTTCATGAAAAAATGAATACCGCAAAATAAAATAATTCGGCCAATCAAAAAATCTACGCCTGATTTTTCTATTTCCCTTCGTGTTACTGCTTTACAATATTCTCGCAGTCATAACTTAAGGAGGCGGCCTATTTTTACTTTATATTTCTTACATAAAGACGTTGGTTAGATCCAGTGACTAGATCAAAAAGATGTGAGTTCATTGCCAGGCTACAGCAGCTGTGAACCAGATAACTTGGAGAGTTGAGTTAAAAGGGGAATAATTGAGACATTCAGAAGAGGCATGGCACGTGGAACTAGAACAATCTACAATCTTTCCGCTCAACATTCCAATCATCTGAACCGTACAACGGCCGAAATGTTGTGAATATGGCAATGAGGATAATGTAAATAATGTAAACAAACTTTCGCAATAGTTTATAGCTCTTCTTGTTTTAAATATTTACAGGACATTACAGAAGCAGCGTGAAATTATCAGGTGGATATATTTATATTCACTTGTTTTGAGAGGAAAATATATTATTATTATTATTATTATTATTATTTCCGTTGATTTCTGGTGTATACACATTTACTTTCATGACCCAACCTCAGGTCAGAAATGATATAATGACATTTTGCACTGATCAATTTTATAAATAAAAAGTAGACAACCTCAGATCACACACCTTTTCCCAGTCAAACCGAAAGCTTCAACTACAACTGGTATTGCTTATATCCTCACGTGCCGCATTTTTTAGATTTCGTTTTCAAGGTCCTGGTACTTGATAGTATTTTTTTGAAGATTTTCAAAGATACATTACAGTCTGCAGGGACTGCCATGTAAATAAGAAGGCCTATCCTTTTTTTTGTTATATCAGATTACAATGTCTGGGCGATTAGCTTTGATTATTCTGTGTTTATTGTAAAGTCCCATAAAATTGTTACAGGTCCTATGCCTGTAAGCGGGTTTGGTTGGTGTTGATACCAATTTCCTGCAGTTTCCTTTCTGTAAATGTTCCAGATTTTACAATGCAGATATTGGCCTACTTTGTAATGCTGGTTTTATATTCAGTGGGGGTGCCAGTAGCGTGCAACTAGAGACAAAGTGGTCAATTATTTCTGGATATTTATTACAGAATTTGGTCTAACACAATTTTCAGTATGCGAGCTTGGCAATTTTTTGTTACAAAGCACTGTTCCCGTGTAGCAAGAATAAAACCTTCCATCTCAACATTTAACACTGCACTACGTAACCACTGATGGGTACGGGATTTGTGTACATCAGCTTTTTTGACACGGGTAGAGTATTGACCATGAAGAGATTTATCTTGCCATTGTTTCTGTACATGGTTCATTGCATTTGCTTTTGATTTCTTTTTTCGGTTCGTTGCCGCTGCTGTAGGCGTATTCTGGTTTACTTGAATTTCTTCACCCACTTGAAATTCCCTTTTGAATTTGTTGGTTTCATTTATTAGTGAATAATGTTTCTCATTTCTTTCATGTTCTTCGACATAGATCATCATACAATATTCTGTAGTTTCCATGGTGATCTGCACCAACCAATATGAAACTAATAAGAAACTTTATTCAGTAATAAATTATTATTACTGAATAATTATCATCATTATTATTATTATTATTATTATTATTATTATTATTATTATTATCATTATTATTATTATTATTATTATTATTATTATTATTATTATTTCCTGGGATTTATGGTGTACACACATTTCCTTCCGGGTTCCACCCAGAGACCTAATGTTAGAAATAGCTTCGTGCTATTTTCCAGTGATCATTCTTGTAAAAACAAACAAAAAACCGTAGGATCACACATTTACACAGGTAAAGCTGTTCGTAATGTGCGAGACGCACTTGTGAGTACATTTTTTGTATTTCATTAATGCATAGGCTACCAAAATCCCTTCAGTCTATCTATCAGAACCTTTTTCAATCAATGAGCGGGCTCCAACTACGACTGGTATTATTGATGTCCACATGTGCCACATTTTTGAGATTTCCATTTCAAAGTCTCAGTCTGTTGATAGTTATTATTTATCTTTAAAGATAAATTATAATCTGCAGGATGTCAATAAAAAAGCACATTCTGTTCTTATAGTCTTTGATCACGATGCCTGGGCTAGTAGTTTTAATTTTTCTCTCCGTGTGTATTATAAAGTTCCATAAAGATGTTACAGGTCCTATCTCTGTAACCGGGTTCGGGTGATGTTCGTACAAGTTTCTTTCATTTTCCTTCCCGTAAAAATTACATATTTGTCCATTATTAGTAGTAGTAGTAGTAGTAGTATTCATTTACGGTTAGATTTCTATCATCTTATTTTTGTGTTTTTATTGGAAATCTATTGAACCATAAGTAAGGAATATATAATGAGAAATAAAGGAACAAGATCTGAAATTGCCTGCTTTTATCCATGGTATTTTGTGTTACTGTGGCAGCAACGTTACCGATTTGTCTTCAGGAGCTACAGTTACGATTTTTAAAAAAACGAAATGTAATGAAAGATATATGTATAAAAATAATATTAATGAAAATGCTTCATTTAAGAAATTGGAATAATATATGACCAATTGAACATACCTCACCATCTAGCACATATTTATCTTAATTCTGGTAAATATTTAACAACGAACTGGCTTCTTCACACATATATATATATATATATATATTTAAATACATTTTTATGTTTAACATTGTTTTTATCGATACAAGTATTTAAGTAAATTCTCTGTTTATAATAAACAGTATTAAATAACATTTACCGGTCTGAATGAATATATAGGTAATAATCCGTTGGTATATAATCCAAGTGAAATCTATTAATACAATATAAAATATTGAATATTAAAACTGATTCACACTGAGAGCTCAATGTATTAATCAATCAGAGCAACATATTTTTTACACAATAGGAATTGAGTATTTTCACCTTATTATTTGAAATAAAATTTACAAGGATTTTTAAACAACTCAGTGGATGATAAATTATTGAAATAAATCTGGCCAAAGAGAAGAAAGAAAGAAGGGAAGAAAAATGGAAAAAAGAAAAAGAAAGCAAATAAAAACAATTATATGGTAGTATTATCTAAAGGGGTTAATTTATGTGATAGTTATTTTAATAGTTTTTCTATTGAAGATCTAATTACTGCGTGGTTATTTTTAAATGTTTTTTTATAACATGTTGATTTTGGATAACCTACAGAAATGGGGTGGTTGAACCATATCATATTTCGTTTTCTATTTTCTACGCTTGTTACTACTCTTATTTACCTTAGCGTTACTAGATACCATAACATTTTTTTAAATATTATATGGCAGTATTATATAAAGGGGTTAATTTATATGAGAATGAATAATTATATAATAATTATTTTAATGTTAAAGCTATATCTCTATCTATAAAAGGCAGGATGTGTTTGTGTGTGTAACGAATGCACGAATTTTCGACGGATTTGCACCAAAATCTACATGCCCATGCTCCAAGTTAGCGGGAAGGCGAAGACCGACTTTGCATTTCCCAACTCACATCGATAGTGGAAAAAATCAATTTTTTCATGCTTCTACGGCGGTTTTCATGTAGTTTACGGCCATTTTCTTCTGGCCAGAGTGAAAGCCTATAGCTAGCTCCCACGAATAGGCAGGAAGATTCTATTGGACAGCGTGAGAGCCAACAGCTGACTGACACGAATGTTAACTAGCAATTTATCATGCAAAAAAATCGATAGCTGCATTCGTCACAAGTGGGAAAAATTTTAATCTGCATGGCACTTTACTCCAATTGGCTCATTCGCTTGCTTAAACTCAACGTTGATTCTGATTCCGCAGAACTGGGTTGGGTGTGAAAAGATATTTGTTGTTAACATTCTTTTTTCATTCGGTTTTTCCAGTTACGAGTCATTTTTTAAAGCTGATCGTTTTGTGTTCATTTTGTTTAGTTCTTTTTTCGTAGCACATTTAATGTTTAGTATAGAGCTTAGAAAAAATTCGCAGTGTGAGATAGGCAAGAAGTAAGGCATGTCTCAACATCAGCACGGCAAAGGGCACTCCTTTAAAGGCAAGGAAGGGCAAAAATATTTTAAGTCAAGTGATAGAGATTGCTGTATGAGTCGTACGATTTTTTAATCAAGCACGAACAACGCCGAGCCATGCTGCTAGTTACATAATCATATACTAGAATATAATTTTTTGATGTTTTTTGTTGCGTAAAGATACATAATTATTGTTGTGGTAGGATCCACCTAATTTGCATAGTGGAGTACCGACTATATAAATATGGTTGGTACCGGGAAGACAGAGAGACGAATCAAGAGATTCAACTAGAGACTCTGCCCGAATGCGACTTAGTCAACACATTCTCCAGGAACGGTCTTCCCAGGAATATACAAAAGACTATATGTAAATATTGTGTACACTTTCTTGTTTCAATACATTTTGTTCTAAGTACATTTTGTGTTGCATTATTATTCCATGCATTAGTCAAGTTTCAACAATGGCGACAAAGAACCATACGAAAAAAAAAAGAATTAATAATTGAGAGTTTTCAACAATTGGGACAAGTCATTGAAGAACCCAGGCTGAAAAAAAATTATTAATTAAAAGTCCAACATTTAACGTAACAAAGACAGAATTCTGAATGTCTGGATATGTAGAAATCGTTAAAGGACGACTAAGCATAAAGGAACGTTCACTCAGAAAAATTTGAAATGTGTCGTAAACGAATAACGGTGACACCTTCTCCAGGAACGGTCTTCCCAGGAATATACAAAAGACTATATGTAAATATTGTGTACACTTTCTTGTTTCAATACATTTTGTTCTAATTACATTTTGTGTTGCATTATTATTCCATGCATTAGTCAAGTTTCAACAATTATGATGTATATACAGGCTCAATTTTATATATTTATTTGATTCAATTATTATGATTGTTTATGAAGCGTTTATTTATATTATAGGTATTTTTAGTATATTATAAGTGGTGTATATATTATTGATATGTAGTATTAAATGAATTTTACTGATATATATTGTATTAGTTGGTTTGATGAAGTAGTATTTGTAATTTTTCTTAGTATATTATTTAAGGAGTTTTTATGTATATTTATATATTTTTTTATTATTGTTTATGTATATTTTTATGCATTTTTTATTAATATTTTTATTAACAGTTATTGGTGTTTTTATGTAATATTTAATATAAAAAAAATTACTATTAACTAATTAATTAAGTTAATATATTTAATTAGTTCTTATATAATGTTATCTTATAAAATATATTCTAAAGGCACGTCTTCTTTCATTTTATTCTAAAGGCACTTTTTCTAATTTTAGTGTACATTTTTCTTTTATTTAATTTTCCCCTTATTGGTTCATAATATTATATATTCGATGATAAATATTATTTTTTTCAGTGTAGATGGGAATTATTTAATCATTTAATATTAGTTTAACTTTAAATATATTGATTTAAATGTAGATTTTAATTTAGATACTTCATCCTTATATAATTTCCAATCATTTCAGTATATTATTATCTATTTTTATATTTTTTATATTTTTTCTTATTATTTTTCTGATATATTGTTTATTTAATATATCTTTAATTCTGCATTAACTCTCTTTCATATAAATGGGTTTATCTCTTTATTTAATATATTATTTTTGTTAATAGATTTATAAAGGGTTCTGAACTGCCATCTGTCTGCTACTGAATATAAAATAAATAGGTCATTTCTTCTCCCTTTTTCCTTCCCCTTATTTTCTCTTTCCTTTCCTTTCCTTTCTCCTCTAGCCACCCCTCAAATCCAGAATTAACAACTTTCTTGTTTTTATTTGGTCTTTTTTCCTATGTTCTTTTTTCTATGTTTCTTCACTTTATTCCTCTTCTGTTTGGCCAGTTTTATTTCAATATTTTATCATCCTTTGACTGATTTAAAAAATCCTCATGAATTTTGTTTTAATTACAATGTGAAAATGATCATTAACCTAATATAATCTTTATTCTATTGTATAATATATATATATATATATATATATATATATATATATATATATATATATATATATATATATATATATATATAAGAATGACAAAATTGAAAAGAGTGGCAGTTTTGGGCCGGGACTTCTTCAATCTAATAAACTTTTTTTTTTTTTTGTGTACATTTTTATTAGTCTGAAGACGTTGATTGTCAAGTGACATATATATATATATATATATATATATATATATATATATATATATATATATATATAGACACACAGATGACAGAAAGAACAAATGTAGTAAAAATCCACTGTTCGTAGCATTTAAAAAAAGTGCTCAATACAAATTAGAGCAAAATATTATTATTAATAATATTTATATTTATATTAATAATTATATATATATATATATATATATATATATATATATATATATATATATATATATATATATATATATATATATATAGTTGTATATTTAGGCAGCAATTCTTCTTTTATGCAAGTTTCATTAAAAACGACAGACAAGGTACTACGGTTAAGTTTTTTCGTACACAAGAAAAATTAAATAAAAAAATTAACCGTAGTACCTTGTCTGTCGTTTTTAATGAAACTTGCATATATATATATAGATAGATAGATAGATAGATAGATATGTATATATGTGTGTGTGTGTGTGTGTGTGTGTGGCTGTGCTTGTGTGTGTATGTATGTGAGTGCGTCTCTCCAAACACACATATGAATATTCGGAACTCTCCCTCTCTGTCTCTGTTTCTCTCTCTCTCTCTCTCTCTCTCTCTCTATATATATATATATATATATATATATATATATATATATATATATATATATATCGACAAAAAAGTTTATATACATATTCATATAAGGCTATATACACTGCGTGCCAAATTATTATCGAGATAACTTTTTTCTAATATTTCAAAAATTGTCCAATCAATTCACACGAAACTTTCACAACACTCACCTGCGCAATCCCTATAATTTTCATACTGATCTGCGCAATGTAAACAAACTGGCGCCATATTTGTTATCAGCACGATGATTTCAACGTGCTAAATTATTAGAAAAGTGTAAGAATTTAGTCAAAAGATGGGCCGTAAAAACAGTTTAAGTGATGCTGAAAAGAAAACTATCACCCCAGAACTCTCAAAAGGTATATCTACCCTAGCAACTTCTAAAATGATAGGGAGGTGTCATCAAACAGTAAAAAATTCCCCGCCGACCCTACACAAGTATGCAAAAGATAAAGGCAAACCGAGGGTTATTTCACGTCGTCTCATGTCAGGACTTAAACGAGAGGCCACGAAGTACCCTGGACTTACCAGTCAAGATCTTTTCAGTCGCATTGGGGATTCTACTGTGTCTAAAAGTACTCGATGTCGGTATCTGAGGGAAATAGCAACAAAAGTCAAACCTGTATTAAAGCCTCCGTTGACGAGAAATCACATTCAAAATCGAGTGAAATGGGCCGAGGACAATATGAAGATTGACTTCTCTAAAGTTTTGTTCACAGACTAAACCTTTCTAATAGTTTGGCACGCTCAAATCAGCGTGCTGTTAAAAAATTGTCAAAACCAACATTTACTCTGTCTATCTAAGTACCATACTGAAGGATAACAGCTAACTGGCTTCATTGTTATTATTTTAGAGTAGGTACCTACATATATATATTTTGTGGAGGTACCTATATATATATATATATATATATATATATATATATATATATATATATATATATATATATATATAAACGGTTACCATATGGGATACAGTTTCGATTCCTATCGAAGAACGTATATTTTTATATCACAAAAAAATATCGTATAAACAGAAAATATATTAAAATACATACATATATATATATATATATATATATATATATATATATATATATATATATATAGTTTCTTTGTCTTCTGTTTTCAATGAAAGAGGCTTTAAAATTGCTGCCCAGATAAACATTATATATATATATATATATATATATATATATATATATATACATATATATACATATATATATATATATATATATGTGTGTGTGTGTGTGTGTGTTTGCGTGTGTGTGTGTGTGTTTTGAAACTGAAAATATCTATATGAATATTGATATCATCTGCGGTGCGATATGATTTAATGTATAACGGCTTGGAATGAGAAATCGGGGGAATAGGTTCTAATTCAAATGGGATTTTTTATATTCACATGCATGCAAAGACTACTGGGAAAGTTACGAGTACATCTCTTCTCCTGACAGCTAAGGGTTGAATAACAGAACAGGCTAGATCCTCTTGGCTTGGTTGCCAACTCGTCTATCGCAGAAAGAATTGGCAACCTTTTTTTAGAGAAAACCTTCTGACTAGTCAGTCATATATCGTCCATGAATGTATAACGTAAGGCACTTAACTGAGTGGCTGAATATCATTTTGATAAAACAATCTGTTAAATAATATATATTCTTATGAATTCGAGTTTTTTTTTTATTCAAATCCGTCATGATAAATGTGATCATGTTTTTATTTAATTTATTTTCATTTTCTTCGCAGCAGGATACATTATGGCGAGGTATTGTTTATATTGCGTTAAGAATGAGAGAATAGTTTATGCATCACGTTCCATGCACTTTTTATTGATCCAGTCAACTGGAAGAAATATTCTTTTGTTTTCTAAAACATCTCCAGTAGACATATGACGTCATCTGAAAATGTGGAATCCATAATAAAGGCGAAATATAACTGAATTCATTGTTTATTACCTTAACACCAATCTTCAGCAATGGAAAGATTTTTGTAAACCATCTGAACATGACAGCTAGCTTTGACTGTGTTTAACAGTATTTATAAATAATGATAAAATATGCATCCGAATACGTCATTAGTTCAGAGTATTAGTGTCTTCACAAACGTGTAATTTTTTATTGTAAAATATATTTTACAGGGATTCTTATTTAAATGTTTTCATTTTATATGGAATTTTTCGATGTTATTCTCAAAAGATTATATAAAATGATAGTTACGATTTTAAGACATTTAATGTAATCGGATGTCAACATGCAGTGTGTTCAAATAAGCAACGCGATTTGATGTGTGCTTAAAGACGTGACATAGAAGATAGTCAGGTATATAGTGCTTGTAATTGTGGGTAAAACTTAAACTTGTATAAACTAACATGTTTATTCAACTCACTCAGGTATAATAAATGCATATTTTATTTAAGGAAAGAAACAGAAATTTTCAAAACAATGTTGAAGTACGCGTTATTAGGGAGAAACATTTAAAGCAATTTTAGCGAAAAATAAACACCGTATGATCACGGAAAACTAAGGAAATAGATCAAAATAAATGAATAGATTTTAAACAAAATTCAATCTCGGGTGTAAGAGATGACATTTAAAGAAACTTGTACTTTTCTTTATATTTATAAATTTATACATGGATAAATTATTTACAACAGCTATCAATAAAACTTAAGTTTCTTTATCCATTATGTAAATTTATGTGTATGCTCTTAATCACAAGGAACAAGAATCAGTTCAATGGTATCTGAAATAAAATAAAAACAAGCATCTATTTATCTATCGTTTCAATTTGTCTGACACAGCCAAAAAGCTGTTTTACATTTTTTCTTTCAAGTAGCGGAGTCATCATCAAGACACGAAAACAGTAACTTTTTAAAGTCGAAGTGTCACCGCATGTATTGCATCAGTAGCAGCAGTAGTGTGTCTAGAGCTAGATAACCTGACGGAGCTAATCCTATTTCAGGCTGGTTTAGAATACAGTATTTTATATTTTTTTAGACTGGTGATCATCCAGGGCTTGAGAGCCCAGTCAGTCCCGCTATTAACTATTAGCTGGGACATAAGAGATAGATTTATACCCTGAAACGTTTATTTATCCGAATGCTAACGTAACGACCTTGGCTAGAATGTGAATGTTGGTTCGTTCAAGTACGTGTTGCGGTATGCTAGTATTATTAGGTATTATTACCATCAACGGGAATCAACACTTTGCATAGCATATATTTAGGAGGACTTTGCTAAAAAACATCTCTTGGGGTTCTCCTTAAACTTATATAAAAGTGTGTATTTATCTCCCTATCTCTTTACAGCATTTTAAGTTTGGCTATAAGATGTAGTAGCATGTGGGTAAAAAGTGTGCCTCCAGTGGAAGAAGTTAATTTTCATGATTTTCTCAATTGACATTTTGTAGTCTCTCACACACGCTTATCATGCACACACCCAAACAAGAACATTCTTTTCTTTATTTTTCTTTTCGTTACATTTTTGTTTTTTAATTGGACTCACATTGAGTACGCCAATATTGTTTTGGGGATAAATTTTCCAGAAGCCCGTAAATATTTACTCTCCGGGGTGTTGATTATAGCAACATGATGGTGAATAAATATTTACCCGTAGGAAATTCTCTTAAACAAAATAGTCAATTCTCCAATAAAACCTAAGTATTTACATTCTTTATACTCATAATTTTGACTTCATCTGTTGCTATCATAACGTTTCGTCTATTTGCACTCCAGCCTTCATCAATCCTTCATCATGCATAACTTATTCTCAAAAGTACTTACTAATAAAATACACCAACAGGCAGATGTTAGACACGACTACTCAACAATAGACCATAGACACAAAATAAATCAATTAGTAGATAAAATTTTTAAAAAAAGCAGAACACAACAGACCATTCTGAATATATTTTTTTCACCCCAAGCAAGGCGGGAATACCAGTGATACGCAGGGCGAAGGTGAGAGAAAAACTGAGTATAGAAATGGATAAAAGCGGAACGGAGTTCAAGAAGACAGTAGATGACGATTGACATTGCATTTAAATTTTTGAAGATTGTAGTTATCAGGCAAACAAGAAAACGGTAGGGAGATCCACAGGCGGGAAGTGCGAGAAAAAACGGTTGGCATAGAAGTGGTGGTCAAATTTAACTAATTCAGCAGTAAAAGGGTGTGACCTGTATGCCAATCTAGTAGTAGTAACGTAGTTCGAACACCAGGGGAAAAAAGCTCATGAAATGTCATTTGACTCTGTAAACACGTGTCAATTTTCATTATTGCAATAGCTGGGTAAAAATGAAAATTACATGCAAGTTATTGAGAATATATACGATAACAATAGTGTAATTATAAACTATATAAAGCTACAGATAAATAAACATTGGAAAAAGAGTGAGACAATAGGAAATGCTCTCATCTAAACTGTTTACAGGAAAGCCTTGAAAGTGTCTTCCTAAATGATACTCGAAATTGATGTGAATTAGCAAGAAAGGAGACTATTTAAACCAGCTACAATTTGTTGACGACCTTTTATTGGTATCTGAATAAAAGAGAAAGGCGAAATAATTTATCTGAAGACTCAGTATAGTTTTAACTATGAACAGAAACAATAATTCAACGATAGCTTTCTGAAAAATAAAATAATACTGTGAATGCTGAACAATCTCCTTAACGGATGAAGAGGATTTATACAGGAGGATGATGGGGATAACTTCGACTGAACATGTGAGCAACGACGAAATTTTAGAGAAAATGGAAACAAAAAGGGCAATTGTAATTAATATCAGGAAAAGACAATTGAAATTTCTAGGGCACATAATGAGGAAAGAGGGATTGGAAAATACTACACTCACAAGACAGATTGAAGGCAAGACGGACATAGGACAACAATGTATACAATACTTAGTGAGCTTGAGTAACTAGATGGCGGGAAAAGGTTTCGGAGAAATAACAAAAAGATAAAATTTATTAAGAGCTACATAAGAGAGGAAATTTAGGAGAGACATGATCGTCTACATACTGAAGGAACACGGCATATAAAAGAAGAAGAACTATAAGTCCAAGAAGACCACGGAAATTAAATAAAACGAAGGGTAACGAAATATTGGCAAAGATATAATAAAAGATCGGATGTAATAAGAAAGAACCACTTTGCCAATATAGCTAAAACGTAAATTGTATAATGAATGTATAATGGTAGCTATGATGTACACGTGCCAAATATGGAAATTAACGAATCTTTCTTGAAAACATACTAAAAAAAGGAGCAAAGATCAATAGAAAGATGCTCCGTATAAGTGTAAGAGACGAAATGAATTCAATATCGATCAGTGAACAAACCAAGTATTAATAGATGTATTCATTAAATAAACGATGTTTCCTCAAATTTCGTGGGTGCCTATTTAACTTTGATATAACTCTATAGACACACACACACACACATACACACACATATATATATATACATGTAACTATATGCATGCATACACACATTCATGTACATACATGCATACGCATGGCGCACGCACACACACACACACACACACACACATACATATATATATATATATATATATATATATATATATATATATATATATATATATATATATATATAATAGAAAAGAACAATGGTATTAATAATTCAGAGTTCTTAACTTTTATTCTTATTTTTTAAAAACAGTGCTCAAAACGATCCGTACAGCTTAATATTATAATTATTTTTTATAAAATTTTATAAATATTATAATTATCTTTTATATTTTATAAATATATTTTATAAACATAAAATTATATTTATTATAAAAAAAAAAATTACAATAAATTTTTTAAAATAATTATAATATATATTATACATATATAAATATATCAAGTTTTTTTTATATTTATAGTGGGAGATTGGTAAAATTGGTTTACAGATGTAAACAGTGTGTACTTAAGAGTCGAGCATATTCCTCTTGGTTTAACAAATTAATGCGGAATCAAGGATGAAGATCCGATGTAAGCTGGAATCCTGCAGAGTAATTCCTGTGTCCACACTGTCTATATCTAACGCTCTCTCTCTTCCAAACATCGCACGCACACACACACACACACACACATATATATATATATATATATATATATATATATGTATGTATATATATATATATATATATATATATATATATATATATATATATATATATATATATATATATATATATATATAAGAAAACGTCGTATTTTCAAAACCTCAATTTCCATTGAATATTATCCTAAGTTAAAATATCGTCCAACAATGCAGTATCTATGCTGTTATTTTGGCAATAAAAATTTTCAAATGAGAATTTTTTTCTTGGAAAATTAAAACTCATCAAATGATAAAAGCGAAGTTATACGTAATTTGTCAGTTAGTATTATAGTATTGTCTTCTATATTCTAATACCGTTAATAAATAAATGTTATGCGCTTTTTATTGAAATTTATTAGTGCAAAACCATTGATACCATAGGATATATATTTAAATATTTATTACAAAATGCACAATCTTCGATTAAGCGAACGCATTTATTAATAAGAAACAAAAGGTATATATCAATCCTGTAGATTGGTCCTTACTAAAAGTGAAATGATATTTTATTTATAAATATATCCAAAAGATGCAGGTTGCAGAAAGCTCGAATTAACTAAGGTAATTTCCTGCATTTTACATGTTATCATGACCCACACACACCCAGGATTGTCTATAACTCTCATCAACCTTTCAAATATTGATTATGTTAACTTTCCAACGGTTTTGAGTCTAAAATTATCTTAGATATTAAGGTTATTATTTTCTTAATAAAATCATCTAGCTTACCTGTTTACAGCTGATACTAATCTACCTCCGTAGATTAAATAAAGGTTTCAGTTCGAAATACCCTGTAGCTTATTCCGATCGACATACACATGATGAAGGCCGGAGGGTAAAAAAAAACGATAGCAACTTGATAGCAACAAAAAAGATGAGGACAATTGCCCGTATGTAAATCATTAACATTTTTTATATGAATATACTGTTTAGCTTCAATATTCTTTGTTGCAAACTGCAACAATCAAAACATATCTTCTTAACACTTATTCTGTACATTTATCTTGAGACCAGCATCAACTTCGAAGAGACCTATAATTTTATTACTTATAATATTTATCTAAAACATTAATGTTTTCTATAATGTAAATTAGCAGATATCTATCTATCTACACACACACACACACACACACACACACACACACACACACACACAAATATATATATATATATATATATATATAATATTGCATATTGAGTGCAGGTGCCAATAAAATAGTGCTCGATGTATAATAACAAATTTATTATTAAATTTATATTAAATATATACAACAATATTAATAATAACAGCGCTAAATAGTTTATATTTATTATTAATATAAAGTATGGCTTCTCACAAGAAATTTTTCTATATGGTGCCAGAAAATGTTTCTCGTCAGAATACATCTCGTAGATTTAAAAATCTACCATTCGTTCATGCATTGAATACTACTGCAATAACTGGTCTGGTGCTCCTGCTATTTATCTCGAGTCCTTGTCAAAATCCAAAAAAGGTATCGGCAATGTAATCGATCCTGACCTGGCATATCGAATTCAATCAGTTTTTTCACCGACGTGGCTTCCTCTGTCTTTTTTTCAAATATTTTCATGGAAATTGCCCTGACAATTTTTTTCTCCTGGTACTCTGGCGACATGAATTTAAGCGTGCTACTAGATTGAAATCTAGGTTTCACCAGTTTACTGTTGAAACAGCTAAATACAACCGCCATTTCCACTCCAACAGTTTTTTTTCTTGAAATTCTCACTTGGGAATCTGCATTTCGTTTACTTGATTTCCTGATAATTACAATCACAAAAAATTAATTGAAACGTCAATCGTCACCTTTTGTCTTTTTGAATCCCTTCATCTTTTGTCCTTTTTTTCCAATCCTTCCTATATTCAGTCTTTCCTTTCACTCTCACTTTCATTCCCTGTAATCTCCTTCGTGCTAGTGGCATTCCTGCCCTGACTGTGGAGAAATGATTATATATATATATATATATATATATATATATATATATATATATATATATATATATATATAGTTGCGGCCAAAATATTCAGAACGGCATTGTTTTCGTCAGAAAAGTAGGTATCATTTTTTATCAAAGCTGTTTTATATTCTATAATTTTCACAGACAATAAATACGATATTAGTTGCTATTGTCTGAGATTTTGCTGTAATTTGAGAGGATAATACAAAAGTTATGGATGATTTAGTGATTTGCTGCAAAACCCATGGCAGCCAAAATGATCAGAACAGTTGAAAAAATAACAAAATAATAAAAAATGACAGAGAATACTGGAATTATTTAATATTTAGTGTGAAGCACTTTAGCTTCAATCACACTTTGACATCTTCGAACCATGAGGAAATTAAATTTTTAATTTCTTGCTGGGTGATCTTATTCCATTCTTCCTGAAGGGCATTCAATAATTGCTCGGTTGTTTTAGGATTTCTGGCTTTCGAACGTTCTCCTAGAATATTTTACACATTTTTAATAGGATTGAGATCTGGGATTTGAGCAGGCCAATCCATAACAATAACCTTTTCATCCTTGAGGAAGTTCATGACCACCTTAGCATTGTCACATGGGGCATTGTCCTGCATGAATATGGGCGGTCGCTTAGGTGAATTTCTCAGCACAGGCAAGACATAAACTCTTGCATTTACCATTCCATGTAATCGGACCAAAGGGCCCACACCATCTCCAGATATCATCCTCCCAACCATGACACTCCCTCCACCGAATTTAACACTAGTCTTAAGGCATTTAGGCGACAATTGTTCACCTACTTTTCGACGAATGTACCTTTTCCCATCTGAGTCAAATAACATAAACTTAGATTCATCACTGAAATGCACCGTTTGCCATTTTTCTTGAGACCACAACACATGTTCGGTTGCAAAGGTAAGAGGACACTTTTTATTCTTGGAGCTGATCAGTGGCTTCACTGCAGGTGTTCTTGCTTGTAGGTCATGTTCAAGTAAGCGACGAGACACAGTTTTTCGAGATAAAGTTTTCTTCAGTACAATGCTCATTTCCCGAGAAACAGCAGCAGCAATTTTAAATCTGTCCTTTTAAAACAATTTTACTATAGCACGATCTCGTGGTCGTTTTTCTTGTCCTACCTGTAGACTTTCTTGCTTCACACGAACCACAATAATCGTAGACCTTAAGAATACCGTGAACAACACTTTTTGACTTGTTAATCTTTGCAATAGACCCAATACTTAAATTATCCTTCTTTCGAAGCTTAATAATCTGCTGACGAATTGGTAACGAAGTAAGTGGCATTATATTAACAAAGTACACTGCAGATATTCTTACTAATGTTTAGTAAACGAACCGTCACGTAAACAAATTTTTAAAAAATTAGAGTTCGCCGGTTAAATATACTACAACATGGAGTAAAAGCAACCGTTCTGATCATTTTGGCCGCTATGGGTTTTGC
>OZ038475.1:81940597-82108097 GCA_964036315.1 Acanthosepion esculentum
TTTGCCAAAGTGAATACAATTCGTTTATAAGAAGACTTAATGCAGATTTTATAACGATCAAACCTGAAGAATTGAACTTATTTTTATTTTTAGACTCTTGTTCACTAATATTGAATACTTCTGTATTTCTTGCGAACGCCATACGTTCAGTATTTATTTTCACTGCATATTTATTCTTATAACTTATTGTTATAAATATCATCGCTATTTTCAGCCAGACAACAATGAAGCAAAGAAAAACCAATCCTGTTGTTTATTTTATAATTCATTGTATTTATTTTCTCTGGCAAGCAAGTATAAAAATATAAAAGCAAGGACTGCTAATTATTTTGTTAATTATATTTACTTTTTATAATTATAAATACAAAACAAACTACTATTAATAATTTCGTGATCTTTTTCTTTTTAATTCCAAGTCTTGCTCTCCACAACATCTTTTTATTTTATTTTATTTTATTTTTTATTTTTTTATTTTTTGCTCTTAGTAATTTTTTATTTCTTTGTCTTTGTTGTGCTATTTATTTACACAAACTTATTATTTAGGTTACTTATTATGTTCCCCTGATTTTCTTGCCTTCAATATATCCGGTGAATGTGAACTTCTCAAAGACCTTTTTTCCTATGCTCTATCCCTGAAATTTCATCTCGTTCTGATTGTAAGTATCTGATTTGTTGTTTTTCTGATCTTAATTAAAACTTCCTTTTTACTCATATATTCTGTTGATGGTATTCTGAGCATTCGTCGGTAGAACTACATCTCTGTCGCTTTATTCATCTGTAAGAAAATTACCCTGAATTTATTGCCATATAGAAAATTAGATATTACGTACAAGTTCACCATTTTTTTTTTTTTTACCATGTTCTTGTGCAATTTTGTGCACAGTTTCCGGAGGATGATCATACACTATGAGTGCCCGGGGAGCAGATAAATCCCATAGCCAGTCGTGTTAGTAAGCAGGCAGAATCTTTGAATTTGTCCAATGAGATGCCATCCTCTGTTTCACATTCGCTTTGAAAACTTTTGTATATTTCATTATCTTTCAGTGACAAAAAAACTTGTAGACCTACTCTGACTAACATCTTTTTTTTTTTACTTATTTTCTTTTTCGGAGGATTGTCTTTGTTTCTAACGGTGTTTTAGCATATCTAAATACTTTGATTAATTTTTGGAAGAAATCGCGATACCAATCCTACACTTTTCAAAGAGCAGAGAAAATACAGTTAAGAATTTAAAAGAAAATATAGACACGAACGTCATTTTCAAAAGGCAATCGATAGAGACTGGCTTTGTAAGACTTTATTAGGTAAATATGTTTTCTAGCTAAAACAAAATACTCACGTAAGTTATTAAATTATTCCATAGGTAATACGCGAATTTAAAGACAATAAAAATATCGAGCATTTATATTTGATCATAATTTATAAATTGACAAAGATTATATCATTATCAATAACCTCCTCCACCAATTATCAACAACAATTCAAAAACTTAATAATACGGTTTTTGTTTGGAAGAAAAGTATGTATAGAAGATAGTATCCAAAATTTAATGGGGTTTAAGAACTAGTTGATCAAGATGATTCATTAATCCATGGGATAGTTATATCATCATAGTCATCATTTATGCCCCGCATCTCTTCGTGGCGTTGGTAATAATTTCTCTCTAAAACTTCCTGTCCCTTGTAGATATAAGCAACTTTTGAGCTTTTACTATCCTTCCTTTTCCTTTCATTCACTCACAAAATAACTCCTTAGGTAAGTTCCTCGTGGTTTCTGTCTTCTCGGTCTAACCTCAATGCACCCTTTGAGTATTGTTTTATGAGCTGCCCTTTCTTTCAAATGTGTCTTTTTTATTATAAGTGTATGTGATTTTCTCATTTCCCATTTCCTTTAGCACTTCCTCGTTGCCCAAATGTTCTGTTCATGGTTCCCTGAGCATCTGTCTGTAGAACCATATTACTGTCCATTGAAGTCATTTCTTCATCTATAAGAAAATAGTCCAGCATTTACAGTCATGTAAATTGATAGCTATGACATAGCACCTTGTCCAGAAACACGTTTTCTGTGCTGTTCTTTTCTTATTTACTGCATTTCTGCGCTCGTCTATGTCCTAATGTGTTTCCTTTGTGTTGAGCCCTATCAAATATATTTGTTGAATTTATGAAACATACTGCATCTGTATTCATTGTTCTAAAAGCAGTAAGATTATAAAATCATATTTCTTATACCACTGTCCTTAACAAAGCTAATGTATTTTTCCTATCACCGATGATATTCATTAAGATCCTAATGATTAGTTAGGTGTACCATCAGTCAGATTGTTTGATGGAACTCGGGTTCAAATGCATCAGGTTTCTTTGGCAGCACAATGAATATTATTCTACTGAGACCTACCAATATTTTGCCGTCGTTGTTTATTTCATTAATTACTTCATAAGCTTATCAATATACCAGATAACTAAGTTTTCCAGTATCTGTAATAAAATCTAATAAAATTTGTCAGGTCACACTCTGAGTGCTACTAGTACCATGTAACCTAGTTCTGCCTGTCACTTGGTGGTGTCATCGGCGACTAAAGCGGTTCCTCCACGATATTCTTCTGATGAAGAGCAAGCTGCATTAAAAACAGAACCTTCTTGTAGGTCAATGTTCATTTAGAAAATGGGGTATGTTGTTCTCTATCGATATGTCTGCAGCTAGTGATAGCTTCCTAGACTTTAAAATGGTTAGGGCAGAAAGATTTTCAATGGAATTAGCGCCCACGTATCTGTGTCCAAGGCGAGCCTTTATGTTCGTTGACATTAGCTATGGCTTGATCTGAAGGGAGATGGGCTCTCAAGGTCTACTTGCTCAGGAGATGGTACGCATCAACGGATATTCCTCCGGCTTTCAACATGTGACGAAGTGAGCTGCATAGCGACCCTATGACCACAGTCGGTCAATTAATTGATGATGATGATGATGATGATGATGATGATGATGATGATGATGATGATTATGATGATGATGATGATGATGATGATGATGATGATGATGATGATGATGATGATGATTTCATCTTGGCTAGTGCTGAACTAGAACTTAAAATAAGACGTATTCTCCATGGTTTTTAAATATTGAAAACTTCTAATCTCTGGTTTCTGGGGATTATAGTTATGATATTGGCCATTCAATTGCGATTTTACATGATAAGACAACTAAAATACAATAATGCTGATCATTCAATCATTTACTTAGCGAGCGCATTTGGCGTGGTTGTGGTCAGCACTCCAATCCATCTCACAATTGTAGTTCATGGTGATATTCAGGCAAATTAAAACAATGGCTTCCCGTTCCACTGGAGATGCTGAGGTAATTCCGTCTAAAATCTCAATTAAATAAGCGGGACTTAAAAGGCAGCAGTTGTTTTGCATTTAGATTTTTCCGACTCCTAGACTTGCAATGGTATATAGAGGCCGGGCGCTGCCCAGGCTAAATGCCCCCGCCACCTTCGAGGCCGTACCGACAAGGTCCAAAGGGATATAGGGCATTACATTTAGGGATGGCTTGGCTGCAGGTGTTGCCGGAAAGTTTTCAGCTGTTAAGCCCATCGCCTTCGGGGCTCCACTCCTGGTTTTCTGTCTGGATTTACTTCCATAGACTTTTCAGTGTTTTGGATATGACCGAAGGCAGTGGATGTTTAAAATCTAGGTTTTCCTTCTACTAGAAGGAGTATCACCCTACACTGTCGAGCTCCATCTATCAGATGCTGCAGGTTATGAAACGCCAGTTTTCCACCTTCGCACGTTCTCCAGCTTGGAGCCGGACTAAGTTGTTGGAGGCTATTTGAGAATCTTGCCACGAAATCCTCTAATAATGCCTCTCTCCGCTATCACACGCGGCTATATCAACCTTCATACTGCTGATATGAGTTAAATATTATTATCGTTATTATTGAATAGAAAATGTAAATATAATATTATTGAGCTCATGTGGATCATGATATTAATTTTTTTAAATCATAACTGTTAATAATAAAACATGATAATAATAAAAAGTAGCGAAAATCTCAAATAAAACTAGTTTTCACAATGAGGATGATATTGATGTTGATCTTTGATGTTCAAAGGAAAAAAGAGTTCACTGCAAAGGATAAGCATTTTATAATAAAGAACGGCATCATATAATGATATGGTAAGTAGCAATAAAATAAATAAAGAAAGATTATTATCAATACTAACAATAAAGTAACTATAATGATAATAATAAAGGCAGAGGTAACATAAATGAAAGATTATTACAAAAGATTTTGGTTTGAATTTTCCCTCGAGTGCTGTGTATTGATTTTAAACAGAGTCTGTATCTAATGATACCTCATTATTTGGTGGGAGCAGCTGTATGCAATCATAGACGTATCTCAGGGGCATCGATTCATAAGTGCGCTCAAACAGAAAAAAAGATGACACCAATTAACCAAAAGATGATCCTTCACCGACACCGACACCGACACCAGCTCCATAAATAGTAGTTTCTTTAGAATACTTCACTCTTAGCTTTTTTGAAAACTCCATCCATCAAAACTTGCAAATCAACATTCTTCTTTCAGTGCAGTCACGAAAGTATGCCGAATCATGCATAGCTATATGCAAATAGGATATATTTATACGTGTATCTAATATTTACACACATATGCCAGCAATAAAAAGCACATATCATTATGCGTGCATCATATACACAATACGTCGAACTGTAATTTTCATATATATATTTTTGTAGATATAATCATCTGCAGATATGTGACATTCTTATGCAAGTAAAATCGGATAAAGATAAAAAAAACTAATAAACATTTGTATGACAAATAAATACAAACGAACAAAAATAAGTAAATATTAAAGCAGTCTCGACATGAGATATCAGGTTTTGGCAATAGTAGATTTTTTTAATCAGCGTGGAATGCCAATCATTTTGAGAGAAAGTTCTCATAGGAAAAAACTATTTCTTCTACAATTCCCAACAGAAGAAAATAGAGAAATGAAATTGTCACATAAAAATGGACGGGTTTGTTTTCAAACATGGCTGAGAGCTGAGAAAAGTTTAGTTTTGTTACTGCAGAAAAGGAAAACTGCTGATGCGTACATACATAGACTTCCATACAAAGGTTTATATTGTTTCTGATCGTTGCACAAAAAAGGCGTGTATTATAGTTTTACACTGGATTCGAAGGAATCCTAATAAAATCTAAAATAAGGATTATTAAACACGATGCTTCAGTTGAATCTCGGGAATAAAGAGTTATCATTTTATAGAGGTTTATTTATCATAGAATTTCGAACTGAACCCTTTATTTAATCAATGGGGATAAGTTGTTCTCATTCCGCAGTCCATTCCTAGAGATATCTTGTCTTGTTCGTTTTCGTTCAGTTACTGCTAGCCATGTTACTGCTAGCCATTTAACCGATCCAAGGATTTCAAAAAGAATTCAAATGCCACCACATTAGTGAGCCAATCCCCTAGGCCTGTATTATTATTGCTGATATTGCTGGAGAAATCTCTTTTAAAGACCTCTTTGAACGATCTATCATTCAAATCGTGAAAGTATATTGAAGTTTGCGGAAACATAGTAGCATTCAGATGGAATTCATAAATAAATTCCAATGCAATAAATCCTATTTTCATTATTGGATCTAAAAGTTTCTTTTTATAATGCCTGTCCATTATCTACTTAAATAATCTTCGCTCGAAATTCAATTACCAACAGTAGATAGTTATCTACTGTTGGACAGAGTTGAAATTTGAGACATGCTCTTTGACTCAAATGTTGCAGTGTTTGAGGTAATATAACATATATTGTCACAGTTAATCTATCTATCTATCTATCTATCTATCTATCTATCTATCTGCTATATTCCGTGCTAATAGGAATATATACTTGAAAAGAAGGTGGATAAAATAAGTAACGGCTTATTGTAAAAAAACAAGTACAATAAGAATAAAGGTAACAGTTATGCACAAGGTCGTCGCAAGGAAATCCAGTAGTGAGTGCTACTATTGGTAGGCCGGTAGTTCTCGCGTAATTCTGAGTCGTACTCAACAGATCCCAGCTAGTATATTTACTAACATCCCACGCGATCAGATGTACCACAGGGCCGAATTTAATGTGGGACATGCGAGCCCGTAGGCTCAGCCAAAAATTCCCGTAGAACCCGGGGTCGGGTAGCTGTTTCACGAGATGAGAATCTGCCCTTCGACGTAGCCCCGTCTGGGGATGCTCTCAACCCGGACGCAGAGAGTTTGACCAGCACAGCTAGAAAATATTCCAGCTAGTCAATATTTACTAGCCCCTCCACGAGGGTAGATGTGGCACAAGGCTAAGTTTAACGTGGATCATCCGAACCCGTAGGCTCGGACAAAAATTCCCCGTAGGACCCGCATAAACGGGATCGGGTCTGTTTACCTCTCTGGATGAGACTCTGCACTTCGGCACAGCCTCGCCCGGGTTCCTCTCTGTCCGAAGGCAGAGAGTTCGACAGCACAGCTGGAACAGATTCCAGCTAGTCAATATTTACTTGCCTCCTCGCTCGAGGGAAGATATGGCACAAGGCCGAGTTTTACGTGGGTCTTCCGAGCCCGTAGGCTCGGCCAAAAAATTCCCGTAGAAACCGTAAAAACGGGATCGGGTTTGTCAACCTCCCCAAACGAGACTCTGCACAACCTCGTCCGGCTTCCTCTCTGTCCGAAGGCAGAGAGTTCCACTGTTTACCTGGAACAGGTAGCAGTTAGTATATTTAGCTAACCCCACATGAAGGTTACATGTGGCAAAAATATTCCCTATTTGATCCCGTAAAAACGGGTTCAGGGTCAGTCCACCTCCCCGAATGAGATTCTGCTCTTCGGTGGAGCCTCGTCCGGGTTCCTCTCTGCTCAGAGGCAGAGAGTTCCACTGTCTAGCTGGAACAGGTCGCAGCCAGCCTCTGTAGTCTGTTGACTTACAGATACTTATAGGAAGTTACTATCCATAGTGTATTCATTCATGGTGGTGACAGGTTATTCCGTTACATCACTATCTATCTATCTATTTATCTGTATTTATGCAGTTTTAGGATGCAAGAATGATTATGTCTAGGAAGAGTATTTCAGATTTTATGCATATATCATAGTATTGGTGTAAGTCGCGAAAAACTCAAAATCGAAATTAGAATATGTCACATTTATGATCTTATTTGTTGGCGATTTAACATATACACGCGTGTGTAAATGCATATATGGATTTCTAGATCCCCATTGCATTCTTGTACTGATTTTCCAAAAGCAACAACGTCTCAGATAAATTGAGAAGTGTGTATTCATGACATGTTTATATTCATGAACATTTCCTTGAAAACATTTTATCACTGAAATGATTCACCATGAAATCATTTTATCATCTTTGCTTTTACAATTTCTTTGCGATTTTATGCATTATATATGGCGCATGTAAAAGAAGAACTAAAATAATTACACCAATAAGAACAAAAAAATGTTAGTAATGCACGATCTACTTTATTTTCAATTATTTATTTCAACTTTTATTTTTGACGATGTTTCGATCTTTACATGCAGTTGTTTTGTTTACGCCCACATCATCTTCAAGCACGAAATAAACTAAAAGTAACGCATTCTCTTGTATTCTGATGGATTTCTTCGGCGTCGGGTTAACAATATAAAATAGCATACCATATAATGAATAAAATATTTTTGTACGCAATGACGTCCTTTCGATTCTTTAAAGGAGAACTGTATAATAAAAGAATGTGGGTTAATAACAACACTATAAATTTCGATCTGTATAATTAATATTAAATTTAAGTAAGTAAATGGGTGGTTGTTTTCTGAGTATGTCCATTGTTCGGGCAGCTCGTTACATCTTTCTTCAACACACACTTCTTGGCAATATCGGCCTGGGAATGCGATCCACGTATGTGATAACATTGCGATATCTCTGAAAAACATAAACCGGGTTGACACAAACTTTGCGAGCGAAATTGGATAGATGAAGTTGTTCGAACTCTCTCGGTGGTCGTCTTAAAACGAATTCACAAGGCATAGTGACCGAGGATTTGAGCGATCCAATGAAAAATCAAAACTATTAAGTTATAGCCGGCATAGATGCCACAATCACTACATTTGCCTGCCCAGCCTGAATAGTCCACAGGAAGCAATTTGTAAAGAAAGTGGATGGATTATTTTAAATAAATAAACAAGGCGTTTACTCAAATACGAGCATCGGCTAAAAATAACGTTTAAGTAGGAAAATGCTGTCGATTTAATAAATAAAAGATCCAACCCATTTCTTTATATTTTTTTTATTTGCGTTACGATAAGAAAGGGAGCAGATATGAATATTACAACAGTCAGAGAAAAATATGCGTTTAAAGTTACTATGCGTATTTGCTTGGTCAACGACGCACACTGTAGCCGAGAGATCAAAAGACGGCAGATCTAATAATGGTTTTCCTTAGAGTAACAGATGCTTGAATCTACTCAAATACAAGTATCTACTAAAGATAACATTGGTTTAAGAATATGAATATATATATATATATATATATATATATATATATATATATATATATATATATATATATATATATATATATATATATATATATATATATATATATATATATTCTTAAACCAATGTTATATATATATATTAGTGAATACACGTAATATCACACGTCGATAGCTGAACTGTGGTTTCATTTATAACACCTGAGTAAAAATATATATATATGTACGCGCAAGTATATGTGCGATACGCATGCTTTTTTACCATACCCATATATATATATATAAGCGTACAAGCACACACACGCGAGCGCGCACATACACATACACACAGGTACACAAATATATATATATATATATATATATATATATATATATATATATATATATATATATATATATATATATATATATATATATATGTATATATATATATAAGGTGTATCAAAAATATTTTTACAAACTTTGGGAGCGGGTACCTCACACCAAAACAAGGACAAAAGTGTATATATATATATATATATATATAATAGTTGGTCATTCGTATTCGAGGATACCCGACCATATATACCCCAATTCATATATATATTTATATATATATATATATATATATATATATATATATATATATATATATATATATATATATATGTGTGTGTGTGTGTGTGTGTGTATGTATATCGCACATAGTATGATACAGTGCTATTAAGTATATATTAATAAATATATATATTGTCCCTCATCGGTAGCACGATTCGGAGTTTCATTTTAGTGTCCTTTGTAAATTTACTCTTTGTAAATATCTTATATACACCTATGAATAAAGAGTGGGCACTTCCCAAAGTACCCACGATTTATTCATACGTGTACATAAGTTCTGAACCTACTTCCCAAAAAATCTATGAGATGTACGACCTGCTAGGGTCACTTGATGTGTGCAGATACCTGATAGTCTGAAGAATGCGTTCTTAGTCGTCAGGCGTAAGAGCGGATTTTGGTGTTCCGAGATTCATAGTTTGTGGTGGTATGAATTCTGTCTCAGCAACGCGACGATAAACAGCAGCAAAGTTTGGATGACTCGACTGCCTTTGGTCTGGAAACCCAATCTTATACAGCTGTGCAACCTGGCGTTCATTATCATTCGCTCGACCGTAGAAATCATATCTGCCAGCTCACGATATGAATAACTTGCTATTGTTAAACCAAACACTTCTCAGTTAACTCACTACTACACCAGTGAAACGTTAAAGACAGTCTAACCACAAATGTACACGAATGACAAATGTAACCTAGCCAAATGCAACACAACATCATCTACCGAAAACTTTCTTTAAACTTAGTAACTCAAAAAAGAAGGATTTGCAGACATATGTTTATCAGTACTTTTCTCCTTCTTTTTGTGTAAGGAACCCGCCCTAAAATTCTGTAAAAGTATTTTTGATACACCCTCTATATATATTATTAAGAGCCGACTGTCATGATCCTCGGTGGATCAGAAGATAGAAGAAACACTAAATCTTTCCTCAGATAGCTTGACCGACAGAATATGGTGGAGGTCGCCGTCGCTATACTCGGCCTTCAATTCTGAGTTTTATGAATTCAGAGTTGTCCTTCTATACCTGTTGTCTTCCACAGTTATAGAACCCAGTCTGTTCTGCTATTTACCCATATTTACCTGCTATTTGCCAACAACTGGAGAGAGTGTAATCGTGTCTTTCGCAATGCAATGAACTCCACTGGAATTCGAACTCAGCTTATTCCAATTCCTCAATGCGAGATACTATCCATTACTCCGCCATGCCTCCATACTCATTGATCCATGCTTAAGGTGCATTAACAAAATAAAAATTAATAAACATATTTCAAACTATAGTGTGAATAGGTGCAAATAAACCACGACAATCCAACTATTCACAAAGCCGGGAACAGCCTTGTCATACTGGAACAACCTCCCTATTCACCTAATCTTGCTCCGTGTGATTTTTTTTCTTTTCAAGTGAATCATGAAGCGCAGCCGTTTGAAGGCGTAGAAGCCACCAAGAAGGCAGTAAAGAGGGAACTGGGCGGCATCGAAAATTAATCCTTCCAGCATTGCATAGAAGCCTTACATAGAAGCATGGAGAAGTGCATTAATCTCGTGAGGATTACTTTGATGAAGTTACCATGTAGTTTTTTGTTTGAAATTAGAATAAAATGTTTGTGACACCAACTCCATTACATTTCAGACAAACCTCGTGTAATGAAGAAAGTGAACCTGGGAAATTTAACAGTTGCAGGGCATAACTGAAGATAACAGAAAGGCGGGAAAACAGAGATAATCTATTAACCATGTTTTTTTATGAATGGATGGTAGAAAAAGGCAAAATGAGATGGCAAAGGATACAAAATTACTTACAGCAACAATTGAAAGGAATTTATGCAGAGCAATGATCTCTTTGCTCTGAAAGCAATTAGAACATAAAAAGAAAACATAGAAAAACTGTATTAATTGATCTGGAAAATACATGTTCAAAAGGATTCATGCCCATATATGGCGGAACAAAAATGCACGATGCAGAAAATGAGCAAAGGATTCTTCCTTACATTAATGTGTTGCTCGATTCATTTTACAACGAATGCATGGTTAGTACAATAGTGTGATATCGTGCATGTTAAGACTCATGTTAGCTAGAGACTAACTTTCAAAGTCTTCATTTCCCATCCGAAGAAAATCTGCCTTCATGATTAAGATTAAAGATTAAATGGTGAACAACAACTCATAGATTATGACTGTATATAATGAAAAAATGGCTGCAAAGCCATATGCTAAATATTTCAAGAGCCAATTTGAACAGTTTAAAGCATAATCTCGAAATTAAATAATCTTGAAACTGTTAATAAAAAAATAGATCAAGGACCAAGGAAGAAAATATCTGCTATAATCTCGTCTCCAGAACAGTTACAACCAAGGATATTTCTACTGGTTTGAATGACGATATCAAAGCGTTTTGTTAGAAACTTTAGCAATTTTGCTGTCGTTCTTGGGCTACGATCAAGGAAGATCCCAAAGCTTCAAACCAGACTTTTAGAGCTTTTGCTAAGCGTTACCTTGATAGTATTCTAATCTTTGGTTAGATGAAACAAAAACATGCTTCTTGGTTATCATGCTGTTGCTTGTGTTTTGCAAAACATAGATAACTTCAAATCAAATCTCATTAGTTAAACATTGTGGTGACAGCAATATTCTATGAAGACGTTTTCCAGCCATTTGGACTGATAGACTGATTGATCAGGAATTAGGAAATATAGGATCAAAGCATGAAATGAAGTAATTTCTTATGGACAATAATATCAATGTGTAAATGTCGCCAATCTTGAGAACAGGTTTTGATCTAATTGAGTATTTGTGAATAGAATTGAAGACATGAGTAATGGTGAGGACCAATTAAGCATTTGAGTGCAAAAGTGGACTTCACAAGAATCCCTGTTAAAACTTGTCAGTATCCCGTGTTGAATAAGAACTGGTTATGGTCTGTGATACCTAATCAATTGATAATTAAGATAATGGTATGATTAATTTTGAACATTACTTTTATGGTTAAATATCATGTCATACCTCATTGAAATACAGATTTTCTCCGTATTCCACGTGTTTTGTTTTACACATTTTAGGGAATAGGAATTTCATTGAGCTTGCGTTTACCTACGGGTATATGTTTCTCTTACACTGAATTAGCAAATAGTCTGGTAGATAGAAAACTGAATTCTAAATCATCCTGAAGAAGGACGGGTTCTGACAGGCTATCTTGCTCTATACGTTCCACTGGCTGCAGTAAAATGGATTACCAAACTCGAGACTATGTGTGCGTTTAATACAACTAGGGACATAATCTGCAAGTGATCTTTCTACTTTCTTAAATGAAACGATAGGTTGTATATATATATATATTTTCTAAACATCATCAAGAAACATTTCCCCAACCCTGAAACTAACCCACTTAGTAAAATATTAAATCCTAATACCCTTAAATTAAGCTATAGTTGTGCTGATAACCTAGAGAAATAATTAAAAAAAAACTTAACAACAGAGTCTTTAACAAGTATAGGGACTCAAAAAACTTGATTACTCACCAGGTTGCAAGCAGCAATAATAAGCATAATGACACGAATAACAACTTATGTAATTGTAGGAATCCTAATAATTGTCCACTAAAAATAATTGTATGACTAGATCTGTAGTTTATCTTAGTACAATCCCAACACTAGAAAATCCAAATATAAAAATAATTTACATTGGTAGCACCATGAAGCCATTCAAGGAACGTTGGCTGGAGAATATGCAATCTTTTAATAACAGTAACTATAAGTACATGACTTCATTATCGAATTATTTTTGGAGTCTAAAAGAAAAGAATAAAACACCTACGGTTAAATGGAAATTGATTAAGAAAGCCCGGACATGTAACTCCCTATATGCCCCGTGTTACCAATGTCTTAAAGAAAAATTTGAAATAATTAAATTTAAAAATAGGACTGATCTCTTAAATCAAAGATAAAAACTAACAGTTAACTGTAAACACCGTTATAAATTTAACTTATTATAGGGGTCGTATACTTTCAATGATAATATGTCACTGTAAATTTAATAGATTATTGCTTTTATAACCTGATGGTCATCCTGTCGATATTAATGAGTATTGTGTACCTACACAGTGTTATTCGTGTATGTATATGTGTGTATGTATTTGTGTGTATGTATTTGTGTGTATGTATGTGTGTTTGTACTGCTGGATGTGTATGTGTGTATATAAGTGTATATATATGTTAGTAAGTTTTTTTTGTTTTTATATATATATATATATATATATATATATAAAGTAAGTAGGTAAAAAGAAGGAGAAGAGGTTAAAAATATTGGTATATATGTGTATATATATATGTCCAGTTGTATTACGTATCTATATTTCTATTAACGTATATTTCTGTATGTATGGATATGTTTATGTATGTATGTTAGGATACATGTATATGGGTGTATGTATGTATATATGTTTATGTATGTATATGTATGTATGTTTATGTATGTATAAGGTTGAATGTCTGTGTATTTATGTGTATGTACGTATATATCTGTACTTGTTATTATAGGTATGTATATGTATGTATATATTTATATATATATGTGTGTGTGTATATGTGTGGGTGTATGTGTGTGTGTTGACACTTATCATATGTGAGCTTCTTGTGTGTATGTGTAGGTATGTAAACTTTGGTTTGTGTCTACTGCTGCGTTTGTAAGTCGATGTGTGTATATATGTATATGTATGTGTATTTGTGTGTGTTTATATATATGTGAATGTGTGTATATGTGTATATATATATGCATATATGTATATATATATTTGTATATATATGTGTATATGTGTGTATATATGCATATATACGTATATATATGTGTGTGTGTATTTATATGTATACGTGTGGACGGGAGGGTATTTATATATGTGTATATGTGGATGTGTCGATATGGGTATTTATATATGATTATATATTTGTATATGCGGATGTATGTTCGTATGTCCACGTATATGTATATGTATGTATATCATAGTGTCATGTAATGTATCAGCGATACTAACTAAAATCAACTTTTGTTTGATAAGGATTTTTAATTGATTATAATCTTAATCAACAACTGTGTGTGGTTACTTTTTTAAAAATTATTATGAACATTTACTGTATTTTATCATCAATACGATAATATTGTTCGAATGTATGTAGGTTTCTGTATATATATTCCTATTTTTATGTGTGTATATATATATATATATATATATATATATATATATATGGATGGATGGATGTGTATGTACGTATATATGTTTAGGTGTATGTTTAATTTACGTTTGTATGTTTTGGGTTTTTTTTTATGTATATGCGTGTGTTTGTATATGTGTTGGTATATATGTATGTTTGTGTGTTTAGTTTATATACGTATATGTGTATATGCATATGTTTATGTATGTATATATATATGTATGTATATGTATGTGCATGTGTATATGTATGTATATGTGTATTTGTATATATGTGCATGTATTTATATATATTTATATTTCGTTTGTTTACTTTTTACGGCGCTGTGTGGGTTGATATATTTATACTTGCTTCTGTATGTGTATATATACATATGTGTATGCGTATATACATATGTGGGTATGTCTAAACATATATTTGTGTGTATGTGTCTAAGTGTATATGTTTATATATGTGTGACTGTACACTTATATCTGTAGGTAGTTATTATTTTCTTTCACCTAATATATGATAAAAATATATATTTTTAAATATGTTTGTGCGTTTGGAATTTTCTTTTTTTATATATTAGATAATGTTATTTTTAAACGTATATATCTGTTTTAATGTCCTTTCTTTCCTTATTCGTTGTTTCTCTGTTCTATTTTACCATTTTTATCTATGTATATTTGCCCGTATAAGTTATATTTTAATAAGTGGTTAGAATTCGTTTAATAACACTTTCAGTTTTGAATATTTCTTGGTTGTTGTATCAGACTGTCTAGGTCAATGTATGTGGATGTGGGTACATGTATTTACTGGTGTCTATGTGTATAGAAAATGCATGCACATTTTATTGTGTATTTATGTGTGTGTTCAGCTTGTTTTGTGTTTTTTGGGAGGTATAAAGGGCCGTGGAGATGTTTCCTGTCTCGTCACCTTTTTGTGTGTGTATATATCTAAATATGTCCGGGTGCTTATGTATTATAATCTGAGTGTGTTTGTATTGTCTTACGCGAGAGGTTAGCACCCCACTCACACACTTGGAATTAAAATGTATCCATTTTGTCAGGAAGACAAGTCGATGTTAACGTCTATTCTAACGTAATTTCAATGAAAAAATAAATTGAATAACATATGTATTGTTTCTTTACTCCTCAGTAATTTTATAATTTTAAACTTAATAGAGATTAAATTTAAATTTTAAAATTGGTAATTTTTTACTTTTAATTTTAATTTCAAATTTTATCATATAATTTAATATTTATTGGTTAGAATAAATTCTATTTTAGTATAACCCCAACTTTAAAGCTTTTAATAGCTATTATAACCTTACTTCGTTGTCAAGTTTTTTTTAATTCTCGTATACTTGTATTTTGATTGGCCATTCAGCTTATGTAACAGCGAGGTGTGTTTGATTGATTTGAACCTTTTAAAACCCTTTATTCTACATTCAACATCATCACTTGATAAGACACCGGAGGTGTTGAAACAAAATGGCAATTTTTGTAGTGATTTTATAACATATTTATGTTATAATTTTTAAATAAATAATTATATATATATATATATATATATATATATATATATATATATATATATATATATATATATATCGTAAGTTCGTAACATATGTAAAGCAACAGAATTTTTTCTGATAATGTAATTCTGCTATTTCTGTTGTCTTTAGAAACCTGATATTACATAATCTCTTTAGTAGAACATTAGAACATATAATATAGTCTTTCTGAGAATATTATAAAAAATTAAACGCAGGATTCTTTTCCATTCAGTCATGAGAATTAATGTGACTTTGGCAATTGAAGTCTGAAAATATTTTTCTTTATGCAGGGAATCGTACCATGGTTCTCTAAAGTTTAAATATTTTAATTACAATCTGACAAATCCAAAATGATTAATTCATTTCTGTCACGTCTTAAATTCACTGAACATTTCGCAGAATTTCTTCTGCGTTCAGAATAACCTCCGTTAACTTTTCAATGACTTGCATAACAATTCGCCGTTACTTTATTAAACAGAATATTACATAAAAGAAAAAATATTTTTAAAATATTTCTTACATGATATAATCAGTATTTACTAAACTATTACAGACCGGAACAATGGTCTACATATTTGGAAATAAATTCAGATCTAAAACATTAAAGTAGAAATAATCAGGGAAATTAACTTTCAATAGAGAGACCCATTTTAAATCGTATCCTCAACAATATGGCTAATTTTCTGAAAATTATTTATTAACTTATCCATGTCATTAACTTATATAACCAGAAAGTAATAGTGAAAGTATAGTAGAGCAATGGATACACTTTGTGCTGGACTGGTAAAAATAATATTTATACATATGCAATTATTATCTAAGAGCCGGCGGTTATTTACTTTATATTAGAATATATTTGAAATGCTGATAGAAATATAATTACTCCAAATATTTATTACTACGATTACTCCATTCACTTTAAATATCTAAAAAGATAAAAAGAATTATATAGAGAAAAATATATCAATAAATCCGTAACCTGTCGCATAATAATTAGCTGAATTTTTATATGAATCTTTACTTTTATAGCGTTATGCTTATATGGTAAAAATATCTATTTTTCACAACTCATGAATATAATATTTATTCTTGCATGCATTGTTTGTACCTATTTTGTATCATGTTAACAGATTTTGCCCATTAATAAGATTTATTCTCGTATTAGTGTTAGTAACATGAACGATTATGACTCTGCATAACTTACTATCGTTTTAGGCCAAAGAAATGTTTGTTCCCTTAATATCCGTCCCAGTTGTGGTCGCCAATAATGTATCCTGGTAGGACGTCTAATTCTTTCAGGATTGCTTAAGAAAAGGTTGAGTAAGTCTGGTGTAAAGACCCATTCTTGTCATACGCACCTCTCTAATTTTTGTATTTGCTGAATTCATTTTATTAGGTTAAGTTGTTTGATCATACGACATTTTCAAACTTTCATACTTGAAGTTTACCTTTTATGGATCAAACTCATTTGTAATAGTCAACCAGAACAATCTAGTAGACTGTTAACCTACACTGTTTAGTTGGATGGAAAGTCTATGATGTTCAATGACAGGTAGTAACGATACTTATTAATATATATATATATGTGTGTGTGTGTGTGTGTGTGTGTGTGTGTGTGTGTGTGTGTACTGTGCGATGGATTATTTACGGAAAAATTAAAATGAAACTGACATCTCATTTCAACATATATTTAACAAAATTACACAAAAACATTTTGAAATACTAAAGAGTAAATTTATTTTAAAAAAATAGACACTGGCTTCAACCACGGCCTTCAGTCAACTTGGGAATCTCCTGCATCTCTTCTGGACCGTCGCCTTGTTTAAGATGGTGAATGCTTCCATAGTCCTTGCCTTCAGTTTATCTTTGGTGTTACAAGGAGTCTTGATGTTCTTTCGCTCAATTGCGCCCCGTTGCAATCTGAGCAGTTAGGCGGCCAAATGTGAAGGTTGATGTGATCGCAGAAATTGTCTGATACCCATGACTCGGTTTACCTGCTTATGCGGCATGGTACAGAGTCCTGTAACCAGATATTGAGTCTTCCAGTAGCCACCATCTAGACCCAGAGCAGCACTACCTACTCAAGATACTTGATGTAGATCTCCGTGTTGAGTCTGAGGCCCTCACTAACAAATTCAGGAGTTCTTTTCTTATCAGAACGATCAGAGTCAGACTTACGAGCTGCCGTACCTTCGTAATCACCATTAAAGCCATTCAATTCTTTCCGAACTATCTGCACTGTCCTCAGCTTGACACCCAAATGCTCCGAAATGATCGTATTAGAGCTTCCAGGTGCGGATTTCAAGCAGTTCAGCATGCCTTTTCCAAATCTCTGGCAGAGTGAATTGCGTCATGGTGTTCTTTTTCTCACAGACGGTACCCAACTAACACTACTATACTGTGCAGTCAACAAAATCAGAAACAAGCAGCACGCATGCGCGTAATTAAAAATATAATATGGCGAGAATTACCCATCGCAACCTGCATACCTCAGGATCTAAAGAAGGGTTTGTAATGTTATTGTTCCTTACTGGGCATCTCTATATCAGTCACTTTCCGCCCACCGTGATGCGAGTTCCCTCTGTATTTTCTATAAATATTTTCATAGCAATTGTTCTAATGAGATCTCCTCGTTGGTACCTCGACCACATGAATTCGATTGGCAACTAGGTCACATCGTTTTACTGTTGGATTAGCTAGACGTTACGGTAAATTATATTCTCACAGTTTCTATTCTCGCACTTCTCCCTTGCGGGATTCCCTACAGTCTTATTTCTTCCCTGTCACCAATCTTCAAACATTTAAATGCAACGTCAATCTTGCATCTTCCTGAAACCTGTTATGTTATTGTCCTTTCTCCTCTCTAAACTCGTCTCATTCTCTTCTAGTAACGACTTGCGTCTTAGCATTATCGCTTTGATTGGTGCGAAATGATTTTTAAGAAATTTATATGCGATCTTTAAAGGACTCTGTCATTAGTGAGTCTGCGATCATCTATGATATAATGTATGTACTTAAGGTTATAGAAGCCCGTGTTCATTCGGTTGAATACGTATTCATATATAAAGGATTATATTTTATGCAACAATATATGTTTGCATGACTGTCCTCAGAATTCCCTAAAAGATAATTATCCTTTTCTGGCTACGGTCAGTCAGATATGTGCTATATGTGCTACACGCTTAGGCTATCATGTATCTTTCGATACATGACTGACGAGGCAGATTTTCCCGCAGTAGGTTGTCATTTCTTTCTGCAGGAGACCAGTTGCTATCCCAGGATATTTACACACAATGTACATTGCCATCCAAGGCTATTTACCCATAATGTACTTATTAAAGGGGATGAGAAGAAAAGGATTCATACCCTTCCCAAAGGGAATTATCACGTAAGTAAATGTAATGGATTCAACTGGAATTCAAACTCGGCTCTCCGATTCCTCAATCTGAGCGGCTATCCATTACTCCACCATGACAAGTGGCAAAAACGTCTTTCCTGAACTTAACCATTTGCAAATAATGTATTTAGTTATTTTTAGTGGGGGGGTATTAGTAAACAAAAAGATTGATTTCTCTCCAAATACATTATAAGTAAGTGCACGTTCCAGATTCTGACGAGGGTCTGCATCAGTGCATGTGTACACACAAAAGGACGCATGCGCTCACACACACATGAAATACGATCGATTCTGTGTCTTCTGATTGTATTAACAACCTGAAGAACATTACATCGACTTAAGCCCAATTACAATAATATACTCTCTACAATGAACTCATTTCCGACACGCTAGGAATAAACGCTAATTATAATTAAATTGCCTTCACGTCATTGAACTGATAAATGAAATATACAATAGTGGCTAAATACCAGAAGATCTAAATAGATAAGTTTTCTAAAGAAACCGGATGCGATTTTATGTAAGCTTCAGTGAACAATTAAGTATTAATTGTAAAATGACGGAAAGCTTGGGAATGAGCAAAAGGTATGATGCAGATATGCGTTACACGTTTGGGACATCAAAATTAAACAAGTGCGGAATTTCAAATCTCTAGACTAGTGTTTTTTTTCAATTTTATTTATCCATGGACCACTTTTAATCTTAATTTTTATGGACCCCCCCATAACTACTCGAGGAAAAAAGCTCATTTTATTTTTACTAATAGATAAGTTTTAGGGATTGTATTATAAAAATAGTAAATGTTTATGCTTTATTTTGAAGTAAACCTAATTTAATGAAAATAAACTTGTATTTAACAATTAAATTCTATGGTACATTTATGTACATTAGTAAAATAACTATAATATATACCATTTTAAAATGCCAATAATTAATAAATTAAAAAATGTGCAAATTTATTCAATGGTTGATGCTGTTCTGAGCGATTTTTTTGTATTTGGCTCCATTGATGTCAGTGACAGTTGATGATCACTACTTTTCTCAATATAGAGTCTATTATTATGTTAATTAATTCATATTAATATATTGATATTTCATTTTATTAATATTTAAAATTAATATTATTATTTATTATTAATAACTTAAATTAATTTATATAATAAATTATAATCTTTATATAATTTTCTTTGTATATATATATATATATATATATATATATATATATATATATATATATATATATATATATATATATATATATATATTTATCCTTCCTAATATATCCTTCTCAGTTTAATATAACTTTTACAATTAAAACATCCTGTAGAGTAAAAATGACGCTAATTTACATCGTTTGATCTCGTTTTCTGCTAGTTTACAGAGTTGTTTTCTATTTTTAATATTTAATACGGCGTCGATTACTATAGGAATTGTAATTCTCAGTTGAAACAACCATTCTGAGGTGAAATTGCCCTATGGGCTACTAATATACCGTTGACCCCAATTTCCAATTTTTGCATAGACCCCAGGATCCATGTGGAGCCCGCTGAGAACCACTGCTCTAGGCCATGTAATAGCAAACGACTTAAAGTTTGAGACAGAAATTCGAAGGTGCATAGTATTAAAGAGTATTTTCAGAAACTGAATAATCTACTAAGGGATCGAAAAATGACATTAAAAACGAATAAAAGTGCTTGATTGTCTCGTGATATCTATTCTTCTTAATAACAGTGAAAGTTTAACATTTTTCCCAAAACATAAAATAAGACTTGCGAATTTTGAGAATTGCATAAAGAGAGCATGAAACTAATGTGAAACAGGAACTATAAACTATTGCTAACAATCAGAAAGCCAGCTGACATTGATGGGGCACATAATGAGAAAGTAGACCTAGAGAATATAACAATGACATGACATATAGTACAAAAGTGTATTAGGGTAAATGTCGAGCAACTTACTTAACGAGTTTGTCTGAATGGATGATATAACATGGAAAAAGAGGAATGATATAGGATCAAGCATTACTTAGAGCAATAACTGATAAGATGTTGCAGAGAGCCATGATCGCCCAAGTCCTGAGTAGACATTGCAGATAGAAGAAGAAGAAGAAGAAGAAGAAGAAGAAGAAGAAGAAGAAGAAGAAGAAGAAGAAGAAGAAGAAGAAGAAGAAGAAGAAGAAGAATCATGTGACAAAATACTGAATTGTAACTTTTATTTGTAATGAATGACAAAAGACATGATATGTAAAATAAAAATTCAGCACATTTAATAGACATATGCATCATTTTGCAAACTATCTCACGCTGCGTCTCTCGGCACCAACCATTTTCGATGCTCGCGTGATGAAAACTGTATTTGCTTTATTTAAATGAAAAAAATGTAATGTTAAAGTTACTGAAAAGATTGGTACTAAAAGCGTTATTATATAAATAATATTTTTGTTGAGGCGATATTTTTAATAAGACCCACAGGACAATAGTAGGCAAGAAAATCAGCCAATAAACTACCTGCCAAGATTATGCAAATGACTGAGTAGCATAGAGAAAAAGCGGAATTGTTTTACAGTAAAAGTTATAGATTAAATTTCGATTAATACAAATATAATAGCCTCATCTACGTGTAAAAAGGCTAAAAATAATGGAAGCATTATTAATAAAAACGAAAAAGCCAACACTCAATAATATCAACTATGAACACGGCCACAATGTGCTGACCGTGTTTGGAAAATAAATACATAAATAAATAGATAGATAATTAAACCGATCCGTCTATCATTCAGTTAAAAGTAAAATTCATCCTTGATAATGGCTAAAAGTATAGCCGAAAGCGCTCGCACATACAAAATATGAAAAATTATATAAAACATTTAAACAATGTAGCTTTTCAGTAGTTTTTAATTAAAATTGCACACATACATAGGGACATATGTGTGGGTGCTGTATGCCAATTTTTAAACTGTTTTCTTTTCATTGGTTGTGTGGACGTCACGTGCATGGTTCATAGCGTCTGCTTGTACGTGCAATACTAGGTTACATGAACTAAAAATATTGGCATATTACATTCTTTAAGTATAGTTTTTACACATATATCAATTTTCTGTCAACCACCATGGCATCGACGAACGAGCCAATTTTGTCATAGTATATGGAGATAGAAGAAAGCGTAGGGAGAAACAGATACACAGCACATTCGTATTGACCGAACTCTGTACACGACCTTGCACTATCAATGAGCTTCTCACCCTTTCCTGTTCGAAGCTATGAACAATCAGTCAGTAAATCTATTATATATATATATATATATATATATATATATGTCAGCACTCTGGGGCAACAGGCTGTTTCATGCTAGGCACAATCGTCAGGCCACGAGTGTCGTTGTTTTCTCAACGAAATAGTCGAGAAAAAACAGCGTCTAGCATGAAACAGCCTGTCGCCTTTGAGTGTTGACTTCAATGTTCACTTTTATATTTGCATACTCTCTCTCTCCCTCTGATATTGAGCACCTTATCCCATAAACATAGCACATCTTAAAACTATATTTCTTCACATACACACACACACACACATATATATATATATATATGTGTGTGTGTGTGTGTGTGTGTGTGTGTGTGTGTGTGTGTGTGTGTGTGTGTACAGGAATGTGGTGAAAGGTTACCATCCTTCTTCCTATCTTCAAATCTGACGAAATTGCATTTTTGAATGCTATTTTCGTTTGCGTGAGAATTTTTCAGCACCTTCAATCAGGTGTACGTATTGCTTAAAGTTTTTCTACACAATAAATATTTATTTTTTTAAAGTTGTCACTGTACTTAATACTGTGTGTTTTTATGGGATGAAAATTAATGATAATTACATTCGGACTAATACCTTCATCGTTGTTATCATCACAACGATCCTGCAGTTATCCTCTCCGACCTTCATCGATTGTTTTTCGATTCAGCTAACCTTCAATAAATTTCTAACTGAACCCTTTATTTAATCTACGGTGATAGATAGTTCTTGTTCCTCTGTCTCACGTCTATGGATAATTTGTATTGTTTTTTTCTTCTTTTTTTTTTGTTTTGTTTTTGGGTTTTTTTCTCGTCCATTTCAATTATTTCTCGTCCTGAGTCTACATCTGTTCTACCCGTTTCTGGAATTGAAGAATTGTTTCATGAATTTAGCATCATTATAATGGCGAGTTCAATCTCTGTGTCGGGTAGGACAGAATCCGAGTCAGTGCAAAAGGGGACAAGCAATAACTGAGCAGTACTAAAATAAATGAACAATACAAAATTAGAAAAAAAACATTAAGAACTCCGTTAACATTGTTAAACAAGGTAAGATTGATGGTAGGGGAGATGTTTGATGTAATAGGAAGTCGCCCACTCGAATTACAGCCATGCCCATCACACGATGGCTCGGAATTAGCGCTCCTGCCATAATTCACGAATAATACATTTCACACGATCAAAACATGAAAATAAACTAACAACGCCCAAAACAAAACAGCTTGAATATATATATATATATATATATATATATATATATATATATATATATATATATATATATATATATATATATATAGTTCCATCGCAACACAGGAATTACCATGTTTCAAAATGAATCAGAAATAAAGATTTTAATTTTATAATTAAATTTAAAGTTTAGTTTCTGTTTTTGAAACATTACCAAAAACAGAATCTAAACTTCCTGTATAGCGATGGAATCATATTTTTAAATTAGTAAATTTATAATGTTTACTCTCTACTGAATTGTATTGAGAACGGATTTTAAAAAAATAAAAATAATTAATAAGAACACTGGATTATAAATCTTACTGTTCTTTTTAATTATTTTAATACATATATATATATATATATATATATATATATATATATATATATATATATATATATATATATATATATATATATAATACAGAGAAAAAGACAGTATAAAATTTATGCCAAAATAGAATTATATGAAAAATGATAATTTCACGAGTTTTCTTTTAATGAATTGGTACCTTTACTCGGCGTTTATTTTTAAAGTTCATATATTTATACTCATCATTTCTTACTGGGAGTGTCTAATGAAATATTTTAGCATTTAATTGCAGGAATTTTGTTTTTTCTTTTAAACTTATTTCAATATTTGTTATGCAAAAATAGTGTTCCAAACTATTTTTGTACTTTCCCATTGATCAATAAAGACACACATTCTCAGATGTACACTTTTAAGTATAGATTTCTGTATTATAGATTATGATACACTTGCCAGCTGTTATATTTTCTTATGTCACCGCATGCACTTTTCTGAAGAATTTTGCTAAATGACTATCGGCTCTTTAAAGTTGTATCAGTTTCTACTACCAAAGAAATGCATTATAAAATAATCCTATTTTTCTTTTTAGAAAAACCAGTTCTATATAGTGTATAGCCAACACCAAGCTTAAAAATTAGAATATTATACTAAAAGGAGACACTATTTTAAAGAAAACATTTGACTTCGTCTAACCGTTACCTGGATTGATACTTCCAAATATTTAAATTTTTACCTAAAGGATATGACATATTTAAGCATACTGTGTAAAGCAATAAAAGAAAGATGAATTTCAGTATCAAATGATTGGATGTATAACAATCAATGTTATTTCTGAAACAATGAACGAACTGTTACTTGACTGCTATCCATAGGCTGAGAGAAATTCAGACAAGGAAAACAATGACTGCCACATACTATTGCAAGAAAAATAAACCTAGAAGCGGTGATGTTTCTATTAGTGGCAAATATTTTGTAACCAAAGTAAATCGAAAAAGAAGATAGAAAAATAATATTTAGTTCTCCGGGGAAATTGCAAAGGTTATTCACGCAATTCAACTCTATGTCTGTTTTTATACAATTTAATATCAACACGCATATAGAGATATACACACACGAAAGCAATTACACAACTAATCCTAAGCAAACACACACTGACAAATATAAACACATGCACATACGCAGAGACATAAACATATGTATAAAATGTTCTCGTAGTTCCGATTAGATTTGAACTGTAATAACAGCGAATACTACCATGACTAAAATAAATGTGATGTTGTAGATAATATATGCTTGGATATCGGTGGCTTTAATAGTTCTCAAATGAAATTGGAAGGTGATAATAAAATACCTGACAGTGATCAAACTTGAAGAAACGTTACATTAAATTTCAAACTTTAAAGAAAAATAAACGTTCAAAATGACTTGTTATTTTGCAACATAGAACTATTAAACAATGATTAACGGGAAACATCACAAGTGCAGCAGCAGCAGCCCGGAGCATTGCCGCCATAAAATGTCTGTTTGCGGTAATTTTAATATAGGTTTTATTTACGTTTTATTCAATTGTATAAATTCGTATTGACATGATTTGATATTAGAGGGAAATGTCTAAGTTCTTCCTAGCCCAATACGTTTTGCACAAAATAATTTAACAATACAGTATACTCTTGTTTAATGAACACTCTAAATCGCAGTAAGCTAAAATGATTAAAACTTGCATTTACAAACGCTTGCTCGTTATTTCTTCGAATTAGAAGAGGTATAATTCCCTACGTTACCGGACCATCGGTAGTACACTTGTATTAGCTGAATTTTGAAATATAAACCAGAAAACTCGAGAAAGAAGCTGCGACAGGAAGCTCTGAAATATCTTATTTGCAGCCTAATTTGTTGGAATAGTAAAGCTAAATTCTACTTTGTGAATTACGATAAAAATTATTCTGATTAACACAGTCAAGGTCAAGGATCAAAATGAAGAATGCATGATGTAGAACACTTGACACCAGAGATTTCTTAAAATAGGATTATGGAAAGATGAGGAATTAGACTGATAACAAAGGACTGTTGCAAAAGAAATGAAGAGAAAACACGATTTGTAAGAACATTGACGTTTTTATTTTCCTTTTTTGAAAATCTGCTCTCCAGCTGCTCGGGATCAAGTCGAATTCTCTGTCAATAAAATGTGTTACATTACACTTCATCCCTCTTTTGTCATTGATCTAAAATTCATTTCTATATTCATGGCAGCAGAAAAGAAAGAAAAGAAATTGAAAGGTTCATCGGATAAAAAAAGGCGGAATTTCAGCGAGTGTCTTTTGGAAAACGTGGTTATTATGATAATCAATAATATATTTACTCTTGTTCAGAGAGAATCATGTCATTACTGACACAATTTTCTTCAATCTTTACTTTTCTAGGCTTTTAAAGAGAAACAAGATTCATAAGGAAATATTAAATGGTGTCGTTGTTCCCTAATGAAATTTGAACAAAGGATTGACTGAAAATTTAAGAACATTGAAGTACTAGTTAAAGCTAACGAGTGTTTATTAAATACTAAAAGATCTGCTGATCATTGGATTAAATAATAAAGAATTACTAATCAATCTTTGGTGGAATATAGACAGAAAAGACTTCTATTTAATAAACATTTTGGATAAAAGAAAACATACAACGTAAAATAAATTAAAAAGAAAAGTCATTTGTTTCCTTTGCAGTGTGAGTAATTTCCTGCATATCTATCCTATAGGAATGTTATGCTGCCACTGAAAACATAGTCTTTTATAGTTTAACATGGCTTTTGAAGGTTGAAGCTTGTTTGTTCACTGGATGAATGCAAAGGAGAATTCTGCATTATTGTTCATGTGCTTCCTCTTCAGCAAACATACTTGTCAGAGCCAGTGGGAAAATGATTGTTGATGGAACAGGTCGCACAGTGAACGCTGGCTATAGAAACATATCAAATCGGACAACATGAAAAATATTAATCTCGGTCGACAAAATCTAAAGCTCTGTAATGTTATTTGACAATTACTCATTACATTTACAGAATGAATAAGATTTGTACACCTTTTAAATTCTGACTCATTTCATTCTCCTACCATAAGGGAAATTTGGGCGTATTTGATCTGCTGAAATTGTTTGTTTGTAATCAGCTGAATAATCCACACCAGGTATGTATTTGTGGCCTTTTCCAAGATAAAAGAAATTAAAAAAACGGAGAGTTCAATTAATATGGTTAATAATACAGACAAGACCTGACTTCAGTGACACCATCAGTGAGCTGAGCTCTTACGTAATTAATAGCACGCTCAATGCCCCTGACAAATAAACAGGATCATTAAAAATGCCAAAAGAGTAAGTTAGTCGTGTCTAAATTTTGTACTTTAAACAATTTGCTGATCGTTGCGTATAGAGATCCTTCTTTTTCAAACTTGTGCGACTGGAAGACTAATAGTTATCTTCCATCTTGCATACTGTTCAGATACAAATAATGGCGAATTATCCAGTCGACATTATTTTTCTCTACTACACTCTGCTACCAGTCTGTTAATCCTGTGTTTGACCTTTCAGCTCTATCGTTCGCTAACACTCACTAAGGTTTTCTGTAACTCCAAAGAACAATGACGCAATATTGTTAATGCTAATGTCTTTATATTCAGTCAATAATACACCTTCTAGCGACGTTAATAGTTCTAGTTCAAGGACACTCACGCAACTTAATATTTTACATATACAGATCTACTATAACAATAGGGTACATGGAAGAAACATAGTTTGAATAGGTTAATGCAGATATTAGAGACACTACTGCATAATCTACATTATACATTCCAAAAGTGAGCAAAGCATTCAGGTTTGAAATGCATAACATTCTTGTTTACAAAGTATCTTCAGCGGATCTGAATGTGAATAACTTCCATTGAAAGCAATGTGGGTTCTAATGGGCTATTTTAGCTTTATTCGAAAAAAATAACTCCAAATGTGACAATAAGACATTTCTGAAATAACTTTGCATTTGTCGTTTTCTTTTTATCGACAAGCTACAGCCAAATCTGCATTGTTCCCTAAAATCTATCGTTCATTTTTTACTAAGCTTAGTTAAGTCTATCACAGGTTGGCACACTGCGTGGATTGAACTCATTATATTGGCGAATACTCAAGAAAAAGTTGTGACAACCCTAGAAATTAATTTTAAAATTATAAAATCAGTTCAAATTCTTCACAATGCCCAATTAATTCGTCGTTCAGATGATTTTACTTTATTATATATAACCTAATAATTAAGATATAGTGCTACAACGTTGACGGGAAGTCATTGATGCTAGCTCGATGAAATCGGTCAAGAGAATTTCCTTTGTTTAAAGAAAATTCATATAAGTCGATTAGAATTTCATAGAACATCCAATTAACATCTCACGAATACAATTCAAAGGAACGACAATGTCTGAAGGCCAGTCTATAGTTCGAAATTGAATGAACAGTCATTCTGATCAAAACATCCTTCATTAGATCGCGTATACTTGGTTAACACAAAGATCCATTGATCTTTATTTGCCCGTACACTAGATATTTAAAAACAAATGGTAAGAAAATAAAAAGTAGAAATTTAAATTCTGTATAAAAAGCTTCCTTTCTTTGACAACCATTTTTGTAAAATACGTGGTATGAGAGGAATTTTAAGAGATTTCCAATAATAAACGTGCCTAGAGGTAACTGATTACTCTAAACTGTTCAATATGTAAAATGCGAAAAGTACCTTTAATTTATCAGCTACAACATTGCGTTAGAAAATTAATTGTTTTTTCGTAAAGCCAAATTGGCGACAACAAAATCAAGCAAGTAAGAAAAATAAAGAAATATCTAGGAAGTGTTTTAACAGAGAGCAGAAAATGCGACACTGATATTCGAAAGTGTATTAGGATAGCAATAGAAAGTATTAAGAAACAGGGAATTCCGTTAGCAACGAAGAGAACTGTTATGTAATATTGGTTCCTCTTTACGTTAATGAATACTGGAAAATCTCAACACAGATGTGAAAGAGACTTCTGGCAACAGAAATATGGTTCTACTGAAGGATGCTGAGAATAACTTAGACTGAACATATGAGCAACGTCGAGATTTTTATTGAAAAAAATAAAAAAGGAATACTTAGAATAAAAAAGGAATACTTAGAATTAAAATCAGAAAGAAATAGTTGACATTTCTAGACACATAATGAGGAAAGATGGCTTCGAGAATTTGACACGTACAGGACATACTGAACGCAAAAGGGACAGGGGAAAGCAGTACATAACCTATCTTTTTAGATAATGCAAATGGCCAGTATTAAGGATTAAGGGATTTAGGGAAATATTAAAAAGACAAGCTTTAGTAAGAGCTACAAAGACAGGAACTTGTGGAGAGTCATGAACGCGTTACATAGAAGAAAAATACTGCATAAAACGAAATCGGAATCAGTGTCTCAATTCGTGTTAGGATTTATTATCATTAATATTAAAAGGACAATGGTTAACGTGTCGAGATAACAGTTTACACAGAACTAATGCGATTGGTTGAAATTCATTTTGATTTTTTAATTATAAGTTCCATGTTAGAAGTAAACCTATATTTTTAAAACGAGGCTTTCCGCTCATAAATTTGCTTCAGTTAAGACGAAGCTGGTATTATTTCATTCATAACGCTCACGAGTTTGAATGAAATCGATCGATTACAGCCTATTAATTCTGCGTTCGCGGGTTTTTGTTTGGGCTGTCAGTACGAGACAATAGATTTGAAATTCCTAACTGTGTGGTGAGTAAGTGAGATTAATCGCAAAAGGAAAGAAAAGTCTGATTTCAAACAAAAGAAAGACAGGCTTGATCTCAGACGAAGCTAAAAGAGTTTCAACGCCTATCAAACACAAATACGTTGAATTCAAAACTGATCGAGGGAATTATTGAATATTCTTCAAAAACTATGTAAAAGAAGTATTATTCTTTCTAAGAGTTAAATGAATTTTAAGTATATACTGTTTTATTCTCTCTCAGAATCATCAGCTAAATAAAGATATATTAGCTGAACTCTCAATATTAGTTTTGAAGGAAAGGTGTTATAACGGAGAAATCAAATGAAATAGTTTGAAAATTCGTTGGATAATTTAAACAAAACTTCAGGTATTAAAAAGAGTGCATTATTCATTTACATTTCAATTGTTTTCGAACTCGAAAGTAGGAGTCAAACGTTAACTTCATGTTAAAATGATTGAAAGACAAGTGTTGCAAAACTCATAGTGACATTAATGGTGAATTTTATAAAGCAAAAACAATCCTTGGTGTGGAAACCAATCATAAGACCGATATCAATAAAGTTTAAAGTAACGGATTTAAAATTGTAATTGCGACTCGAAGAATTGTTGACGTATGTTCTTGATAAATACCGACGCCTTTCGATATTGACACACTTTTCGTTTACATGACCATGGCGATGATTTTGATTCACAAAAACGGGATAAAAATAATACAAGTATTATTCTAGTTGATACACCCTTGTGATAATTTGCGTCATAAACCTTTCAACAAGAAATCACACGCAGAGAAAAAGTATGCACTCAGTGAAAACGTTATTTTAATGATATTTCTTGAATTTTTCGAAAGGTTTCAAGGTTCAATGATCAAAAATGGCTTCAGCCGAATGAGTCCTGGTGAAGATGGCCCTTCATCAGATCCTATAGACTGGCGTTACGAAATCACAATCAAATAACAAAAACGAAATCACTTGAACACTTTCACCAAAAGCAAAAACAAAAGTGGATAGCATATGTAAATTGAAAGAAAACACGAAAGATGCTAACTTTCCGCACAACCAAAAACAAATGTTTTGGGATGAAATATCCGTTAATACTAGAAAGAGTGATAACAGCTAGTGGACTAATTTTTCAATTTTCCTAAAATAAAAAAAAGTTTTATTTTAGGAAAATTGAAAAATTAGTCCACTAGTTTTTAGAAAAGGATTTTATAAATTTTAACCGACATTAACGTCAATTATTCTCTCAATGAAAGTTGAATGTTTTCTGATATTTTTGTGTCGTCTAATAAGTTCTGCTATTTTTGTTTCGTCTAAGAAGTTAAAGGGTTGGCATTTAGACGTTTATTCCCTCGGAGGTTATAATCGGTAAAATGCACTCAGACATCTCTGCTTATCTTTCTTTTTCTAACTTCCTTTTCTTTATTTCATTCTTTCTTTGTTTCTTTTCACTGTTTCTTTACTTCCTTTCTATCCTTAAGGGAAACACGTTCTTTCCTTTCTTTGTCTGTATTTTGCTATTAAATTCTAATACTCTTTTATTTTTTGAATTCTTCTTTTCTTTCTGAACTTTCTTTTTTTCTCTTCACTCTTGTCCAGTTGTCACTGCCTAATAAATCTATTTTTTCTCTTTTTCATGGTTCCGCCGCTTAATCTATGATAAGACGAAGATTTTTTTTAATTTTCTGTTAATTCTCTTTCTCCTTTACAAAGGCGCAACTATAGCAGCCCGAAGAAAATATTCACTTCTTATCCTTTGTCTTCTACGCTTTCTCTTACTCTTATATAAAATGTTTTAGTTTCTTCTTTTTTCTCTCTCTACAGTCCATACCTATTCTGCAGCATTCTCTTCTTCTATACTCCTTTCCAAAGTAGGTGAGTAAGTGCAACATCCTTCCTATTTGATAGGTGACGGAATTAGAGTTTTTTCTTTGATAAAGTTAAAAAAAATTCCTTTCTCTTATCTCCTGTTTCTGGAGATAGGAAGATATAATGCCATCATTTTTTTCTTCAGAGTTGATGTCAACGAAAGCTTACATGGGCCTAACATTTAGTCCCACGTAAGCTTTCATATACTTAATGTTTGGTCTCTATCATGCTTCCCGAAATAAATGATTCCTCGATTTGTTTGCAGTTGTTTCCAACAATTTTCATTTTTAAACACATTTCTCTTTTGTAAGCTGCTCTCTGTAGACAAAACTAATTTATCTATTATTCTTTCAGTTTTGGGGATCTCATTACAGGTATATAGGAATAGTGATGTGCGTTTTAGTTCTTAATACTTCTAAAGTAAAACTTGCTTTGTTTAACGAATCAACACTAACTTCCTATCATGCAAACAGCTTAGTTACTACTACTGGGCTGCAACAATTTTAATTAGCTTGTCTGCACGCTCACGCCTAACAACATGAAAATTTAAAGGCAAACCAGACGTAGCCGTTTCAGCGGTCTATTTAAAAAAATGGCAAAATGAAAAACAGATAAGTATAATTCTTTGATTTTGAATAATTTTCAAGTTCGACGAACCCACCAAATGTAGAAACTTTTTGCGGATGGCTTCGGATATCTATTTGTGAACCCACTGCCTTTTCCCCCGTGCTTGATTAAAAAATCGTACGACTCATACAGCAATCGCTATCACTAGACTTAAAATATTTTTGTCCTTCCTTGCCTTTAAAGGAGTGCCCTTTGCCGTGCTGATGTTGCTAAATGCCTTACTTCTTGCCTATCTCACACTGCGAATTTATTCTAAGCTCTATACTAAACATTAAATCTGAACTAAACAAAATGAACACAAAACGATCAGCTTTAAAGAAAGGACTCGTAACTGGAAAACCGAATGAAAAAAGAATGTTAACAACAAATACTTTTCACACCAAACCCAGTTCTGCGGAATCAGAATCAACATTGAGTTTCAGCAAGCGAATGAGCCGATTGGAGTAAAGTGGCATGCAGATTTAAATTTTTCCCACTTGTGACGAATGCAGCTATCGATTTATTTGCATGCTAGTTAACATTCGTGTCAGTCAGCTGTTGGCTCTCACGCTGGCCAATAGAATCTTCCTGCCTATTCGTGGCAGCCAGCTATAGGCTCTCACTCTGGCCAGTAGTAAATGGCAACAAACTACATGAAAACTGCCGTAGAAGCATTAAAAATCGATTATTTCCACTATCCGTAGGAGTTGGGAAATGCAGAGTCGGTCTTGGCCTTTTGACTAACTTGGAGCATGTGCATGTAAATTTTGGTGCAAATCCGTCAACAATTACGGCCGTGCATTCGTTACACACACACACACACACACACATCCTGCCTTTTACATATATATATATATATATATATATATATATATATATATATATATATATATATATATATATATATGTGTGTGTGTGTGTGTGTGTGTGTGTGTGTAATTTGCAGACAGTACTGCTTCGCTGTATCACAGCTCCTCAGTGTGACTAAACGCCCGAAATTGAATTGTAAGAATTGTTCTTTGGAGATAGTAATGATTTAGTGATAGAAATCTTTCTAATTCAGCCATAGATGGGTAGAGAACAGGCGGATTTATACCTTTCCCAAGGGTATTTGCGTGTATGTGAATGTAACGATACACAACGGGTATTGGAACTATCTGATTTACACATCCGTGTCATTATCCATTACACACCCACACATCCAAGCTTATACCACTTGGTATTCCCAAGCGATCACCCATCTAGGTACTGAGATAGTTGCCGTTGCTTAACTTCGGTGATCGTACAGGAACAGGTGTTTCATCGTAATTTGGCCGTATGTGCCCTGACTTTTGCGTTGAATATTGTCTCATGTAACTCGATTTTCATCACGAATTATGATATATTGAAGGAACAGCGAATTAGGAAGTTACTTCCGCCATTACAATTTGTACACCCACCCACTTATGACTCACCCTAGTACAATATCGAAAGATAAGAAAATGAAACACATGGAGAAAAAAAAGAAAGTTTCAAAAGGCTGAAAAACATTGCCTTGATATGAAGTAATGGAATTTCATTGTTTAGTGATAAGTCAATGACGGATTGTTTTTTAAGATCATATATTATACCGGCCTAGGTAGGTCTCCAGATTTTTTTTCTTTTTATACTAATTTCAGTGATAGTATTTGAAGATTATAGAGGATAAGAAGCATATATAACGATTGACATTTGAAGATGTTAACATTGTATTGTTTAGGGAAGCAATCACTCCGTAGTCTGTTCAAGAAACCAGCAGTTATTAGTAAAAGAACTGCTCGAATGAAACTTTCACCTTGCATTTAGAACAAGGGAGAAATAAGATAGATGCGACTTCGTAGAAGAGAGATTTTGGTAAGAAAGAATTTTCATGTGCTCAGCTTATATCCTAGAACCAATAATTTGTTGAACAGGCGCATGTATATGCTTCCTCAATCACTGATATCTTAACCTCTTTAACTGTAGGGTCAACCGTTATCTATCCTATATATCTTCATAATCTGCTCTTATTCTCTTCTCTTACAAATATACAACAACCTCATTCAGTAACATTTTATTGTATGAACATTTAGTAAAGAATTCATGGAACAAACACATTGAATCAATAGCTTCATCTACCGCAAGGAAAGTTGGTTGTCTGTGTCGCGCCAGAAAGTTTTTCTAGCCCGAGTCCATCCTTCAAATCTATAAATCAACCATTCGTCCTTGAATGGAATACTGCTGCCATATATGGTCAGGAGTCCCCGCTTTTCATCTTAAGGTTCTCGACAACATCCAGAGATGAATATGCAATGTGATTGGCTCTGATCTGGCATCTCGTTTACAGTCTCTCTCTCACAGACGTGCAGTCGCTTCCCTCTGTCTTTTCTACAAATACTTTCACGATAACTGCTCCAACGAGCTACTTTCGCTAGTTCCCAAACTGCATGAAGTTAAACGTGCTACTAGGTTGGCATCCAAGTCGCACCCTTTCACTGTCGAAACGGTTAAATGTAGCCGTCTCTTCTACTCTAATAGCTTCATGTTTCGCACCTCCTCTGTGGAATTCATTTCCTACTACTTGTTTCCCTGATATTTATAATCTCCAACTATTCAAATGCAATGTTAATCGATATATCCAGTTGCCTTGATCTCTTCCCCGTCCTTCTCTTCATTCTTTCCTCTATCACCCCTCTTTACTCTTTCTCCCACTCTCTGTAATCCCTTCCGTGCCAGTAGCACTCCTGCCTTGCTTGGGGTGAAATGCTTAAAAAATATGATCTGTCATATTTATTGCATTTCTGTATATTTCTGTATGTTTGAAATGGTTTATATCCAAGAGAAAACTTGCATGTCGATTTGTTAAATGTAAAAATGAATATCTATTAAGGTAATGCAACATATGGTTATCATTCGGGTTCAAGTCATGTAACTTAAACATTTATAAAAGGAGCGTGTCGGGCATTTACATATGCAACATTCAGCATCATGAGTTTCGAATTTAAAACAGTTAACGATCCATATTCTGTACCAAGTCTTAGTAAAAGATAATGATCAACACATAAGGTGTAGTTGAATCACTAAAAACAAAGGTCTCTGCTAGATGTACGTTTAAAAAAGTGTGCTTGTGAATGCGGATCGGATGAGACGTGAACATTATGTAAATTATTCCAGTTTGATATAGGAAAACCTTTCTCATCCTTCTGTAATGCATCGTGAAAGCCAGTTTTAAATTGGATTGCCTACTTGATATATAGATAAGTACTTCTCCAACCGACGTTCGCAAGTTCCTTAAGAATGTTCAAGAGTGAGAAAATGTGATGAATTTCAATTCCAGCACAATGAAGAATAGCGTGAAATTCTTTTAAATCATGTCATCCCAAGCAAAGCAATAAAGCCACTAAGACACAGTGAGTGTGAAAGAATATGAGAAAAAGAAAACTTTTATTAAGGAGAGGCAATTAAAATGACGAAAGATTGAAATTGCATTTAAATTTTTTAAGGTCAAAGTTGACTGGAAAGCAAGACGCCGTAACGTGCGAAGGGAGAAACTGTTAGCAGAGAAATTACGCTTACATCTAATCGTTTCAACTGTAAGCTAATGAGACCTTGCCGCCAATCTAGGAATACGCTTAGATTTATTAAGTTCAGGTACCATAGAGGAGAAATCATCAGAACAATTATCATGAATATATTTATAGAAAAATCACAAGGAAGCTTTCTTATGGCGGTTGGAAGGTGACTGAAACCAAGATGCCAGGTCATGGCGAATAGCTTTTTTAACGAGAAAAAACTGTTACAACTGCATATTGACAGTCATGCACATTCTGATTTTGATAATTCGACAAATATTTTCATAGAGACTCACGTATATTGATTGCCTACAGGATATACGGTAATTACTTCTCCGTATGTTATTATTACTTCTCCATATGTTATTATTATTATTATTATTATTATTATTATTATTATTATTATTATTATTATTGTGACAGAATCTCTAGCAAGAGTTAATACTGATAGATGAAAACTAAGGAAATCCATTTAACTCATTCTTTTTTCATGTATATGATATCACTCTTCAAGATTTTAAGGAACTGTCTAGGATGATAGTAATATGAATACATGTAGTTTTTTATATTATAAAATCTAAACATGAAATAGAAACATTTGTTAAAGCAGTCTAGAATTGTAGAGAGAGTATAATATGGAATTTTCAGCATACATGTGTTGTTAGCTCTACTCCAGTTGAAATTGTGACTAATGGATTTGCGTTCCAGGGTAACATAATTATAAAGCTGCTGAATGAGAATCATGCAAGTAGTTAGGATGTTAGTATATAAATCAGTAAAGAAAGAAGAAATCAAAGAAAAACGGAAGGATTAACGCTTGAACATCTTACAAATACAAAAAGATAGAAGAAATTTAATAAAAAGTATGAAAACATTGTAACCATAGTGACGTATTTTTGACTGTTGCTAAACTTAAAAGGAACGGAAATCATTGGATCAGCGAGAAAGAGACATGATGATCGTACACACAGATCCACACCGCAGAGATGATATTCAAAGGTAATGTAAAAGGTAATGTGTGAATAACAAAGGAGAAAAAGTTTCTTCACTATTTTAGAATATATTGGCCCAGTTATAAAAAGAAAATAACAAACATTATCGAAGCGATAAAGAATGATCTTGTCAACGAAAAACATCCATATCAATGACAATATATATATATATATATATATATATATATATATATATATATATATATATATATATATATATACGTGAGTCAGTATGAAAATATTTGTCGAAATATTACTTGCATCTATAAATAAATATTGGTCGGATTTCTACTTGATTCTTTAGGTAAGCATTGGTAGGGTTTTATACTGAGTCTGTATAAAAACATAGGTAGTCTTTATAATTCAGTTGACTGGTAAACATTGGACCGGTGTTTAATTGTGTCTGTATGGAAGCATAGGTCGAGATTTTATTTGACTATAAAATTAAATATTAGTCAGGGTTTTACTTGAGACAATATGCAAAATCTAATTATGTGCATTATTTGCTCTGCAGATTTATACATCTGTCTACAGATAAACCTGGGTCTGGTTAATAATTGAGCCTCTAAGCTATTGCTCGGGTTTATACTTAAATCGATTGGTTATGTTTATAAAAGTTAGTCAGATTTACAATTAAGTCTATAGGAAAACATTAGTATTGGTGTTTATACTTTAGTCTATAGGTTATATATCATAATTTAGTATATGTCTATGTCTCTGAGATGAAGTATTATTTAAATTATTTACATTATTCGAATTCTTATCCTCACTTCCATTGCCGTGTTCACAACGTTTCAGCCGTTGTACGTTTCGGCCTTCTTCATGTGATGGGAATTTCGAACCGAACCTTTTATTTCGTCCACCGGGGTATATTATTCTTGTATCACGTGCCATGACTCTTCCGGATGTCTCAGTTATTTCCCTTTAACTAAACTCTACATTTTTTTTCGTTTACCACAGCTGTAGGCTGGTCCTGAAGTCACAACACTTTAGGTCTAGACACTGGAGCTAACCTTTATCCACTGGATCATGTGATGACATCTGTGTATGAATTTCTAGGACTTATAAACCTAATGTCTCAGCAACTGTTTTTAACCCGTGCTCATATTTCAATATTTCATTATTATGTCATATTTTTTACCAGAGCATATATCGCAATTTTGTGTTGTTAATCATTGCTTTTCTCTATCATTGCTTATTACTGGTTCCCATATCATATTCATTTCTATGGTGGTCGGCTCAGGAAATTTTTGTGGCCTAGCATATGTGCTGATTCCTTAAGTTTTTGTATTTTCCAGTGATATACTCTGTCTATTATTTCGACCTTATGTTGCAGAATGCGGTGATCTCCATTTTCCCTCCATATTTGCTCAGCTACGCCTGATTTGTCTATTTCCCCTTGTGTTACCGCTTTACGATGTTCTTGCAGTCTTACTAGGGGCGGCCTGTTTCTTCTTTATATTTCTTACCACAGCTGCAAGCATGTCGTACGCACAAGCGTTAGTCATGTTATCCTCTATGGAAAGGTCTTACACGGAAGAGGTGCCTACGAAGTGATGAGCCACTTTTAAAGATTATTCTAATGTCATATGGGCCGCAAATCTTTTGTATTTTCTCCGATAATCTCTTCACATAATGCAGGCAAACTGAAGCTGTTATCTAAGTGTTGTTATCCTCTTGTACCCTTCTACCTCAGTTTGTTGGAGCTGTTGTCATGTACCCAACATCAGGTTAGTAGCGTGCTTATACTGACCACGTCTTGTTCATATTCCTCTGGGTCGCCACTTATGACATTTACTCGATGTTGTAACCTGCGGACGATCCGTTTCTTTACACTGTATAGGTAGTAGGATTTGATGTATTGTCCGGTGAATGTGGGCTTGTGGTATACGGATGTCTTGAACTCACGCTCTGTTAGAGATATTAGTACAGCCAGTTGTTTTCTCTCTCTATTATGAACTGCATCGATGATTTTATTGAATTCACATGGTCCAGTTGTAGCTGGACTTCTTCTTGGTGTGACCTGAGTATGAAGGTGTCATCTATGTATCTCAGCCATAGGGTTGGCTTTAGTGATGTAGTTTCTAATGACATTTCTCAAAATATTCCATATATATGTTTACCATTGGTGGTGATAATGGCGAACCCATTGCTACGCCCTCAACCTGTCGATCCCATTCCAGAGTGTGTTGTTTGCGTACAGAACGGGAGCATCTCCATGAGGTTTTCTATTAGTATACTGGTCCGTTCTCCTATGGATGAGTCCGAAGCCAGTCTGTCCCTGACTACCGAGAGTGCTTCCTCCATGGGTACCTTGGTGAACAAACTCCCCACATCCAGGCTCACCATCTGGTTGGATTGGATGGGAGCATCTTTAATTATTTCCAGGTAGTGGTGACTTTCCTATTAATGGGCCGATTATTGCATATTTTTAATCAGAATATTTTGCTCTACTTTGTATTGACCGTCCTGGGTATGACGATAAACTGCATCCGCGTTCTGGGTAAGTCGATAAACTACGTCCAACAGCAAGGCCTCTGATCAGGAGGTTTTGATGAGCGTGGAACCACCTCTTAATTGCTGGTGTTCTCAGGTCTACCCTGACCCGGGGTGGTAGCACTTGTTAAGGTCCCAGCTATGGGCGAATAGTTAACCCCAAACCTATGTAAAAATAGCTTTTAATACCAGAAATACTTTGTAATAAAGAAATTATTACTAGCAATATTTTTTAAGGAAAAATTATTATCAGCAATACTAAAGATATACCAGTAATACAAACAGCTATACATTCTTAAGAAGTATGATTGTATTTAAAAATATGAGTAATTGAAAAATATGAGTAATTCAAATATATATGTATACATACACAACATTTTTTCCAAACTATCGCTATGAATCTATTTTAAAACTTTTGTTGGCATTAAATGACCCACTAAGGTTGATATGCCATAAAACAAAACAACCAACCAACTTTGTATTGAGCACTTTTTTAAAAAGTAAATGCTACTAACAGCGAAGTTCTACTCCATTTGCTCTTTCTCTCATTTGTATATATATATATATATATATATATATATATATATATATATATTATAATATTTTTTTAAAATATGATTCCTTCGCTACATAAGAGTTCTCATGTTTCAAAAGCGAGAGCCGAGACCCTTAATATAATTTTTGAAATTAAGTTGAGTTAAGGTGTCTGGTCTCGCTTCCTCGTCAAGCGAGGTATTCCCAAATTCTCGCTTGACGAGGAAGCGAGACCAGACACCTTAATTAAACTTAATTTCAAAAATTATATTAAAGGTCTCGGCTCTCGCTTTTGAAACATGAAAACTCTTATGTAGCGAAGGAATCATATTTTTTTTAAACAAATATTACAATATAAGCTCTACTTCTGTATGGAGCACTGTCTTTTTAAAAATAAAAGCAAAAATACTAAGGAACTCCGGATTATTTACCTAACGTGTTCTTTCCTATTTTTCTGCATACCTGCACATATATATATACACACACACACACACACACACACACACACACACACACATATATATATATATATATATATATATATATATATATATATATATATATATATATATATCAATCACTAAATCATCCATAACTTTTGTATTATCCTCTCAAATTATACAAAAATCACAGACAATAACAGATAATATCGTATTTATTGTCTGTGAAAATTATAGAATATAAAACAACTTTGATAAAAAATTATACCTACTTTTCTGACAAAAACAATGCCGTTCTGAACATTTTGGACGCAACTGTATATACATGCATACATATATTTATGTAAGTGAATAAAAAAAATGGAAAACGCCTATGTCACTCATTTCGTTCTGACAATGAACTTCTTCAGACTAATAATGGTTTTATCGATCGAGTCAATATTCTATATGAATGTATGTGGATAAATACAACAAAACTTTATGTATCTTTAACGTTTTCACATAAATCTGTAAAACCCGTTTAATATATTTCTCAACCCATGTACACATGTAAAACTGAATTCATGGTAAAAAAAAGTTTATTGCGCTGAAGAATCTTGTCCCAAAACGTGTCATCCTTTTTCATTTTGTCATTTTATATATATATATAGAGAGAGAGAGAGAGAGTGAGAGAGAGAGAGAGAGAGAGAAAGAGAAGCCAGTTAAATATTGTAAAATTGTAAAATTGTTAACTATTTACCAGTGTTAAGATAAATCTATGCTAGATGGTGAGGCATAATCCATTGAGGCATAATCCATTGGACACATATTATTCGAATTTTTTAAATGAAGCATTTTCATTAATATTATTTTTTATACATATTTCTTTCATTACATTTCTGTTTTGTTATCGTAACTGTAGCTCTGGAGACAAATCGTGAACATGGCTGTCACAATAAGACAAGGTACGATGGATAAAGTCAGGCAATTTCAGATCTTGTTTCTTTATTTCGCATCTATACTGCTTACTTAACGTCCTGAGAGTTGCAATAAAAAACACAAAAATAAGATGAGAGAAACCTAACGATAAATGAATAACAACAACAACAACAACAACAACAATAATAATAATACTGTGAAAAACGCAACTTTTACTGGAAGGAAACTGCAATTAGTATGAACATCACCCAGACTCGGTTACAGAGACAGGACCTGTGACAACTTTATGGGACTTTACAATAGACACAGAGAGAAAAATTGAAGCTAATCGCCCAGACATCGTGATCAAAGACTACAAGAACAGAATGCGCTTTCTTATTGACATGGCAGTTCCTTCAGATTATAATTTATCTTTGAAGATCTTTTAAAAAAACTATAAACAGGTGATTTTGAAGTGGAAATCTCAAAAATGTGACACATGAAGACATCAATAATATAAGTAGTTGGAACCCTCGCATTGATTGAAGAATCCACCGATTGAAGGGATTCCTGGAAATCCATGCATTAAAGAAATACAAAAAATTATACTCACAAGTGCAGCTCACACATTACGAAGAGCTTTATTTGTGTAAATGATCTCAGGGTTTGGGGTTTCTTTTTACAAGAATGATCACTAGAAAATTTCATGGAGCCATTTCTAACATTAGGTTTCTGTTTGGGACGCGGAAGGAAATGTGTGTACACCAGAAATCCCTGTAAATAATAATAATAATAATAATAATTTACTCAATAAAGTTTCTTATTAGTTTCATGTTCTTTGGTGCGGATCATCATGGAAACTATTGAAGATTGTATGATGATCTGTGTCAAAGAACATGAAAGAAAAGAAACTTTATTCAGTAATAAAGAAAACAAATTCAAAAGGGAATTTCAAGTGGGTGAAGAAGTATAAATAAACCAGAATACACCTACTGCAGCCACAAAGAACCTAAAAAAGAAATCAAAAACAAATGAAATGAAACAAATGCAGAAACAATGGCAAGATAAGCCTCTTTATGGTCAATACTCTACCCGTGCCAAAGAAGCTGATGTAAGCAAACCATCAGTGTTTACGTAATGCAGTGTTAAATGTTAAAACAGAAGGTTTTTTTCTTGCTGCACAGGTACGGTCCTTGCTAGCCAAAATTTGCCAAGTTCACCTACTGAAAAATTGTGTTAGACCAAAATGCAGATTCTGTGATAAATATCCAGAAATAATGGACCATCTTGTATCAGACTGCACAGTATTGGTACCTACTGAATATAAAATACGGCATGACGGTGTAGGCATATATCTGCATTGTAAAATCTGAAACTTTGACAGAAAGGTAACTGCATGAAATTGGTATGAACATCAACCAGACCCGGTTGTAGACATAGGACATGTAACAATTGTATGGGACTTTACAATAAACAGACAGAACAATCAAAGCTAATCGCCCAGGCATTGTGATCAGAGACCACAAAAACAGAATATGCCTTCTTACTGACATAGCAGTCCCTACAGACTGTACTGTATCTTTGAAAATCTTAAAAACTCAATTACAAGGACCTTGATAACGAAATCTCAAAAATGTTACATGTGAGGTTATTGGCAATACCAGGTTTGACTGGAAAACGTTCCGATAGGCTCATTGAAGGGATTACTCGTAAGCCATGCATTAAAAAATGTAAAACATTGTACTCACAAGTTCACATATTACGAAGAGCTATAATAATAATAATAATAATAATAATAATAATAATAATAATAATAATAATAATAATATATTTTCCTCTCAAAACAAGCGAATATAAATATATCCACCTGATACTTTCAAGATGCTTCTGTAACTTCTTGTAAATATTTAAAACAAGAAGAGCTATAAATTATTGAATAAGTTAGTTTACATTATTTACATTATTCTCATTGCGATATTCACAAAGTTTCGGTCGGTGTACTCTTCAGATGATTGGATTGACGAACCGAAAGTTTGTAGATAGTTCTAGTACCCAGTGCCATGCTCCTTCCAAATGTCTCAGTCATTAACTCAACTCTCAAAGATTTTCTTTTTTGGTTCACCACTGCTGTAGACTGGTATTGAAGTCATAACTCTTTGGGTTTAGTCTCTGGATCTAACCTTCATCCACTGAGCTATGTGTCCTTGAAGACATTTACGTATGAATTTCTACGACTTATAAACCTAATGTCTCAGCTACCGTTTTTACCAGTGTTCATATTGCAATTTCTCCATTATTATTATTATTTCATATTTTTTTACCAGAGCATATATGGCAATTTTGTGTTGTTAATCAATGCTTTTCTCTAGCACTGCTTATTCCTTAAGTTTTCCAGTGATGTACTCTGTCTATTATTTCAGCCTCATGCCACAGGATGCGCTGATCTCCCGTAATCCCCCAATATTAGGTAACCTACGCCAGATTTTTCTATTTCTCCCATTGTTACCGCTTTACGGCCTGTTATATATCTTTATATATCTTACCACAGCTGCACGGGATGTCGTACTCACAGCTCTTAGTCATGTTCTCCTCTAAGAGGGGGTCTTACACGGAAGAGGTGTCTGCGAAGTATTGAAACACTTTTGGAGATTTTTTGATGTTATATGGACCACTGATCTTTTGTATTTTCACCGATAATCCCTTCACATAAGGCTGGCAAACGGAAGCTGTTATCTAAGTGTTGTTATGCTCTTTTAACCTTCTGTCCCAGTTTTATACAAATTATGCTGACATTTTTCTCATTCATATGTCTCTGGGACACCACTTATGACTTTTGCTCGATGTTGTAAGCAGCCGACGATCCTTTTCTTTACACTAAGGGAGTGGCACACAGAGCTTTGGCAGCTAACAATAGGCCTGAGCAGAATACTCTCTTTGTGTATGGTTCATCTGTTTATTACAATGAATATGGGGTGGCAACACGAGTTACATCATATCAAAATCAAAAATACGTAACTAAAAATGAATCTGTTTTTAAATATTATTTAATACTTAACCATTATCATTTTTTTCTACAAAATGCTGGATGGAAGATATAATATACAAATCTATATAGTAGACCTAATTGAATCACAAAATGAAAAAAAGTCTCCTATGTCATGCGTTTCGTCTCTCGAAAGGCTTTGCAGATGATTTTACGAATTCGTATATGTTAGATATATACAATTAGAGTTCAATGTATGATGACTTTTTCTGAGAAAAAATTAAACTAAAGAAATTCATTTTTTATAAGAATGACTTGGTATTAATAGTTTATTATATTTACTTTGTAATATTCAATGACGACAATATGGAAAATATTATATACAAGTCTCTGTATCAGGCCTACATTGGTTAACTGAATGACAAAATGCGAAAACATCCTTTGTGGGAGAATTTTTAAAAAAAGGAAAATATTGTCCAAGGGCCTTACTGAACTTAATAACATCCATTCATTTACCTGGAAACTGCAAGAAGTAAAGAAACATAATAACACTGTTGGATAAAGAAAGATTTCAGTTAGAAAATCGTACTTTTTTACATAGTTTATTGGTTAAATATTTCCAACAGGAATAAAATGTGTCTAGATGCCACGCTGTTAAAAAATCTGCACTAACGGATGTGGTACACACACTTGTATTTCAGTTATTTAACTGTTCTCATTTTAACAGGTTCTGTTTTTTAGTCTTCTTTTTAAGAGGTAAATTTTATGTGCAGAATGACAAGTAACAATAACTTTCACAAAATTGCTCCTTGGTTAATTGATTTTTCCGTCATGATCCAGACAAGTTTTGCATGTGGACATATGATGTATTATTTGGTAATGATTGTTAAAGTGAATGTTAGGGATCATGTAAACAATTATAGACTTATTTAGCAAACATGGACCTTTGTGCTCACGAAAAAATGGAATGTCAAAAGGACGGTTTTCCCCATGACACCAAGTTTATATTAACAACCTTAACTCGTTTATTGTTTTAAAAAGTGAAAATTAAATTTTAATGCAATCTAAACATATGAAAGTGAATTTGTACATTTTCTTTGTTCTTAAGAAGGGACAACAAAAGTAATAAACACTATTTATTTATTAGATTGTTTATTTAAACTATTTCCTTATTATATTGTTTATTGGAATAGTTGACAAAACAAAAAGTGGTGAATAATATGGATTTCCTTAGAGGTGGTTCATATATTTGAATAATTTAGTGAAATTTTATAATCTTATGAAAAACATTATTTTCATATTTATGTCTTTATGAATTGGTAAATGATATATATTGGTTTGCATTATTTTTAATACAACTGTATTAGTTTTAAGAATATCGTAAATATAAATTATTCTTGTAAATAAACAATCTAATAAATACATGGTTTTTAATATTTATGTTGTAAATTCTCAAGAACTATAAAATTATAAATTCACTTTCATCATACGTTTATGTTTTATTACAATTCTAATCCTAGCTTTTTAAAACAGTAGATATTACCGAAGAGTGAAAGTAGTTAAAATAAAAGAGGTGTAAGTAGGAAAACCGTCCTTTCAACACTCCTATTTTTTTAGTAACGAAGGCCCATGTTTGCCCATTATTTTGTATCTTTTCTTCTTTTCGTTGTAACGGATGTCTGTTAATAGTTTATCTTCTTTGTAAGGTATTGTTTATTGTATGTAAAATGATAAAAAAACTGTTCACAAGGGCTTATTTTCGATAATAAATGTTTCAAGAGTTCTTTCGAAAATCTATTCAATGAATAAATTTCATCAAATCCCAAAATATACAAGTGTATCTAAAGTGTCGGAATTTATATTCATCTGTTCTTTAGGAACACGTCTTAATGTTATATATCAGAAATATTACAAACTTTACCTGAAGTAGGTTCAGATTAATGTCCTCATTTTTGTTCTTATTATCGCAACGTTTCAGCCGTTATGTCCTCCTGTCTGCTCCAGGCGTTTGCCATTCCGTTTAAGCTTCAGGAAGAACTCCTTATTTAATATACATTCTTAGTTATTGATCAATCTGTGTCTAAGTACTGAACTCACAATTACTATGATTGAACTATTAATTGAACTCACAATTACTATGCCACAAAATTCACGATTAAACTCTTTTATCTACGAGACTATTATCCCCAGGCATAATTCAGAACATGGAACTTGATGCTTTAAACCTAATATCGTCATCGTTTGCCTGATGCTGCCTCTTCTGCTGCTACTACTGTTGTCGACACACTTGACGACCGAAACATGGTGATAATAACAATAAATACAAGGATATTAGTCAGAATGTAATGTAAATAATGATAACTCCTCCACCCAGGAAATCAGATAGAAACATAATAAAACTGCCCGTGTTCCACTAGCGTACACAATAGTTTGTTCATATTCCTATCGAGAGGCAATTACTCGTTATCGTATTCTAATCTACATATTTCAGAATTAGGGGAAATTAAATTTCCAGTGTAAATAAATATGGTCATGACGAGAGTTAAAGAAGTTCGAAGTATAGCAGTAGTGAATACAATTTAAGGGGAACTTTAATTAACCTCAGTCTTGTTTGATTATCGATAATTCCTTTGGCAGACAGCTCCAAAAATAGACACTTTTACGAGATTCAATAAATTATTGTTACCTGACGTTGCCAAAGGCCGTTATTTTTAACATCTGCGCATTGTGATGTTGCAACTCCTTGGCTAAACAAAAGTCTTATGGACGTCTTACCATGTTTGTGGGTTTGCTGATATTTTGGCGAATAGACAAATTCCGCCTCAGTTGGTATGTGTCTTTAATTTCATTCACTTATCACTTTCTCTTTCGAAAACGATGGAAACGTTTGCTGGCAGTAAATGAAACCAAAGTGCAAAATGCCTGATGAATGAGATCTCTAAGAAAATAAATTTCTTCAGAGGATACGGGACCATGGTTTTAAAGGAAATGGGGCCGAGGTTGCCAACATTTAGATTTGCTGACAGAAATATGTTCCCAGAAAGGTACTGAAAATGAAATCTAATAGTTTTTCACTTATATTCTGAAGGCCTAATGGATGTGACTGCTGCCAAAAGAATGTTCCCAGAAGGGTACTGGTAATGTAATCGAAAAGGTATTCCTTTATATTCTAAAGAACGTTTGGGTGAGATTGCTAACAAAAGAAGATTCCAAAAAGGTACTGGAAAAGATATTAACGATCCGTACATGAACACAATCTGTTTTTATTATTACTTAAATATTTTTGGATGTTATTTTAATAAAACTATTTTTTTTTATTTTGGTAAAAGTGGTGTTTTCATTTTAGATTTGTCTATAACTAATGTTTTATTGTTTATCTTTTTTAGTTTAGTACGGCGGAAAAGATTACGTACGCTAAACTTTTAAGATAGAAAATCCTATATTCCTGTTGAAAAAAGTCAGACTTTGAAGCATTGGCATTTACTATGAGTGTGAAATAAGAAAGCATTTAACTCAGCAAGCAGGATCGTTTACCACTTTATTGTGAATTCCAGTCAGGAGTGCTTCAAATCTCCAAGAGGGGGAATGGACAAATCTCTAAAAACATGATTGTAGCAACAAATTTATCTGTATATTTAAATAAGAATATTGACGAAAAATATCACATAAAGAAAATACCACACAAAATCTTAATCAGATTCCGAAAGACGATTATATTATAATGAGTAATTTTAAACGAATAAGCTATTTTGCCGGACCCGGTAAAATAGACAAACATGAATTTAAGTTTATTTTACACATCACGGTAAAATAGAACCCCAGGCTATTTAAGCGGTAAGTGAAAATAAATAAAATGTTAAATCTGTGTGTTGTTATTTTTAACATTATCTGCTTATATAATAATAAAAATTATTTACTGACAAAATAGCCTACGGTTCTATTTTAACGCGACAGGTAAATTACGCTTTTATTTTACCGGGACTGAAAAAATGTTTCTGTTTCTTAATTCACTGCCTAGCTTTTGGAATGTATCTTTGGTCATCGCAATACGTCTTGAAAACAATTTGAACAATTACAGTTACATACATTTAATATAATATATTTAATTTCAACTCACAATCTAATGGCCTGGTACACAATTTATTAAACGCCAATGTACTTTCAAAGAAATATCGATGAGGCAAACGAATAAAGTGGATAAGACAGTTAAATTTACAAGTAATTCAATATCTTATTGATTCGGAAGTTATAAATCTACGTTTCCAGTGACATTTACATGAAGTTACTACATAGTAACAATTTTAGTATTTTTGAAAGTCCTAAGTTGGAAAAGGTAGGAACGAAATTTTTACTGATTGAAAATATTTCGAAATGCTTGATGTAAACATTAAAAACTCAAATATACACAATCCATCTATAAAGCATAAGTGTTGTGCTTATTTCCACCACCATCCCCATTGCTTCCTTCTTATTCTCTCTCCCATACACATACATATATACATATCAAGCGGACACATAATTATATTAAACATACAATATAAACATATATACACACCAGATACATCCATAAATATATACAGTCAACGACGAAATTATTCATACACACATCAATTTTGAATATTTTTATCCATTTCTTAGAATCTAATGCACGTATGATGCCAGGCCTTTATGCAAAATAGGAAAAGACAAAATTATTCGTACAGTATATCGTTTTAAATCGATTGATTCGTGTAAGTAAAGTAATTTACATAATTATTTTCTCGGTGAAACCTTCTACACTATATATTCGGTAGAATATACGTGAGAATTCCAGCAAATTACATCATTTCAGGTACCCCGTCATGGTGTAATGGTTAGCAAGCTTGCCTCGCTAGATCAATTACAACTGAAAAGTGAGTTCGATCCCCACTATCTGCCCCATACTTTCGTCCTTGTACCACATCTAAGCTACGCTTAGAAAATCAATTTTCCACTACGTGACCGGCTCGGCTTGTCGGTGCACGAGTGTCGGTCCATTTGGTCTTGGGCTCCAGCGGCGGATTACCTAAGCAACCCTGAGTTTTCGCTTACCTGACGACTGGTTGAGAATAGGATATCTCTCAATGACAAGACCTTTATATGGAGCTTGGTGGATTCGCTAGACTGTGAACAATGTGATCTTGGCTTAGAGGAAACAGCTTCGCAAGTCCACTACTATTGCCCTCGTGTCCGCCACCTTTGGGACCATGTCGGCGTGTTGACGGCTCGGATCGCTCCTGAAAACTTGTGCGTACATGAGTGACAATGTGTTGACCCCGTATTCTGGGTGGAAACTGATGGTGTTTCTATCGCTGCTGGCCACGGCTCGAATGGTGATTTGGACGACACGACTGTAGGAAGTCTTGCGAGGCAGTCGTCTTTCTCATCAGGATCTGATCCTATATTCTGATCCTATATTCTCAAGATGAAGATTAGAACTGATAGAAAACGGTTGGTTTTGGCAGATTTCAATGAAAGTTGGGTGACAGGCAAACCTGGTTCGCTTGAACGGGGTTAGCCTTGATTTTCTTTTTTAGGTCCACCTAAGTCACATTGGGTTGGTTTCCTGTGTAGCCCCCCACTCCTGATTAGGATAGACCTCTTTTGTGCGCCTAGTTAATGTGAGTAAGTGTTGTTCCCGGCCTGTTCCTGGCTGCATCCTTGGTTATGATCCAAGTGGAGATTCACCACCTTCCCAGTTTGTTTTGGGCCTTCCTTTTTTATGTCGACTGGATCAGCTTTTTTCTCTCCTCATGGACGTATTTATTTTATCATTCCCCTCTCCCTTAACAAGAGGGCCTCTTGATTTTCTCTAAAGACAGAATACAGCGGCCTCTTTTAAATCTTTTTGAGGGTTGGACGTGTTCAACTAACATCAGTTATCCTTATTTTGTTTGTTTTGATATATTTTAGTTTTGGGGTTGACCCCCTCCCCGCTCATTGTATATCCTCTATAAATTTTTATGTATAGAACTTTATGATCATGAAATTTGTATGTCATGGGGTGCATTTTATAGGTAACTTGAGTGTATGAGGTATTATGGTATATGGATGATTGAATGATGACGGATAAGTACTTTTTGGTAAATGTACAAATTGTAAGGAGAGAATGGGTCGGGAATCAGATTAGCTAGGTATAGGATAGCAAGTGACGCCCAGCCTCAACACAATTCCCTCTTTTTCGGTCTTGTGCCACAATTGTATATTGTATACAATAAATCTTGCAAAGAACATCACGTGTTGCGAGTATAACGATTTCAAGCTTGGTGGGTTAGGGTATTTATTTTTTATCTGCCAACTGGACGCTAGTTGGTAACTTTTGTCTTAGAGCTATTGTTGATTCGTCGTAAGAGTAAGTGTGACGTTTGTAATTGTTTTTGTGACTTGTTTTTGTGTAATTTAACTGTTTTTTTCTTTTAGGAGAATACCCTCCCTCTATGTCGTAGGTACTCTAGCAAAAAGAGCCATTGGCCACCACGCGGTTGACATCAGCATGGGCGGTGGAAAGGCCCCAAAACGACCTAGTTTCTTCAAAGACCTGAGAGAGGAGTATAGCTCCTTCATTTATGGCCCTGAACCTTTTCCGGTGCCTTCTATTATGGAAACAGTTAATACAAGTACCATCCCCATGTTGACGGCTGAGGTCAAGACGGAAAGATTCATTGCTGTCAACAGGGAACTGGTGGAAAATTCTCTTAGAGCCTTGAATATCTCCTGCTGGCAACAGATATGGCTGCAAAAGCATTAGACGACAGCGTGCTCACCATTAAAACCCTGAGGCTTCAAACGTAATACAAGGGCCCCCGGAAAACCCGGATTACCTTAGATGGGGTGCCCATGTACATCACTGAGTACAATTTGGGGGGTCTTTTTCCCAGATTTAGTCCCTGTGGAGGGGGTATCCTCCACCAAAAGCAAGGCGGGTATTGCCACCAGTTACTATGAAGTAATGATGACATTGACCCGGCCTAAATGTAATGAGGTCCCAACATCATCACTTGCATGACTTTCCATGGGAATAGCGATAGAGTAGCGAGAGACTTTAGACGTTTCCTCTGTGAGAAAGGGGTTACAGCGTGGATAATAATTAATCATCCGTAAGTTATGTGAGGACAGGGTAGTTCTTGCCCAAATATGACAGCAGTACTCAATTTTCAGCCTGATCTGGTTCTTGTGCAAATGTAGACGCTAACAGGAAGCGTCAGTTACGTACTGAGCGGTACAAGGAAATTACCATTTCTCCAGTATCTCTAGCGTTGTATTTTATATACGATTTTCACTTGATGACTAAGTTGAGTTTAGATCGTAATAGGCGCTCAAGACACGGACTCTCCTTGAGGGAACACCAATTCATCGCAATTGGTCAAAGTTCTGGGTCCGCTAGGTGATGATGGAACGTCACTAGTTTGGTTTTTGAGGCAGTGAATGTGACCAGCCAATTCTCCCCACCACTACGATGTTAGAGGGTCAGTTGTCAAGCTCTATTCTTCTATGTTTTTGAAGGTGCACCCATATACTGCTGTATCATCAGCATAGATATTTACAAATGATCGGTGTATACTCTTCAGCAGATCATTTATGTAAATTAGAAAATGGGCTGGACCGAGAAGCGAAACTTGGGGGACAACTGTGTTGATCGATTGGACCTAAAAGACTACTTCAGTTTTGAAGTAAATTGTATAATTCGTTAATATTACCCCATGAGGATTTCCAGAAGATGAAGCTATCATCTAAGTATCTTTGACCAAGATTTAGTAACGTGGGTTTTTATATTTTCTCCATATTTTTTCTCTATCTTTTAATAAAGCTTTTCCTTTGGATAAGTTAACGTTAGGGTGGCATATGTATGTGCCATTTTCGTTCTGATCGTGGTACGTAGGGTTTGGATATAGTTTTTTATCAAATTCAAGAGTTGTTGTTCAGGATTACGTCTAGACTATTAATAATGAATTCCTTGGTGAATCTGGGATGTAGTATTTCTGGCCGTTTGACAATCCAGAATGAGATTGCCTGGTGTATGCTATATAGGCTGCTAATGTCAAATATTACCATCAGTGTTAGTGAATCTACTTTTTGTGGTACGTGGCTAAGGAAGTGGATATCGTCTCTGATATAGTTGTTAATCTGTTTAGTAAATGGTTGTAGTATGGTATCTATTAAGTTATTGAGTCTGCTAGTTGGACAGGCTGGCCCTGCTTCTGAATATACTCATGAGACAATATTAACAAATTATACAATTAATTCCAAAACTTACAACCGAAGATTAAATTCACCCAAGGACATAACTTTAACGAACTGCCATTCTTAGATATACTAATCAGAAATAAAAGTAACCGTATTATCACAATATCTACCACAAGCCTACAGACAGTCACCAATATCTTCATTTTAAGAGCCATCACCCAAAAAGCTGTCTAAAATCCATCCCCTATCCTCTAGCGCGTAGGATTTGCACGATAGTGGCCACAAACACCTCCGAAAACCCACCTAGAAGGATTACGTAAAACCATCAAAAAACGAGGATACCGCACACCACTAATGAACAAGGGTTTTGAATTAGCAGAAAAATACATTTAGACCAACTACGAAACCCAAAGAAACGTAACAACAAACAAATTATAGTATACGTCTCAACATACAAGAACAATCCAGAACTATTTGCAGAAATAACAAGAAACATAGAACTGCTTAAAGAGAATGATAAAATGAAAGATATACTAAAACAACCAAAATAATTAAAAGCAAAAGCCAACCAAAAAACCTAAAACAAATATTAATATCATCTACATTTAGTCAACACATAATACAAGGGGGCATAATATGCAACAAGAAAAGATGTGGATTTTGTGACATAATTTTAGAGGGAAACTCCTATACTTTTGAAAACCCCGCAAAACATTCGCATAAAGAAAAACTTAAACTGTTAATCCAAAATGTAATTTATGCACGCAGGTGCACAAAATGCAACAAATGTTATATAAGTATCATTCAATTACTAAATAACAGAGTCTCCCTACACAAAAGGAACGTTAAATTACCAGACAATAGAAACACTTTGGGTAACAACACATCCACAAATGCAAAAGGGTAACTTTAAAATAATGCCAATATATAAACAGACGATTACTCTTACGTCCAAATGCAACAAAAACCTTCACAGACAAATTTAAACCAGCACAAAATAAATCATAACCCAACACACATAAACACACACCATATACAATAGTGACAAAACACACTACTCCGACAACAGATATACACACCATATAAAATGCATGTATTTACTATATAGTTTTCATTATAATGATATAATATATATGTATGTAAAACGAATATATACATACATACTGGTAAAAATACACATATACATACATACTGGTAAAAACACAGACGAATATATACATACATACTGGTAAAAACAGACATACATACTGGTAAAAATACACTAGACGGACCATATTCGCGCGAGCACACACACAGATAGGAACCCTACACACTATAGAATATATATATATATATATATATATATATATATATATATATATATATATATATACTATATTGCTTTCCTTCTAATAATACAATATATATGTATGAAGAAAGAATATGGAAATATACACATTCTGACAAAGACAGACACACAGTATACACAAGAATAGAGGAAGGAAAACACCAGAAAAAAATACAGAAGGTCATAGAATAAGAACAAAGACACCTTCCTCTCTTTCTGCTTCTCAGACGAATTTTAATTGTTTTATTAAACCCCTCAACAAGAGGAACTGTTTTCGGTCAGTCCAAAATGGATGCAGATGACTACTACTACACAGAAAAGAAAATGGTTAAAGGATTTAACATAGGAAGAAGAAATTCATTCATTTAAATAATGTGGAAATAAATATTCTTCGCCTGAAGGTCACAAGACCCGAGACTCGTATAGTGAAATATACAGAATAAATTATATAAAACAAAAACACATTATAATCAAAAACTTCTACGGCCTTTTATCTCCTTAATATATATATATATATATATATATATATATATATATATATATATATATATATATATATATATATACTCTAGTGAACTACAGTATGTGAATATCAGCTTATAACATCTTACAAATGTAGATAATGATTGGAATGCACACTGGCCTGCAAAATGTTTCGACCACCTTGGTAAATTAATTTACCAAATAATCGAGAGTGATTTGCAGTGTGCTTTTCTCAGTGGGATTCTGACCTTTGAGGGACACGGCACATTTCCGTTGCAGCAGTATCGTTGATGATAGAGCATGTTAAGCATAGCTATGCTAAAAAAAGCGAAATTTTCACCATTCGGATCTTCACTTAAATAGTTAAAAATCAAATTTTCTTTCTTCTTTTTGTAAAAAAGTGATCTGTATTATTACAGAATGTACAGAACATCAAATTATGTCGGTAGTGTCATTGCCTTTGGTTTGAATAACTGTCCAATTCTATGAGTCATTGAATGGAACAAGGTTCAGGAATTCTCATTGGGAATTATTTCTTATTCTTCTTGGCAGTAATTCCAAATCTCTTGGAGATTGCGTGATTTTCTTTGGATCACACGTTTCTACAAAGGTTCATTTATGTTAAGATCACGACTTTGTGTTGTCCAGTCTTCCAAAGGTTGAATATCATCCTCCAAAAGAAACCTTTTTTTTTTACTTTATGTGTGGCAATGAGCATCGTCATACTGAAAATTTTATCCAACTTCGTAGTCTGGTAGAAGATTAGTCCATAGTAAACTAATAGTTTTCGCTCTTTAGTTTTCCATGAACTTTTAACATTTGTCTTTTTACCATCGCTTTTGATGCAACCCCACACCATTATTGTCCACTACTGTATTTTATCATTAGGGATATATTATGTATTCTCTCTTTCTTCCATTGTTCTTTTGTACATATCCACTTGTATCAGAATGTAAATCTATTTTTCCTTTATCACTAAACTTACTTTTTTTAATTTTAGTTATTCTACTGTTTCCACTGTATATATATTTGAAGTAGCTTTTTTTGTTTTGCTCCCCAAATATTTCTTTGCTATAATATTGTTTTCTCAATAGAAGAAAATATTCAGTAAAGTAATATATACATCGCTTTTAATGATGGAAAATTTTCCTATTCGATTGATATCTACAAAGCCTGGAAACTATTCCATTAATTTGATATTTTTTAAACAATTTTACAAGATGGGCAATAAACATACACTTTGAGGAGAATACTCTCTGGCTTAGCGCTTTTAGTTGAAAGCAATGACAACCTAACATCCTTCCAAAGAACTTACAATATTTGACTGCATTTATCACTTTCACAAGGATCTATAATATTTACTACTAACGAAACTAACCAAAAATGTTACTACAAAACAGTCATGTAATATTCATATTACGTCATCATATTTATTATATATTCATCTTATATCTTACATTAATAGTCAGAATAGAAGCAATTACTTCCCCTATTAAAACTCTCCCTATATAGAGATATGTACTCAGAATCATTTTGTGAGTCGTCACATTTAACTTGAATAAGGATTTGCAAACGTATCAGTTTGTTTGTTTGTTGCATACCCATAACATACTTTTGAGAATAGTAAAGTTACATTGTGTCTGAAAATATGAATTAACGTTCCATTTTTTCTTTATTTCACATTTATCACCGCTTTTCTTTTAGCGTTTAAATCTTTGAGATAAAATCAGCGAAACATTTACTGTTCGCCACATTGATTTGCAAATAACATCCAGTAAATTATCTAAATAGCGATAAACCTTTAAAATGTCAGCAAAATCCCTAAGCCATCGGTTAATACCGTTTGATAGCTGCATATTTTAATTCTAATACGTCTTTAGAATAATAAGCTCATTGATAATGGTAATCGTCGAATAAATGGCTACAGTATGCATTTAGAGAAAATGCTGGTAAATTCTACATTGAGCCGACCCCTTCAATTCGATAGAAGACTTATTATGACTTGAGATCAGCACTAAATTACTCTTTGATACCGGTCGCCTAGACACTAATGCGACAAGATTATGTTCTCTACTTTTGTTTGAGGCAATCATTCGAGCAATTGTAACTTCTACATGGCATAGAAAGAGTAATTGTGAATATCAAATTAGATATTATCTGTAAATTACAAGGTTCCTGGTTCAATTCCTAGAGACGGGTGATATTGGGTTTTTGCTATTCACTTACTTTACTGACTCATATGACATTTTTACACATTTTCTAGCCGCACAAAGTCCTATAGATCACCTACTGAAGTGTTTTCAGACATTTGCAAATAAAACCTGAATTTTACCCTTGCAAAACCTCTGCTTTGTCCTCCGTCTCTATATCTGTCTAGCTATCTATCCAGGTAGATAGATAGAGAGACAGACAGACACAAATACACAAACAAGTCGTATATTCAAGTATTAGTATGTAACAAATGTAATTAGTCATGGACTAAATAGAAAGGTAGACGGAGTTCTTTGGTCTTGTGTGGTATCCAATGTAATAGAAAGAAAACTCTGAACTCTAAACCAAGGAGAACACTAAAAGAAACCATTCCACTATCCATGACGATTCTCAGAATTTTATTAGTCACTTCACCCCCAAGAAAAGAAAAGGAGTCACCACGATTCAATGGGTTACTGAGTGCGAGAGAATATCAGGAAAAAATAAACACTATTAAGGAGAAAGAACAATAAAACAACAGGACTTAAAAGAGATAGGATAACAAATGACAATGAATTTATGGTTCAAGAGCATTAAGTGCGATAGAAGAAACTATCAGCATAGAACTTACGGTTACATCTAGCCATTTTAACTGTAAAATGATGAGACCTTGTGGACAATCTAGTACTGCGCTTGAATTCATGAAGTTTAGGTACCATAGAGGAAAGTTAATCAGAATAGTTACCATGAAAGTATTTATACAAACGGCACAGGGTAGCTGAGTTACGGCGGTGTGAAAGTGACTGAAACCTAGATGACAGGTCAGGACAAATAACATTGCAGATTCTTCTTTGTATATTGTAATAATCGCTAAATACATAGCAGAAGCATAAAACCAGATATTGCATCAATATCCTAAGTATGGATAAATGGTTCACTTAGAAATGTCTAAGATATATTTTATCGAGAAGAATTTTGTAGAACAAGACAGTGAACCAACTTTGCTAGCAGCAAACCTAATAGTTGCTTCAGTATAAACTGTTCACTTCATGGCTGCAAAAAATGTTAACGAGAAGTCGCAATGAATCACTCTCCTAGAGGTTAGCATAAGCCATGCCGATTTAAAGAAAAATGGTTCTCAAAGACGATTAAAACAGAGCAGTTTCGTTTTGGAGGTGTTGAAATTAACAAGTCATTCCTTGCCTCAGTTAATAACAGATTGTAGGTCATTTCTAAAATTAGCTACAAATTTGACATTATTGAATCGATTAGACTTACTATTAAGATAGGAGTAAATAGTTGTTTCATCAGCATAGATCCCGAATTGCCATGGAAGTCGTTGATGAAAATTAAGACCAACATAGGACACCTGTATTAATACAAAAGGATCTAGAAGAGTGGCCATTTAAGACAACTTTCGTTTCCCAATTTCCTAAGAAAAAGTGAATCATTTAAATATACTTCCAGAAATAATATAACCTTTCAACTTGTGTAGAAGCCCAGCATGCCAAACCTTGTCAAATCATTTAAAAAATAATATGTATAGAGGATTTCCACTGATCACTAAACTAGATTTGTATTTAGAGTGGTGAAGGATGAAATTTTAGGTATGAGTTAATCGATATTACAAACACTTCAAAACTGTTATTTACACGATGCTATGTCAGAAAACCAAAAAGAACCACAATGCACTCTTAGAAATCTTATACGCGGGAAATATGTAAAGAAGGCTTTTTTTTATTCTCTGAGTGTTAAATGAAACATCAATAGTTGTCACCGTCATGGGCTGTCAACACGACATATTTTCACTGTTCGATGTGGTTCAGAGTTAAGTTGTTAGGTTGATCCAAACAATGCACCAAATCAATAATGTTAGCGTTCTACCTCGATTTGGGCGTCCACGTCTGCAAGCAAATGAACTGCCGGCACCAGGTTCAATTAATGCAACAGGACAGCTTTGGCGAAATAACTTCGGGAATCCTGAACAGAAAAGTAGCAAACATGAATCAGTAGGCGTGCAGAGATGTCTCCCATCTAGTGATTTTGGTGGCCGAAGACATGTCTGAAACAGCCACTCACGAAGGCGCAAACGTGATGGATTGTTCTAGGAAATATACCACCAATCGTAGAACATACGTGTCTGAAAAAGATCACTGACGGATTGAATATATGAAACGAAAATATAGTTATTCAAAATATGTAGGAAGCAAAAGGAAATTCCAAGCACGCACAAATTCTTTGTTATACATGATTTTTCTTCATATATATATATAGAGAGAGAGAGGGGGAGAGACTGAAAGAGAGAGAGAGAGAGAGAGAGTTCAAATGTATGCTATATGTATGGGTAAAAGTGCTCAATGCCAGGGAATGTATATATAAAAATGTACAATACTGAAGTTAACACTAAGCGCTGATAGTCTATTTTATGCTTCATCGCAAACTTCAGGCCATCTTCATATTTATTTATATATATATATATATATATATATATATATATATATATATATATATATATATATATATATATATATATATATATATATATATATATATATATATATATATATATATATATATATATATATATCTTGTATCAGACATTCATATCCCTTTACCCTTCTCTGTCGAACACAGGTCATCAAAAGAACGAATTAACAAAAATTAACTAAGACGAGTTATGTATCTTTGAGTGAAAAAAATAACTTTTAAAATATCGTTTTACAACTGCCTGTATTGAAAAAGATAAAATGCTAGAAATTATTTATTTCTCGTACAATAATTCATGTTTAAGTGAAGAAATGCAATTACGTTACATATTCACTAATTTCCTCCTATAAAGTTTTTTTTTAAATTATTATTTTTAAAATTTGCCGTGGAATGTATAAAATGTTCACTTCAAATTTTCAGAAACGTTAAAGAAGAAAGCCTGGGAAAACCTGAGGGATCAACATCCGAAACGTTATGACTATAGCTAGAAAGATGAGAACAAAAGATCAAATAAAATTAGCGTATAATAAATTATACATAATATTTACTTAATCTTTTTAAGCCTTCTACATTGATTTCAGGTATAATATTCTGAGTCATCCAAAAACAAAATTAGTCGTTTTTTCCAAGTTATTCAATATTCAAAGGTATTTGTTTCTGTGTTCCTGTATATCTCAACGAACATCAATAAACTGCACAATTTTTCGCATTCATGATTTACATAGGAAAATCCAATTACTACTACTTTTTGTAGCCAAATCCTTATTTACGCTTCCACTAGTCATGCTTGCGATTTTTCAAACAAAGAGCCAACTTAAAGCCACTGGCTCGTGTTTGATGCGGTTAACGGTGTTTTAAATTTTCCCATTTTCATATCATGTACCAAAGTGAAGTGACATTGATCAATATCGTCACACTTCGCCAGGTAACCTAAATCGCGGCAACACTAACCATAGTACTAATTGGATTTGTCAAGGCTCATAAATCATTCCGTCGCTTGCAGTTAGGACTATCCTTTGTCTTAATGTTGGATCTACTGCCTTTCTACCCCTTTCTAGATTTCCTAAAATTTAAACAATATATATATATATAATTATATATATATATATATATGTGTGTGTGTGTGTGTGTGTTTGTGTGTGTGTGTGTGTGTGTGTGTGTGTGTGTGTGTGTGTGTGTGTGTGTGAATATGCATGGGTGTATAAAAATTCAGATTAACTAAACTGAAAATATATACGTAAATATAGAATTTGAATAAAAAGACAAAAGGAAACCTTTTCTTAATTGATGCGTTTCCTCCTCTGATGGACATTTGTCTGGATAAAGTCGATCAGAGGAAAGCGTCGGCTAAGAAAAGTTTTCCATTTGCCTATATATATATATATATATATATATATATATATATATATATATATATATATATATATTACTTCAAACGTTATTTTAGTGGATAGCCGTATTTGAATAGACGCTCCTTTTTATTGTAAACAGTATTTAATTTGTGTAGCGTCCCTCACATTTGAGAAAACTTATTAAAGTAAAAATGCCCTCAAACAAGATTTTCGTTTAATATATATATATATATATATATATATATATATATATAGATATATATATATATATATATATATATATATATATATATATATATAATAAAAAGACTTAAACACTAATATTCCATGGTCATAATTTATTTCATTGGAATCGTGAAAACGATCCTATTCATCAGACCTACAAATTCAAAAAGAAAACAGAAAAAACAACTCCGGGAAAAAAATAAATAAATAAATAAAATTTAGTGAGAGCGTATGTATGAGATTTTGGAACGAAGGCTAGAGCAAATGAAATCTATAGAGAGGGGTAACAGACGAGAGAAGAACAGAAGGTCTAAAGATGAAGGGGGATTAAGATTTAACAGAGAGAGGTTTTAAAGAGGGAGTGAAAGACGGTTTAAGTGAGAAAAATATGCATATTTTCTAATCTCCGAAGATACACCGGAAAAGTGTATACATTTCTTGGTGACATACACACACAATAGACGATATAATCTTAAAGCTCAGAAGATGAGAGAAATAGAGGAAAAGAAGGAGAAAAGGGGTGGGAGGAGGTGGGGTGGGGAACAAAAAGCAAATGGCGTTTCTAAAAGCGAATGGCGTTTATAAAAGGGCCGCTGCGTAATCAAGAACATTTGAGAAAGGTAATATTGACAACAGGTTACAAATCTAATATAAACATAAAAATATAAAAACAACGATTATCTAACCTAGCGAGGATCTCAATTTCTATGTTCAAAAATACATACGTATACACGCATACACACAACAGCATAAGTACATACCCTCACACATACATACATATACATATATATATATATATATATATATATATATATATATATATATATATATATATATATATATACACACACACAATGGAATAAATTATGACCATGGAATATTAGTGTTTAAGTCTTTTTATTATATCCTTACTCTGTCCTAAACATTGACTTCTACCTGGATTCTATCCTCTTGGAATTATTTTTATACACATATGTATGTGTATGTATGTATATTTATTTATATATTTTAGATATATGATTGCATATGTATGTGTAAATTTTCCACTAATATATATATATATATATATATATATATATATATATATATATATATAACTCTTCTCCGTTGTTATGTTCAAATAATTGACTTTTCCGTCATCTTTTCTTTTTCATTACAGTCGAACATCTTAAAATAAAACAATACCTGATGTAACAATTTCTATTGCTGCACGTTTTTGCTTTTTAGATGCCGTTTCCTGGATGATTGCTGTGGTTAGATGTTGAAAATACGGCCTCGTCAAAAAAATGACTTCGTAATCGAAAAATTACAGACGGAAAACTGCTGAAGGAATCATTCACGTTTATTCAGCATCAATATGGATTGGCTGCTCTAAACTTTGTAATAAGGTAAAAGCGAAGATTATCTGATAATGTTTATTCCTCGTTCGCTTGCTGGGTCGTCTACAGAAACGTTTCCTCGTTTATGTAGCTTTAATTCATCCTTCCAATCAGTTTTATCAGGAAAGTGATAAATCCGATCTCCCGGCCTACATTCGTTCCAGAACGAAATATTTGAAGAGATTGATCCAAACAGGAGTGTTACTACAACGTGTTTTTACCTGTCATGTACAATTAAAGAGTCATCCTTCAACACGCAGTTCGTTTAATGAAAATAATCGTATATTGAGACAGGATGTGACGTATAGAACCGACGACCTGTGAAATAAATTTTGTCACTAAATCTCACCCAATACAAGCTCAGATAGAGGATTAGAATCGAAATGATGATGATAAATGAAGTGTGATGTGAATGAAAAATAAGGTAGTAGGATATGTACATTATGGATATAAATTGATAACAAATGATTCTTGTATTGAAGAGGTCAAGATTGAAGTTTATAGAGTAGTACGCACGCGAGAGTCTTCCAAAATATCTGCTCTCAGAGAAAAAGTGGCTGTGAAGAACTTTCTTATTGTATGTGTAAGAAATGGAAAACTAGAGTGATTCGACTCTCATGGAATGACCATGTGTGTCCAAGCTGTAAATCTCCAGACCAGTAGAATTAAAGAATGCCGCTAATCTGAAAATAACGATAGCATAGCAAGAGTCTTTCAAGTTTAGGTTTGCAGTAAAGAGGTTACACAATGGAAAACGTATTACCCGATAATACTGCATAAACGATTTAGAACTCTATCAATGCAGAAAATTGATTAAAATATGGCAGCAGTATTACATTTTTGGCTTCTTGTAAAGCTAAAGCAACTAATATCTGAAGATGTTATACAATGTTCAAATTCTACCATTTGATACTAATACTGCTACCAGTATATATATATATATATATATATATATATATATATATATATATATATTAAGAGTCATATTACGATATGCTCCGAGCCCCGCAAACCATACTTTTGAAGGTGCACAACATATATAGCAGCCGTTTCAGTATGGGCATAATATCCTGATTCAATTTATGCCTCTTAAAAATGATTTTGAATTAAAAATTTTCTTCCTTCTCTATTAGTCGATACACAATGTTACAGAGATTAAACTGTCCTGCCGTTTAACTCATAGATGGAGGCGAGAAGAGACGTATTTATAACTTTCCAACGGTATTTGTGCGTAAGCGAATGCAAAGCCATCAGCTGAAAATTGAACCTAACTCTACAATGATATTTTTGCGCGATAATATTACTGAATCTCTTTTTTAAAGCAGACAAAAAGTACACTATTCCGACTATCGTCCTCATCTTTGTCGCCATGTTTATCACAACGTTTCAGCCGTTGTACGCTGCGGCCTTCTTTGGTGGTTGGAATGTCGAACTGAACCCTTTATTTCGCTCACTGGGGTAGACTGTTCTAGTTCTACGTGCCATGTCTGATGGATGTGAGTTATCTCTTGTTAATTCCCCTCTCAAAGTTCTCCACCCTCTTAACCAGGTATTGAATTCACACTCTTTGTGTCCTGTCATTGTCTCTAACTAACACCTTTATCCACTGCGCCATATGTCCTTGAGAACATCTGTGTATGACTTTCTGGGTATTATACATTCGACATTCCAACCACCTGAAGAAGGCCGGAGCGTACAACGGCCGAAACATGGCGACAGAGATGAGGACAATAGTCCGAATAATGTAAATAGTGTACATAATACCTCATCTCAGAAATATAGACAGAGACAAAGAGTATTGTGTATGTTTGTATATTTACGGAGAATTCATTTCTAACGGAGTTTATTGAAAACAATGCTTTTAAACCTTACTCATAAATTATCGTCTGACACTATTTGATTACTTCAATTATTTTGTTTATTTCTTTACTTATAATTTAGATCATATTTAGACTGAGCTACCTCTTTTAACCACACTTAAGTGGCAGGCATTGAAAAATGATTTTTTTTAAGTTTTTCATGAAATTACCTCATTAAAGTTGTCTTTCACAAAATGTTTTATAGTATAGATCTTAAGAGAAAACCAACCCAAGATTATGTAAAACAATGCAGAAAACATTTATTGCCAACTGGTGGCAACTATTAAATATTTGTTTTAAATATTTGTCAGTATAATCTTCAATTACAGTGAATACAGTGTGGTTGCTAAAACTATGAATGATTGGTTCCTTTTATAGAGCGTAGTTTATAAAAACATTCATTTGATTTAAACTGCTGACAATAGACTAACGATATAGCCTGGATAGACGCAATTGTTTCCACTCAAAACATCATCCGAATTCTGAAACCTCGTTATGTTATTACATGACGGTTGGTTGTTGATTGTTTTTGCTTATCAACTTCTGTAAAATGCTTAATGCTTAAATTTAAATATTTTGTACCCAATTTAATTTTTTGGAAGATAATAATGGTTTTAGTGGTACACATTTCACTAATTAACCCATAGCTGGGGGAAGAGATGAATTCATATCTTTACCAAGGGTATTTGCGCTTAAATGATAATAACGAACTCAACTGCAACTGGAATTAGGCTGTCCGATTAACAAATCCGAGTCATTACACCACCTGCACATTCAACATTACAGTACTTGGTATTCACAAACGGTTATCCATCTAGGTAAGGATCAAGCTCAACGTTGCTTAACTTCTGTGATCGTACGGAAACCGGTGTTTCAACGTAATGAGGCCGTAAGTCTATTACATAATGCCAGTGTTCTCAAAGTTTATAGATTTCGAATAACTCCGTATCAAACTCTCGTTGCTGAACTCATTTTCATTTTTAAATTAGTTTGATTACTTTCAGTTTTCTAGTTTCGTCTATTTTTCGTTTATTTAAACATGTTTCCGGATGTTTTTCTCTATTTCTATTTCTCCTTTTATAATTTTTATCACATGAAATGTTGCATATGATTCTTCTCCCTTTCATCAAATTGTTTCACTAATCTGCTTATATTTTTAAGCTAGATTTTAGTTTAGTCACACTCCTTCTCTAATTAATAATGAACTTATTCTATATTTTCATTTCCATCATACTTTCTTTTTCATATTTTTTATCTTTAATTGGACGAAATACTTGTGAAACAGTGATCATTTAAGAATTCACTTTCTTCACTTTTTCTCTCCCTCTCTCTCTCTTTCTCTCTCTCTCTCTCTCTCTCTCTCTCTCTCTATATATATATATATATATATATATATATATATATATATATATATATATATATATGTATATATCTTCCATTTTCTTTCAGTTTATTTGAAACGTATTCTTGATTCTTTTTACAAATTCCTGTAATTATAATTTGTATTTTCACTTCATTTTTCGCAATTTAAATTTATTGCTGACTAAATTATTTTATCGCATATTTCATATTTATGTTTGGTGATTTCTGTTTGTCTTTATTCTCGATGAAGACATCTCTTTCACTGTCAATTGCTTCATTCCGATATTCTTCTTTGAGCCATGAGAAAACAACTTCTGACATGCACGTCATTTAAATACATAAATCACACACATTGGTGACAAGCAAATTACTATATGTTTTATTTCAACAATATTAATTAACTGCTTCTTGAAATTTGAAGAAAAATAATGTATAGATCAATATTTTGAAAATTTTCATAAGATTATTCAACAATAAATTTATTATTAATCATCATACAGCAATGTATTTGTTATCACTGGCAATAATAAAATATCGAAATAGATTTTTTGCGCATTCGCTGTTTCCAAACGAAATCTGCTTTAACTTCCGATGTCAATGATAAGAATCTCATTTTAATTTAGCTAAATGAAAAAGAAAATTCATTAATCAATAAAATCTATGCTTTATTTTATCTTCTTACCAATGTTTTGTTTTGTTTTCCTTTACTTAATACTTTTTCCCGCTCAAAGTTCACAAAATACTAAACAGAAATGTAGGATAAATCATCCTCTTTAATACACATCTTAAATTTATCGTTTTTTGGTAACAGAATATATCAAAGCTAATGAAAAATATATTTATGGAATTTCAACCAAACAAATATGGGTTACATAATCGAAGCTTTAAAAAAAATAACTGTACATGTGCTTGTAGGTGCCTCTTGTTTATGAACAATTTATGTTTACAGATTTAGTCCCATTGTTTATATATTATAATAAAACTTGGATAAAACCACCAATGCTAATAGTGAATTGATGTATCACTGTGCTTCTAGCTCAAATTATTGTCGCAGCTTGCAAAAAAGAGGCTCCCTTATATCTAAGTAATAAAATACATAAATGATTAGAATACGAGTACTAGATTTAACCCTATCATATTTTAAACGTGCAGACACTTAAGCTAGTTCCTGCGGTGGGATAATTAGGTCGCCGACGCAAAACAAAAGTGACCTCTGACCCAACTTAGAAAACAGAAAAGATAATTTGGAAGAAATAACTTTGGATTCCTCAATTCCCTCCATGTAACTTCAAAACCTCACTTTAACTCTAATTTAGGCTATAAGTCCACTTCCGACCGAAAATCCGATTCGGGCAAATAGACCGATTTTTGCCGAAATTCGGATTTGAACCGAAATTGCAGTTCAGGCCGAAAATTGACTCCTTGCAATCATAAACCCCTCGGAATTTCAAATGAGCTGAGTAATTGAAATCACAAACTTCGAAACCTCACATCACTTCTTACTTTAACTCTGATTCCTTGACATTTTCAAGAAACAAAATTGATTTCCTCAATTCACAAAGTTTTGGAAATATTTTAAACTGAATTTTAAAAAGAAAACTTTTTGTGTTACTTTAAATATAAATTAAAAACTTTTAAAATCATTATTTTTTCAGTTTGATTTGATTTAGTTTGAATTTTTAACTGTTCCCTCCTTATCCAGATAAAAATCCAAATACTGGATGTTCAAGCCCCAGATGAAATGTAGATTTTCAATCACGAGATCGTCCTGATTCAAAACAAGTATAATATGTATTGAGGGGTCTCCCCTTTTTACACAAATGGACTCACCCGAGGTATACATATACTACAACCAGTGAATACCCGGACAGTCTGTAATAGAGGAGGGTAGCACAAGAGTCACCGTTAGCGAGCACGTAAACTCAGTAAGGAGTCATACCGCGATGCTTCAATACCAAGACTGTTTATATATTATTGCTACTAACCCGCATTCCTGGATCTACTAACCCGTATTACCAGTTTGTATTATTACGTTAATACATTTATTTTCCTTATCTATTCCTGGCGTTTGTCATTCATTGATATCGGATTCATCCCGGAATCCACAACAATATGTCTGTGTGGAACAAGTGTGGTCCGAGGGTTTTTTCAGACACACGGACTGACAGACAGAATTTTCCCTTTATTTATTTACATGGATACAGTTCTTTTCTATATTGATTCAAAATACAATATCGAATTTTATTATGCATATATACATTTTAACGCTTTTACAGTAAAATTGATATTAACCAATTTATCTTCAGCAGTTATGTATAGTATAGTGGGCAGCCGATCGTGCATTGGGATCCTCATCCTCTATACTAATTCCCTTTCTCCCCTCTGGTGACGGAATGCCCAGGCTACTCCTGAAGAGTTGAGAGCAGGAATCACAGAGGAGTCTGGTTGGTGGACGAGGCTGGACGAGTCGAGCTCTCCTGACACCACGTCGTACGTCCTCTTCATGTTGACTGTTGGACTTGAAGTCTCGGTCTCTCCTGATGATGATCCCTCGCCAGGAATGCCGATTTGCAGTAACGGTTTCCCAGGTTTCAGGTCGATACTGGCCTGTGTCAGTGATATCTTCAAAAATTATTCTTAACGGGAAGAGTTTTCATGTACTCAATAATGCGAAATACATTTTCTCCGTGTGATTTTTTGCTTAAAGATGTAACTTTGATTGCTTTCATGTTTTTAGACAAAGATCTAAATATATTCTCTTTTCAACAAGAGTTTCTTCAAATATTTTCTTGCAAGCATAATTTACTTGTTAATTTTTTAAATTATCTTTGTCTGAATCCATATTTTAGTTAATATCTTGCTAATATTTTCAACATCATTATTTCTTTGATTTTCGCTGTTCACAATTTCCAAATTTCGTCTCCTCATCACTCAATAATTTTAGTCATTTAATTCACATCTGAACCAATACCCATTAAAATCATTATGTATTTGGAATTAAAAATAAACGTAAATAAGTAAACAATTGCACACACCACGCATTCATACACACACACGTATATATATATATATAAATATATATATATATATATATATATATATATATATATATATATATATATGTATCGTATGCTTGTTAAAAATATGACGATACAATAGCAAAATGCATAATAAAATCTCACACACGAAATAAGTTATTGCAATTATTGTATCTAATAAAAACAAATATAATAAACGTTCTTGGTATATTTACCAAGAAAGAGGTCCTCTCTCGGACATCTCTCCCCAGCATCGGGTCTACCATTCTTCAACATCGCCTCCGTTGGACGTGTCACGTGTCCAGAATGCGTCCCATTCTACTCCCACGTATTATCCTGTTTGGAGAACTCGCCAGCGGCAAGAGGCTATACGGAGGCCCAAAACGACGCTTCATTGATTGGATTTATCTTATGGATAGACAAGAGTTGTGTTCTGTATGGAAACATAATTTAAAAAAGTGGAGTTGGAATAGCGTTAGATTTAGTATTTTATGTCGTAAAAATAGAGATCAATTTAGAATTGATAATGGTGCCAACATATACGCAGTGTTCTATTCTATATTCTTGCACCATCTATTTATGATGAAGAAACTTTAAGCTAAAGTGTTTTTCTTGAACAAAAATATTCCTTACAATTCTGCAAATCTTTACAAAAATATCTTAGAGTCACTTAATTAATGGAATGGCCACCGGCCTCCCCAAATATTAATCCAGTAGTATCTGGAAATGGGCAACAATATTCAAGTGAAAAAATATATTTAAGAATCAACAAAAACTACTGACATCAACAATAAATTCAAAACAATAGAAATTTTTTTTTAAATCAATTGCAGAATGTCAAATCCAAGTTAACAAGGAATAAAATGCAAATATGTCTCTTTAATCTTTTTTATATATATATAAATCTAATCAGGTGTATTTGTAAGCTTATCTTGCAAATCAATACTTACGAATCTACTGAGGTAGATCCTCAATAGCTGTCTCATCCTTACAACATTTATGCTTAGTAAATAATTATATATATATGTGTGTGTGTGTGTGTGTGTGTGTGTAATTATTTATTTAAAAAATGAAATACAATTTTCCTTACTTAACAAAAGACTAGAACGCTCAAATGTTAAAAACGACACTGTCGAGATAAGCCGGAAGTCAAATGGCAATCATGAAAAGAAAATAGAGAAAAGACAAAAATACTAAATGGCTAAGGAGTGAGTGTAAAGTGAAAAAAAAAAACGACGAAAGTATAAATAATTACAACATTCTACACGTGCACACATCCGCTCAGGTGCACTAACATACACACGCACGCATAAACTATGGAGACGAAAAACTGGTACCAATGATAAGTACTTATAAAAATGAAAAATCGATAAGTATAAACAGTCATTTGTTGATATCCCATAACGAGTGGATGGATGTCTCTGTCTACGAAACTCTGTAGCCTGGATGCTGAAGGTAATATCAATCAGCTAAGTGACATTATATATATATATATATATATATATATATATATATATATATATATATATATATATATATATATATATATATATATATATATATATATATATATTACCAGTCAAACTACTGATATCCCATAACTCTATTCCGCATTTTGTTTATTAATACACTGGATTTCTAGGCCGGTAGACAATTAATTTCACTATTCAAATGATAGAAAATGAAGCAGAAAGCATAAATCTTTATTAGAAACACAAAAAAGCAGGCATACACACACGTAGAGAAAAATATATACTGAAAGGGAGGGTTTATTAATCGAATAACAATAATCATGCTTTGATCTGCTTTTTCAATATTAATCCCAATCCTGACTATTACCTTATAATATTATCTTTCACTTGATACAATTCAAGGTAAGAAATTAATTATTTTTTCTTCAAACTAAAATATAATCTGCTTTTCATATATAAATCACATTCAAACTGTTGTTCCAACTGAAGAAATATGTATGCGGATGCGTACAATCGGACCTGAGTTTTTTGTCTTTTGCTTTCCACTCATTAAATCCCTTTAGAATATTTTGATTCGTTATTAAAAATTACTGCAGAGTTAAAAAGATAGTAAAATCGTAGAATCATATTGACACCTTCACAATCAGTATTAAAATGCGATTAATAAATTCAAATTCATTCCTAACTTACATGTTTTTCATCAAATCATTTAGATTTTAAATCTATATCAACCACGACATTGACCAATTTATTGAATATGTTATAAATGTATTAAACCGTAGTTGAAGGCAAACTTTCAATATACACTTATTTTCTCGAATTATATTTATATTACTAAATGCCAATGTTTAATTTAAAATGTTTTCTGACAAACACTCAGTTTAGCAGACTATTTTTTGACCGAATATGTTTCTGCAATTTTTTTAACTGGTGACATGAACATGGACTGAACAGAAGAATATGGAAATATACTAAGGAATTTTTTCTATTCAGAGGGTATATTTTGTGCAAATCAAATAAATATAGTTTCATCTGGTTTTAGATTTCGCATAGCTTTTTTTAAAGACAGAACAATTCATTTCCAGTTCTGCTCTCAAAATCTCTCCTTATACGATCTTCCCAAAATAATAACATTATGTGAGACACATAAAAACCAAATTCACTGCTATTAAAAGTAATCCTAAACAGAGCCGAAAGCTGCTGAATATGTCCTTTACGGGGATATGTTTTTATTTATGTAAGATTGTTCATCTAAATGATCTTTCTTTACTTTTCTTCTTTTTAAAGTCTCTGTGTTCTTTTTCTCCAGTTTTAATTATATACACTTATTCCCAGTTATTCAGGTGTTTGCTGAATATTTTTGTCTGCTATTATTTTCATTTGATTTGGGGCTTGTTCAATGTTGTTATTTTCTTCTCCCTTCTCACCTATCACATTTCTTTGATCCTCTCTTTGAAATTACAGCGAAACCTTTGCAGCTGCAGAGATTCAGTTCTTCTTTTGTTTATGCTGTCTTCTTTGTAGTTCAAGAGTAGATATTCTATTTTCATTTCAGTTTTTTCTTAGTTCTTAGTAATCGAAGTATTTATCTTCAGCTATAAATTGTTTGATTACAGCAACAAGAATTCTTTTTCCTCGGTAAGCTTTACGCAATCTAATAATATTATTCTGTTTTGGCAATTGTCAGTATTTCTGTTTTCTCTGTGTGGTTTGAATTCGTTTGTCTGTGGTTTAACGGCATATCAACTCCTTATGGGTCATTTAATGCGAAAATTTAATTTTGTGGGGAGCATTATTAATTTATTTTACAGAAATGTATTGCTGGTATTTTTTAATGTATTGTTGGTAATTTTTACTATGAAAATGTATTGCTGGTATTTTTACTATAAAATTATATTTTTATACTTTCATAGTGTTTTGACCTCAGTTTGAGAGTTAACATAGCTGGAACCCTAAGAGGTGCTATCACTCCGTGTCGGAATGGACCTGAGTATAACAACACTTGGTTCCACGCTCCTCAAAACCTCCCGCTCAGAGGCCTTGCTGCCGGATGTGGTTTATCGTCATACCCTGGACAAAAGATTTGTATTCAACGAGGTTATTACCGTTTTTAATTTTCAGGCACTTATTTTAATGCTGCTGTTTCTACATCTGTTTGTGTTATTGTTGTGACTGATGTTGCTATTATTATTATTACTATCATTGTTATTACTAGTAGTAGTATCCGTGAAATTTTCACGGCTTTCCAATTCAATTTTTTCCTTCTTTTTTTCTCTCTGAAATCAGCCTTATTTCCGGCTATGTCTTTTCCGTTCTTCCTCGCGATCAAAACGGAACCTTCCATTAATTATGAGGTTTTTGCAGGGCATTTCTTTCTTTTTCTCATTGAAACTAAACAGCGTATCTGATATGTCTTTTCCGTCGTTCCGTCCGATCGAAACGAATTGTCCATTACTTATGAGGTATTGGTAAGGCATAATCTACGTACGTGCCAACTAAGGAAGAGGTAAGTAGAATTATAAGATTATTATTATTTTTATTATTATTTTTATTATTATTATTATTATTATTATTATTATTATTATTATTATTATTCAATGAGAGAGCAGAAAACCAACAAATTAACACTGGAGCACAAATATACGAAAGCCCAACATAAAGATCATGACAAACAGCCTGATAAAAGTGTACAAGCATTTGCATCACAAACAGATGTGGCCGATATAATGAGATTTTATAAGAGAAACAGTGCATAACTTTGCAGGTGAGATCCAGTTAGAAATACCTTCACGCCAGGTAACTCAATCCGCACAGACTGTCGCTGATTGAGGAGGTTTCCAAATATTTTTATGCATTTCCCAGGCTATCGTGACAACCTCATCCTTCAAACTTAAAAAATCCTTCCGACACCCGAACAAGATATTTCCTCACTACACCTGTCCATAAAGAGAGATGTACAGTATGTCCGCCCCAGAAGACCTACCCCAATTATTATTACTCTTCTTCTTCTTCTTCTTCTTCTTCTTCTTCTTCTTCTTCTTCTTCTTCTTCTTCTTCTTCTTCTTCTCCTCCTCCTCCTCCTCCTCCTTCTTCTTCTTCTTCTTCTTCTTCTTCTTCTTCTTCTTCTTCTTCTTCTTCTTCTTCTTCTTCTTCTTCTTCTTCTTCTTCTTCTCATTATTATTATTATTATTGTTTTCGCTGTTCTTGTTGTTGTTCTTCTTCTTCTCATTATTATTATTATTATTGTTTTCGTTGTTCTTGTTCTTGTTGTTGCTGCTGTTGTTGTTAGTTATCTTTTTACACGGCCCTTCGAGCAAAAAAATCTGTAGGTCTTTGCGAGAACCATCTTTCTTCGAACCTTGTAGACTGGCACTACAGAATCAGCAACCAAGAACTGTACCAAATAAGAGAAACCACATCACTTGAGGACTTTCAACAACAGCAACAACTAAAATGGATAGCGCATGTAACTGGAAGAGAAAATAATTAATCAAAATATTGGTGTTCAACACGTCTTCAAACAAAAATTATTTCAGTTTTATCATCCAATATTGTTCCCTGTCTATTATCTTCATCACTTACACGTGTGCTAATGGCTACCTCTTTTCCTCCATACATGAGCAGCCATACCCAATTTAAATGTTTCTGCTCTGACTACAGCCTTCCCATGTTCATCCACACTTTATATTCAGAGATAGCTGGTCATGCCTCATTTTTGCCCCAAAGGCATGAGAAGGAATACGCAAAATTATTGGTCATGCTGTCTTCTGTGTGGTGCGGACTTTGTTCGAGACAGATTTATCTGAAACATTGAACTGCGTTTTATACAACCCTGATGAATCTCTACAGATCTACCTCTTATGTATGCTAGATAGACTGAGGGGATATTTTGCTTAATTTTTTATCGGAATTTGACGAAATTGTTTGATTAATTCTGTATTTTGCTTTGGAATTTCCTCAATTCCTGTTTGCAGAAGCTCCATATTTACAGAACTACCCGAGAGAAAAATCTCTTGATCATAATTAGCCAACCAATCGTTGGCATATACAGTCACTTAAAGCTTTATTTCCATAGAGAAAACACAGATTTATTATCGCTTCCAGTGCTGAAGGACACTTTTTTTAAAATTCATACAGCCTTCAGTGATTGATATGGGCCGATTCTAAGCGCATTTTAAAAGCGCAAAATCAATAAGAAATTTACCCACACTAATACTACGTAATCTGAAAATAAATAAAAATAAAACGATGCAAAAATTATTGAAAAGGTAACATCAAATAGATCAGACATAAAATGGGACAAGACATTCTTTTCAACTTGGTTCATTTATTTTCACGTAATATCTTTACTGATCGCTATCAACATGACCTGATCATCTGTGAAACAGTGTTTAGTGGGAAATCTCCAACATAAAACTTTACTAGTCGCTTTTAATATATTCGTTCATTTGATGTATTTGACTCACCTCAAATAAGGTCAGAATAAACTTTGCACTCGGTGTCACATCAGACCATAAGAGAAGTCATGTGGATCAGAAAAGAAAGTTAACCACCAGGCTAGCTGGATTGATCCCAACATGTAAACAGTAGATCAACCCAGCTTCCAAGCATTTGCAAATATGGTATAAATCGGAAAATAGTTAAATATATACGCACACACTAAAGGAGAAAGAGTAACACTGTCTATTACCCTAAAAATACACATTCAAAGAAAACATCCAATTGCTGATTAAATTACGAAGTCCGAAGATGAATAAGCAATAATTTTGCCTTTTGCGCGATTTAATCTGGATAAATTCACGAAGTAGTTTCACAAAATATTCACGAAGTAGATTCTTAATAATCCATACAAATCTACTTGGTAATTTAGTCGCATAATCAATTCTTAAAATAAAAAATAGCATAAAGATATCTTCGAAAATAGTTGAAATTACACCACTTTATCCGCACAAAGAAAGTGATAAATTATTACAATTCGTTTTTATTATAATATAGATTTTCATAGTAAAATTAGTATGTAAAATTTAACTTATAAACATTGAATAAAAGAAAGTAATAAGCATATTTATTTGAAAATATTAACAACTATTTAGCTACAAAGATACTGTTACCCTTAAAAAATGATTAGAAATTAGTCTGCTGAAGATTTCTGTACAAAAGGTAACGTCTGTTTTCTTACAATTTGGCGGGAAGAAGAAGAAAATAAGAAAGAAGGAAATAGCCGCTGATTGTCTCCTCCTTCCAATATGCTTGGATATAATATTCGATCTGCCTCTTTTATGGGTTATAAATGCATATATATTCATGAAACATAAAACTTAAATTTATCTTCTTTTGGGGGAAAGTCTCAAAGCCGAAATATAACATGAGAATTTTCGTACATATTTTTTCTACATTCCCGAGTTTGAAAAAGCCGACATTATGCTGCCAGATTTCGATCCTTTCTTCTAACATAGCAAAAACATGTTTTATGCAGAAACGGACAACTTGTTCTAAATTAAACATACTCTATTCATTCAGAACCATATTTAAGAATATCAAGGATTTTAGATTATACTTTTTGTGCTATATCGGCTCTTGTCATATTCAAGTTATGTGATAATCCTGTGCCAAATATTTGAAAGAGAAATTGAAAGCTATGTAAAAACCTTATTTATGTAAAGTCGAAGAATTCAACTCTCAGTATTTAAAGATTTATGAATAATGATTTTTATATGTATTGACATTTCTGTGGATGTGAGGGTTTTCAAAGCTTAAGAAAATCTTTTAATGTAAAGATTACTTTGTACACCATTGTTAATAGCCATCTTTGGTACAATAACACATTTGTGCAAATAATTGAATCAGACCCAGTTTGATTCAAATTTAAATGTTAATATTAATCTTAATCTACATTTTAATCGGGATTTAATAAAATATTAATGGGATTTATTATGTAAAACCTGTATTGAATCTTTCTAATATTTTTATATATGTGATTATTTCACTGCGAATTGGAAAATAAGGTTTTTCTCTAAATCATAACAAACATGGAGCCAAAAGCTCTCTGTGAAAAATCATTTGTTATCTTCACTTCGCTGGTATCACTGATTGGATCATTGTTCATACGCTTTCCTTTTTAAATTCTTATATGATATTCGACAAATGAAATATTATAATAAAAAAGGATTGTTTTTTATCATGAGTAGATCGGTTGCATTGCTTGTGTCATGTTTTTCCTTAATTTTAAAATATGTATAAAAATACTTATACTTTTAAGAAATATATTTTCATCATTAATCGGAGCCTGTTCTTTCCAAAAGGTTATTCCAGATTTTGCAATGACATTTAAACTAAAGTAGCGGAAAATAAATATTTTTCAAAGATTTTTAAGTAAGAAGGTCAAATCTGATAATTCTGATATACGTTATTGAAGTTTTCACTGAGCGCATGCGCATACAGAAATATACACACACACAAACACAGTATATCACGCGATGTCTTGAAAAAACTTGAATGTTTGGAGTTAGGGAGGATTTTATTAAAATAGTATAAAGTATGATTCATTATCGATCAATACTTGTCTGGAACAGACAGAATCTACTCTGGCAAGCGTATCTTAGTGCTAACATAAAATATTCTAACCTGAGATTGTGTGAAAGTTATAACTATCAATCGGAAAAATGTAAAAGTCTTTTCACAGCAGATACTGGCAATGGCGCGGTCAAATACATAACAATCAAGTTTTATCTGAATTTTTGCATTTTATTTTACTTCAAAACGTTTCTGGGAGGCTGATGGATGTAGCAACCACAACAACAAAGATGACGACATTAGTTTAAACAGCCCTAAATAACAACTTTTGAAAATATCCTCTTAGTAGAACTTGAGAATTTATGGGGATATAATTGTTCTTGGCCTTATACGTTGAATTACCCTTTGTTGTTAGTGATAGTGATTAGTATTTGTACTTAAATAAGTATGGTGAATAAGTCACGAATAATAAAATATATCTCCCTAATATTAATAAAATACCTTACTATTTCTTTGCTTTATTTACTTCGATTAAGAAACAAACAATATGCTCGTAGGCTAACGGTTATCGTTGTGGATAGTGGAATCGAGGTACCGAGTTCAAATTCTGGTCAATCTCGTTGCGGTCACTTTCGCATAAATATCTTTGAGATATCCATCACATCTCCACGCCAGTTATGGGGTCACTGGTATAACAGACTGAAACTTGGTTGGCAAACAGTTTAGGAGAAGGACAACTCTGAATTGAAACCGGTGGCGCCCGAGGTTGACAACTCCGTAAAAAACTACAGTAAGTCCTAGCATGTTGAGGCAGTGGATTTATAATTCACAAGGGAGTCTAATGTTACTGAGGAGGCGTAAGAGGAGGAGGATGAGGAAAGGAAAATCGCTTACTTTCAAAGCAGGCATATCTCTCACTTCTAAGACGAGAGATATCTTCCTAACATTTATTTCATCACAGTAAGCTGCATATCAAATGGAGTTACTCTGCAGATATCCATAGTTGCGAAACATAGATTTTTATCTTTGTGTTTATAGTAAATCTATGAAATGATTTTTCTGAGCTATTTTAATTCATTGTCTTTCTTTGATTTATCCACTACCAGTACTTCATGTAAATAAACATCTACAGCCTCTTTCCTAGATATTCAACGTCACAAGTCTATCGCTATTCTCTCCCTATTTCCATGGCAAACGTTCACACGAGGTCCATTATTTAGTTACAACAATTCCGAATTTATATCTAGGATACCCTATGTCATATCCACGCTATCGAATCACCTCTTCGAAGAAAGTAACCGCCACATTGTTGAACAGACCCATGCATGGGTACTCGCTAAACACTACAATTTACCCTCTTTCAAGTTGATGGTTAAACCTTATCTATCTTCTTTATCCTCAAAATCTTCACTTCCTACCACCTCCTTTTTCATTCATATCACACACCTGATTTATCATAACAATATTAACAATAATCCTCTATCTTGAGTGACTCTTGAGCATGGTAACGGAGGAATTTTGGTATAAAAAGAAACAAATTATGAAACTGACTTCTGGAAAAAAAATCATCTGTAACCAACTATACTATGAAGATATTTTGGGACGTCGCCACATCTAAAACAGTTCATTTATCTTTATCATGAAAAGTATGACATTTTTTCGAGTTTGCATCAGGGACAAAAACCTCATATGTTTGAATTATAAATAGAATCCATTAAGAAATATTAACTGTAGTTGCACTCATAAAACACGGAAGGCGTGTCATGTTGAGGATCGCACATTTTACACGAATATGAATAACCGCTTTGAAAAGGATGACTTAGATACTGTCTGTACGTTAATTATTGTTAATTTCAAATAACAAAACATAATCATTGACGACGTAATTAATACATAATTAATAATTTAATAAAAAACGGTGCCGTTTTACTGTGTGTCCTACCAATCAGTGTATCCGTCCACCACATTTTTATCCTACATTATCTAACGTAGGCGGGGGAGCAAAAACGGAAGGAGAGATGACATTTATTGTTGTATTATAAAATTTAAAATAAAAAAATATGAAATAAGAAATTTGGCTAAAAAATCCTAAAACAATATATATGAATCCTTTAAATAAAAACATTCTGTATGTCTTTTAACATATCGAGAAAAAAGTTGGGACAATGCCTTAATAATGTAGGATACAAATGTGGTGGTAGAATAAACACTAAAGCAGAAACTGATCGGTAGGACACACGTTAAAGCGGCACCAAAAAAACTACAACAACTGGTCAAATTTCCTTTGCATTCGGTTGAAAAGCAATACTTCTTCTTCTTCTATATGTGCCGTTCCAGGACGTAGGACTCAATGCTTTCCACAATTTCTTATCCTTTATAGCTCTTGGAAGGGTTTGACTTTTCTATATCCCACCCAGTGCCAGTACTTCCATTAATTTACACGTGGTTATTAGGTAGGTTACTCGCTATTTCCCTCTTTCCTTCAATATGCCCTGTCAGTGGCAAATTCGCCAAACCCGATTTCCTCATTATGTTTTGCAGAAATTTCAACTGTTTCTTTCTAAGTGTAAGCGCCCATTTTTATTCCATTTTCCTTAAAACATTCTCGTTACTGACATGTTTATGAATCCTCCAGTATTCCTTTGTAGAAACACATTTCTGCTGACACAAGTCTCTTCTTCATCTGCAAGGAGATCTCTTCTTCATCTGCAAGGAGATCTCTTCTTCATCTGCAAGGAGATCTCTTCTTCATCTGCAAGGAGATTTTCCATAAATCACTGCCCTATAGAAGGACGGGTATTACATAACAGTTCAATACGATTCTTTTTGTTTCTAATGAAATTCTCTTGTTTCTTATGTTTTACTTATTTATGGTAGGCATATTCGCTTTTCAAATACTCATTCGGATTTCGGTATGACATTTTCAGTCCTCTGCCAAACACTCCAGATATTTACATCTTTGTACTTTCTTGAATTTATATTTCGTAGTTTGCATCATAGGCTGTTCCTCTTGCTGACAATCATACATTCTGTTTTCTCACAATAATTCTTCTTCCATAAAGAATATTTATTACCCCTAATTCAAGGCACCCACTGTAAGCGAAACGGTGCAATACTCATGTTTATGAAAAAATTATATCAAACCTCTATGTTTTCAGAACTGGGTCAATGTTCTGAGTGGTTATCTATATCATAGATTTTGAGATCATATGAGCATTAATTGAACTCTAGCGACTCAACCCATACGCCAGTACCACTTATTACACACCCAGAAAATCTTTATACACAGCCTTAGATTAATCGGAATAAAAAAATCGCAAATATGATTAAAATAAATCACAATAGTGTCCAAAACAATGAATAATGTTTAGATTGATTTATTTAATAACTGAAAACATTATTAAATTTTCACTCGTATTTCTTATATCTTAAATTTAGTTGTTTTTCATCGGAACTAATAGGATTGTAACTTTACAGCCATTTATAAACAAGAATGAACAGAAATATATATTCTAGATAAAAGAGATTCGGGTTCGATCTTGTCCGGTCGTAGATTATGTTCTCAGTAGTTACGATAAATATCCTCTAAAATGAATAGGAACGAAATAATTTTCAAATTTTCACAGATATCTTGGGTTCCATTGAAACTAAGATATCTGTGAAAAATTCATGAATAAAATTAAATTATTATAAAAATGCATATCTGAAATATCTATCGTAATACAATCAGTTGTAATTCAACAATACTTTTTTTTATATTTAAACATCGTCTTTTCTCTCTTGTTTATATATAAATATCCGACATCTTTCTATTCACAGAAACGAAGGAAACCGCTGTCCAAAATAAATGTTAAGTGCGTGTATTTCACACACTCTATATTTCAAAACATCTTGTGACCGATAAAAATAAAATTGATCTCTGAAAATGTGGTAATCGTGAGGCAAGTGAAAGTGAAGAGATGAATAGTAAGAAGTCTACATGTGTAAAAAATGCTGTTGTCGGTGCTGAAGTTGTTGTTGATTTTTTCTACTCGTTACAGTTGGTCTTGTCATATGAACGGACACTTGATGTACAATCTGTTTCGATAGATTTTACAATAGTAGCAATCGTAACTTATGTATCGTAGTTCTTCTGAAATATTTCTATAGAATGATGAGAATATGATTGACTGAACATGTAAGCAACGACGAATTTTTAGAAAAAAGGACACTTATAAAAAAGAAGCAGTCGAAAATTTTAGTGCACATAATATGGAGTGAAGGGCTGGAAAACTGTAGAATGGAATATCAATGACTTGAAACCTAGAAATGGCAAAAGGCAAGAGATTCTAATGTATTAATAATTCATTTTTAAATGAGGAATTATCATTACTATCCGCTTCCTATGTAAATCAGCGTCATTCAGTAGAACATAAATTCAAGTAGACGGCAGATGATTTCATCTGAGTCTAAAGAGTTTTACGACTAGTAAATCCAAAACTTGTGATCTTCAAAGAAGACTCCAGCTGCCCAGAAGACATTTGTTTTAAACATGAAGTTAAGAAATAAATGAAATTACCAGATCAAGTCCTACTTAGTCAGAGGTTAGTCGTATATAGGTATAGACTTACAGTTGGGTTTTCAACTTACGAAACGCACAACGTGTAAAGATGGTCAGAGGACCGGTAGGAGAGAGACTGTGTTCTCGTCGACCGAAGGGAAAATCTACTCCATTAGTCTATTGTGGCTTACGGTCATAACACATTGAAAAACCGGTTTACCGTACGATCTCCAGCATCTCAATGAGAATCTACCAGGAAGAAGGATCCGTCGTGTCAGTAATAGTGAAAACGTGCTGGTGAAATAGTCACAATGTTCAGCATTTTTCCATGACGTTATGTGAAAGGACAGGGCCATATACCCCTCTTACTACATGCCAAAAAGAACTTAGGTAGGGAATCAATGAGGTGCTGGAGAATGTTAGGCAAGACATGCTACAGCATGTTTGGCAGAAGCTTGACTACCGACTTGTCGTATGTTGTGTCACATGTGGTGTGCATATTGAACATTTTTAAAGATTTTTGAAATCGGTTATAAAATCTACATCCCTGTGAATATCTTGGTTGAATTTTGTTAAATACATATTGTAGTGTTCAACGTGAAGCCTATTTAATTTCATTTGCCTGTAAGATGTAGTTACTCAGATATTTACCTTTTAATTTATGTCAATTTAGTGGGGAGAGACATCCAGTATCTTAAACATTAAGCGATATGTTGACAAATTCAGGTTTCATCGACATTCCTTTCTTTTAACTTAACCAAAAAGTTTGTAAATCTGTTATTCAAATTTATTGTTTGTGTTACTATGATTTCTTGAATTTACGATATACAGCAGATATATAACAAGTTGGTTTTAATATTTTATTTGACTTGGTACTGTATAAATTAACTTGCTGACGATGACATTTAAGATATGGCATAATGTCTTAGGCCTTTCGTTGTAATATCTGAGAAGGAATAGGAGGAATTTCGGTGAAATATAGAAAATTAGAATGGTTGGATACGTGTGCTTATTTTTTATATATATATATATTTGGATATATTAAAAGATATATAAAAATATACAATATATAAAATTCATCTAATATTAATATTTTTTCATGTTTGTGTATGAATGACAGACTTTTTTCAAAGCTTTGAATTCTATTTTGCCAATTTTTTCCGTTGTAAGTTTTAGATGCTTAAGATATTTGAACAAATCTTTATACATTATCTTTGCCTGAATTTTATCTTTCTCACATTAACTTTCTTTCTTTCGTTCGTTCTTTCTTTCGTTTGTTCGTTCGCTCTTCCTTCTTTCCCCTTTTATGCTTCTCAGTGATTTTTTTTTCTTTTTCGAGATTTCCCATTTTGTCGAAATGACATGACATTCTTCTTCCGATTTTATTTTATATTCCTCACTCATTCCACATCTCCAAACTTACTTTCTTTTTCTTTGTATCTTCCTCCTGTTTTTTAATTTTTCAATCCTTAATTAGCTTCAATGTTCGGTTAGTAATCAAATATATTTTCATGTCACAATATTTGGATTCAGTTTTTATACATTTTACTTGGTAAACTTGTTTATTTTCTTTAATATTCATATTTAGTAACTTAGCTTTAAATAAAATGGTGAAAAAGGGATTATGAAAAATGTGCGAGACCAATCATCTGTATACTCTGAAAATCCTTCATTGAAATACCAAACTCGAAAATCTATTTGTGGTGTTATTAGCAATTAGCAAAATCCTCAGCCGCTGACAAGCTAACTTTTTTACTTATATACTCATCAACGAAATATTATTATTAATATTATTATTATTATTTCTGTTATGAACACATTTCCTTCCAGTTTCCAGCTAGAGAGCTAAGGTTAGAAAGACATTTTCTACTGCTCATTTTAGTAAAAAGAAAAACCCAAATCACACACATTTTACATAGAGCTCTCCGTAATATGCGAGCTGTACTTGTTTTGTATTTCTTTAAGACATGATCTACCATGAATCCCTTTAATGAGTCTATCAGAAATTTTTCCAATCAATCCGAGGGCTCCAACTACAACTGGAAATATTGATGTCCTCATGTGCCACATTTTTTTTAGATTTCCAGTTCAAGATCTTTGTGCTTTGATAGTTTTTTGAAGATCTTCAAAAATACATTACAATCTGCATGGACTGCCATGTAAATAAGAAAGCACATTTTGTTCTTGTATTCTTTGATCATGATATCTATGCAATTAGCTTTGATTGCCCTGTCTGTGTGTATTGTAAAGTACCATAAAATTGTTACAGGTCCTTTCTCTGTAACCGGGATTGGATGATGTTCATAGCAGTTCCTTGTAGTTTCCTTGCAGTTTCCTTGCATTAGATTTGCCTATTTTCCAGTGAACATATTGACCCACACTATCGTGGCGAGTTTTATATACAGTGGATGCTAACACCGTGAAACCTGATGCAAAATGGTCAATTGTTTCTGGATATTTATCACAGAATCCGCGTTTCTGGTTAGCACAATCTTTCAGTATGTGTGCTTGATAATTTCTGATTAACAAGCATTGGCCTTGTGCCGCAAGATTATAACCTTAGGTTTTAGCTTTTAACCTTTCACTACGTAACAACTGATGGATATTATTATTATTATTATTATTATTATTATTATTATTATTATTATTGATGTTGTTTTGGTAAATCAAACCCGGTATTCTCTTTTTCTCCCGCCCTCACTATTGATTTGGCGTTTCTGTTTTAACCTCGCTTTTACAGTATTTATTCTACTGTATTTTCTTTCAATGTTGTTTTATATTTTATCCATCTATTCAGTGCTTACGAACATCACGTTGAAACACCGGTTCGCGAACGGTCACTGAAGTTAAGCAACGTCAGGCATGGCCCGGATGAGTGACCCCTTAGGAATACCAAGTGCTATAAGCTTGGATATGCAGGTAGTGCAGTGGATAATTGTTGATCAGAGAACCGAGTTCCAATTCTGATCGCGTTCGTTATATTCACTTATGCGTAAATATCCTTGCGAAAGATAGGAATCCACATCTTCTCTAACCCTTAACAATGCGTCAGTTAGTAAGACTTGTATTACTAACACCATTATTATTTCCAAAGAAAAAATAGAATTGCGTACAAAATATTTAGATTTCAGCATTAAATAAACCATAGAGGTTGATATGCCGCTAAACAAAAAACAATCAAATAAATCCATCAATTCATTTTACTTTCTTATGTTTATTCCTCTTTCAGTTCAGTTACTCGTTTCTATCGACTTTTCGTAGGTTTTATTTCATCTCTTTCATTTAGGGTGTTTATCGGATTTTACTTTCCTTTCTTCGCGAACTTTTCAAGTGTTTTATTCTCACATTTTTAATATTTTTCTGTATTTTAAGCATTTAATTTTTATTTAATTCCTTCAATTAACTTTTATAAAGTTTTCCCTTTTTCTTATTCCATAGTTGCTTTTTTCCTTTCTTTTGTTTATTTGTTTTAGTTTTTTTTGTTTTATTTTCCTTTTCGTTTTTTATTTGTTCATTTCTCTTTATATCATTTCCCTTTTTGACACTTTGATCTCCTTTCCGATTTTTGCTGTCACTTTCTCTCTATCGCTACTTATTTAATTTCCACTGATGCTTTGATCTTACCTTTTCCCACACAATTATTCCTTCTCTTTATTTTTGCTATCTCGTTTGTATTTTCTTATAAATCTTTTCATTGACATCGCGCCAGTAAAAAATCAATCTACATATCTATATTTGTCACAACCTTTGCTATTTTTCACCGATCGAATCTTATAGCACCTTCATATTTTCATGCATCAACAGATGCATGATACTGTAAGGAAAGATTAATTTGATGTATCAGACAGAGTTATGAATACTTAAAGAAACTCGGATGCTATCCAGAAGTTGCAGCAATCTACTTCGTAATGGAAACTTTCGAATGATATGCAAGTGTCAGATCTTAACGGCGGCAAATTTCCAGTCACTATAGTAAGTGCAAAACAAGAAACAATGAAAATTATACACAAGTTTATAAAGAAAAGTAAATTTATTTATTTAAGGTACATATTAAAATAATCCAGAATATTTACTTGGAACAAACTACCGGCACACGGACAGAAAGTGAATTGAGAAAGTACTCACAGTATAAAGGGCATGACATTTTTGTATCTTCTTACCGGATTTATCTATTATACGAAAACACCGAGGCGATCCTAAGAGAAGTAGATGTCCTACCAGGAATTATTATTGGTGAAGAAAATGTTAACAACATATGATACGTAGAAGACACTGTTTTATAGCAAACATAGAAAAAAAACTACATGGCCTTCTAAGCAAGATAGTAAAGGAGAGCTGGAAAAAGTACTAAGCATAGATTTTACGAAATCAAAATATCATTTTTAACAAGAGGAACACCCCAAGGTGAATGTTGCTACTTGGAGACACCAAATTCAAGCAAGCAGGGAAATTTATCTATCTCTGAATTCTTCTAACACACATCGGAAAAATTAGTAAAAGACGTCCTCCGAAAGCTCAACAAAGAATGAACAGCAAAAAATTTCGCTAAAAAACCCAAAGAAATATAAAGGGCTATGTAATAGCAATTTTCTGATATATGCAAATGAATACGAGAAAATGTCCTCACAGATCACGTTGAGAATGCCGAGAATATCACGAACGTAACATGTGAGCAACGAGGAAGTTTTGAAAAATTTGGAATAAAATCGCAATTGCACTCAGAATCAGAAAGAGACAGTTAAAATTGTTGAGTAACATAATGAGAAAAAAGGGCTTGGTGAATTTGAAACTGACAGAACATACTGAATGCAAATGGAGACAGAGAGAAACTGCAAGTAACCTACCTAACGATCTTGAGTATAGTTAGAAGTACAGGGACTGGGAAATATGCTTAAATCTAGAGATAACAGAAAGTTGTGGAGAGCCATGATTGTCTACGTTCACAAGGAACATGGACCATAAGAAAAAATATCATTGATGAAATATTGTTATGTTCACGCTTTCTTGTTTTTTCTCATAACATTTCAGCTGAGACATGATTTACCCTTCATCTGTGTTAATTCTTCAACATCCAGAATTAACTGATCACTTTTCGTGGCTTGTTACAAGACTGAATGATTCATTACTAAGTCAGGCTTTTATTTTTACCAACAAGAAATTAGAAAACCTTGAGAGAGAAAGAAAATCGTCTTGATAAGATTAACAAGTCAATCTCACATCTGGAAAAAAAGTTTCAATTGAAAATATAATGAGATTTTATAGTTTCAGTGAATAAAACATTCAGTTCGAACCATTGGAGGTTAAACTGTCTGCTTTTTTATCAACCGTTTCTTTCAGTCCCGAATCAACTTTCTCTTCCCGTTCTGGGTGTGGCAATAAACTACATCCGACAGCAATACCTCTGATCGGGACGTTTTGAGGAATCTGGAGCCACCTCTTAAGTGCTGTTTTTACCAGGTTTATCCCGATCCGGAGTGGTATCACCTATTAGGGTCCCAAATATGGTCAAATAGTTAACCCTTCCCAAAAATAACTGAGGTCAAAACACTATGAAAGTATAAAAATAGATTTTTATGATAAAAAAAAAAACAGAAATACATTTTTTTTTAAATGTATTACCAGCAATACATTTGACACTTGACAAAACCCCTCTTTACAAAAACACGTCAATAAAACCTGATCTACAAACTGGTTTCTTACAAATACATATTCTATTCATATGAAACTATCCTACAAATCTTGTCGAGATTAAATAATACACTGAGGCTGATATGCCGTAGAACAAAATAAACCAAACCAAATCTCTCTTCTGTATGTCAAACAACTTTTGACTCTTTGCAATGTATTTGTTGATGCACTAAAAACTCATTCACATAAACACATGGGTTAGGTTATGCTATGGTCCAAGGTTAGGATCAAGGAAGAACAACACAAACACAAGAGTAGAAATAACAAAGATATATTACACAGAATAATAATACAAGATGTGGAAAGTGTTAGTATGACTGTCAGTCTGGTTTGGAGTGAACTACTATGGGCTCAACTCGATTATCTCACCCCCTGTCTTGAGAGGCGCAGTATTTATAGTGTCAGGAAGAGTTCACTCTGTCTTTATAGGTATGGTCCCATAACACCCCCTCCCAAAGCTTTTACCTCGCAGGGGTCTTTAATATTTTTTCCTCTTCGGATTAATCATCAAAGACTATGTAAATTTTCTTTTTCTGCTTGATTTCCGCGGTTCTGAAATTGCTTGAGGCCTTTGCATATTGAATGTGTCGAATATTGTGTCCATCAATTACTCCTTTTCCTGAGATAGACCGTTAGAATCCTCTAACATCCTCTTTCTGATCTGATTTAAGTGCCTTTCGTGTGAGAACTTCGGACCCTAAATTATGTAAATCGCGTTCCCGATTCGTTTCTCTATTGTACCTGGCTCCCAATAGGATGTATTGTTTCTGAACATTTAAAAAAAAAACTTTCTCCCTGGGTTAAATTTTCTTTTTGGTACAAACGACGTTGGTGATTGCTTTGTCTGTTTTGGCAGTAATTTGTTGAATACCGATCTAATGTTTGGAGTAAACTACTATTGGCTCGACTCGATTATCTCGTCCCTCTCTCTTGAGAGGCGCAGTATTTATAGTGTCAGGAAGCGTTCACTCTGTCGCTATAGGTAAGGTCCCATAACATGTTATTTGCTGCTTCTTGTATTAAATTTGTTATAAGAATATTCAATTTAAACTATGCTCTTCTTTTGTATGGCCGTGTATCTTGTCTAAAATATTGTGTGTGAAGCGAAATATCTCTGAAGATATTTTGTGTCACTGTTTGAGGAGTGTACGACTAAACATCAATTGCAATAAGACAAAATGCATGATTGTCAGCAGAAGTAACAGCCCAACATGTGAATTAAAAATTGGAGATACTAAAATCAAGCAAGTACAAATTAACTATCTGGTAAGTGCTTTAACACATGATGGAAAGTGTCACACCGAAATCCGAAAATGCATTGGAATAGTGAAAGGTGCCTTACAAAAACTAAGCAAAGTACTAGGAAATACAAAGAAAGGAGTACTGGACTCTTAAGTAATATCAGTCTTTCTGTATGGCAATAAATGTGGGGCAATCTCCGCATAGATGAAGCAGAATCTTGCGGCGATAGACATGTGGTTCTACAGAATAATGCTGGGAATACAATGGACTGAACATGTGAACAAAGACGAAGTTAAAAAAAATGGAACCAAAAGGAAACGTATACTTAACAGAAAGAGACAACTGAGATTTCTAGGGCACATAATGAGGAAAGAAGACATATTGAAGCCGAGCAATACAGAGGAAAAAAGGGCATTAATGAAAATGGGTGACAGAACAGGGTTTAGGAGAATAAAAAAGACAAATAGTTACTAAGAACCACAAAGGGCAGGAAATTATGGAGAGCCATGATTACCAACGTCCTGAAGGGACACGGCACATTGAAGAATAATATATTATAGAAAAGTTGCGACTGTTTTACAGTGATGTTCACTCTGTGCAAGATTCAAGAGCCACTCGAGGTAAAGGGTCAGACAATAACAGGCAGAGTTTATGGGGATATGCAGGGAAGGTAACAGTTGACCCTAGACTTGAACAGCCCAAGATTGTAGCGATCGGGGAAGTATCCGCTTAGAAATCGGTTCCACAAAGCAGAAGTTCGGTGGAGGAAGCTGCTCGAGTGGAATTTACATCTCACCAATGGAATACGAATTGAATGATGATCGTTCGCTACAATATGCGTGGAATCGCAGGTCTTAGCGGTGAAGGGTAGGAGTAGTGGAACTAAGGAATGTATTTCGTCTGAACACTTTCCTTAAAATATCCAGAGCAGTGAGTGGCTTGCGATGTTTCATCTGTGGGAAAATTGGTTGTTGCGTGGAAAATAATTCATCTCTCACAAGGACGCGGAGATGCTTTTGAACTCTATCGAGAATGGAAAGTAAAGACTGGGCAGTTCCTTGTCATATATGGCAGCACTACTCTATTTTTGGCTTGATCTCGCTTTTGTAAAAGTATAGTATAGTACTCCAGTAAGTACCTCGGTTTGAGTCTAGAAACACAAGCCCTATACTATAACCTTCTGATTTTGAATGACGTTCTAGAAATTTTCAGACTTGTTTGTGCCGAAGTCGATTCCTCAGGTCATTTCCTGGTTAAACAGGTTATCACATCAAAATACGCGTTCAAATCTAGATTATAGTAAAAACATAAAAAATAAATAGATATTCAGTATTCGACGTCTTACCTTTCAGCGAGAATTATCTGGATGTTGCATCTTCAGATTATTAAAGGATCTGCGCCCAAAGAGTTATACCTCAGCTGCTGATGGCCGCGTAGCATCTGTTGTAGCCGTACAGGCCCACACAGGAGTGGCAGTCTCGATTGCAACGAATGCATGTGAAAACTCTCTCCCCCAATATCACTTATAACTGGTAAACTGCTGCTTCCCGTGTTTTGTCGTCTATGTGAGGCGACGCTGGTGTGTCCTCTCCAGGTCGCACGTTGCCCACGCAGCACCTCTTCCGTATACACGCCACCGATGTTGCCCAAGTCAGTTGCCAATACAGTTTGACACCGTCGTCGTTGCAAGAGTTGCCAGAACGAAGATAAACATAACATTGGACTATCATAGGGACCCCGACACCAGATTTTTCTTCAGAGTTTATTCTCGAAGCCTTTCCCATGATCGAGTATTGTCGCAGGGCAGAAGAGGTTTAAAAATCACCGATTTCCTTCTCTTAGATGTACAACCCTCCCGGGCTGGCGAGTTTCATTTACTCGAAATATATAGATTCACGCATAAAAATATATATCATTTAATCTGGATGAAGGCAATGAAAACGTTATTCAATATGGTTAATGTTAAAAATGATAATGCTGTCTTTGATTTTTTTTTTCTTAAACCAAAAAACGTTTTTGTCCACCAACAGAAAGGAAACATGGTTCCTCCTATGACGGTGATGACTTTTTTGGATGGGTTTTGATGGGTTTTTTAAGGCTTATCAACCTTTTGCAGGTTATTTAATGATAAAGAATATTTTTATATTGTAAGAAATTTTTGGAAAGAATTATGATTTTTACTGGTACACATTCTACTAATAAACCCATAGCTGTGGAGAGAAGAGATAGATTCACACCTTTACAATGGTATTTACGCATTAGTGAATATAACGAACCCGACTGGAATTGGAACCCGTCTCTCCGATTTTAGATTCCTAGCCGTTATCCATCACACCACCCGCATATCCAAGCTTACAGCACTTGCTAAACAAAAGTTGTCATCCATGTAGGGACTGGCGCTGTTTAACATCGATGATCGTACGAGAACCGGTATTTCAACGTGATATGTTCGTAAGCCCTGTTCAAGAGAGCAAAAAGGTCATTATAATTTACAGTTTATGTAAATATGTATTTGACTATTGGGGGAATTGCTTTTGATATGTTTCATAGTTTGCTTACAGTATGTTTCTGTAGCAACTGAAAATGATATAAATTATTTCATCTTTCCTTTTCTTTCTTTATTTGTATGACAAAAACAAAATGCTTCAGTTGTTTATTCTTCAACTTTATCCACGAAATGTTTAATATTTTTCTCTTCATAGCAAGTTAATTGTTGAAACTTAAATTCTGATAATGCATCGGAGAAATGCGAAAATGTAATAGCCAAATCGATATTACACATTCACCATCACGATATTTCATTAGAATTTGCATTTTGTAAGAAGAAATCGTGCTTTTTGCGATTTTACGAATGTAGAAAGATACTGTCAATGATTTTATAATATACATCAAATATTTAATTGCTGTTTACACACAAAACACAAAAGTAAATATGTGCGTGCTCACACGATGCTATCTATGTAAAAAAATGTTTTTAAATAGGGGGTGCAAAGAGTTGTACACAACTTTTGTTCGACAATTTACCACTTTTTATTTCTCGTTGGAAATATGTGAAAATCTTTTAAGTAATTTTACTGAATTGGAGAAATCTCAGTTCCAACCTCATTTAAGCAGATCTCCTTTTAATGCAGCCAGTGCTTACTCACCCTCAGCAAGCACAACGTCCTAATCCTCATCTGGGATTGTTTCGTTTTCTGTTTCTGTCTCAGCCTCTTGTTCAGAGGCCCATAAAATGTCAACTTCCTCTTACATGCTTTTGAATGACCTTCAGGTCATTTTCAGGACTGGCCATCGTCTGCGACGGCATTTCCTGGGGTTAATCTTGAATAAAGATATGAAATACTTATATAAAATTATTATTATCCTCTTTCTAGACAGAAGTTTGTGATAAGTTTTATGATAATAATGGGAAAATTTAATTTTCTTTACATTAAGAAAAAGGTCACTGCAACTTTTCAACCCTTGAAAAAACATGGACATATCAAATCTAATCAAGATAGGAAATCAAGAGAATTAGTAAAATATTTGGCAACACCACAATGTTTGTGTAGAAGAATGGATCAGTAAGATTTCTTTGTAAACAAAAGCTTCATGGAAAATACTGAAAACTATTAATCATAATGCATCAAATGTTTCATCAATTTACTATACAAAACTAACGTTTAAAAGGATTTGTCTCAATTACTTACATATATATACAGAATTGTACGTATATTTTGTCTTAACGCGGCCTCGAATATGACAAAACCAATTGGAACAACATGGCATATCTATTATATAAACCTCTGTGCAAATATCCAAATATTATCTATGAGCATCTGCCTATATTTCTGAGATTAGGTATTGTAACTATTTACACTATTTACATCGTTCAGACTCTTTTCCTAATCTTTATTCCCATATTCACGACATTTCGGCCGCTTTACACTCCAGCCTTCTTCAGCTGATATACGTCGAATTTTCGAAAGGAAGCCTTTATTTGGACCAAGGGGTAGATTGTAAAGCCGTAAAACAAGGAGAAATAGAAACATCAGGCATGATTGAGCATATATATAGGCAAAAGAAAGTTCACAGCCCTCTGTTGTATGAAGTTGAAATAATAAACGGAGAACATCACTGGAAAATACGAAAACTTAAAGGAATCACCTCATATTCTAGACCGCAAAACTTTCCTAAGCCAGCCAAGCATAGACATGAATACAATATGGGAACATATATACAAAGAGCTAGAGACAAAACAATAACAAAACATTGTAATATATATTGTAATATAGGTTTATAAGTCCCAAAAATTCACTCATTGATGTATAAAAGTGACTTGACCCAAAGAGTTGTAAGTCCAATACCTCGCCACATCAGAGGTGAACTAAAACTTGGAAAGTTGAGTTGCCAAACTGAAATTGAGGTATCTACTCCCGCGGACTAAATAGAGGCTTCGGTTCGAAATTACAACATATATCACCTGAAGAAGGCCGGAAAGTACAAAGGCCGAAACGCCGTGAATATGATAATAAAGATGTGAACAACAGTCCGAATGATGCAAATAGTGTAAATTTTCTATGAAATTCGCTAAACGAAAAATACGTATGGTTTGTTCGAAACCAATCTATGCATAAAAAGCGAGTGAGTGAGTGTATTGCAAGGTATATATATATATATATATATATATATATATATATATATATATATATATATATATATATATATTCTTATGTGTGTGCGTATATTTTTAGAGAGAGAGAGTATGTTGATATTGCAAGTCATGATTGATATGTTGAAGATACAGATTTCCCTATAGGACACATAGGACACAGACGATAATATCCCGTGAATAATTTGTAAGGCACTACATATTTTCTTGCTGATAATCATGATATTGTGTGGAAATGAGAAGTAGTGAGCTGTGTTCAAATTCGAAACCCTTGGTTGCGTTCACCTTCGCACTATGCCCTTGAAAATAATCTCCTGCTTATGGGTCAAACAGCATGATAGACCACGATCTCTAAATTGTTGGGGTGTCAACCAATCTAAGAGAAAGGGAAATTCAAATCGTGGAGAACGCAGCAGAAAACCACTTCACTATCTTTCCCAAGAAGATATGGCAATTCACAGATAATAAAAATTGACATCTGTTGATATGCATGTTCTACTTTTTTTAATGATAACCAGGGGCTCACAACAATTAATTTAACTGTATAAATTCTTGCTAATTGCTGTATTATATATCTAATGGTAAAGCCAAACTTATATTCAATTTAAAACGGAGCGACAGGGTCGACATAAGAATGAACATTACAATATGACTGTCAGTTTCATTATCATTAAAGTGTCTCATTATCCCACACTGTCTATATCTATAAATGCTATATCTCAGATAATGCTATATCTCAGATAAATATAGTAAGATGATAAATAATATATATATATATATATATATATATATATATTATGTATAAATATATATTATAATGATAAATAATAATATGATAAATAATAATAATAATATGATAAATAATATATATATATTATGTATAAATATATGCATGTATAAATTAGATAGATAGATAGATAGATAGATGTCTTAATAGTAATTTTAATTGTTCACTGAGGTAAAATTGACACCTGATCTCAATAATGATCTAAAATCTGAAGTTGACTGTGGAAAACATGGCTTGTTAATTTTAACGCCTCCAAAATTAAAATGATCTCTATTAACCTAATAGACCACTTTCTGCTTTCCTTCAGCATGGCTGATGCTAACCTTCAGGGGAGGGATTCATCGCATTTTCTCGGGCTAACGTTCTTTGCAGACATGAAGTGAAAATATTTTATTGAATTGCTAATTGCTAGGTCTTCTGTCAGGAAAGTTGGTTCGCTCTGTCGTGCTAGACAATTTTTCTCTCCAGAATCTATCTTACATATTTATAATCTACCACTCGTCCATGCATTGATTATTGATTGTCGCATAAGGCATGGTACCCCTGCTATATATTTAGAGATTCTTGATATCAAAAGAAGAATCTGCAATGCCATCGGTCCTGACCTGGCATCTCGGTTTCAGTCACTTTCCCAGCGCCATGAAATAGTTTTCCTGTTCCTTTTCTATATTGTACCTAGAATTTAAGAATTTAAGCACAGTCGTAGATTGGCAACAAGTTTTCCTCCTTTAACATTTGAAATGGCTAGATGTAACCGTAAGTGTATTTGCTAACAGTTTCTTCTCTCGCTTATGGAACTCCCTTCAACATTTTAAATGCCATATCAATCGTTATCTACTATCTTCTTAATTACTCTTCTTTTATTGTTCTAACTCCTTAATAATGTTTTATTTTTTATATTCTTTCATATTCAGTAATTTCTTGTGCCTTAGTGGCTCTATTGCCTTGCTTGGAGTGAAATTATTTAAAAAATCTAAAGCTAATACAATATGATATTCGTCTCAAGATCTGTTGCCGTCGAGGGATTACTATAAGCATCTTGAAGACAACCTTCCACGTATATTTTCTATTTTTCATACTCTCAAAACAAAAGACTGCTATAAAATTTTGCAATACCAGAATTACCTCATTTTTGTCCTTATTCTAGTTTTCCGGACAAAAATCATTAATAAAGGAAAATTTCTAAAGACTACAGAAATTTAATCTTCCTGACCAACACTGGCGACGATCTTCGATTTTCTTTCTATTGTATCGTGACACGAAACTAGTTTGCCTGTTATTAATTCAGCAATCGATAAATTCTGAATTGGATATTATTTCTGTGCACAGGGAAGTTGAATGATTGTCCTCTAGTTATGTTCAGGAAATAAAGAATGCATATCCTAAACGCGTGGCTCCAGAGACGTCAGGGTTTTTCTTTTATTATTGACCAGTGTTTTACATAACTGCATATTGTCAACTCACAAAGGCAGTCACATAAGCAAGAATAAAGTGTGAAACCCTTTAAGAAATAGAAACGCACCTACACATAAAGGCCATTAGATATATACCCGATATTGAATAAATGTCTTCCGATATGAAACAAATGAAATATTAATTTATAATATTTTTGAAAAAATAAAGATGAAAATTTATTTTACTAAAGGTTGTTATTGTTAAAGTACGTCCCAATTTACTGCCTATCTTTCTTTATTCTTTCACTGATGCTTCTCAGATCAAATTCGAAACATGTAGGTGTAAGAAATAAATTTAAAAAAGGAATATTTTAATGAATAGATCCAAAATATACGTCCTGATTATTTCGACATGGGCTTCGTTTTAAGCAACATGTAATTTAAAGTAAAATTACAGATGTAGACACCTGTTCACATTTCTGCATTTAAATACGCTTGCTGAATATATATATTAAATTCACAGAAAATAATAAAATAAATATAATAGCGAAACCTCTATCAGGCACAATTAAGAAGTTGTGAAAATGAATTATTAAAAACAATGTTACTCCAGTCCATTCGCACAATCTCGTTTATACTCAGTCATTTAGGTGCGACAATGTATCTTTCGATACATGACTGACGAGGCAGATTTTTCCCGCAGTAGGTTGCCATTTCTTTCTGCAGTAGACAAGTTGCTATCCAAGTCTATAGAACCTGGTCTGTCCTGCTATTGACACATAGCTGGGGGAGAAGAAGAGGATACATACCCTTTCCCAAGGTTATTAGCACGTAAGAGAATGTAATGGATTCCACTGGAATTCGAACTCGGCTCTCTGATTCCTGAATCCGAGCCGCAATCCATTACTGCACCGTGCAAAACAACTATTTATGTTGTAAGTCTTTGTAGTAATATTTACCTAGTGGCCTCCACTTACGGCAAGTTGGGTTTCAGCACGGAATTAATCTAGATTTCAAACACTGATTTTCTAGACAGACAGTTGTTTTTCATTTGAAAGATCTACTCAACATATTCTTTTTACTCACATTTTTGACATCTCATTACGTAGCGATGGTGAATGGTGAAACAGTTAGTCTCACTAACCATATCAACTGTGTTGAGTTCATGTTTCTTCTCTGTTCTTCTCGTTTCTACCCTTGCTCTGTACTGAGCTAAATATATCTAAGCGCTTCAAATCGGTTAAGATAATAGCATAGTTCCCGCTGGAATCAGTGTGGAGTGTTCGAGCCAATATGATAACAAGTATTCAGAATGCTAGTGTAGTATATGACGTGTTCTAGTTGATACCAGAAGAGAATTTCTTTTCTTTATCGCGTTTCCCTTCATCAAAGAAGCTAGATACGAGTTGATCTGAGAGATCCACAACTCACAGAATGTCAGTGGCTGACCCCAACAGGTGAACACATGGTCGACCCAGATGCGCATACGATGTGTTCGTGTTGGAAAAAAACAATAGACTTCTAGATATATTAAGAGGAGACGAAAATATTACACCAGTTTTCAAAACAAACGCTCCATTATGAGAAGATTAACACTACACAGTATTCTTATTTTAATTTCTTGCATATGTGTTGCGGTACTTAAACTGTATTAATATTATGTTGACCAGAAGGTCCTGACCCACTTAGGAAGCAGAAAGAAAACAAAATTTTATGGAGTAACACCAACATTTATTCTTCAAAATAATGTCCATCATTCTCGACGATTTCCTGCCAATGTTCAGCCAGCATCTGAATCTGTCTCAGTAACCAGTCCTCTGGCTTTGAATTAAAAAAAAACTGTACACAAACTTCCTTCCCTTCAACGTCGTGGAGGAAGTGTGTCATTGAGCGGAATAGGCCATAATCACCCAGTGCAGCATCGGGACTGAATAGCGGAAGTGGCAGAATCTCAACACCGTTCATCTGTTCGAACTTCTCCTGGCAGTGTCTGGCCTCGCATTTTCTTGCTGAAACAAAGCCTGACCTCGATTGACCAAAGCAAGATACTCCTTCTTTTTGTCGTTTACGCAGTCTAGCTGCTGGTAATACAGTTTAGCGTTGATGGCACGACCGTATAAAACAACTCTAGATATGTAGTACTCCTTGGAAATCCCACGGGACAGAGATCAAGATTTGTTGTTTTCTTTCCGCTTCCTAAGGGAGTCTGAACTTTCTGGCCAACCCAGTATTTAAAAAAAAAGTAAAGGTTAGAATGGAAACAACTACTGGACTTGAAAACCTATTTTCCTGAAAAATATTTAATTTTATAATTTTCAACCGACAATAGTACTCGCTGCTTGATCAATGGATGCCGATTTTTTCTTTATATGGATACGTCTAATATTAACATTACCATTATTTTGAATTTGAATTTTGGAAATAAACCCTTACGTGTGAATTATATAGGGTATTTATGTCTTTTTTCCGTCCCCTTCAAGTACGTTCATTTTGAATTCTTAATAATTAGATATTTACTTCACATTTACTGCAAACAAATCGTTATTTGATATAATTGTATCAATGCACTAAGAAAACTTGTTCAACACAATCGTTTTTCCCCAAGTGGGTGTCTTTATTGATTCCAAACAAGAATCATGATAAGATAAGGACATTAACTAAGAAAATATATTCTTACTGCTTATATATCCACTTTTATCACGTTTCGCTTTTGTGTTTGATATTTTCTCGATAGGTTCAAGTTAATAATAAGAAAATTAAAATATCTATGTTAATGTCCGGGGAGCTGAGAATTGTGGAACGAATATCAGCGCTGAAAGAAAAATTGTCTATTTCAAATTTCGGCTAAGTCGGTTGCGTTCACATTCACCCAAATAGACGAATTCATGGATTTCCAAAGACACGAATCTGCCTCTTCTTTCCCCAGCTATGAGTTAAATAGCAGGGAAGACTGCGTTGTTTAGCCATTAGTGACAACCAGTCGAGAAATATTATCTGAATTCAGACTGTGGTGATAGTAACAGGAAACCTTCCCATTATCCATCACCAAAATGCGTGGTAATCTAGATTGAATAAATAAAAGGTACCTTAGGAGATCCTAGGAGACCACCTATATCTTGAAGAGATAAGGCATTTTAAATTCATCTTCGTGTTGGCAGTGTTGTCAAAATCATTACACTTCCATTGTGTAATATAGTTATAAGTTACTGTTCTCTATTATTCAGTGTTACCAAATTTGTGTCTCTTAAACTTCTTTATTCTTTCTTCATGACGTGGCTGATCATGGCTCTCGACAAAGTCCTATCCTTCGGAGCACTAAGCAATCCCCACCGGCTGTCACCTGTTTCTGTCACTTGCCTCGTAAACTATTACTGCTTTGATAAGTTTTACTTTCACTTGGCGCTCCATCCATGTTGGTTCGCTTCAGATTAATATTTTAAAATACTTGGGCGTCTGGGCGTGGTTAGCGACTAGTCTAGGAAATTAATGCGTAATGAGCTCGATTCTTATTAGGTACGTAATACAGGCTGCCTTATACCAGTAAATATCTATATAGCTTTATGTGAGAAAGTGTTGCAAATTTATTCGAATATTCAAGAACATTCAAAATAAGATCCAATATTCCATCATTTGTTCAGATTTGTGAAATGATCTTACCTAGGACTTTCCAATATGTCTACTGGAATGAATGTGTTCCAAAAATAATATTTTCTAATTAAGACATGCAAACCTTATATTGAATGGTATGAATACGAAGATTTTTTTTATTGCTTCTTATTTGTCAGCATTTTTCAGTTGATATCTACTATGATATGTTAGATTAGAATGCAATATTTGCTATAAAGCAATATCTAATATTCAACTTTGATATTTATACGTGCACTTTTATGATTTGTTAATATCATTTTTAGATGTACTTGGTAAATTCAGGTCCGCAGTTTTTAGTTTTATTCCTCTATGTGGCAGCACCCATATCTATCTATCTATCTATCTGTCTGTCTGTCTGTCTGTCTTTCTGTCTGTTTGTCCTTCATTGGTCTGTATTTTTAACTCCCACTATATTACACTGCTTTTATCTATCTTTCTCTTTCTATCCATATCTCTTAATTTTCATGCTTTTTTGAAATTCTTTAAGCTTGCGTTTCTTGACTCCTACAATCTATCTATCTATCTATCACTTAACTCTCTCTCTCTCTCTCTCTCTCTCTCTCTTTCTCTCTCTCTCTCTCTCTCTCTCTCTCTAAATAGCTTCGCCCTCCTTAGATCTTTCTGCCTGCAACCTGCTAGTCTGTCAGATATTGATTTCAGGACTCTGGTTTGAGGCAGTGCGGCGCATTTTATGCGTCTGTATACTAATTAACTGCCTGCCACGTTTATTTCGTCATGACTTTCAGTAATCGTCCGTTATTACTTATCGGGGATGTTAGAAGCCATCAACCCAGAAACTGAGTCGAAAGCTTGAAAAGTTGTCAATTCGAATGTGTTCTACTTTTGGGTAGCAAATTGTCTTGTGCTGGGATGTTTTTAGTAGAGTTAATTGCTAAATGGATTCCAAAGAGCGGGAGAAACAATGTTAGGAGGCAATCCGTCTGCAGGCACTCCAAGGACTAATCTAAATAGACCAGTCTGAGTGTCTCGGATGTATTGAAAATTTGGATAATTAATCCGTTGGCCACGCCTTATGCTATCTGGACTTCTCGATCCAAAATTACTGGCATTAAGAATTGATGCGTAGGCATTTTTTATCATTAATCTTAAACTTATGTTATTGCCTTGGTCGATTCGTGTTGTCAATATTACTGCAGGGATAACATGACGATATTCTTGACTTATTGGTTTTTCATTATTCCATCTGGAAAGTTTTGATTATTAAACAATAGTAATGCTTCGGTGTCATTATTGCTTTGGTGTATTGAAGCTGAAGAAAACGTCTATGTTTCTTAAGGTAAAGTATGACCAATATAAAATAAAATCTGCTACAACGTTCTCACTGGAAAAATAAAACATAGATAGATAGATAGATAGATAGATAGATAGATAGATAGATAGATAGGCTGGCACGTGGCTGAATACACCTCTCTCCAAAATTTTCCCAGTATTTTTATGTATTTATTTCAAAATACTACACCACTGACAAATAAAATAGCAACATCTTGAAAAATAATACCGAATTTTGCCTGGATTCATTATTTTCTGTCTCAGTTGTTTTTGCTTATTTGTTTGTTTGTTTGTTTGTTTGTTTGTTTAACTGCATGTCAAATCCTTATATGTCATTTAATGCCAAAATTTAATTTTCTTGGGATCATTGGTACTTTCTTTTACAAAAATATATTGATGGTATTCTTTTAAATGTATACTGGTATCTTTTACTATGAACATGTATTTTTATATTTTCATAGTGTTTTGATCCCAGTTTAGAGGTTCACTATTTACCCATTTGTCACCCTAACAGGTGTCACAACCCCATTTCAGAGTAGACCTGGGAACATAATAGCAATAAAAAAGTGGTTCCACGCTCCTCAAAATCTCCCGATCAGAGGCCTTACTGCCGGATGTATTTTATCATCATATCCAGAACGACAGAATTTCTAAATATTCAGATGGAATTTGCAACATCATATGACATAGGAAGATGGTGCACAGCCTGGTTCTATGACTTCATATTCCTGTTTCACTCTTCAGTGCAGAAGTATGCAGTGCAAGCAGATATCATGCCGCGGTTACACTTATGTTTATTTGTTCAATTAGGGTAGAAAGTGGATATTTCAAATGTTCTGCCTTCATGCATGTAATGGTAATTTAAATTTACGGGGTAGGACTTCCAGATTATATTCATCGCCAAGACACAAGATCAACTACAAGGTTGCTTTTGTGGAATTGTATAATAACAACACTCAATACTCTTTTGGTATTTGTAGAAGAAACTTCGAATCGTACCATTTAATTCCAGAATATTGCTTAACACATTCTTCTGCTATTCCATTCAGCAAAAAAACGTTGTGTGGTGGCAGCAAGATAATACCAGTCCACATGTTCCCCCTGCTACTCAACATTCTCTGCAAGATGTTAGAGAACTTCCCTTGCTGCCATGATGCGACGAAGTCTGACTCATTCACATATCCCACCTATAACTCTTACTGTATCTCTCTATATTTCTGAGATGAGGTATTATGTACACTATTTACTCCTTATTACTGGTTCCCATATTATATTCATGAATACAATATGGGAACCAGTAATAAGGAGTGTCAGAAAAAAAACAATAATAACTACGAAAATTGCAATATGAGCTCTGGTAAAAAAATACAATGATAACAGCAAAAATTGCAATATGAGCACTGGTAAAAAAATAGTTGCTGAAGACATTAGGTTTATAATACCCAGAAATTCATACACAGATGTCCTCAAGGCACAATGGATAACAGCGTTAGATCCAGTGACAGGCCCAAAGAGTGTGAGTTCAATACGTGGTTAAGGCGGTGGAGAACTTGGAGAGGGGAATTGACAGGAGATAATGATAACTGACATCCATTCGACATGGCACGTGGAACTAGGACAGTCTACCGAAATAAAGGGTTCAGTTCGACATTCCAAAAGAAGGCCGGAGTGTACAACGGTCGAAACGTTGTGATAAATATGGCAACAAAGATGAGGATGATAGTCCGATAAATGTAAATAGTGTAAATCTTACTGTATTACATCAAAAGGTGAAGAGGCATCACATCACTGTGTAATAAAAAGGTTACTTTTTGTACTTGGTTACCGTTATTTTCTAATTGCTTTGATAATCATGTTTTTATTTTCTATTTTGCAGGATGGTACAGAGGAAGAAATAGAGCCATGAAATTAGCAATCCTACGAATTTAGAGGGATCCAGCTGACCACCCAAGCAATTGCTACTTCTACATAATAGACCCTTCCAAACATCGATCAGGCAAGAATGCGCCTATTATCATATATCCAGATCACTGGTCATCCATCGCTCAATCGCCACACTGTCCTGAGCTTACAGTACCCACTCTTCCAAGGCGATAGCAGTCGTCTGCAGAAGGAACAGCAATTCAGAAGAGTATGAAGTCAGTGATCCACATTAGAGCTGAGGAGAGAAGCCCATACTGCCCCAACCGAAAAGACCTCAACGACATGATCAGAGATCATGGTCTCACAATGTCCAATTACGAGCTTTTGACGTCACCACCCAAGCAGTTGAATTTGTTAGATAAAAATATGCATATGCCTGGTCAGAAAAGGCGTCACCAGTGTTTATTAAGTTTTTTCTCCAGTCAAAATTGACTTAGATTCAGTCGCAATGTAACCGGTATGTTCAAGCAATTGGAATTGTCAGTAATCCCAGCGAATGGCGCCTCTTCATCGACAGCTCATCCAGGAACCTCAAAGCCGTGCTGATTCATAACGGAAACATGTATTCATCTCTTTCCCTGGTTCACTCGGTACAACTCAAAGATAAGTACAGCAATATCAAGATCTTCCTAGATGCCTTGAAATATGAAGAGTAAGGTTGGGAGGTAATCGGAGACTTTAAAATGGCGGCCTTCCTGATGGACCCCCAAGGCGGCTACGTCAGGTTTCCGATTTACTTTTGTTTTTGGAACAGCAGGGATACCGCGATACACTACCACAGCTGGGACTGGCCATTGTGGTCTGAGTTCAGTGTGAGCAAATCAACGTCAACTGGGAGCTATTGTTGGACCCCCGGAATGTATTGTTTCCTCCACTACACTTAAAATTCGGCCACATGAGCCAATTTGTCACAGCTCTAGATAAGAGGTCTGCAGCCTTCAATTGCCTTCAAGACTTCTTCCCTAAGCTGTGTGCAGCAAAAGTCAAAGCGGGAGTCTTCGTCGGACCACAAATAAAAAAAGATCATAGAGTGCAAGGAAATCCCTAAGAAGTTGACTTAGGTACAGAGAAAGCAATGGGGAACAATTTTGTCGCAGTTGTTAGGGTTTTTGGGGGGGAAAACTAGGTGGGGCTTGTTGGCGAAGAACTACGGCAAAATGGACTGCAGGATGTCCTCAAAGTCCATATCCTTGACGCTCATCTTGATAAATTCAAGGAGAACATGGGGGTGTTCTCAGAGGAGTAAGGGGAGCACTTTCACCAGTATTGACTGGACATTGAAGGCCTCTGTCTAGAATGGTATAACGAAAATATGATGGGAGACTATATTTGGGGGCTGATTAGTAAAAGTAATTCACAGTATAAGCGTAAATTGCGAAAAACTATTCACTTCTAATTTTTTGTGGTCTCTCTTGTGCAATCGTAGAATAAATAAATGCTGCTTTTGAATTGTATCTCATTTTGGTCGTACCTTGCGTGAACGAAAATATTCTTATTCGTTCGTTTTCCTAATTGATATAGGTAAATTTCAGAAATATTACTATCCTGGTTACAAAAGCACAGTTTTATGGAAATATAAGCCATTTTTCATACTTTCGAAGCGCAAACAAATATGAAAGAACAGTTGCTAATCAAGGACAAAAATGGAGTTTCCCATTGTAATGTATCGCAACATCGCATTTACTATCTGTTGGTCGATTCTGCGCAAGCGTAGGTATATGTTAAAAATCTCCGTGATATATACAGTGTATAAAATAGGGTCTGAGTATAATTGCTACATCACTTATTTTGGAACCTGTCCGTTTTGTTATTCAATCACATAGAGTCACTACGAACTCTATAATATTTTTAATAATTCACACTTGTCCTTCTCATATGTCATTTCCCTACCACGGCTATTTAACAGAGAGTTGTCTGAAGAAGAAATGGGTTCATACATATGAAAGTGAATGCAACGAACTCGACTGGAATTCAAATTTGACTCACCGATATCTCATTCCAAGCCTATGTTACACTATCCGCACATTCTGTGCATGTATTGATCTATATATATTTTAAGATTTAAGATCCACCTATATTAGAGGTACATTTGCTGTTGCTATGCGTTCCACCCACTTCATTTATTCTCGCTGATTCAATTTCATTATATCTTTTCGTCTATTCTCTGAACCATATTTAAGTTATCCCAAGCAATGTTTTCCCATTGATCTTTGTAAATTTTTGAGGTTGATTCCAAGCAACTGTTGATTAGTAAGATTCGTATCCCTAAGTCATAGCTATCGAAATAATATTCCTTATATGTTTTAAGTTTCAAACATACTAACGAAGTGCTTTTCATTACATGTCTATCCTAAAGACGCATACCTCGTCCCCACCCCGCCGTAGACTGTCTTATAAACTCTCCTAAATCTTTGTATTCTTGAACGTTTTCCAGTTCTTCATTTGAAATATTTATGATATTTTCCGAACTTCACAACATATTATTTAAACTTCACTCTTTATGTAATCTCGCATTTCTCGGTATTCATCCAATGATTCTAATATTTGTAAAATGTCATCAGTATACCTTAGACACTGTAAATGGTTTAAATATCGTGCATGGTTTAAATATAACAAGACGACCACTTAATAAACAAAGGTATCTGGACTCTAAATGTTGTGAACTTATAAATCCTTCGTGTTACTACTCAATGCTCATGCGCAGTTCCTCCTCCTCTTAATCGGAGCTATTAGTTAGAATGGGTATTCCGGGTATGTTAATTAGGTAAACTGCATATCACTAACTAAGAAAAGTATGAGTAAAGGAACTGATTAATTAAACGGTTCATTTTGCTTGGGAATTAATTTTGTCTAAATACTTTCCTTGTATAGATTATTAAAACTACTAAGGGAGGTAATCACTCATATATTTACTAACTTAAGTTGATTTGCCTCCCTTTCTAATACAAATAGGACAAGGAATATACAAATAAATAGACATAGATTATTATAATATGATTTGATTATTCTTACTTGTGTTGATTAACAGAGCGTTAATGTTATTACTACGGCATCACTTATAATGAAAGTTGTTTATTTATAGACGCAATTTCGTTGGCCATTTCTACAGTCGTGATGTTCCAGAGTCAAATCAATTTGTGAGGTGTATGTTTGCACATGAAGATGCAGGATCAGATTGAAGCTACTTGATCAAATCATCGATCAGAATACATTATTCTAATGTTCGGCTCATTGATAACTGAATCAGTTAGCATCCGTAGATATATACACTATACTTTTTGTAAAGTACTAATAATAGTGATTCCTTTAGTAAAGAAAAACACGTATTCTAAAAACTTTTAGTCTAATTTTTTTTTTTGTCTTTCATTTTTGGTACTAAACAAATATAGAAAGTTTTAATTAATATCTACTGTTAACTGAAAAATCTGGTGTAGTTGCTTAATTTCTCCCTTGGGAAAATATCTTTTTGAAAATTGTTCATGTCATTTAATGGTAAAATTAATAACTGTCATTAATTAAGCATTGTCATTTAATAGATACATTTTGAAAGTTTTTAGTTTTTATTTATTTCCTTTGTTTTTAATATGCTTCCTAATCTCCCTTTTTTTCGAAATAGCAGAACGTGATTAAAAAGTTGATTAAATTTTATTTTTCATAAAATATTACAAGGCATTAAAGCAAGAACAGTGACAAGTAAACATTTGTCTAAGTATAATGCCGTCATTATGTTTGAGGAATTGACTGGTAGCGCAGAGATATAGATTTTTTCTGCAATGTATTATGGTGTAATAACTTGTCTTGCGTTGCGAGGAAGTGCAGTTGTCTAACGTGGAAATGACCCCAGGAAATGAACTCAACGCAGATCAGAGTCTGACTTGGAAATGAACCGGAAGTCAATCAGAAACAACTGACAGGAAGTTATAGCATGGGCATTGGGTAATCCGATACAAGCTGATATTAAGCTAGATCTCTGATAATAGGCCTCTGGAGAGAGAGAGAGGGAGAAGGAGAAAGAGAAAGAAGAGTAGACGAGCTGGGAGTAAATTAACCGGGAGATACCGGACGAAAAGGAATTCTGTCTTTAAGTTGTGATTTGGAATTAATGCAAATTCAGCTCCATCCCATTTATGAAATTCTTTCGTCTCCTTCAAGACGCAACTCCTTCCATATATAGACACTCCTCACTTATCGATTTACTGGATTTAAGTCTTACCGTTTCTTATTGTTTTCGATATAGTTGTAACAAATTTCATGTTAATTTTAGATAAATTATTTCTATAATTTATATACCATCATCTCCAATAACCCCATATATATATATATGTATATATATATAAATCTTTAACTCATAAATATAACATGTGTGCTGGATTAGTATATTGCAAAAATTTGAGTTTTCCCCAAAACACAAAAAGCAACGTTCAGGTACATACAAATGCGTGTGTATGTGTGTGTCTATCAAACTCTTCTCTATAAAAGTGGGTATGATGAGAAGCAGATAACAGGAATATCTCAGTAAAGTTCATTTTGTAGATGCAACGTCATTCGAACGTTCAAATATATTCTTATGAATTTCTTTGTAACGGCTATAAGCAATGGCGAAGATAAACAGTGACCCGAGATTATTTGGAATCACAAATTTATTATAAAGAATATTCCCGTCTCCTTAGTTTAAATGATGCATTTTCTGTACAAAATAACACGTTGTATATCTAAATAAATGTCAAACAGACGTACTATTTTCATCAAATCTACTCACGAAAGGAATTATCATTCTCAAGTGAGTCTTTTTTTTTTCAGTAAGTATAACAAGGCGATTTTAACCTCTTTCATTACATATCTATGACACCATAGACGCGATGGAGTAATAGAAAGCGGCTCGGATTGAGGAATGGAAGAACCGAATTCGAATTCCAATCAAAATCCATTACATTCACTTACGTGCTAATACCCTTGGGAAAGGTATGAATTTTCTTTTCTTCCTCCCAGATATGAGTAAGTAGCAGGATAGACCGGGTCCTGTAGCCTAGGATGGCAACCTACTGCGGGAAAAAAATCTGCCTCGTCAGTCATGTATCGCCTAAGTGTGTATCATGCATGGCACATAACTGACTGACTGATGATACGATGTGAACATTTCTAATACCGCTAACAATGCTAACTGAAGAATGTTGTATACATTATAATTATCTGATTCGTGCGGCTCTCTCGTAACATTGGTGTTTGATTATACTGGAACCTTCTTATAAAGATGTCTATGTTAATCTATTTGACGTAGAGCAATATATATATGCTCTTCTATCCTTTTCTTTGTCATAGAATTTCATTATTCTTTTACACGATTTTATATTTATTTTGTTGTAGTAACTTTCCCGATCAAATATTCCTGTGAATGTTATATCTGTATCGAAACATGGCAATTTATAAGAGTTAAATTAGGTACCTCTACGATATCGCTAAAAAAATGGCATAAGCATGATTAAAAAGACGCCAAACTTGACGAAAACAAAATTTTATCTTTTAAATGCTTATATTATGTGGAAGAGGAAAGAACAAAGTTTTTTTTCATTATTTTTAAAAAAATTTTCCTTCTTTTTAGAATATTCTAAATTTTGATTAAAAAACTTTGTTTATCTTTGTGTCACGGTCACCAGTGAAATAACATATACAATTTTTATCACTTTTTTTTTGTATGACACACATTATTTTTGGAAATCTTGCAAAAATGAAAATAATTATTGGATGTTAATGAAACTTTCAGAAAGTATTCACAGATGATCGAAATTATTATAAATATGTTTTTTTTTATTATAGTCATGGCAGAAATATTTTTTTTATATTTATTATCCCCTCACCATAACTAATTTTATGAAAACTCTAGAAATTCGCTCGCATCGGATTTAGTTATTACAATAGTTAAAAGCACAAGGCTTTGAAGAATGCAAATCACGTTTTGTTTTTTTTTGTAATAACTCCACACGTACCTGAAAAATAGCTTTGAACTGTAATATACAAAACTCAATAAAACAAATATATTATTTAATTTCAAATGCTTTTATTTGCTTTTAGTTGTTTGTATTAATATGGACAATATTTTCTGAAAGCAAAAAATTTTTCCGATGAATAATAAATTTTTTATTCAGTTATTTCTTAATTATTTAACTATAATACATTTTTTACATTAAGTTGGTAAAATATTTTAAAATTATTTACAAGCCGCGTCGGATTTTCTAAATGCCCTTATGATATAGATCTTGTTTTAGTGCTTTATAAATTGTATCGTTTTGACTACTCCGAACTCCACACGTACTTAAAAAATGTAATTTTGTCTTAAAAAAAAAAGTTAAAACGGTTGTTATTAAAATGTATGAGAGGTAACAAAAGTATAAAAGGTCACGTGACTTGAGTTTAAATGGCGTTAAAAATTCTTAGCGAGACAAATGTTGTGCATTTTGAATTAGCGGTTTTTACTCATTACAAAAATTTGAACATCATCCTAAGCCATTTTCACCATCAACATTACTACATTTTTAAAAATACCATTTATTTCATTTATCATTTTACATATTTCATTGCAATTTCAATGTTTTGAATTTGTTTTACAGCTTTCACTTTTTTCTTTCAGTGAGCCGTCTGTCAATTTTTCAATTACGATTCATTTTCATACTGTACCATTTGATTTATTTTTAATTTTTTTATATAGCTACTTTTTCAATATATTTCTTGAATTTGTGAAATTCTTTTTATAGATTTTTTAATTCATGTATATTTTTTTTGTTATGAAATAAGAAAGATAACATATCCAACCGAGCACTGAAATTTGGCGCACTCAGATATTTTTCGACAATTTTTTTTTTCTTTTTCGTTTTTTATATTTTTTGATTTAGTTTTAAGTCTTCATTGAGATTTTAATTCATTTCATTTACATATTTTTCATATAAATAAGAAAAAGAAAAGAAAATTACCTAGCAATAGCTGATATTATTTAATTTTTGTCATCATCATTTATTTATCAAAATACTATATAAATTTACAATTTTTTTTTTTTTTTTGCTCCTTATTAGTTTGTTTCATTTCTAGACATAAAGAACAACATATAACTATCTCGGTGATCATTGTGAATTCAAACAAACTATCCAGTATTGCCTCCGAGTCCTTGGTACATTCTGTCTACAGCTCATAAAAATTCATTGTCATCACCCTGCTCAAAATGTGTTAAAAAACAAAAATACATCAAGCCATTTCTCAAACTTAAATTATAAAAAGAAAAAAAGAAAAAATTGGGTTTTTTTAATAGGTGGTGACAACTTGTTATTGTTGGCTGGCTGGCCCTTGACCCAGCAATGTCGAAGTCATTTTTTGGGGCTTAATTTCAACACTGTTTTCCTCAATGCTGATTTCAAATAAAAAACATGCAAAAAAAAAAAAAAACTGGTTTCTAATGTTCAGATATAGTAATTTTAACTATTTTTTCTTCATATTTTATGCCCAGAAAAAAAATTTTATAATCATTTTCATTTCACCAACCAATTTCACTCAGAAATGAAAGAGCATTCTTTGCTTTCAGGAAATACTTAGTTTCATGGAGTGCAGATCAAAAGTTTCCTTGATATTTTGTTCAGATGATGACATAAGTTATTTTTCAATATTTATTTCAGGGCAAATAGGCTGCAGAGTGTAACAAAATAACTATTGATATGTTTGTGATGATTTTTACTTAGGATAGAAATGTTTTACCAAGCAGATATGTATTGACTTTAGGAGGCTACCGTGACGTCATTTACGTCCTTCCGTATTATCATTCGGATCTCACGTTAGCTGACGATATGTGATGACAACACATCACTCATTGCCTGTCAATAGCGAAAGATGTTAAGATCGCCTCCCTTTATTTTAAACCACATTTTTTTTCGAAGAAAGTAAGTAAAAGTTTCCTTAGAAATATATTAAATAATCTTTAAATTAGATAATTTTCGTTAAAAAAATTTTGAACAACCTATAATTTATTTTTAAAAGAAATTTAAACTCGGATTTTAACTTAGTTTAAAAAATTTTTAAAATATGGCTGATATCGATTTTTTTTCGATAATTTTGCTGAAAAAAAAAAACAAGATTTTTAACTAAAATTTCGGACATGCTAAGAATGAGTAAAAAAAATTTAAAAATACTCAAAAAATATTTCGGTATTTCTTAATAATGATATATATCCTTAAGCAGATAAAAAAATTTTTCGTCAAATTTAAGGCCTTTCTTGTCAAGCTATACTGATTTGTTTACATTTCGTGGAGGTACCTAAGTTAAATTGCAGACACCTGCATATATCTGTATGGTAAAAATAATACTTTAAATATTTTTATATTTACCCAAAATATTAAAAAGATACATGTTAATTAAACCACAAATAAACTTAAACGTAATTAATCATATATTTACATTTACTGCTACAGTCGTTTAAAATTTAAATTTCAGATGAGATTAGTCATTATATATATATATATATAATACAAGAATAAATAATAACACATAAATATTTTATAAAATCACTACAAAAATAGCCATTTTGCTTCATCACTTCTGCTAACTTATCAAGCGATTGTGTTGAATATAGATAAAGTGTTTGAAAAGCTTCAAATCGACCAGACACCCATCGATAGGGGAAACGCTGTTACATACGCTGCAATGACCAATCAAAATGATCAAAATAAATGACAATGAACATTGGTTATAATTATTAATGCCTTAATGTTAGGCTTAGACTAAAATAGAAATCATTTTAACTAATTATTAAATTTTACAATAAAACTGAAAATTAAAAATTGCCAATTTTAAATTCTAAATTTAATCTGTGATAAGTTTAAAGTATTATAACATTATTTAAAGAAGAAACTAAGGAAAAATACATATATTTTAATATTTGTTTTGCTTTAATTGAAAGGCCAAAACCTCAGAATAAACGTCAATCTAAAGGGGATGTAAAACTTCGTTACAACTTTGATACAATTGAAGTAGTGATATTTTTTTAAGCTTTTCACCCCGGGCAAAGCTGGAAGCCACTAGCACGCAAGGGGTTACAGAGGATTTGAAGCGAGAGCAAATAGGAGTGTTAGAGGAAAGGATGTGGAGAAGGATAGAGGATAGACCAAGGCAACTGGAGATGTCGATTGACGTTACACTTGAATAGTTGGAGATCATAGTCATCAGGGAAACAGGAATGAGGAAGGGAGTTCCATAAGCATGAGTTGCGAGATATGAAGCTATTGGAGTAGAAGAGACGTCTACATTTAACAGTTTCAACAGTGAAAGGGTGGGAACGGAATGCCAGCCTCGTAGGACGCTTGAATTCATGGAGCCTGGGAACCAGCAATAGCAGCTCATCGGAGCAATTACCATGGAAGTATTTATAAAAGAGACAGAGAGAGGCGACGGTGCGTCTGGGAGAGAGAGACTGCAGACGAGAAGCCAGATCAGGGCCAATTACATTGCATACCCGTCTCTGGATCTTATCAAGAACCTTGAAGCAAACAGAAGGGGCTCCAGACCATATATGGCAGCAATACTCCATGCAAGGGCGGATGGTTAATTTCTAAATTTGGAGGATCGATTCAGGGGAGAAGAATTTCCTGGCCCGGCACAGGGAGCCAACTTTCCTTGCGGTGGATGAAGCAATCGACTCAATGTAATTGTTCCACCTCAGGTCAGCAGACAGCGTGAGACCGAGCAGCCGCAGAGAGGAGCTCTCGAGAAGTTGAGCTTCAGACATTCTAATGGGATGCAGGGAAGGATCCCTGTGGTGATTAATGGGCAGGAGAAGATGACATTTTGCAAAAAACAATATATACACAATCAGATTATAATACACAAACACGTATACATATTTAGATATATAAACACGCAAAAATACGAACGAAACAGGAAATAGATGTCCACGAGCCTAAAAAAACAGACAACATATATATACAATGAAAGGCATATATAAACGATCATACACACACATATACACACCGACACACACATATACACACCGACAAATATTCAAGTTTGAAAGTGTTAGGGAACGAATTCAAACAGATTATTAAAATATTACTTACATGGGTAAAGATATATAAATAAAAAGAGGGTTCAATAGTTAAAATTTAAGAGGGGTAGAATGAAAAAACAAATATTTGGCAATGAACAACGCAAAGAAAAAAGACAATAAAATATATATAAATGTACAGAAAAAATAAATATATACGCATACACACACATAAAAAAATTTAAATGTCCAGGCAAAATGCAACACTTAAAATAAAATAAAACAGCTAATATATAGAAAAAGAAAACACATGAACACACAAATATATATAAATATCTGTATATATATATATATACTAACACTATTATCCAAATGACTATAAAGGATTCAGTGTCCATACAAAATTAAAGTGTAACAAAACACAACTGTTGATTATTAAGTCCACAATTTTAAAACCACTATCAAACAAAAGTAGATTATAGTTAACAGATGATTCATTCAAAAACACTAATATATGCACATATACAGATATCTATACAAAGATATATATACACACACATATATATATACTCTCACACACGTACGTACATACGCATACACACCTATACATATAAAAGCGCATAAATATATAAACACGCACATACATAAAAACCATAAATACAAACATATACATATATACACAAAGATATAACTAAAAGTACAAATATATGCATATATACATACATACCCACGAATACACACACCTACATATATATACATGTACATCTAAATACATATATACATATATATTTGTATATAATTACACACACACATACACACACATACATACACAGACGTGCGCACACACGCACACACACACATATATATAATATCTGGATAAAATAAATGAAACAAAATTGGGTGTTTTTTGTTATGAAAGTATTTATTTCTGTGTTTTTGTATATATTTATTTATTTAATATTTCAGACCACCTAGAAATCAAACTTTTGATTTCTGAGGAAAGACCTAGGTGGTCTGAAATATTAAATAAATAAATATATACAAAAACACATAAATAAATACTTTCATAAAAAAAACACCCAATTTTGTTTCATTTATTTTATCCAGATATTATATACATATCAAGAAAGTATACGTGGCCTCTCATTATGCTATATATATATATATATATATATATATATATATATATATATATATATATATATATATATATATATATATATATATATATATATATATATATGCATGTGTCATTAAAAACGAGACAAAGTACCATGATTAAAATTTATATTTAATTTTTTCTTGTGTTCGAACAAATGTTATTCTTTTTTCGGACACAGAGTGTGTAGAAATTCTCCAAATGTTCTACACTGTGTCTAAAAAAAAAACACTTTTTCGAACACAAGAAAAATCTTAATCGTAGTAACTTGTCTGTCGTTTTTACCGAAATATGCATAAATGTAGGATTACAAACTTATATATACATATATAATCATCCACAGACAAACTGTTTCGCTGTATCACACCTACTCAGCCTGGCTAGACGTCCGATGGTCTTAAACCGGATCGAAACTTGACTGATTTTACATCAGTCTTATATCTTACCTCTAGGCCATCGTCTATATCCGTTTAAACAAGGATTCAAACAATAAATTCTAAGTGATTAAAGCCAATGATTATATCATGTGTTAAGTTGTACAATAGTCATAATTAATATAATGATATAAAGATTAAGAAATATTCATAATAAATAGAATCGGACGATAAACTGAGAAAATGTAGCAGAAACATTAACCAATACTCGACCTGAGTTTACGTTAGACTGATGACCAATGTAATTGGATTGGTGACAATTGAGTACTCGGTGGTCTCATACGAACTGCAGCTTAATATTACTTCCAAGGTTCATTCTTAAAGAAATATTGTCGGCATTCAAATAAATGCGCCTTTTGGGGATGCACAAAAGATTTTGGATAATGTTTGTATCTGGCCAACACGTAGGTCACGTTATATATTGGACATTTTAGTTCTAATTTAATTAAATATGGAAAAGCTGCTAAAGAAGTGGTAGCAAGGGAATTGCCGTCTGTTAATATTACTTTCGATCTGAATACCATACAAAAGTGGAATTTATGAAAGTTTATTACTATTATGACAGTCTTGTATATGTGTTCATATATATATATATATATATATATATATATATATATATATATATATATATATGGTTGTAGGTAGCATTGTATGTAATATCTGGATTGACGCAAAGTAAACGATATTACTCCCATTCTTCGCTGTGCTAAATCAACCAGCGCCTATATATAAAGACCTAAAACGTTTAGAGACACCTGTGCTAAAGATTTCTTGAGGCATGAAAATTGCTCTCAGCATTCAGCTTTGATTCCGATACCCATATTCTCTCTCCATATATATATATATATATATATATATATATATATATATATATATATATAAGTGGGCATTTAAGTCAACACCCAGAGTTTAGTGCTTAAACACAATCTGAAGCCGAAAGATTACGTTCAATAAATATAGCGTACCTTAAAAATATATTTTATCATGCATACATATATATATATATATATATATATATATATATATATATATATATATATATATATATATACACTGTGGAAATATCCTGTGATAAAAGCAACAGTGTTCTACAATTATTTTAACAATCTCCCAAGATGACTTTGTTAACAAAAGTCTCCAAGAGAAGATATCTGTCCTTCGATATCTGCTGCCAATATCTCTCCTCGTTGGGCCAAAACACTTAAATATCTGACCCAAAACGTGAAGCTTGTAAAACGCATACCACACAGCGCCCTACGTAAAATCTCCATTGGTGCTGGATGACAGACCAATCAACTTGTCTCCTGCAACCAATATCGGAGCGGCTAAAAGAGTTGTTGAAAGTGGAAAATATTCCAAAGCGTCAAGCCAAAATTTAGTCATCAATATTCTTCTGTCAAGCTGTCAGTGGCTAAACTGGCTCCTCCGCCTTGCGTTGTTTGAGGAGAAAGAAAAATAAAAGCTATCAAATGTCGAATGAACTCCAAGAATCACCGACCAATCTACTAAAAGTAATATCCCGATAACATACCCTGGGAAGACAAAAAGAAACCACTACACAATTCCTCGTGAGAACAACTATGGCAATACACAATGCACAATTATCAGAAGGGTGTCAGCTCAGTTGGATATGACTCCAACGAAGAATAAAACACGCAAAGAGTGTCATCTGAAGGTACTCCGAAAAAGATATCACAGTCAAGACGTGGTGACTCCACCAATACGGAAGGTTAGAAGATCGAAAATAAAAACAGAAATGGCTTAATATTAATATCCCAGATGTATGTGAAATAAGATAGGAAAACAATGAATATCTTATAAGCAACACTCCCTAAATCATATACAGGAAGAGAGAAAGGGCAAACCTAATATGAAAATTAGTTTTGTAAGGGTCTGACAACTGTCAACCGAATGAAAGAAGAAAAGAAGCTCATTCAATACCTCTGTCACATGCATCTGCATTCAAGTGCATAAAAGAAGAAATAGGTAAGTTTTAAAAATTTCTAGAAAATGCCAGATGTTATAAGCTGAAAGGCATAAGTAGAAAAGGAAGATATATTTAAATTGTTAATATATGCAAAGAAACCAAATTCATTGATGCGGATTTGTGTCTCAAGAAATCTGAAGAAAAGCAAAATTCTTGTGAACTTGTAAAACCCGAAAGAGAAACATTAAAAAGAAGACAAACTGCTTAACCAAGAACAAACTATTTAGAAATACTGTTTTGTGCTTGAAGCCATACTCAACATCTAAGTGCGGGTGTGATTACCTCTAAAAGTAAAAGTACAAAAATTAAAAAAGCCCAAAGCAATACTTAAACTGCAATATCGACAACTAATCAGCGAATCCATTTGCAAATAAGCATATGACGTCTCAATGAATAACAAATATAAAACTTTAGACCAATTCAGGAACTCCAAGTGGAACACCTTGGAGGTAGCACTAATGAAAATAGTAGGAAAGAAAAACAAGAGAAAAGTGTATAACAGTTGATTTTCCCGATACAATGAAAGAGAAACAGCAGATAACGTCAAGAAGTGACTTAGAAGATATGACATTAAAAGAAAAAGATTAGAAATTAGCTAAACCTAGCAAGGAATGACATAGAAATCTGAAGAAATCGAACATATGCTGAATCTACATAGACAAAACGACAGAGTGAAGAAAAAAGAAAAACGAATTAGAGAAAGTAGTCTATGTAAACAGGAAGTAAGGATAAGTCATTTAACTTAAAACAGACTGTATGGTTGTCAGCAAATTGGACAAATAAGGTGTGTTTCTTGTCGGTGACATAAAAATCGGGCAGCAAACGGAATATTATCCATGTGAGTAATACAATAATAGACAATGAAAAGTGTAGCAAAAATCCAATGGACTATAGGAACAGTGAAAGGTGATTTTCAAAAAGGTAATGTTTGAAACGATTGAATAAATCCTTCGAAAATAAAGAAAAGGTGCCGGACTAATATGTAATGTATAATCGTATATATGGCAATCAATCCTTTACAGGTCGTCACAGGTGAAGAAAACACTTAAAGCGACAGAAATATATATATATATATATATATATATATATATATATATATATATATATATATATATATATATATATATATATATATATATACATACATACATATATATATATATTATAAAGAAATAATCATACAAAGAATTAATCAGTAAAGTTAATGTAATTAATGGCAAAATCTCTTCGCTAACAAATTTAATAGAGTATTAACTTACTAACCATTCGTTGAATGACGCGATACTCATGTTTAGATGGATTTGATGTTCCGGTGTTGCTAGTACTTTCGAAAATCATCACATTTTCATCATCAGGCATCCATTTTTTTTTTCATTTCAGGTAACTCAAAGACAAAAATACATGTATTGTAGGCTGGAAGATGTTTTTTAAGAGTGTGTTATATATTAACGGTTACATAAGTTTGAAACCTGCAGTGTCGCAATGCTAGCGTTGTATTTTAAATATTTCAAATGAGAACATTTTTTAATATAGTAATGTAATAAATCCACCAACATCAAATCCATCTTACAATTTTAAACATGAGAATTGCGTCATTCAACGAATGGTTACTAAGTTAATGCGCTATTAAATTTGTTAGCGAAGAGATTTCGCCATTAATTACATTAACATTACTGATTAATTCTTTGTAGTACTGAGTAAGATTGTGGACTTGAGGTCCAATGTAATCAAATATGGATGGGAATTCCACAAAATGATTAGATAAAGAATAAGTAAAGTCTATTCAGTCTTTCTCGCGTGTTTTTATAGGTGTATGTAATAACTTCCGAGATAATTTGGTTGGAAAATAGTGTCTAGGGTTTTTCTATCTCGTATTTTGTTGAATGCTAAAAAAATAATAGTACTATTATGGCCTGAAAATTCCCTTAACGTACGCGTTGATGGCCTGTCGGTATTGACTGCTTGTCCGATGGTGAGAATGTCACGTATTTGTGTGTGTAGAGGAGAAAAGTGAGGTCGATTCACAGTGGTTTAGAAAGAATTAATTAATGATTATTATAATTGTTATATATATATATATATATATATATATATATATATATATATATATATATATATATATATATGTATATAATATATATATATGTGTATATATATATATATATATATATGATATGTGTGTGTGTCTGTGTGTGTGTCAGTATGTGTGTGCGTGCGTGTGTAATTAGTTGTATCAACGAGTTTTCCTTCTTAAAATATAATACTGGACGCTATCTAGTTTAATTGCTTTTGGTTTCAATCCGCCAATACAGACAAGTTTTAAATTCATGTAAAATATATTTTATTCGCAGAGATACGCTGTCCCGTCTTTAAATCATGATATCTTGCCAGAGAGTGGCATTGAGATTTATGCATATCTTAACAAATCTATTATTAACGTTGTGCTTGAGTTCACCATCTCTGCGCAAAATTTACCAACGAATAATATATTGATCAGCAAGAGATTCTTTACTTATATACTGATGTGTTTTAATACAAGCAACCAAGAAGTGCTTGGAGTTTGCCTGTTTAAATGCAGATATGGCTATTTTATATACAGTTTGAAACGAGGGAAAATTGAAAATATACTCGACCGAACCAATTCTAAATATTTCAACATATACAAAACATCACATTTTTTGTAACTGCTTCTTAATTGGCGGAACACATTTCATTAAACCTTTTATAGGATTCTGTACAATTATCGTGTTGGTTATTGTGCTTGTTTCCGATGCATTTAATACAAGTGCATATTTAAAACTCGACATTATCTAACAGTGTGTTGGTGCATGCTTATTGTGCAGCTATATGCATACATTTGGTACCTGTGTACACGAGGATAGTTGCCTAAATGATATGCCGTAACACTTCTTGTTCTATCGGGGACCGCGGGAAATCTGTCTTGCGTATAATCTTAAACGCTTGGAGATATAATCTGTAATAAAAATAATAATGATATAAAAATGATACAAGAAGAGAGAATTAAAACAGAACCTCGTGGCAATGTAATGTGAAGAAAGATTTGAACCAAAAGGAAGTAAAGAGAGATGAAATGAAAAGAAAGACACTAACAATGACTGTGACAATTATGTCATGTGTGTGTGCGTGCGTGTGTAATTATTTGTAGCAAATACTTTTTCTTTTGTTTTTAATATGTAACTTCAGCCTATTTCCAAAACAGGTCGCCACGGGCCCTGTCGATATGTTTCCAAAAATGAGAATTGTAAACGACGCTATTATCATTCATTAATTTTATACGGTCAGTTCAAAATAACAGTTTAGTTAATTTTTTTTATAGTGAAAGAGAACCGTGCTCAATTTTTATTAAGTACATATTAAAAAAGCATAATACACATCATTTTTTAAAAAGTCTACCCGTTGAAACATCACTGTTAATAATGTTGACGTTTGATGTGGAAATTTTATTTCTACCTTATTCTACCTTTCCAATTGTGATAATATTATACAAGTCTTTCACCTTTAAAAGTAAACAGTGGGAAAATTAATTTCCAAAAACATCTGAACGCTCAGCCCCAAAAATGTGGAGTTCACATTATATGAACTGTGCTTTAACAAATTCGGTCACGGAAGCCTCATTGTTAAGCCATTCCTTACATCCAAGAATATTTTCATAAAAAGCAGAAATAAATTAAAGAAAATCAGTCAAAAATTAATAATAAAAATATTTAATCTTAGAATTCAAAGAAGAATGTCACTATTATGTTGTAAATATGGTTGCCAACCGCCCCGCAAAATGCCGGATTGGCCCACATTTTGATATTGAAGAATGTGTTCTGCATTAATTCTTGCGAAATACGTATTTGCCCCACATTTTGAGAATATAAATTTTTCTTTTTAAATTATGTACATTATACTTTTTAAAGATGCACTTAATAAAAATTGAGCACAGTTCTCTTTCACTATAAAATTCTAACTGAACTGTTATTTTGCATTGACCGTATGAAATTATTGAATGATAATTCCGTCTTTTGTAATTCTCATGTTTGGGAACCTACCTACAGGGCCAGCGGCCACCTGTTTTGGAAATCTCAGCTTCCCAACACATAGTTTCATTTTAAGGAATTGACAGACTTCAATAAACAATGTGTCGATAACAAAATTGGAAACGGGAAGTAAGAGTATGGATATAGATTTAAGCCCTGGAGCTTACATGGCTGAATTAATAAATGTGTCGTCCAAGCAAGATGAATTCTCTCTGCTCAAGATGTTTTGAAAGCCATTTCTTTAGTTTGATTTTATACTGTTTACTTTAACCGATGAATATTATATCGATCATGAACTTTGTGATTAAAAATCTATAATCATATAAAATCATTCGTAATCTTTTGCCGATATAGTTAAATCACCAAAACTCAAATTATTAAAAAAATTTTTCATGATTTCGGCAAGGTGAGAAACAGTTTTTTCATATATCCATTCCGCCTTCCATCCATGTTGAATTTTTTTTCCAATAATGCTCGTGCCAAACCTGCCTTTGCTTATCAATTGTCATTTTCCCAGAAAGAACACACTGGATTTGTTTTGTAGCATTAAAAATATAATTGAAGTAGCTGGAGTTTTGATGTGTTCGTAACGTGTCAAATGACATGGATTACATTTTATGACCGTTGTTATTCGTTCATATTCGACTGATGTTCACAGGCAACATTTAGAGATCGAATGTAATCAACCATTTTGTCCAGCTGATTACTGTTGAATGTAAGAATGGGCATAAGAATCTTTAATAAAATGGGAAAAGGCTATTATATCTGTTTGTGTTTGTAATTCTTCTCGGCACAAAATTGTAATTGCTTCTCTAAATAACACGTCTTGAGTTTTGTCAATCGGCAGACAGTTTTTCTTTTCTTTTTTACAGAAACATTCTACTTGTAGACGTGTGGATAGTGTAACGGAAATCAGCGAGCCGAGTTCAAGTTCTGTGCTAGTCTGTTGTGCTCGCTTTCGTACTAATACACTTGGGAAAGTCATGAATCCGCCTCATCAAGAGTTAAATAGTAGTGTGGACTGTATTTTCTAGCTTTGCGTGGTAATCAGACTAAAACTCTGAAGAAAACAACGGGAAACCGCTATTCACACGTAAGAAAGAAAAGGAATCTATGGGGAATCAGGATTGCCTACGCGTTGAATGGAGATGGCATTTAAAATAAAATCTTTTCCATTCGATATCACTGACCTTAAGATTAAAAGATTTTTTCCATTCGATATTACTGACATTCACAATTATGTCAACAATATGGTTTCCCACCGCCCCGAAAAATGATGGATAGTCCTACATTTTAGCATTAAAGTACGTGTTCTGCATTAATTGATGCGGGTAACGTTTTTGCCCAAAATTTTGAGAATTGTAAATTTAAAACCAAATTATGCGTATTAAGCATTTTTAAAACGTACTTAATAAAAATCAACACAGTTCACTTTCACTTAACTGAACTGTATAAAATTATTGAATGATAATTACGCTTTTTATAATTTTCATATTACTATTTCTTTTGTTATTCATGTAAATAAAAGTACCGTATGTACTTGCGTATCATGCGACCTTTGAAGACCTAATTTTGAAGCAAATTTGTCTACAGTAAACGGATATATCGTTTGGTCATCGCCGTAACCAAGGTCAGCAGTACATAAGCTAATTTTATATCTCGTGTATTATATGCCCCTTAAAATTATCTTCAAAATTAGGTCTTCAAAATCGCAAGATACGCGAGTATATACGGTATATATATATATAGTTTGCACAAAGAATTGCATCAACTCTTATATTTCAAAATATTACTCCTCAGGGAATTCCGTATGAACTTTTGATATCATGAACTAATTTTATCTAAGGATATAACTATCGGAAATTTTGTTTTTGTTTTTATACTACTGTTTACCTAATACAAAACCCAAGAACCACTGAAGGTAGAGGTTTACTGTCTGATGTTGTATAAAAGTAGGAAAAGGAAAGAAGTGCAGTTCATGAGGTTATGTACAATAACTACCCAAAATACATAGTAAAGCAAACTATGCTAGGGTTTAATTTTATGAATGGAAAATCGAATATTCTTTCTTCTGTCTTCGCCATTAACGTCGCATTTCCTTTCAGAACGCGGCGATCATGGCCATTCACAAGTTTCAGTTCTTTATTAATAAGGCTAACCTTTGAACTTTTAATATGCCTCTTTGTTCCTATTCTGTTGTTCATTCACATGAACCCCATTTAAGGTTACTCTCTGCTAACATGGCTTCTCTTCAATTCAGTATGTCATGTAAGCGTTAAATTCTCTAAGCTTTCTTTTCGTATTAGACGTACCAGAATTTTGGGCTGTCATTTTCATTTTCATGCTCTCATGCATATGTTGTTGTTTTTTAATGGTTTCACCCCAAGCAAAGCGATAAAGGCACTAAGACGCAGGGGTCACAGCGGATGAAAACAATAGAATTAATAAATTGAGAAAATATTACTGAGGAGAAATAAAAAATGAAATAAATAAAAAGAATAGGATTCAAAGAGACAATAGATGACGACTGACGTAGCATTTGATTTTTTTTAAAGAAAACAGGAACACAAGAAACTGAAAGAGTGTTATAGTCGAAAAGTGTGAGAGAAAAGACTATTAGAATAAAACATTTAGCCATTTCAACAGTAATGATGAGACCTACCCGCCAATCTAGTACTACGACTAAATTCATGGAGTCGAGATACCAAAGAAGAAAACTTTCAAAACAGCTGTCATGAAAATAAATGTAGAAAAGGCACAGGAATGCTACGTCACAGCAGTGGGAAAACCATTGAAGCCGATATGCTATGTTGGGACAGATAATATTGCAGATTTATATTTAGATTTTGTCCAGAATCTTAATTTACGTAGCAGAAGCACCAAACTAGATTTGGCAACAATATTTAATGCAAAAACGAATAGTCAACTTATGAAGTTACAAAACAGGTTCGGGTGAGAGAAATTGTCTAGCAAGGCAAATTATACCAACTTTATTAGCAGCAAACTTAGTAGTTACCTGATATAATAATTCCAATTCATATTAACGGAAAACATTAGGCCGAAAAACGCAATGAACCGCTCTCCTGAGGGCTAGCATAAACCAAAGAAAAAAAAAGATTATCTAAAACGATTAAAAGAGACTTTTAGTTTTGGAAACGTTAAAATTTCTAAACTTTCTATTTTCCTTGGAATTTCTCGTTTCTCACATTCACATCCTGTTCAAGGTATTCTTATTCTTCAACAGTAGAACCCTATCACTGTCACTTCAAATGTGAACAGATTTTTCAGCATATATGCTAACAAATTTTAAATTGACTAAGCCTATTTTCCTCAGTATGTGGCCGATATATGTTAGCTGTCTCTTTCTGGTTCGTATTAGAATTTTCTTTGTAGATCCAGTTCAACTTAAATCATCACCGTTTCTCACATACTGGTGTTCATAGTATTTGTTAATAGAACCACGTCTCTATCGACTCAAGGCCATACCTCATCTATGATTAGATTGTCGAGTATATTCCAGATATAAGATTAGATAATGAATAACAGTTCAGAACTATTTTCTTTATTCATAATAAAATGTTCCTAAATCTTAATACTTAATATTGACTTTCTAGAAATCCATCAATCGCTTTTCCTGTCCGCCTTAGGATTTTTCTCTCATTTTCCGTCGTCTCTTACAAAGCTACTCAGATAGTTTAATTTCTGTCTCTGTAGAAGTCCAGTCCTGGGTATGACAATAAACAACATCCGCGTCCTCGGTAAGACGATAAACTACGTACAACAACAATGCCACTGATCAGGAGGTTTTGAGGAGAGTGGAACCACCTCTTAATTGCTGGTGTTCTCAAGTTCACCCTCACCAATGGTGGTAGCACCTGTTAGGTTCCCAGCTATGGGCAAATATTTGACTTCTAAACTGGGGTCGAAAAACTATGAATTACTATTATCAGCAATACACTTATGAAAAAAATATTACGAGAAATAAATTTTTTGAAGGAAAAATATTAACACAACACATTTTTTTAAAAAGTACCAGGAATAAAAATTGTCGACATTAAATAGCCCATTGGGGTAAAACAAACCAACCCAAACCTGTATGAGTCTAATATCTCCAGTTCTTCCATATCGGTTTTATTTCTGTCATCCTATTATTATATACAATAATAACTTCCATTTAATCGACTGACAGATATTCAAAATCTAATATCACGCTTCATCGATACGCATACTTCAAATAACAATAACACTAAATACTTCAGTTCTTGCTGTTTGTACTTTTCTAAAAGTTCCCAAAATATAACACATGCGCTATGAAGCATCTTTTCAGTCTCGGTTTTTGTTAGTGACAAGCGCCATATTGTTTTGAAAATAGTTGTTATCTCAGATTCTTTTCATTTCACATTTGAGCCTGGGACTTACCACTCAGATCTTTTGAATATATTTTATTAGAATTTTCTCAATCCCCACAATATAATGGCGAAACGTAAGCAGACGTAAGCAGACATGTTCACACAATTAAATGACTTATTTGCCAGAATATCTCCTAGTCGATAAAAGGTATACGAATTTTCAAGATGGACGATATATAGGGGTTTTAACAAAAAGAAGGCCAGTTAAAAGCCCTTTAGCTGTAAAATAAATAGAAAAAGTAGTAATGCTTTTGCACAAAGACAAAATTCGTATAATTTCCGAAGGAAAATATCTAGATGATAATAAATAATCATCATTCGAAGTAGTTATCTATCTTTCTCTCTCTCTCTCTCTCTCTCTCTCTCTCTCTATATATATATATATATATATATATATATATATATATATATATATATATATATATATATATATATATATGTTTATGCAGGTGTGTTTGTGTGCGCGCGCACGCGTGTGTGTGTGTGAAGATGATGAGACAGAGTGGAAAATTTATAAAAGACGCATTTCACCGAATGCGTATGCTCTCTTTGGCTTGCTCAGTATAGAATGAAAGAAAGACAAAACTGTGTGTGAGGAAAATGTTTCAGGATCTCTGTGGATAAATGGGAATCATAAATCAAATTAGCTTAGCTTATCACCTCCCAATGACCAGACTTAAGAGGGCCTCATTCCGCCTGTTTGTTTTATATATATATATATATATATATATATATATATATATATATACGAAATGTCTCCAATATATATATATATATATATATATATATATATATATATATATTGGAGTAATTTCGTATTGTTTGACTTTAAATGAGAGAATTTTACACACACACACACACACACACACACACACACACACACAGACAAACACATACATACATACATATATATATATATATATATATATATATATATATACGCATGTGTAAATAAAAAAACGAGGCATGACTTTGCGACACATAATATGATGGAAAACAATGAGGACATCACAATTTAAAATAATAGTCCCCAATATATAACCATCACATAACCATAAGAAATAGTTGTATCTCTGTAAATCTGTGTACAAGTATTCACCAAAAATTTCTATGATGTATATATGCGTGCCTGTGCGTGTGTGTGTGCACAGATATATATCGGTGGGCATGTAAATGTATACATGTATGTAGAAGTATAGACAAAAAGCCCATAATATATGTATATGCCAGGGTGTCTGTGTATGTGTGTAAACGTGTGTGCAAATTTATTTATTTATATATGTATATATATATAGAGGCACGGCTCGGATTGAGGAATCGAAGAGCCGAGTTCGAATTCCAGTTAAATCCATTACATTCACTTACGTGCTAATACCTTTGGAAAATGTATGAATCCTCTTCTTCTCTCCCCAGCTATGGGTAAATAGCAGGACAGACCGCGTTCTATAGCTTTGGATGACAGCTGGTCTACCTCAGAAAGAAATGCAACCTACTGCAGAAAAAAATCTCTCTCGTCAGTCATGTGTCGAAAGCTACATGATCGCCTACGCATGTATCACACATGGCACATAAATGATATATATTAAGGTAAAAATGAGAACAAATGGGCTATAATTCCACTGTACGTAACATTTAATTTAAAACAGAGCTCAATACAGAGTAGAGCTAAATATTATATATTGTAGGATATTAAAACAAAAATATATTAAGAATCGCTACACAATTACAATAATTTCTCAATACCACAAATGTATCTCATCGGATAGTGCTTTTCTGTGTCAAGAGGGTGACTGATGAATGATCCTATATCTGGAAAATGACCCTGTACCATACTACAGAAAACAGGAGAACCCAGTGATGGCTGTCAGATAATTTCTTCAACCCCATCACTCCTTACATCTGGTCACCTAACTGTTGCAACCCGCATGATTATTATGTGTGAGGCGCAGTTGAGCGAGAGACCAAAAAATCTTCTTTTAACACTAAAGATGAACTGAAAGCAAGGATTATGGCGGCATTCACCAACTTAAACAAGGATACCGTTCAGAAGAGATACCGAAGTCGTCTGGAGGCGGTGGTTGAAGCCAATGGCGATTTTAATGAATAAATTTACTCTTTGGTTTTTCAAAATATTTTGGGATAATTTTGGTAAATATATCTGTTAAAGTGAGATGACAGTGTTATTTTCATTTTTGAGCAATTTAGACGATTTATCCATCGAACCATATATATATATATATATATATATATACAAAAAACAATTCCTCATTTAAAATCCAACAATACCAAAAATATCATGTGCAATTGTTGACCACTAAGTTCACCCATACTCTAAGACTTGTACTCTTAATTCTTCATTTTCTTCATCAGTAAAGTAATTACGACAAAAATAATTTGCAATTTTATCGCCATGCTTTTGAACTATATCTATATGTTGAATAGAGGCAATCAGGAAAAACGTTTTGCCACTGACTAAGAATTAAGTTAAATGTTCTTGACATTATAGGAATATGAAAAATTCGAATAAAACTTAAGAGTCTAAAATTTGTAAGATATTCAACTTTAAAACAAGTAGCAAATGTGGCCTCGTTTTCCACCATTGAAGTAATCTTAAATATTGATCAATACGTAATTTGTTTTTGTACGAGGATAAACCTTTCTTATTCTCAACCCTTTTAAACTCGCAATTATTCTTGGTAAAATCGATTAAGACAACTAATCGAAATATTATCTATTTTTTCCTTGTAATCATTTTCAACGATATGAATCAATAGCGGAAGGACATTTTCATATTAGGTCTTTTGATTCTTTTTCTTCTGACTCTTTTTCTTCTTCCATTTCAGTCCTTCTTTTAGTGTCCATTTTTCTCTTGACTCTTCTCTAATAACTTTCATCTTCTTTTATTGTTCGTTTTCATCTCTCTTTTTTTTTCATTTTCTTTAATTCTTCAAGTTTTATTCTATTGCTTTCTCCTTTTGGTTTTTCTACATTTTTCTTCATCTCTTTGCTTGCTTTTTCCGGCATAAAGTTAGTTTCTTTTTCTTTTTTTTTAATTTTCTTCAACTCTCATTTTTGTCCTCAATGAGGAAATTTACTTTTCTTTTTGTTTTCAATTATTTCATAGTTGATTAAACACTGCTATTTCCCCTGCTCTTCCATTGTCCAACATGACGGTTCTTGTACATTTTCAACGTTTTCCGAATGCATGTTTAAGAAATTATCTTAGAACAATATATCGATTTTCTGAGCCCCTTTTTCTTACTTTTTCGATTTTGCAAGCAATATAAAAAGAATTAAAATTACATTCTTATTTTGTTCTGTAGAGAGTAATTTGCTGAAGTTAAACTTGGTTTGGAAATTGATTAAAGGAAAGTGTGGACCTGAGGATTTTACAAGGATATCAGAATTAATGCCGTTTTATGCAATGATGTAAATTAACAATTTTGTAATGGGATTTTTTAAGTTGGGCTATAATTGTGACATTCAAACCGAAGTCTATTATATGCAATGGCCGATTTAACAACTCATCACTGTGTGGATAAATGTAGCTTAATCTTTATTTGTTATCTGATATTTTTAATATTGTCCTTTTTGTCCCAAGACAGAGTTCTTCAGCCATCTTCGTCAGCTTTACATCGACTTTATAGATGTCAATATTGCCGATATGGCCCCAGAAGAGTAAAAGATATTTATGTAAGAAAACTCAGTGTTTGTGCAAACGTTGAATTCCTAGCTAAATTAGGGTAAAAGTAACCGACCTATGAAGTGGTATACGTGTTCACCTGAACTAGCCAACTGCAAAATCACTTGTGTATCATTTAAAAGCAGCTTTATGAGGCAGCGAGCAATTTTCATACAAGAACGAACTTTAGGAAGTAATACCAACCGTTTGTAAATGTATAAGAAGAATTTCTTGGTTTTATTTCTATGCATACAATCGAATTGAAGCCATTATAAATAGTCTAATTTTCTCACGTCTCTTTCCAGACCTCACAGAAGTGGCTGGTCTCAGTCGCCAAACTAGTATGACACGCTTTGTCTAAAAAAAGAAAGAAAGATATACAAGTTCGATTCCTGTCGGAGACACAATTTTTCTTTAGTAGGACTTCACGATCTACGCCGTTTGTTATTAATTTCACTGTTTAAGAACATAAAAAGCAAGGATAGCAACACGAACAGGTTTAGTCACTAATAATAACATTTATAGTAATAATATCTCGCTCTCTTTCTCTTTCTCTCTGTCTCTCTCTCTCTCTCTATATATATATATATATATAGATAGATAGATAGATAGATAGATAGATAGATAGATAGATAGATAGATACGTGTATAATAAAAACCATTTACGCGCACGAAAGATTTTACGTATGTATAAATATATTTCTGCCACAGGTATTATAAACACAGAACTCAATGTTATGAGACAGAGCAATAAGGATATATGAGTGAATATAAATAATAGCCAACGTCGATAGAACGACAAGGAGTTTCATACAGTTGCAGGAATCTTCAGGTGCAGATACAATCAGGTTTTATTTGCATCTGAAAATTGCACCAACTGCATGAAACTGCGAGTCGTGCTATCGATGTTGGATATTATGTATATTCACTAATATATATATATATATATTATATATATATATATATATATATATATATATATATATATATATATATATATATATATATATATATGAAGAGAGGAGAAAAACTATTCTTAGACGATGCGTTTCGTCCCCTGAGGCACTTTATCAAGGCAACGTGAGATTTATTTTGTCTCATGCATTTAAATACAAAACCGAGAATGTCATTGATTTATCAAGGTTTTTAAATTTGAGAACGTCCATGAATGTTCATCGGATGGTGAAAAGTCAGACAAAACATGTGGGGGACACAAATTGTCATAATTCAAAATCTGTTAAAAAGTGAGAGAGTAATCTTCAAAAAATATATTCTTATTTTTAAATGAATAAGATTGCTATGGTATGGGATGGACAAATGTGTTTTACACACACACACACACACACACACACACATGTATATATATATATATATTTGTAGTCATCTCTTCTTTTGCGTTGTATTGGTGGTTGATAAAATGAAATATTTGGATATTTGATATATCTTATTCATAGTTTCTACAATTTAATATTTCAAAAGATTTTCTCTGAAAATTCTGCATTTTATTTCACTCCACCATTTATTCTCATTGTTTTTGAAAAATTCTCATTCATTTTGCTCTTTGAATATGGTTTCTGAAGAGGAAAATATTTGCGAAAAGGATTAACAGGCTCGAGTTGTAACACGGATGTAATCAACCCTACAAACCGACATCTTGTTTATTCTCTGCACTTTCATTAATAAGAATTGTTACAGTGTACGTTCATCCAATGCCTGGAAGCAGAAAAGCGATATAATATTAATTTTATCATGACATATTTACTTGATGAAGGAAGTAATAGAATAGGACAGATGAAGAAAATGAATCTTTTTTTTCCTTCTGGACAATAATCTCTTCCTTTGTATCAAGATTGATGAATTCTTTGAACGATCCAATCTATTCTCTAACACGACTTGATAGCAAACCGAGCTGACCACAAGAGAACAAATAGCTTGGTTGCATAAATAGGCACTGTAAGTCAGGTATTCTTTTACGAGAGGGGATTTTAAGGTTTCAGCTAGGAAATGGGACCATAACTTGACAGATTCAAATTGTTGTTATATTGATTTTTCTGCAAACTACGATTCAAAACTGACCCTTTGGGCCAAGCAATTTTGGAAGAAGAATTCACATTCTAAGGTAGGGTGAGACATTAGAATAGGCTTGAAATTATTGATCTCAGTGGTTATGAATGATTAACAATCCGATATAAATTTACATTTATGTCAATTTGTGTAAGGGTGAGTCTTCGTACGTTACCATGGAGGAACATATGAGCAACGAGAAAATGCTAAGAAAAATATGAATGAAAACGACACTTGTACTTAAAAACAGAGGTAGAGATAGTTTAAATTTCTGAGATACATAATGAAGAAAGAAGATGTGGAAAATTTAATACTCACAGGACATATTGGATGCAAGAGAGACAGTGGGTAACGTCGGGTAAACTACATAACGAGTTTGTGTTAATTAATAAAAAAATAGGGACTGGGAAGGATAGTAAGAGGACAAATCTTACTTAGAGCTACGAAGGACAGGATATTGCGGAAACCTATAATCGCCTATGTTTTGAGGGAACACGGCACATGAAAGAATATTCCAGATTATATGAATGAGCAGTGAGTTTAATTTCTTGAGAATATTTGACGGCTATGCAGAGAATATACGAGAAGCAATATTTGATGTCATCCACATTTATGCAGAATGAACATCCTTGGTACTATAATCCTTATAAGAAGCCGGTTTCTATTGGTTACGTCATCCAGATGAGTTAGAACCGAGCAACTTAAATTCGACTTTGAAAATCAGCCATGGTTAAGGAGGAGATTTTTTGGCGCGATACTTTCATAAATCAGAATCAGAAAACTATGAAATTTACGAAAAAAATAGCGTTGATAGTTAATGTAAGCATTTTAGACAATTCAACACATTGAGGTTTTTTTTCAAAAAAACAGCTACTTTGGGGAACAATCTTAAACTCTTCAAGACAAAGGCCCATAATTATCTATCCTCCTTATCCTTATAATTTTTCTTTCATTCGTATTATTACGACATAAATCGGTTTACTCGCTTTGCTCGAATCATTAGCAGTCAGTGTTCGAATTCCTATAAAAGAAAAGAATTTGAATGTTAGTTACCAAGAGAAATAGATACCGTCCACTTGAAGTCTTGGTACTACGCAGTTTTCTTACTATTGTCCCTACTGACTAATTTGATCTTACCTCATATTTATTAAATATCTCCATCAGTAAATCGGTGCACCTCAATAATATCACATTAATTGACCGTATTAGGTAACGTAATTTACAACAGAATACAAGTGTTGAAGAATTATTTGTGAATATTTTCGTTTTAGATTCATTTTGAAAGGTATTAATCTATATAAAAAATTCTGAGAAACAGAATTTTTTTCTGACTAAATATTTGTCAGAATAATTAATTCTGGATTAACCGCTCATAATACATCCATTACCTATAATAAAATCTCAAAAAAAAAAAACTTTCTTGGACATAGAGATATTTTATAATTTATTTATTTATTTATATGACAATTATTAATTCTATATTTTTATAATTGATGAATTAAATAAATATTTAAAAAATAAATGTTAATGAAAGAGGGTCCCAGGATTTCTTTCTGTGATTGCCTACTTTCTAGAAAAATACGTTTAACATAACGCTAAACGACATGAGTAATATTTATATTACACAATTTATATTATGTAATTATATTTAATAAATATAAAATGTATATTATATATGTTATAATATATGATATAAGTTAATTTATTAAAAAACAAAAAAATGAGATACGGTCTCGAAATTCTTTCTGAAAATGCTTCTTTTCCATATCGCTCAACAAAGTATGCCTTAATATAACACTAAGAAATATTACACAAGAGTAATATTAATATTCTGTAATTTATATCTATAATATTTATATGTTATATTTATATTATATATAATACATATATATATATATGTGTGTGTGTGTATGTGTATTTATATTATCTAATTTGTATCTATAATTTATAATATACATAAATTATATAATTTAATAGATTTATAACAAATGAGAAGTTAGCTTTTTCAAATATAACCATATATATATAACATGTAAAAGACATAAAATCACTTATTTTATGAAGAAAAAGTATTCTTGTTACAAATTTGTAAAAGTCCTAAAAATTTTCTATCCCTAAATAAAAACCGGAGATATTAGAAGAAATCTAATACTACAAAGTTTAAGCTAAAACCTTCTCGAATTTAGACATGTACTTGGCTTACTACTATTCGTTCTAGATTAAAAGAAATAATAATAATATACTAGACAATAGATATCGTATTTTCATGTGAAATGCTATTTTCTTTTAATTTCCAGTGTAATATGATGAATATTCTACCGTAATATTCGATGACACAATTTCATTTCATTTCATTGTTTATATTTTGCAAAGAGGGGTATCAATCTCAGAATGATTCATTTTATCTTTGAATCTGTTGAGACCTAAGAAAGCTTATTGAATGAGAAATAACCAAAACTAAGGTTGGAAATAAAATGGTAATCTTTATAACATCAGCAAAATACAATACTCGCCAGCAGTGTGAAGTAGGTAAACTATGCTAGTGGACACTATTGCAAGTGGAGGTAATATACTGTCTAAGTAGACATTAGACAGTATATTACCTCCACTTGCAATAGTGTCCAACGCATTTATGATGATTGAGAGATACCAATTAGTGCTTATAGGTACGGTATATAACAGAATCACATGCCAAGCATTAAGTAAAATGAAAACTATACAACCGTTTCCTTTGAACCATATACCGATCTTTCGTACCAATGAAAAGTCTACAATCTTTTCCTCTGAATGACCTAACGTTTTTTAGTACCAATGAATAGTCTACAATCTTTTTCCTTTCAAACATATACCGTTCTTTAGTGTCAATTAAAACTCTACAATCTTTGCCTTTGAATCGTCGTTTACTCTGCAATGTTTCCTTTGAAACATATACCACTCTTTAGTATCAAAGAAAAATCTACAATCTTTTCCTTTAAACGACATACTGATCTTTAGTATCAATGAGAACGCTACATTCTTTTCCTTTGAATCACATGACGATCTTTTGTATAAATGAAAACTTTACAATATTTTCATTTGAGTCATATACCATTCATTCATATCAATAAAACCTCTTCAATCTTTGCCTTTTTAGTTATATACTGATCTTTAGTATGATTAAAAACTCTACATTCTTTTCCTTTGAATCAGACACCGTTCTTTAGCAACAATGAACACGATTCAATCTTTTAATCCGCTAAACTGCAGATGCATAAATGGGCATATCTTATTTTTTCATATACATAATTACTGAACATCACTAAACTTGCACTAAGATCTCTAGTGGGGCATTATTAATTGCTTCAGTACTGTGACATTCTGCATATATGTTGCTATGGTAATGGGAGGACAATAAATGATGCGACTAATCGTTTGGAAGAAAAGAATTATTGAATAGCTCAATTTTGGTGATGACATTGTTAATAAAATATACTTTCATAAAAAATGTTCAAGAAGAATTTATTGATTTAATGAAACATTTTCGTGCATGCACTACACTTATTCTTCTAAAAGAAAATACGGCCACCACCCCGGGAAAGAATTTCAAAGGGGGAAAACTCCTGCTAGCGATGTCAGCGGGAAATAAAAAAAAATGAATTAAGATCAAGGAAATCCTGTATTCTTCAGTTCCCCACTGAATTCAAGTCTTCCTCTTTAAACGGTTTCCGTTTTTATTGATATTTTCGAAAATTACGGAGGAGTTCAAACGAAAATGGGAATCGCGAAGATTTTTTCCCCCAGGCTATAATCCCCAAAATAGATTCTAGAATATAAATGAATTTTTTTTAGAACAATACATGGTAATGGTAATAATAGTCGTTTCCTTATGAGAAAAAAATTACATTCATTGTAGCCCGTGTGACCTTCGGTTGAAATTTATAAAATCTTTTTATTGAAATAATTTTCAGGAAAATAGGTTTCCCAAGTTTCGTACCTGTTATTGATATTTTAATTATTGATGGAGGCTTCATTCCTAACCTTTTGTTTGAATTAGTGTGGAACGTCACCATCTTGATTATATCAGTAATTTCTTCTCCTGTTACAAATGCTATCCATTTTAGTTGTTGCTGATTTTGAAAGCCTTCAAGTAATGTGATTTCTGTTATTTGATATAGCTTTTTGCAATTCTGTAGCCTGAGTCAACGAGGTTCGATGAAGGATGGTCTTTCATAAAATCCAGAAGCTTCATTCACTTGAAGCCATTTTTAAACATTGTTATGGGAACTTACCTATAACGATAATGGACTCTTCCTGACTCTATAAATACTGCGCCTCTTTGAGAGAAAGGAGAGGAATGAGTTGAGACGCAGTCTCTGACTGTGCGCGACTCCTGTCGAACTCTCTGCTTTGGCAGAGAGGAACCCGGACGAGACTTTGCCGAAGGACAAAGTTTCGTCCGGGGTGGTAGACAAGCCTGAACCCGTTTATACGGATTCTTAAGGGAGTATTTTTGTCCGAGTTTACGGGCTCGGGGAAACCTACGTTAAACTCAGCCTTGTGCCACATACTTTCCTCGTGGGGGGACTGTTAAATATCGGAATGAGTTGAGACCTAACGAGTGAAGACATATTAGTTCACTCTAAACCAGACTGACTCTTAATACTAACACCGTCAACTTCTTGTATTATATTTCTGTTGTAATATATCTTTGTTATTTACTACGCTTGTGTTCGTGTTGTTCTTCCTTGGTTCTACCTTGGACCATAACCGTGGTGCGAGGATATTGGACCATAACAGTGGCGATGAGGACTGAAGAAACAAATTCTACCCGGAGAAATCCTAAAAAAGTATACTGAGGAAATTGAAGAAACAAACTCTACGCGGAGAAACAAAAAAAGTATACTCAAGAAACAAGTTCTACGTGGAGAATCTACAAAAAATATTTTACTATCGGTCGTCCGTAACAGAGGCGACGTTGGTAGTGTGAAAAGAAAAAAAGAAGTTATATGCAAACATAAAAAAAGAAAAAAAAAGAAACTTTTCTTTTTGGACTCCAACTTTACAGTAGTAACAAAGACCTGAAGTCTAAACTAAAAGAAAAATACTTACACATAATTACGGTAAAAATGGAAGACTTTAAGGCAACCATATTGGAACTTATGAAAATACTATTTGAGCAGCAACAGAAAAACGAACAGAAGTATCTTGACTACAAGAATTATTGCTACGGGTAATAACAAATAAAGGGCAAAATTCCGAGAATGAAACAGTTCTATCGCAAAATGCTATATGGAGCTCTATGGAAGATTTCGCGTATGCACCGGACGAAGACAAAACCTTCGCAGCTTACTTCAGAAGGTACGATTTATATGAGTTTGATTGCGGAAATTGGTCAGACGCGAAAAAAGTATGTCTACTACTAAGAAAATTAGGGTTATGCGAATACACTAAATTCGTAGACTACATCCTACCGAGGAAAACAAATGAGTTAACCTTCAAGGAAGCCATAAAACTGTTAACAGAATTGTTTAGCCCAAATACCTCATTATTCTATAAAAGATGGAAATGTCTGAATCTAACAAAAAAGGACAGCGAAGACTACATAACATTCGCTTCCATTGTAAACAAACATTGTGATGACTTTAAGTTATCTGAACTCAGCCCGGACAATTTTAAATGTTTAATATTCGTTCAAGGCCTGGTTTCGACTAAAGACACGGAGATCAGACGAAGAATTCTTACAAAACTGGAGAGTGAACCAGAACTGACACTACAAAAATTGGCTGAAGACTGTCAGAAATGTATAAGCGTAAAGAAGGACTCGAAAGATATAGAAGTGTCTGGAATCGCTCACATACGTAAAGTACAACGACAAACACGTTTTTGTCCCTCCTCAAAAACAAACCAAACCAATTTTCCCTCCTCAAAAACAGGCCAAACAAAACTTTCTACTTCAAAAAGTCAATATCAGAAAAAACTACCACCCATTCCATGCTATCGCTGTTGGACTTTGCATTGGTATAAAGATTGTCCATACCGCTTTAAGACTTGTCTGTCGTGCAAAAAAGGGGGGTCATAAAACTTCAAATTGTTGGACTAGGAAAGAAAGCAAAAGCAGAATAAGAGTCACTAGGACTGGCCAAGCGGACCAGACAAACATACGAAAATATGTGTAAGTAGGAATGTTAAACAAAAAACAATTGGATTCCGGGTCGGATTTAACTATTATTAACGTACAAACATGGAGAAAATTGAACAAACCGACCATGTTGAGAAAATTGCTAGGTCGGTAACTGTGAGAAAAATAGAATTTGAAAGAGAAGTTATTACAAATGTTTACATTCAATGGAATGACCAAAAAATTAAACATGTATGTGCTTAGAAACACAGAAAATGTATTTGGAACGGACTGAATGCAGAGATTCGACTTCTGGGATTTACCAATAAGTACATACTGCCAAAAAGTGAAACGTTTATCGACCGAGGCAGATAAATTAAAGGAGAAACTCAAAGAAAGTTTCCCCGAAGTATTTTCAGCAGCAAATATAGAAATAAAAGAAAATGTACAACCTATCTTCAAGAAGAAAAGGAACGTACCTTTTGCTTCAATAGAGAAGATAAATCATGAGTTGGATAGACTCGAAAAAATCGGTATATTGACAAAAGCGGAATATAGTCAATGAGTTGCACCTACGGTTTACGTCAAAAAGAAATCGGGTGAGATAGAGTATGTGCTGATTTCTCAACGGGATTGAACGCAGCAATAAAGAATTACCACTATCCTCTACCCAGCCCAGAAGAAGTGTTCACAAAATTAAACGGAGGAAAATTTTTCTCAAAAATAGACTTGAGCGAAGCGTACCTACAAATACCAGTAGATGAGGAAAGCTCAAGATTATTGTGCATAAACACACACAAAGGTATATACAAGTTCCAAAGATTACCATTTGGGATTAAGGTCGCGCCGGCAATATTTCAACAAATAATGGATACTATGCTAGGCGGACTTGATTTCAAAATTGCATACCTGGATGACATACTGATAAATAGTAAAAACATTGAACAACACTGGGAACACGTTCAAGAGGTTTTCAGGAGAATACAAAACTATGGTTTCAAGGTAAAAGAAAACAAATGCGATTTCTTTATGAAAGAAATAAAATATCTGGGCCATATCATCGGTGAAGAAGGAAGGCGACCAGGCCCAGAAAAGGCAACGGCAATGAAAAAAATGGCAGCTCCAAAAAACGTAGCCGAATTACAAAGCTTCTTAGGCTTAGTGAATTATTACCAAGAATTCATTCCAAACATGCATAAATTACGCGCACCCTTAAACGAGCTGTTGAAAAAGGAAAAAGTTTGGGAGTGGACAGATGAATGCCAGAAAACGTTTGACAAAATAATTAAGACGCTAACCGCGGATCTATTTCTAGCGCACTATGACCCAAAATTATAAATGATAGTTGCAAGTGACGCGAGTGGCTATGGAGTCGGGGCATGTATACTACATAAAATGCCGGATGGGACAATAAAACCCATAGCGCATGCTTCAAGAACCTGCAAAGAAAAACCAGCAGAGAAAAACTACTCTCAAATCGAAAAAGAAGCACTGGGGGGTATTTTTGCAGTTATAAGATTTCATAGATATATCTACGGGAGATTTTTTAATTTACAGACGGACCACAAGCCGTTATTAACAATATTTGGATCGAAGAAAGGTCTACCCGTTTACACAGCAAATAGGTTGTTAAGATGGGGTACAATTTTACTGAACTACAATTTCAAATTGGAGTAACTGTCAACGAATAAAATTGAGCATGCAGATGGTCCCTCGAAACTAATACCTAAGAAAACGGAGCCATTGGTAGATTCCGTAATCGCAGCCCTACGACATGAAGAAGATATCAGGACATCACTATGTAGTACAATTCGAAACCTCCCAGTCACACTACAAGAGATAAGAAATGAAACAATAAATGATGAATTCATAAAAGAAACAAAAACAAAAATTGCAGAAAAAAATGAAAAGGTATCAGACAGTTTTTCGTCATGGGACGATGTACTATCATATAACGAAAGGGTAGTAATTCCGAAAACACTACAAAGACGAATACTAAAGGACTTCCACATGGACCATCCAGGAAAGAACAGAATGAAATCGTTAATGCGTAGTTACGTATATTGGCAAAACATGGATCAGGACATTACACATATGGTGGAAAAATACAAGGGTTGTTCCTTAGCAGCAAAAGCACCGCCGATCATCCATAAGCCTTGGCCAGAGACAGATCGACCATTGTCAAGAATCCATGTCGACTTCGCAGCTCCAATAGATGGTTTCTACTATTTGATCATAGTAGACAGTAGTTTCGTTGCAGAAAACCTACTTCTGAAACTAACATAAATTGCCTCTGTTTGTTCGTTCCAGAGTGGTTGATTGTCTAGTCACCGATAATAAGACACAATTCACATCTGCGGAATTTCAAGAATTTTGCGAGACTTTCCAAGTTAAACATATCAAATCCCCGCCATATCACCCAAGATCAAATGGGCAAGCTGAGAGATTTGTAGACACACTCAAAAGAGCGTTAAGAAAAGCATATGACGTGCCTACGGAAAAGGCGTTGCAAATATTTTTACAAGTATATCGAATTACTCCAAACAGTGCTACGCCATTGGCATTATCACCCACAGAAGTGTTGTTCCCTCGAAAAATCAGATCAGTATTTGACAAATTGCTACCAAAACAAACAAAACAAATACCAATGTCGTACGTACCTAAAAGAAAATTCTTCCCAGGAGAGAAAGTTGTTTTCAAAACGTATAAAAACAATACATCCTACTGGGAGCAAGGTACAATTCAAAAAAGAATCGGGAACATGGTTTACACAATACAGGGCCCAAAATTTTCACATAAAAGACATGTAAATTAAATAAAAAGAGGCTGTTTGATGATTCTAACAGTCCACCTCAGGAAGAAGTGATGGATACCATATTCGATACATTCGATATGCAAAGGCCGCAAACAATGTCTTAACCACGAAAATCGACCAGGAAAAGAAAGGTCACAGAGACTTTGATAATAAATCCAAAGAGAAAAAAATACTAAAGACCTCTGCGACGCAAAAGCTTTGGAAGGGAGGGTTATGGGAACTTAACTATAACGATAATGGACTCTTCTTGACTCTATAAATACTGTGCCTCTCTGAGAAAGAAGGAAGGGGAATGAGTTGAGACCTAACGAGTCAAGACATATTAGTTCACTCTAAACCAGACTAACAGTTAATACTAACACGTTCAACTTCTTGTATTATATTTCTGTTGTAATATATCTTTGTTATTTACTACTCTTGTGTTCATGTTGTTCTTCCTTGGTTCTATCTTGGATCATAACCGTGGTGCGAGGATATTGGACCATAACAAACATTGATTTCAGGAAACGGCTATATACAACTGACAGTTTAGATATTTCTGAACGGGTTCAGCGACACGCAGTACATCCATTAAATTATTTTAATGAATAACCAACAACTTTTATACAGATTATATTTGGTCAATATCACAATTTCGTTTTGAATAGTCTTCATATTGCTAATAAAATTATGGAATCTGTAAATGAACGCTAATTGCCTCTGTAGCTTAATTGTTAGCAAAATGGTCATGTAGCTCTTTACTACTACTAGTGCGATTCTTTTTCAATAACTAACTTTCGTGTAATTGTTCCAAAACTAAGCTAAGCCCAGTAAATAACATCTTCTTCCGGTATGAGTTTCTAATAGGATGGATTATCATTAGTATACGCTGATTCATTCGAACTGCCATCCTTTCCGTTGTTATATTCACAACATATCAGTTTTTGTAGCCTTAACAACCAAGATGAGAACACCAGTTAAGATAAATCAATGTAAAACTCTAGAAAATTTATTAGCATGTTCAGAAAGTAATTGCGTTTTACCAGAAAGGATGAAAACAAATATAATTTAAACTTATTTGAATACTACTGATCAAAAATGTAATTACTTTAATTTGAAATAACTGCAAGCCAATAGATGGGCAAATCTTCCATTCCAGATTTTAAATTATCTGATCTGTTCTCAACTTCTTTGTTTCTGAAACTTCTGCCACTCATAAAATGTTCTGCTAATCAAAACAAGTGGCAATCCTTAGGTGATAAATCTGACTGGTAAGTATGGATGATATGAAAGACTTCTTGAGTTTCATTTACAATGTGGATATTGCGTTGTCATGCTAGAGAATAGCACCTTTTCTTTTTAATACAGCAGAACTCATTCGACGAAATTATTCTTTTACACAATCAGTTTATGTTTTTCAGTTACTATATTTCTTTATGCCTTGCGCATTTCAAATGGTGTAAAAAGATGAGCACTGGGCATTTAAGCATTCGAAACCACATCCCAAAGGAATCTACCAATAGAAGACAACGATCCTGCTTTCCCCCTCGAATCAAATATACTGAGGGGGGGCCTCTGATATAGGGATTCATATTTAAGATAAGGGTGATATTGAACAACCAAGTGTTCCAGGAAACAGGACTGAAAACTTCCCAAAATAAAATCCATGGTCAGTAATTGGAGTGAATGAAGCGACGGTATCTACCCTGTATGCATCACAGAAATTTAGGATACCGATTTAGTAAATACTAAACACTTCAAATACCTCTGTGTATGGATCAGTTATAAGAATTTTAGTAAATGAGAAAGGGAAATTGAACATAGAATAGGCTGCACTAGAAGTAATTAAATTACTACAAAACCAAAATATTAATCTGAAAACTAGTGTCATTTTCTTAAATTGCCTCGTTAGATCAAAACTTTCATATGAATTTTATACATGGCGCCAAACCTGTTCAAAAATATCTACACTATCAGTTTTCTCTGATCAATGGTGAAAAAAGGCCTTGAGCGTGAGAAGTCTATAAATCTTGCTGAAAACCAAGCTTCTTCAAACCTTGTGGACGGGCGCTACAGAATTACAAGCAAAGAACTGATCCAGATAACAGAACCCACATCACTAGTAGAATTTCAACAGCACTAATAGCCGATATGGATATCACATGTAACTAGAAGAGAAAGTGATATAATCAAGATGTTGATTTTCCTTATTAATTCAAATAAAATCTCAGAAAGGAAACCCTCGTCAATAATGAAAAAAGCGATAACAGCCACTGAACTTGAGAAATCTATTTTCCTGTAAAACTGTTTTAAGTGATTGGTTTTTAAAATTTCAACCGACAGTAGTACAAAGTACTGGCTGCTCGGTCAATGAATGCTGAATGTTTCCTTATAAAAATCGACTAATATTACCATTACCATTATCTTGTAATAAACGACACCTTTTATATTACACTAGACACAAAGAATGGACTCCTGTGGATGGAATCCTTGTTTTGATGCTGGCACTCATTTCGTATTTTAGTATTACCCCCTTTTTCGTATTTCATTCCTTAAGTCACTGCTGCAGATGGTGAAACGATGTGTTCGCCTCTCAAATGAAATCTAATGAATAACTCAAATTCCTTTTCTGCAAGTTTACCCAATTCAATTGCGTTGTTTGTAAACAGTTTAAAGTTTATGCGTCTATATTGTGTTTTGACTTTGATTCAATTCAATAGTCTCTTTCAGAATCTCTTCATTAACAGTGGTTCGCCCTCCAGAGCAAGGCTTGTCGAATGTTATAATTATTACTTTTCAAACCTTTTAAGCTGCAGCAAACATATACAAGACAAGCTTTCACTGCATCCGTATAAACTGAACATATGTTTTAAGTTAGCAGTAATACCTTTTTTTCAGAATTTATTTAGTAGACAGTGGTTAATATGTTTCTTTTTACATTTATAATCCTCCATGGAGTTAAATAATCAAATCCACTATAAATGGTGCGTTATCGGATAGAAAAGACACAGTTTTCTACAATTCAACCTTAATTCTGCTTTGGTTGATTGACTCATAATTCATAGCGATGAAATATTTTTCAAACGGCCTCATATTTATGTAGATGCCCCAATCGAGAGCTACATTACTAAATTACTTTCCAGACAGCCTCATATTTATGCAGTAAACGAATCTCTGCAACAATAATTGTTTGTATCAAAGTTGATAAAATGCTATCAAATAATTTTAGATTCCATTTGTAGGCGATTAATAACGCTACCTTACTGCAAATATTTTCAATTACTGAATAATAAAATCATAAATTGGTTAAAAATAGCCGATTTATAATTTAGTATTTATCAATGCATAAATTTGGTTTTCTTCCTCTTTTATTATCATATAATTGTTCATTTTGTTTGATTATAAAAATTACATTACGAACTGATAATGGTTTGTTCGTTTGTTTGCAAAGGTATACAATAAATCATATAGATCATATAAAAAGCAAAAACATCTTATAGATCATATAAAAAGCAAAAACATTGCAACTTAATATAAAAATACGTATGATGACGATTTTATTTGATTTAGTTTTATTTCTTACACTTTTCTCTGTATGTTCTGGATGTCTTCCAGTATCACATCAATGGTTGCAATCTTTATTTTTACAGTAGCATTTAAAAAATGGTTTCTTTCCGTGGCTTAACATCGAAAGAAACGTTTTATTTAATGAATACTACGATGAATATTTTATAATGTTTTTCCTACACTCTTACTTCATACCCAGTTTTAAATTCTACGTAATTATGAAAGTATGAAGATATGTGTAGCTACCATCCATTTTCTTTAAACACTTGAACTTCCATGTCTGTGTTTGAGAATTCTTAAAAATTTTAAATTCAGAGCATTTCTAACAAACATCATACAAGAGCTATATTTTCTTTTTGGAATGATTCAAATGTGTGTCTTGTAGAAATCAGTTTTATAGTTTCTATTATACAATACGATTATATTTATAGGATGCTTTCCTATCCGGTACCGGACAGTCAATTGGGCTGTTATACAGACAAGGTTTATCTTTATACACAAGAAGCTTTTAAGGATTCTGAACCGACTTTTTGTTCAAATAGAAATTATATTTTTTCTTCGATTAAAACTGTATATATAATATCAAACTAAACCATTGTTTTATTCCCGAAATTATTACATAGATTGTTCAATTCAAAAGGAAAATATACTGCTTTTGTATCTCTCTTTATGCATTTGTGTGTAATTTTAAAGTACAGGAATTAAATGAATACTTTAATTTTATCAAGTTAATATACTAGGTTTAGGGTTAGGGTTCCTAGTTTTAGAGAAAAATAAAAGAGAACTTTCTTTCCTTGTCTTTCTACGCTTCCATATTTAAAATTGCAGAATTTAAGGACTAATGTAAAATATGCTACTTAAAACGGACACAAAGTAAAGGCTGTTTTTATAACTTTCATTACATTAAATCAAATCGTGGCCAAAAACTTCAAACATAAATTTCATGAAAAAATAAACATATCATTCAATGCACCTAATAATACGTATAGAGGATGTGGCAGAAATAACTCCCACATATACGTCAAACATAATCGTAAGATATTAGCTAGATTAAGACACCATCTCCACTAATGTCTTACCATTATGCGGGAGAGATTTCTGGGAAGTATACAAGGATAATTCTGCCGCAGCTTGTATTTTCCTCAACAATATAGAGCTCTTATTGTTTTTGAGAAAATTAGAAACGCGCGGGCGGAGAAACAGAGATGCTCCGAATTTGTATTAGTCATTACTAGTGTAGCTATTTCGACATTTAATTGCCGAAAATAACCACGTGATCAACATTTTTCACAAAAATATATATATATTTACTTGAAATGAAACGTTGGAAAAATTTTAAATAAGAGTTCTAATTTAATTAATTTTTTTTTCCGATTGTTGCCAGCGCATTGATTACACGCTCACCTTCGCAATACTTGTTTCCGTTAGGCGACAGTCTATTGGCTCGAACGAAAATATCACGATTAATTACTCGTATTTTATTAATATTGATTCATTCTCATGTTTTTTTCATATTTTCGGTTATGTCCTATATCGATCACATACCCGAAAAAATAGGCTTTCCCTTTAAATTGTACACTAAAATAGACGATGATTTTTTATTCTTCTTCTAAAATCATAAAGGATACATGCACATACCGCTAGTATGCAGCGTTGTTGCTGGGTGCCAGAATTTATAAAACTACTACGCCTTTGCTTGTGTGTAGGTCCAATCAAGGCTATTAAAACCTTCCGTAGATGATAATAATTCAGAATATATATGGTTTTATGGATCTCATTGTTATAGTTATTAAAAAAGAAATCCGGATATACACAGAGACAACTCATATTTATATTATATTTTATCATTTATATCAGGGTTTCCCAACCTGGGCGATATCGCCCACCGGTGGGCGATTTCAACTGTTGATCAGTTGCTCATCTGGGCTATGAGTAACTGAAGAAAAAATGTTGGGCGATTGGAAATTTTGGCTGATATATGATTTTGAGTATTAAAAATGTATTTCAACATATGCTATCCGAAAAAATATTCAAGAGACATATGCAAAGAACCTGTATTAGAAAACTAATATGCAAAAACAAACAGGAGGTTAAATGGTAGTAAGTAGGTCACATTTCTAGAGAAGATATAAATATCCCCGCAAACAAGGGATATTTTGGTATTTTCTATAGTTTTGAGAAGGGCCATTAACATTCAAATAGTTCGAAATAACACTTTTCCGGATAGAAATCAGATAAGGGATGACTAAGAACAACCTTACCAATGAAATTAAGTAGTGACCTAAGTACAATTTTGATTTAATACAAAATTGTTTTTGCTATTTTAATCACATTGGCCAATTATCAAGATACGAATAGTGCCCGCCAAAAGATAGTTACCTATGACTGTATGCTTTTGAATATTTACAATACAGATTGGCAGTGGAAACATTTTCCCAGCGAAAGTGGGCGATGACGCAAAAAAGCTGGGAAACCCTGATTTAGATGTATATCGGCTAACCACGAATAAGAAGATCACATTAAAAGAAATACGCTGAGCGAAGGACATTAATATATTAAAAGAAGCCTCACATTTATTCATTTATGTTTCATACGACCTCATGATTTTATTTTATGTAAAATGTTTGTTTTTTTATGACGGTCATGGCTATTGACAACGTCTCTTTCGCTTTTAGTAGCTTTCGACTTTTTACCAACCTTCTTTGTCTTTGTTCTGCCATTGTTAACTTGGTCATTTACCGTGAAAAAGTGAGAGAAAAAGTAAATTGGTTGCCAAGCTACAAAGATTAACCGACAGGTACACGATAGCTGTCCGCTATGGTACCTAGACATGGTGAATTTCAAGGCAGGACTCGACTGGTAACAACTGGCTAGATGCAACCGTATATTTTATGCTAACAGTTTCTTCTCTCGCACTTCTCCCTTGTGGAATTCTCTTCTAGATCCATGCTTTCGAGATCATTTTGATCTTCAAGAATTTAATTGCAATGTCAATCGATATCTACTGTCTTTTTGATTACTCTTGAATTCTTCTCGCTCTTTAATAATGTTTCTCTTTTTCATTCACACTTAGTAACCCCTTGTGCTGTAGAGGCTTTACTACTTTGCTTGGGATAAAATAATTTAAAAAAACATTTGTTACGTCACCCACAGTGAAAACAATATATCAAAGTAATTTAATGTCTGGTGAAGTAAGGATTTTAACAGAACTATGCTATATATTGGAAATATAATGAGGAAAGAGAGTTTGGAAAATATGACACGCACAGGACAGAATGAATGCAAGAAGGCCAGAAATAAGCAATGAGTAATACATTTAATGTGCTATGTAAATGAATTGCAGAACAGTGAGTGAAATGGATAGTAAGAAAACAAATATTGCTAAGGGCTACAAAGGCTAGGAAGTTGTGGAAGCTATAACCACACGAGAAGATGTAAGACATATACAAGAAGGCGTTGCTACATGCGAGACTTTCCGTTTAAAACGATGTACATGTGATATATCGCTATAACATTTTGTTTCGTCACATAACTTTTCCTACAGAAATGCCATTTCTCAAAAAGGAACATCTCCAAGGTAACCTTAAGATCACATTTTACACTCAATTCTTACTCCTTCAGACACTCTAAATTACCTTGATATACAAGCTTCTTTGTTTAATATTCAGTAGCAATTGTTATTCATATCAAACTGATGTAGTGAAATCACAGAAGTTTCAAACATCTACCAATTGAAATAAACACATTTTTGAATGAAAATCTTATTTATTTATTTGTTTCTTCAGCGGCATATCAACTTCTTATGGATCATTTAATGCCGAAAATTAATTTTCTTGGGAGCATTATTAATTTCTTTTAAAAAAATGTATTGCTGGTAATTTTTTTCCTTACAGAAATGTATTGCTAGTATTTTTTTTTTTTTACAAAAACGTATTGGAGGTAATTTGTTACTATGAAAATGTATATGTATAAAAGCTATGTTTACTATAAAGGCTTTCATGCTTTCATAGTGTTTTGACCCCAGTTTGGAGATTAACTAATAGCCCATAGCTCGGACCCTAACAAGTGCTACCACCCCGAGTCAGGGTGGATCTGGGAACAATAGCAATTAAGAGGTGGTTCCACGCGCCTCAAAACCTCTCGATCAGAGGACTTGCTGCTAGATGTAGTCTATCGTCATACCTAGGACACTGAGTGAAAATCCTTGATAAAATACTTCTATGTCGTTTTGTTGGTGGGACCGTTGAAATACAACTCAAGTATCTTTATTTTTAGCTTGTTCATGTCTTTGAATTTTATAAAGTTTGTGGGAGAGAGAATTGGAGTTTGAACAAGAAATTGAGTTTCTTCTTCAGTTAAATCATCTGAACATTTCACAGTGAAATATAACGCTGATACCTGCTGCCCGGCACTACCCACTCCATGCTAAAAGACACGTAGGGTAGCTGCGCACCTGACCAGCTCCCTCTATATGGTGATTTTCTAAGCTTAGCTTAGATGTGGCACACGGCCAAAAATATTGAGCAGCCAGTGAGGATCGAACTGACTATTCAGTCGTAATTGACCTTTGGAGACAAAGCTCACTGATCATTACACCACGTCAAAGTCCCCTATGATTTTCTAAACGTTGCTTAGATGTGGCACAAGGCTGAAAGCATGGGGCACCCAGTGAGGATGGAACTCATTATTGTAATATGTATTGGTTGCTTGCGAATGTCAGAATCTCTAAAGATAATCTTCTAGTCCACTCAGTGATGTTGCCATCCCATTTTATTTCCTTTTCTGCTTCCTCTTTTTCTATCCAAGGTGGAAACCTGTAGGATGGCAGTGGAAAGACCCTTTGTTGTCTGTACCATTTCTCTTTTTGATGGTAGATATGAACATATGAATTATGTTTAATACAGTAAGATAGAATTATTAACATTTTTCCATTAAATAATCGCCAAATTATACGTTAGATGGCTTTCCAAATATACTGAAGGGTCAAAAGTCAAGGAAAAATGTAAGATGGCCTGTAATCTGTCGATGTGCACCGAGTCGACCTGGCATCGTTTCCACGAGTGGTCAAAAGACTTATCGAGAGATGTTGGACTATTATGAGTCAATAGCTGTCCACAGCTCCCTGATATTATTAAATAGATGATCTTGCATGCGGACAATTTTCTCTACCTCGTCTCCTACAAGACCGATTGGTTTCATGTCGGTTGAATAGGGTGGGCATACGGAAGTTTCAAGGAGCTGGCTCCGACGAATTCTAGATAAATTGGACCTAATGGCATTATACTACTTGAATAACACATTATTACTGAGGTACATTGGTTCAAGTGGTTATAAAACAGTGCAAGTAACGATCACTGGTCATTGACCTGTTTTAAACGGATTAAGAAAAGCAACCCATATCAGGCACCATTATGGAACCTCCCACAGTATAGACGATGCTTTGTTAAAAATGGGATCCATGATCTTATAGTGTCTGCGCCACGCCGGAACCCTACCATCAGCCCGAAACATCTCAAACAATGACTCATCGGGGCATGCCACATAAATCTTCCTAGATCCAAATAGCAAGTTCATGAACCCAGGTGAGACGCTGTGTCTGCTGTTAGTGTTAGCAGGTGGAACTGTCGTTGGTTTTCTGTACATATATCTCAGGGAAGCTAAAAACGCTTAGCTGATCTACAAAATATGCATCTGATATTTCTTGTAATGAACGTGGATGTGATTCCAGCCCAATGCCGTTAGTCCGCCACTGCAGACAATCCGAACCACACACCTATTGTTATGTCAGTAAGCTGTCTGCAATGGGCGGTAATCCCTTCTATTTCGTATTCCAAGTACAATAGATCGAGTCATTTCAAATGCCTCGTTAATTTTAGAAATGGATTGTCCCATGTGCCACCAACTACATCACTCCGTTCAAACTCCGATAATTCACGTTGCCTTCCCATCTAACACCCTTAAGCTCAGAGCAAAATTGATTTTGTTGTGGGCATTTCCATGATGTCTAGCGAAGATGACACCATCTAACTTTATCTTTAGATATTGCTAACCTATGACTTTTGTCAAGTTACTGTAAAAAAGAAAAAGACACATATTGCTAAAAGCTACAAAGGACAGGAATCTGAAGCAACATATCATAGTGAAGAAGAAGAGTATATAATATATACATGATATTTGTATTTTAGCTGTTTAAATTTCTTTTAGACTAATAAAATTAACGTACGTAAAGATTTAAAAGTTAGATGAAATGTACAATCTCTTTGTTTTCTTTTTAAAATCTTAAGATTATTTGTCGGATAAAAGTAAAGAAAACTTCTTGTCCCTACAAAGTTCACTGAACAAATAAACTTTCTCTATTATGGTGTAGCTTTAAAACGAGTCAGTAACTATTCGTTATATTAACCTAATTCGATTGTAAATGTCAGCTTAATTGATTGTGAACAATTTCTCATATATTTACATTCTATTTGTAAATTTGACCATCTTTAAAAGCGAAGGCTTTTGCTTTGTAAACAAAATCTTTATATATAGATATATATTTGTAAACGACATATGTCTATCTTTATATATCTTTAATGTGCTTTTTCTTTCTTGATTTTAGTCATGAAAAAGCGCCTTAAAATATCATTACTTTCTACTTTGTTCTCAAAGCATCCACATTTATAATTTCGTCATATGCGGTTACAAAAGCATCTTTTCAAAGTATAGAATTCCTAGAAGCTTATATTTAGTTTAAACAAGTTTTGTATATAATTTAATTTGATATTTTAAATGATTGCATTAAAGCGCTTAACTTGTAAATAATTTCTAATTGTGTTAATTTAATTTAATATTTCGATTCAACGTTTATCCATTAACAAACACAATATTTTATTTATGCTTCAATTTCATTAACAATTATTTTTATCCGATGACGAAAATTTGATTAACCAGGCGTTTGTGCTGAATTTCATAAAGTTTCCATTAACGCAAACGCCTGACTATTTCTTATCTATGCTGATAATTTGAATCTGTGGAGTTATGCGTTCATTTTGCTTTTTGTTTTCCAAATTAAAATCAATTAAAAACGGGATCATTCATTAAATATTGCTGACTCCGCTTCACCTTCTATAACCCCAATAACATATGACGACTGATAATTACAGCGTCCAAATTTGATGCAATTTACGGCCAGTTATTTTGCGGGAATAGCATATAGAATATACTTTCAATATAATAAGGCATACCAGACGTGGCGACTGTTTGATATCTGGGCATGAAAACAATTTTCTTTCACTGTTAGCAATCGGAAAATGGCTTTTTCCAGAGCCTGGAGTGAAATGTTCAGCTAATAAAATTCAGAAATCTCAAAGCATATATTTGTAATAAACGTGGATATCCATTTGGTTTGGTTTGGTTCGGTTTGGTTTGTTTTACGGCATATCAACCTCAATGGGTTATTTATTGCCGACACTTTTTTTTATTGCTGGTAATATCTTTTTTCCAAAACTGTATTGCTGGTAATATTTTTTTTCTTCAAAAATCTATTGCTGGTAATATTTTTTTTTCTTCAAAAATCTATTGCTGGTAATTTTTTCTTCAAAAATCTATTGCTGCTAATATTTTTTTTTCTAAAAATGTATAGCTGGAAATAATTGTTTTCAAACATGTATTGCTTGTAATAATATATTTCTGGTAATAATTTTTACAAAAATGTATTTCCAGTATTAAAACCTATTTTTACACTTTCGTAGTGTTTTGACCACAGTTTGGGTGTTAACTATTTGTCCATTGCTGGAACCCTAACAGGTGCTACCACCCCAGTTCTGGGTGGACCTGGGAATACCAGCAATTAAAAGGTGGTTCCATGACGGATATCCATTTGGTTGAATCAACATAAGGTATAAGACCTGTATTTTGCAGTGAATTTTCCTGACACTGGTGAAACCTAGCCTACAATGTTCAGCATTCGAAACATGACCTTTACCGGAAATGGATCGGAAAACATTGTGAGAGAGAATCTGCTTTGAATGCTTCAACGTTACTTTTTTATTAATTTTATTGTCTTCTGTGAGGCTAACGAATTAAATTGTTTTGAAATGCTGACTTAAAATATTTCATTGGTATACATGGTAACTCCAGAGGTATTGAAAATGATTATGTTACTATAACTCCTTGGGTATAGAAAACGAGTATATCATTTTAACTCCTGATGTACCGAAAGCTAAATATCATTTTAAGTCCTCGCGTATAGAAAGTGAGTGTATCCTTTTAACTCATAATAGAAATCGTGTATATCATTTATCTCTTCATATATTGAACGCGTGTATATCATTTTAATTCTTGAAGTATGTAAAATAAATTTATCACGTTGTGTAAAGTGGGTTTATCACAGTATCCTGAGGCGTTATGACTATTACTCCCGAGGTAGGTAAAGTAAGTATATCACTCTGATTCCCGAGATATGGAAAGTGAGTTTATCACTCTGACTCCTGATGTATGAAAACTATACTTATCACTCCTGAGGTATGAAAAGTGAATTTATTACTCAAACGAAAGTCTGTTTTTTCATGCTAACTCCTCGGGCATAGAGTTTCGCTGTAACTCTTGCGGTATAGAAAGTTAATTTAAATCTCTCCCAACTCAAATTGCTACAGTTGATTCATTTCCCTGGAACATAATTTAGCTGGAAACGCAGTAAAAAAAATGATTGACGCTTATTATATTTAAAACAAATTATTAAAGGATTTAATTTGTTTCTGATGTAAGATTATTTTGATTATTATCGTTTATGAAATTCTTTTATATACCAAGGTTAATATTTAATAAGCCTACATTCTTTGGAACACCACTTGTAAAAGCTGATGTTGTGTCTCCCACATAAACTCGAATATGAGATCTCTTTTGAAGAAGGCTTCGGTCTTTAACATCCACCCTTAAGGTTTGAGTGTTATAAGTTATCTATTATCATCCAAAATTATTGTTCCTTTTGTTTTAGTTTAAAAAAATAAAGATAAAAATAATAACATAATCAAGATGCTGACATTCTACACTATTTCAAATAAAAGGTTAGAAAGGAAACCTCTATCACTAATGGAAAGAGCCATAACAGCTACTGGGCTTGAAAAACCTATTTTCTTGAAAAAACTTATTTTAAGAGTAAGATTTTATAAATTTCAAATGAAAGTTGTACTGGTTGCTCAGTCAATGAATGCTAAATGTATCCTTGTAAGGGAACGGTTAATACTACCATTAAAATTACCAATTAAGGAGAATTTAGACAAAAAAGTGCAAGAGGGACATGGGAAAGCAGTGAATAACATACCTAACGAGCATAGGAAGAAGACATATATTACTAATAGCTACAAAGGGCAGGAAGCTGAAGTAACATACCATAGAGAAGAGTATATAATATATACATATTTGTACTTTAGCTGTTTAAATTTCTTCTAGACTTATAAAATTCTTACGAAGGATTTTTATAAGCTTAGCCTATTTTTACTTTACACTGGAAATATATATATATATATATATATATATATATATATATATATATATATACATAAATTTCATTACATTTTTGCACTGACAACCAAATATAAATGAAAAAAATTATAAAAACATAAAGACTGTAAAATCGAATTTATTAACATTATTAGCGACTGAATTTTGAGGGATAAAGGGGAAAACGGCATTCATTTGAAGACGAAATGAATGTAGTAAGTTAACATAAAACTAATCCCTAACGTCAAGTGAAGCTATAGCCTATAATAAAAAATAGCTTCATTATTTGAAGAGGAGCATATTTGAACAGTAGACGAACGTCATCACAGAAATCGTTAGCTACAAGTTCAAATTTAATTACAATAGGGTTATCTACTTCACTCGAGATAACTGTCAGTGTTTATTCTTCAACAAAGCATTCTGTTCTTCAAAGAGTTTACTGCAAAAATAAGATGTATAGAAAATTAAGTTTCATACTTCGCTTACATGTCCGAACATTATTTGAAAAGCGACATTGTGTGCATAGCAACAGGCTGAGGCAAAATAAAATTGCAAGTATTCTTCATATAGTCATGCCATAAAATATTTTTGTAGTTTCAGTGTTTATGAATATTTATATATTTAAAAGTAATCTACATATACGAAGAGGTGCTGAAAAACTCTAAGACAGAGCTAGAAGCGATTGCGACAAGGATTATGAATGTTTACTCATTTGGCCACAATTGGGAAATAAGTCGGAATGAGGACTTTTCAGTACGCTCTCGTAAAATACAGAAATACGATCATTCTCATCCCATTTTGAAATTTATATATTTTGTTCGCCAGAATCATTTCATGTTTATACACACACGCATATATAGTTTTGTGCGTGAAGCTCTTAGTCACGGTGAGGTCTTGTGTTTCTTGTCTTCAAATATGTTCCCCGTCTGACTTGATTTTCCGTTTCGTATTTTATGTCTTACTACTGTTTGTTTTCACTAAGATTATGTATGCACTTGTTTTCTTTTTGGCTTATCAGACACGTCTTATATTTTGTTTTATTTCCCCGCATGTCAAATAGGTGCCTTCTTGCTGTTATCACCCGGGGAGGCGATACCGACGTGCGGCACCTTTGTAAAGTAAATGAAAATCATACCACGGGTTCACCAAAGCGTTGTCATTAAAACTGAGACGATGGAACTATTCAGGAGCCGTCGTTGGTTGTGCCCGAGGTTTTGAGCATACTTGTTTAGAGTGGTGATCAAGACAGATAATGCGCTCTCTCCCAGAAACTAATAGTTTCAGCCTCTGTGAGTGTCGTGCCTCAGCAGGCATCTGCAACGGGGATTGACTAGTCGCTCTAGTGGACAGGCATACTCAGATACGAGTGGCCAGCCATCTAGCAACAAAATTGTCAAATATTTTATAGCAGCAAAGTGTTATATAAAAATATACTAAATTAATAATACTGCAACTGAAAAATCTTCTTTTTTTTTAATCTTTTAAAAAAATCGCATGAGTTACATCCACTGCATTGAAGTAAAAAAAATAATGCGAATTTACGGTGTTAACGCATAGCACATCCACAAATATGCAATCCCTGAAGATGGTCTCAGGAATTTAGGAATTTTTCTTAATAATATTTATGCAGCCATCAAGAAATGAATTCGTGCACTTGAAGGATTAAAACTAAAATAAATAGATATAATAAGTCTAAATTATTTAATCAAACATGTTCCAATACATACACACACACACACACACACACACACACACACACACACACATATATATATATATATATATATATATATATATATATATATATATATATATATATATAAAGAAAGAACAGTAAGATATATAATCCGGTGTTCTTATTGATATTTTTTATTTTTATTTTTGCAAAACAGTGCTCAGTGTAAATTTACAGAGCATACATATTAGAAATTAACTGATTTAAAATATGTTTTTTCGCTACACAGTACCAACCATGTTTCAAAAACTGAAGCTAAAAACTTCAAATTTAATTATATAATTAAATTACAAGCATTAGTTCTGTTTCATCTTCAAGCGAATTTTGGATTTCCAAAATTCGCTTGAAGATGAAACAGAACTAATGCATTATGGTGCTCTATATCAAGAGACAGAGCATTAATTATACTTTACCTCAACGTCTTTTTGTTGACGTGCTCCTCTTTCACTCAATAAGGACACTAACGACAACAACAATAATAATAATAATAATAATAATAATAATAATAATAATAATAATGCTTTATTCTTGCTGCAACGGATCAAAGCTTACTAACTAGAAATTACCAAGCAGATATACTGAAAACTTGTGTTGGCCCCAAATGCAGATTCTGTGATAAATATCCAGAAACCATTAACCATCTTGTATCAGGTTGCACAGCGTTCGCACCAACTGAATATAAACCTCGGCATGATAGAATGGGGCAATATCTGCACTGGAAAATATGCCACTTTTACGGGAAGGAACCTGAAAGAAATCGGCATGAACATCACCCAGACCCGGTTACAGAGATAGGAACTGTAATAATTTATGGGACGTTAAAATACACACAGACAGAACTATTGCTCAGAGATCGTGATCAAAGACCACAAGAAGAGAATGTGCCTTCTTACTGATATGTCCGTCCCTGCAGGCTGTAATATGTCTTTGAAGATCTTCAAAAACTATCAAAATACAAAGATCTTGAAATGAAAATGCACAAATGTAGCACATCCGAACATCAATAATTCCAGTTGTAGTTGGAGACCTCGGATTAATTTGAATATGTTCCTATAGACTTATTGAAGGGATTCCTGGTAGCCTATGCCTTAAAAAAATACAAAAAATTTACTCGCAAATACTGCTCACACATTACGAAGAGCTTGATCGATGTAAAATGTGTGTGATCTTAGTTTTGGTTTTGTTTTGTTTTTTTATAAAAATGATTGGTGGAAGATGTTATGAAGCCATTTCTGACCTGGGGCCCGGAAGAAAATTTGTATAGAACAGAAATCAAATAAAATAATAGTAATATAATTAATTAATATAAAAATAATATAGTTAATTTAATATAAAATAATAGTAATATAATTAATTAATATAAAAATAATATAGTTAATTTAATATAAAATAATAGTAATATAATTAATTAATATAAAAATAATATAGTTAATTTAATATAAAATAATAGTAATATAATTAATTAATATAAAAATAATATAGTTAATTTAATATAAAATAATAGTAATATAATTAATTAATATAAAAATAATATAGTTAATTTAATATAAAATAATAGTAATATAATTAATTAATATAAAAATAATATAGTTAATTTAATATAAAATAATAGTAATATAATTAATTAATATAAAATTAAAAAAATGTTGTTACGTTTAATTCATTACATCCACTCTTCAAGGGGACTTGATTTTAAAATCAGATCTCATGAAGAAAGAATCCTTACGCTATCTCCACGATTATAATCATTGATTTTAAATTATATATATTTATTATGTTAGAATTGATTTTTAAATCATTTCTCACTCGATCACATTTGAAATAAACCCAAAAAAAAGTAAGTAACAAATCAAATAATTTAGGTATACTTGGGCGATTAGCTTAAAATAAGAGACTAAATGCGAACATAAAATTAAAAGAATGTTGTTACATTCAATTCATTAAATTGCACTTTATAAAGCAAGCATGTTTAACAGAAGTTAAATATGCTCTTTCCCGCGTATGTCCATTTACTAGTGTAGCTAGCCAATCCCTAACGCAGACACTCACTGGTATTTCTTCAAAAACCACATAACCAACCTGTTGTTTATACTACAACAATGCTATAACATGGAGAGGGATTATATCGATCGATAGTTTTGAAGAAGACTAGTACACTCATAACCTCAGTCACAATGACTTATAATTTCATGCTAACACACGGACAGTTTCATCTACCCAACCATGCACGCAATGCTTAGGTCAACCCGTGATATGTTTTTTCAGTGACTTTCCAACTGTGTCATATGATGGGATAATCTTCCCAGGCCGATATTATCAAGGTTTTTTCCTTCACAAATTGACTGTGGTGAGATTCAAACGCTGGTTTCATGACCTAAACGCTAACGTTTTAACCACTCGGCCATTCGCCCATGAAGCTAGCGGTTAATCCTCACAAAAAAAATCCTTGAACATTCAGATTACTCGGACATCTCTTTTATTTACTGAAGCGTGAATATTTTTTTATAAGAAAGTCTCCTGGCACCAAATTGGCAAACATTCTATTATTTGTGATTCGAATCTTTATTGTTTATTTTGTTGTTTCCTCGTCGCCATTTTGTCGTTGTTTTGTTTTCAGTCCAGTGAACGAATTAGGCGTGTACAAATTCTACTGCAAGATATTCCGCTGAGATAATTAGGAGAAAGTAGGGAATAATACGTGACAATCGAAGGTAATCCGAAGAGGAAGTCACACAGAAAATTGCAATAAACAGGCACCCAGAGTTGAGCAAGTAAATCTATTCACACATTAATACTCTCTCTCTCTCTCTCTCTCTCTCTCTCTCTCTCTCTCTCTCTCAGTACCTGAACGATCATGGCTCTCCACAAGATTCTGTCTCCTGTTACTCTGAGTAAATCTTTCACTTTTACCAACCCTCTTTTTTGTGTGGCCCTTTGTTCTCTTCTTATACTAGTCATTTCTTTACTAGCTGTATCATTGCTCATCTTACCTTCTGTTTTCCTTGTGAGTTAAAATCTCCATGCCTTCTTTCCTCGTTAAATTTCCTCTGTCTCTTTATGACTGTTGTCAGTATTTCTTTTATCATTTATATTCCCCATAAAAACATTGTTTTTCACATGCTTTCTCAATGCTTTTATCAAAATTCCTCTGTAGATCTATGTCGATTTATGTCTCTTTTTTTATCTTTGAATGACAACGTTATTTCTCGTTCTTTTTTTAATGTTGACTTCCTTACATTTATAAATATTTATTTCTTCTTAAGTTTCCAGTGGCTTCTTTTATTGAAATCTACGAACTTATTACAAAACTAAAAATCAAATTAAGTTTCTTTAATAAGCTTCTTTGACTTATTCTTCTATGGGCCATGTCTCTTCAAGACGTGGGTGACCATAGCTTTTGAAAACACCCTCTCCTTTGCAGCTCTTAGTAGCTTTTGTGTTTTTAAGATCCCATCCATTTAAGCAAGCTCGTCAGATTTGAACAAATGTTTCGAGTACCTAACTAGTGCTTCAGCCTGAAACCTTTTGCCTTCCATATGCCCTCTAAGTACCAATATAGCCAAACTTTCCTTTCTTATTATGTAGCTGTCTCTTTCTGTTTCTCAGTATGTATCCTTTTTCTTTCCCTTTTCCTGTAGACTTATTCGTTGCTTACGCGCTCCTACCAGTGCATTCTCTTTTAATAAACATTTGCACACACCTCATAAAACGTACAGATTATATGATATCACTTTGCCAGTTTTATGTTCAAAGCTTACAAAGCTTATATTTATGTATTCATTGAGTAATTAGAGTTGGATTTTTTTTGTTTTATCTGGTTGACTTGACTGTTCAAAAGGTCATTTTTAATTCAAGTGTAGCTAGCTTCAATCAGTTTTCGAAATTCTCCAAATATAGATTTTACAATTAGCTTCACGCCACGAATCCAGTAACACATTAAGGTTATAGTTGTACCATAAGTCCTGCAGACATCACAACAGTGATGTGCCTAGCCTGACAGATTTCAGACCTCGACAAGCTGGTTTATAATTCAAAGTTTCCATACTCCTACACTGATTGCCCCCTCAAAGGAAAAGAGATCAGTCCACTCTGCTTTCAACACAGAAGGGAGAGGAGATGGATTCAGATCTTTCTCAATGGTATTTATACAAACTCAGACCAGACACCAGGTACATTGTCAGTGTATAACTTCTTCCAGGCAAACAACTTGTGACCTAAAAATAACTCTTTGGCCAGATAGTTATCCACAAAATAAAAACATAATACGATGTAGCAGTAAACACATTTTATTCGGTTGTAAACTTATGCTGTAGACGAGCGATCCGTTTCTCATCCCTCTCTGTGCCTTTCTGGTTTTTTGCTCTATGCGTCACTGTCTTATAGAGACCAGGCCTACTTTGTCTTGTCAGCTCGGTCTAAAAAAGTAATTCATCAAGAACTCAGGGTCTGACTTCATTCAGACGACATTGTTAAGATCGTTTGACCTGTTTTGGGGGGAGATCCACTCTAACTTTTTGCCAAGACAATAACTCTCGAAACAATTTCTGTAACAAGATATCGGCTGATACAGATATCGTTACAGAAGTAAAGGTAACGAACACGAGTGGAATTCGATCTCGGCTCACCGATTTTTCTCTTTACATCACAAACCGTTATACTACCCGCATATCCAATAATCCTGATCAGGGTATTATAATAATAATAATAATAATAATAATAATAATAATAATAATAATAATAATAATAATATATCATAAAAGAAAAGAAATTCAGGAAGTGTATGCTTATTGACCTAGCAGTATCATCTGAGAGAAACACCTCCATGAAAATTATTAAAACATTCTCCAAATACAAGGACCTGGAGATCAAGATTTTCACGATATGGAGAATGAAGACTAAACTAAAACTGTATCAATAGTAATCAGAGCTCTGGACATCGTGAGAAAAAGAATGGTCACTTTTACTAACATTGTCCTAGGTAAGATCAACATACAAGTTGCCCAGAAGATCGCCGTACTAGGAACATCCTATATACTAAGAAAAGTGCTATCAATTAAATGACAAATCTCCTATAGAGCCTTAAGACTATAGTTTGGACCCAGCTCTACAGGATACAAAGCAGGAAACATGATATACACAAATTATAATAATAGCAATAATAATAATAATAATAATAAATACAAGTAATGCATAATACACCGACTGAATTAGCAAAATACTTTAAAAAGAAAGCAAAGCCAAATGCAACCGACCAGATACAGAAACAATGGCAAGATAACCTGATTCACGGTCAATACTCTGCCCGTACAAAACAAGCTGATGTATACAAACCCCGTACACATCGGTGGCTACGTAGTGCAGAGTTAAAAGCTGAAACTGAAGGTTTTATTCGTGCTGCACAGAACCAATGCTTGCTAACTAGAAATTACCCAGCACACATACAGAAAAATTGTGTTAGTCCAAAATGCAGATTATGTGATAAATATCCAGAAACAATTGACCATCTTGTATCTGGTTGCGCGGTATTGATACCAACTGAATATAAAACACGGCACGACAGATTGGGCCAATATCTGCACTGGAAAATGTGCAAAGCTTACGGAAAGGAAACTGCAAGAAACAGGTATAAACACCACCCAGACCCGGTTACAGAGATAGGACCTAAAATAATTTTATGGGACTTTACAATACATACAGACAGAAAAATCAAAGCTAATCGCTCTGGCATCGTGTTAGGGACGCAGAAATAAAATGTGCCTCATTATTAACATGGCAGTCTCCGCAGACTGCAATCTATCTTTGAAGATCTTCAAAAAAGCTATCAGAATACAAAGACCTTGAAATCGAAATTTCAAAATGTGGTATACGAGGACATTAACAATTCCAGTTGTCGTTGGACCCGTCGAATTGATTGGAAAACATTCCAATACACTCATTGAAAGAATTCCTGGTAGCCCATGCCTTAATGAATTACAAAAAGGTTGTACTAACAAGTACAGCCTACACCTTACGAAGGGCTTTATCTATGTCAAACATGTGCGTTTTATTTTTCAAAACTGTTCAGTGGAAAATGTCATGATGCCATTTCTGACCTTAGGTTTCTGGTCGGGACCCGGAAAAAATGAGTATACACCAGAAAGTGAAGGCAATAAAACAATAATAATAATAATAACGTAATTCAGAGATATTTTTCATAGTTTTCTTTCACGACATTTGTATAAAAGCCTTGTCATTCTGATATTTTACTAAATTATTTCTTATGTCACATAGAGAAGTAAACAAATGACAGAAGAGATTAACCTAATGACGAAAAGAAAACCACAAATCCACGTGTGCGATGGTTGGCTTATATTATTTCTGTCTGAATTTCTGGGATGAGAAGTTATACTTACTTACAGTCGGATTAATGCGCCCATCTTTGTTTTTGCTATCACAGGGTTTCAGTCGTAGAAACCTCCGGCCTTCTTCAGGTGTCTGTCAATCCGGGTAAACGTCAGAGAATTTCGAACTGAACTTTTAATCTACAGTAGATAGTTCCGCTATGTTCAGCTGTATCGCGTTTGTTCTGTTTTAGCATTACTGGTCCTATTTCCATTTAATCTGAGAGTATAATACTATCCCAGAAATTCAGTTACAATGCCACCACATTTGCAAACCAAGTCTATTCTTTGGTGCGACAAGCAAGATAGAAGTTGCAACCGTCAATTTAATATGCTCACTGGCGCCTCTGCAGTCAAGCTTGGCTCTTTCGGTCACTGTTTTGCTTGCTTACTGCTGATGATGATATTTGAATAAATAATATTCCAATGTTAAAGGATTAATCTCGGTAAAAGTACCGGAATTCTATGGCATTGGGTTAAACATTAGTCTATCGAATATATCAGCTTCACATATACAGGGTGCGATGGGTAAATTGACATCACTTTATATTTTTAATTTCGCGCATGCGTGTTGCTTGTTTTTGATTTTGACGACTCCGCAGCATAGTAGGGTCAGTTGGACACCGTCTGTGAGAAAAAGATCACCATGACACAATTTACTCCGCAAGAAATTTAGAAACGGCATGCTTTACTGCTTGGCATTCGCGCTGGAATCTCCAATATGAATATTTCAGGGTATTTGGGTGTCAATCTGAGCACAGTGCAGTGTCTTCGGAAAGAGTTGAATGAGTCTAATAATGATTACGAAGATGTTTCCAGTGATCACTAGTGATGGCGACATTTTGCCTCTATTCATCTTCCCACAGAGACTCAACATGGTGACCTACATCAAGTGCCTTGAGGTGGTTGTACTGCCTGAGTCAAGAGAGCGGCTACTGGAATACCCTATATCTGACAAAAGAACTCTGCACCATGCCACACATGGCCCTTCATACAATTTGTGCGACCACATCACCCCTTACATCTGGCCACATAACTCCCCAGGCGGCAAGCCCATTGATCATTATGTGTGGGGCGCAGTTGAGCAAGAGAGCAACAAAACTCCTTGTAACACCAAAGATGAACTGAAGGCAAGGATTATGGCAGCATTCACCAACTTAAACAAGTAGACCATCCAGAAGAGTTTCAAGAGATTCCAAAGTCGTCTGGAGGTAGTGATTGAAGAAAGTGGCCATTCTATTGAGTAAATCTACTCTTAAGTATTTCAAGATATTTTTGTAATTTTGGTAAATATATATGTTAAAATGAGATGTTAGTGTTATTTTCATTTTTGCTTAATTTATCCAACGCACCCTGTATGATGCAGGGAAATACTTTTAGCTAAGCCTTTTCAGAGAAGCCATTCCAATATCTCATCATATATGACCGATAGAGGTTCAGAAACGGAATGATTTCATCATTTTTTTAAGTACTGGATTTTTCCAATTCTCGCAACGTTACCTGCATTCTACCATTTCTATAATTTTTGCTTTAAATTTGGAAATTTGGCTCTAAACGAGAAGTTGCATTGATAATAGATATATTAAAGTATACTATAACAATCAAGAGAATTTTATCAAGATTTTATATATTAAAATATTTTTACTGTTGATGTTAGAAAAAGAACAAAATGTTCGCCCTCACTAAAAGATATTTTGTCAATTACAAAATGACATATTGCAGAAAGGTCATAAAATGATGCGTTATCTTTCGTTATAAAATATTATCTTTCATAGTGATGATTAGCAAAACCAAACTCAGTAGGATAAAAAAAAGTCTTCACATGTAAACGCTACCACTGATAAAACTAAATGTATGTTTTCTCACACAACAAAGAAAAAATGTAAAAGTTGGCTATGAATGAAACTTCTTATGAGTTAGTTAGGAGGAAAAATGGAAATAATTCTAAATCTCAACTTTCTTATCAGTATCAAATTAAGTGAGTAAAGGATGATGCTTTGAAACTGAAAAAATGTAAACGAAGCGACTTGGTATTAAAAAGACTCTCATGCTGAGAAGATTATCGGGAAGTGTTATAAAAATATTTGGAGAAATGCGAAAAGAGAGAAGACCAAACAATACAAGAGAAATAAAAAGAAAAATTTACAAACACTGGAATCCTTCTCGATGAATTATGATATAAATTAAGGCACATGATCAGAGGAACAATGATTTTGTAAATATTAACAATGCCCATCCCACGGCATTGTTGCGATTTGCTAGGATACAGAAAAAGTTACTGAAGATTTCAGGAGTTTTCTCCCCTTCAATCTCCTACGTTAACCATCAAATATCTCTTCTGAATGAAATGGATTTACCGAAAGTAAAGATATTTCTTTCTGCGCCTCACCTGTAAGTTTATATACTACTTCTATGTAAACCTCTCACCAGATCGAGGACATTTGATAAGGGTGTATGTGCCTGGTATACATTTAACAGAGTGGGTGTTTTAAGTTTAGATTGGGCATCGTATATTTGTACTCCAGCATCACTTCTTGGCGTGCTGCTCTTTCAACCATTAGTAATAATAAAATAATAATTATTATTATTATTATTACAACATTTAGAGAAGAGTTTCTAGTTCCAACGAATGATTTATTTCATGGAAGTATGTGAACTAGCTGTTGTTAGCCTTGGTCACTCCTTTAATTTGAGTAAAACAATGCAAAGAAACTAGAAGCGCTTAAGAATTCAAATCAATAAAAAAACCGAGTTGATGACGTTTACAAAGTAAGAGCATACACTTTTTTAGCGAGGTCCATGCCTTATTCGTATCAAAGGATACTTGTCTTTGTTTGTAGTTGCATAATTAAAAGAAAAACTTGTAGTTCCAACGAATGATTGATTGGAACTACAAGTTTTTCTTTTAATTATGCAACTACCAACGCTGACAAGCATCCTAACTTTGATTTAGAGAAGAGCTCTATTTATGAAAAGCAAGAAAAAGGAAACAAAGCAGTGTTTAACAATGTTTCAACACTATGTCTGTTTTCTTTAAGTTATGTTTACCAATTGTATTAAAAACAGTTTAAAAAAATATAATTCTCTATTTAATTCTGGGTATGATGATAAACTATATCCAGCAGAAAGGCCTCTGATCGGGAGATTGAAGGTTTTGAGAAGAATGGAACCACCTATTAATTGCTGTTGTTCTCAGGTTCCCCTTGACCCGGGGTGGTAGCATCAGTTAGGGTCCCAGCTATGGACAAATAATGAATGCCAAACAAAACACTATGAAAGTATAAAAATAGATTTTTATAGCAAAAATACCAGCAATAAATTTTTATATAAAAAAATTACCAACAATACATATTTATAGCAGAATGACCAAAAATACATTTTATCTGTAGTCGAAGGCATACATGTGCGTTGAAAGTATATTTAATTGAAGCCATAAATTGTTTTCAAAATATTTATATTTCGGGATTAAATAACCCCATTAAATAACCAAAAAACCAAAAGGTCTTTATGCAAATGTCGCTTGTTTTGAGAAAAACGATAATGCGAGTGAAACGCAGCCATTGTGAATGGAACGCAACTAAAATGCAACACGTTGGTGATTGTGATCATCTTGAAATTTTCGGTCATTTGATTAGTTAGTAAGTGCAATTAACGAAATCGTTTAATATAAACCTTATGAAACTCTATTATTATTTAGTTTATCCCTCGAACTACAAACTAGTAACGTCCCACCTACGTTTTTCTCACGAAAAGCGACGTTTGTACAAAGACTTTCATTTTAATACTTGTATGCAAGTTAGTGGTTTTTATCGCTTTGCTTGGGGTGAAATTGAGAAAATGATAGATAGATAGATAGATAGATAGATAGATAGATAGATAGATAGATAGATAGATAGATAGATAGATAGATAGATAGATTAAGCATGGAATATAGCAGAGGCTACAATAGATGCTAAATAATATATCATAATGTTTAGAATATAAGCTTACATGTTGAAATCAAATTTATAGTATTTTAGCAGTTATACTTCTTACAGTATAGCCATGAAGTAGGACACATATTTCAAAGTATAAAATGAAATTTTATTTCACCTTGATATTTCAATATCTAAAATCTAACGTGCTCAACACCACATTCCTACACATAAACACTCACGCACTCCGCCAAGTGCCATACGGGATATACGCTTGCCCTACTGTTCAACTCAGAAGATGAATTCTGACCTTTTCCAAAAGTATATGCGCGTACGTAAATGAAATGAACCCAAGTGGAATTCGAACACGGCTTTCATTACACGACACCGCACTATACACGCATATACTTTAAATTCTAAGAAACGTAGTATTATAATGAATAAACCTCGTTTTGAGGATAAATAAGATCAAATTATACGAAACTAAATTTCTATCTATAAATTGCATATTTTCCGATGAAAAAGCAATATTTATAAATCATTTTAAGTAAATATAAGTAAGAAATAGGAAATACTGTAAGCATTTTTAATTGCGTATCTTTTATTGTAGCTTGCCTGGTTCTTAATATCTGTATCTGCGTTTCTTCCAAGTTTCCAGATATATAGTTTACTCGATATTTCTTCTCTACTCGGCTTCAATCCTCTACTGATACAGGTTTTCTATACGCAGTAAATTATACATACTCTGAATAACGCTTTTTTTAAGAGCGTATTATTTGGAAGTGATACCGTAAAAGAATATTTAAGAGGATCCTTTTGTAGTTGAAGACACTTTATAAAACGAAACGATAATGAACAGAAAAATACAAGGGAAATTACTCGTTTATTAGCCGGACTAAGTAAGCTCCCCATGAAAAAAAAAAACCTTTATTGTTTTTTAAAGTCGATTTCCACCGCTCCTGGTGGTTTGATAAATACGAAATTCCTCGTGACGTCTTTTTGTTGTTGTTGTTTTTGTTCTGTACTTCTATATGGAAATATCTAAAGAAGAGATCGGTTTTTATTTAATTCGATAGATTTTATTACTTAAACGTTATTTTTAGTGGATACCGATATTTGAGTACACGCTCCGTTTATTTATTAAAAAATTTATGCATTTATTTTCGTCTACTGGCCTGAATATACGAGAAATCCTATTAAAGAAAATTGTGCACTCTCCGTTCGAATCCTATACATAGATGTAACGTATTTTGTTTTTAATGTCTTGCCCCTTCAGGATTTAGGCGATCATGTCTCTCCATATCTTCCTTTTCTTTATTAACTAGAGCTGCCATAATTTCTAAGAAAGATACCTATTTTTCTTTCTTTCATTTTTTCCATTAGGAAATTTTAGCTGAACCTGACCATGCTTGACAAATTTTGCAATTTGTGCCTTATTTCATGCTTAAAATATAACTTCAATGCGCGGAAGAAGTTTTACTTATTTTCCGTAAATAAAGCGGCGGGAAACATTCATTTGTTATGGGAGTGATCACAATTGTAAGGGTAATGTAAAGTACGTAATTTTATGCATTTAAATTTGTTTGGAATACAACGGTAACGATATGAAAATGAAAAGCCTCGCTTCATGCTTAAAATAGATTTAATTTTTAAACTAATTTGATTCTTTTCATGCTGATAAGTTTGTTGCAGCACTGCCTCTAGTTAGACTGAAATCAGTGACAATATCTTGAACATGTAAATAACGAGTGTAAGCAAATAGAAGGGATTTCAAAAGGCGAAATTTTATGTGCTTTTTTATATAAGAGAGTGAAAATACATTAGTATGAACTCAAAAGAAAGAAAACCTACAATGTAGAATTATATGTGTGTGTGTGTGTGTGTGTGTGTGTGTGTGTGTGTGTGTGTGTGTGTGTGTGAAGTTCACTTTCTAAGGGGAAAATAGCACCATGCTCGGGAACAAATTCGCGGTGGCGTTGTCGCAAAAACATGCTGCAAGGAAAAAAGAGAAGAAAAAGAAAGACAGGAAGCGCCCTGTTTTTGTTTTTTATAGCTACTTGCCAGCGCCCTCTAACGGCTTTTTGGCAAAACTGTCAAAGCTATGTTGGAATAATGCAGGTCGATTTTGGTACCGTGGTATTGCACTCAATTGGAAAGTTAGGGCTTGGCATGATAAATAAGGACACAAAATATTTGTTTTTCAAATCGTTACTGTTTTTTGAAGAAACCAATTTGATGGTTAAGTTTAGGTACAAAATCGTAGCATTGCAATTTCATTCCGGTGATCAGTGAAATAGTAAAATTTTGAAAACAGTTTGTAAGAAAAGACCTGCGAAAATTATGTATTTGTGTACATTTTTCGGGCGATCTTTAAAACTAAATTACAAAAGGTAAAAGCTATGAATCTAAGTTTTGGTGGCAGTATTTATTATATCAAACCCCAGCTTTTATATTGAACGCGAGGTTGATTTTCTAAAAAAAAAAAAAAAAAAAGGTGAAAAATCAACTCGCCCTAATGTGGAAAGAACCCACAAGTTTCATGCTTATAAAATAAATTGTAGTGGTTACCAACATAGGCTACAGAACCCAGTCTGCCCTGCTGCTTAACACATAGCAGTGGCGATGAATGAAAGGGGGGGTTATTACGAAATTAATCTCCAAAGATATCATTGCAAAAGTGAACGAAACAGTTTAGAGTTGAATTTGAACTCGGCTCGTTGATTTCACTTTTCGCACTGTGCAGCAGAATAAATATTTAGCAGAATTTAGAGGCAGCTGACTGATATGAGTGTCAGTTGCTAACTCCGTAAATCCCTTGGAAAATTTAATGTTATTTTTCTCTGAATAAAACAAGATACATACAGTAAATACGTAAACATACTGGATTACACGACTGGAAGTTTAATCAATATTTAATAATTCTTTATTATTATTATTAATAGTAGTAGTAGTAGTAGTAGTAGTAGTAGTAGTAGTAGTAGTAGTAGTAATAGCAGTAGTAGTATTTAATTATTGTCGATTTCGAATATTTATGAAAATCAGTTGTCAACATCTTTTTTCATTAGTTTTTATTAACAGACATTGTTCGATGATTTCGTTTGTTTTTACTTCAATCCATTCGGAACAGCCATCTAGTTATTTTCACATTAGTTTAGAATGTGAAAGCAAATCGACTTCAGAATTCTTTTAATTAGAGCCAATTCTGGCATTTTTTCCCTTCTCGTCGAGGATTCTTTGGTGATTAAAAATATTCACCGGCAATAATATTCAAATTACTAACTGTCAATCGAATGTTTTATTAGTCATTCTGAATATCTTATTTATTCGGAAATGACCGAAACATTTCGAATTAATTCATGTTATAACAATCTTTGAAAAGGATTTAAATTCACTTCACAGAATTTCGTTTATGAAAATTGAAGTTTTCATGTAGGTACTGTAAGAATGTTTTATGGTAATATTTTCTGATGACGGAGATGTTCATATTCAATAGAAAGTAATCGAACAACTACTTGCGTTCCGGTGTCATATGTGTCGTTCTTTCGTACAAACAATTAATTTGGATCTCACCTCCATTAATGCAATTTATGGAAACGAAATTAATGGTCTCGTTGTTTTACAGTTGAAATGGCTAGCTGTAAGTTCTATATTCTTCTCTAGTACTTTTCGTTTTTAGAACTCTCTTCCAGATTCTTGCTTTCCAGTCAACATTGATCTTAAAAAATTTAAACACAGTATCAGTAGTTATTTTCTTTCTTCTTAATTCCTGTTCTTTTACTTAGATCTCTCCTTAATAATGTTTTCTTTTTCTCATATTCTCTCACACTCAGTAACCAGTTATGTCTTAGTGGATATATTGTCTTGTTTAGGGTGAAATTACTTTTAAAAATAATATTATACAAAAAAATTATTTTTTCACTATAAAAACTCACAATAATCGCGAAGCTTTTAGTCAATTTAACAACATCCTTAGAGAATGTTCTTGTTACACAAATTTCAATGTTCTGCTAGTTTCAGTGATAAACACAAAAAATGATTCGGATTCATTTAAGCAACGCTATTGTCGTAACGGCCATATCACGTTGAAACACCGGTTCTCGCCCGATCACCAAAGTTAAGCAACGTCGAACCGAGACGCTTGGGAATACCAGATACCGTTCGTTATATTCAATTATGAAAATACCCTTTGGTGAACATGAATCAAAAAGAGATATAATCGATAATGCGTGACACATCCTCCCATCCCAACAGGAGGGGAGGATGTGTCACGTATTCTGTGGTATATGTTGGGTAATTGTCCAGCCCTTTGAATCCCTTTCTCCTCTTTCTTTTTCCTCTTTTTCTTCTTCTTGTGCCCCCCAGGACATAGGTGATCATGGCTCTCCACAATTTCCTGTCCTTTGTAAGTCTTAAGAAATTTTGTCTTTTTGTCATTTCTC
>OZ038475.1:82113097-82143097 GCA_964036315.1 Acanthosepion esculentum
ACGAGAAGGGAGATGGGATTGCTTATTTCATTAAAACACGGTATCTTCTTTCTGTATATATTACACAAATCAATTAATTACTTTCATCATGGGTCTAATAGAAATATATCGCTTCAAGTGTAGAACTGAACATCTTTGCAAGTGATGAATATAAACTACTCCAACATTCTCGTTTCAATAATATGTCAAGGGATGTAACTCGTTTATTATGAATGCTCTCCCTTGATAAAATAACTATCTAATCGTTCAAATAAAATAAAAATTAAATAAAAATGCTTTTTAAAATGTACCCGACAATTTAATTAATTATAATATTTGTATCAGTGTAAGACATTTCACCAATTATTCTGAGTTACACCCAAATACTGGCTTTTGAACAAACGTCCTAAATAAATATTGCACTACACGACAACTACAACTAAGATATGTCAAAAGGTTTTCATTGCAGACAATTTTACACAAACTAATTACAACGTACGTAAGATTGACAAAGTTACTAAATTGGGCCTCGAGGCCTGGAGTATTGGTTAACAGGTATGTTTGATCATTACGATTGAATAGTGAATTCCATCAAACTGGATGCTACACACTTGTGGCCTTGTGCTAAACCAAGCTAAGCTTAGTAAATAACATTGCTTTTCAGCTTATTTAACACCAAAGCGGAAATTAACCAAAATTCATTTTAATGGGAGAAAGCTACTGTCAGACTATGATGTCCAAAGTGTCTCGAAAATCTAGAGAGAATTGACCAATTTCTTTCAACGCCCAATGTACGCGTGTATTTTTTATAATCTAGAGATTCTTGTTAATCAAGAGAAAATCTAGAGTTTCTGGACAAAACTCAAGACTCTCCTAGCGACTGAGTTCTCTGAAAAAATAAATACGCAAAAGTTCGCATTTTCTCTGCCTGACATCGATGACCTAAGGGTTAGAATCTCCGACTGATACCAAATCAGTCGGGTTTTGATCCCGGCCTGAAGCGATCGGATGTCTAGCCGCACTGATAAGCTGTGATATAGTGAAACAGTCTGTATGTGGATGACGATATATGTATATAATTCTGTAATTGGGCAGCAATTACCATTTTATACAAGTTTTACAAAAGGCAACTGACAAAACATACTTCTTCTAATTATTTTTTTTAATACTTTTTTTTTTTTTTTTTGCATTCGTATATTTTTTCTGGAATGTTTTGCGCAGTTCAGCAAAGTAGAGTTTGCTCAGTCCCGAGATAAGTGATTGTTTGGGAATACCAGGTGCTGCAAGTTTGGACGTGCGCCTAGTGTAATGGATAACTGATTCGAATTGGAAATCGGAGAGTCAAGTTCCAATTCCAGTCGGTTTCTTTATATTCGCTTACGCACAATTACCCCTGGGAAAGGTATGAATCCACCTTTCTTCCCCAAATAATGAGAGGTAGATATTTTTCCAATAATAATATTAATAATTATAAATGCTCTGATACCAAACCAGGCATAGTCACGTAGGTTTTGATCAGAAGTGACTGGTGGTGTCATGGGAGAAAGCTAGGGTAGAAAGATTTACTCTCACATTTACGTTTCTCAGTATATGCGCATTATTATATCCGTGATATAATAACTAGCTAGTTCAAGGGCGAAACGGAATGACTGAAAGGAAAAACAATGACAAAGACTTTTTTTTATATCATTACGATATACACAAATATATATATATATATATATATGTGTGTGTGTGTGTGTGTGTGTGTGTGTGTGTGTATGTGTGTGTGTATATATATATATATATATATATGTGTGTGTGTGTGTGTGTGTGTGTATGTGTGTGTGTGTGTGTGTGTGTATATATATATATATATATATATATATGTGTGTGTGTGTGTGTGTGTGTGTGTGTCACGATGAGAATAATATATCACATATATCTATACAGAAATGCAGAGTGTAAGGAGAACCAACATGGAAGGGTATTACATATAATATGGAGATACGCCTGTGTCTGGAGAGGACATTTTTAGGACTCCAGATTCAAACGAACCGGATTTATATATGCTCCAGGAGAAAACATCTTCCACGAACGGGAAACAACGAGTCTTGGGTTTTCCGAAATTGAGAACTGTGAGTTAAAAGTTTCATTCGATATCGAGGAAAGGGAAACAGTACCATAAACTTTAAAATTGCTGGGAAGACAGATTAAGCTCCAGCCTGAGCCCTTTTCGTCACTGTATGGAATGACATCACTAAGCTTCTGTCATCGGACCACGTGACTTATCACCACCAAAGGGAGATAAGCGTCTTCTGTATTCTTACAGACATATTTTGCCTTGAGCAATTAAGATGGGCTACAGTAAATATCCCGCTCCGTACTAGATTTGCTTATCATTTGTTTAACCGTAACCAGGTGGCCATGTCTATTTATAAGCAAGAGTAGTGAGGTAGCATCATAGTCAGTTGTTGCAAGTGTTTGTTTTGTTTTATTTTTATTTTTTGTTATTATGTTTTTGTTTGTTTTTTTTTGTTTTTTGTTTTTGATTTTTGTTGGGTTTTTTTTCGTTTGACGGTTGAAGCAACCTTGGTAGTCACAAATAGATTCTGTGAATGCCTGCAATAGAATAAAATCTGACTGAGTGACCCAACCGGAAGTTATTTCTGACTGGGCCTCACCTGCAAGGTTATGCATTGCTTTTCTATAAACCTATCATCATTTCGCACACAACATTTGGCTGTATTGCGTGAGTTTAGTCTATCTTTATCATCTTGTCTTATCGGAATATAATGTAACCATTATCGTCTTTGTTATGACCTGAAATACACAAAATATATTTCTTTACTTGTCAATAATGTTGTCTTCTTAAATACACTTTTAGTTTTTCTCTCATTCTTAAAGTCTGTATATTTTTCTTGTTCTTGCAAATGCTTTCAGTTTTGCTATTGTTATGTGATCTCTGATCAATTTTGGCAATTTTTAATATTGTGTGCCCCACCACTTAATAAATTTACAATATTTCTTTTTTGAGTTTTTCTACAGGAATCTTTATATGTTTTAAATTAAAGAATAATTATCATTGACTATACTATTTATACTACGTATATTTAATATGATGAACAATCCTCAAGTCGCATAATAAAATCTTACACCATAAAATACGTTACTATATATATCTTCACCAAAAACAGATACTATAACAATCAGAGGGTATATTTATCATTGGTGAATCTGAAAAACTTGTCCAATATCATTTAGTCAATACCAATTTTATTGTGAAAATATTGACTTGCATAATAAAATGTTACATCATGTATTCTTTTAGAATCAAGTATATTGGGTGTTGAAAATTCATTTTGTAATACCACCCATTCAATCTAACTTGATTTTACAGACTTTTATATTCGCATTCACACTCTCCGCAAGAGCACACACACGCACACACGCACACATACACAGAATTAATGGGTTTATTTTTCATCCGATATTTTTTTTACTTCAAACGTTATTATATAGTGGATACGAGGAACAATATTTTCTTTACAAAGATTTCTCGAATGCGCATGCCGATATGCGTAATTCACACAGTTTTAAATAAAAATGGGAATGGGACGTATATTTCAAATCCACGTACCAACTATAATAACGTTTGAAGTAATATATATATATATATATATATATATATATATATATATATATATATATATATATATATATATATATATATATATATAAATTCAAATATATAGTTTAAAAAAATTACAATTAATCTCCGTTTATTTAAAATATAAAATATAAATTCTCCCTATCAAAAATATTTTTTTTATTTAAAATAAATTTTTAAATACAAAATAATTTTTTTCATATCATTTTAGCTTCGTTTATTTTTATAAGGAAACAGTAATCCCGGTTTATGTTTAATATAAAATATAAATCCTATCTATTTTAAATATTTTTTTTTTATATAGTGGTAGGTCCCTTCATTTTAATACATTTTTTTTAAATATAGCCAATGGTCCTTGTTTATTTAAAATATAAAATAAAAATATTAATCCCCGTTTATTTAAAATATAAATTCCGTCCATCTTTAATACAATATCTATCAAATTTATAATATATGCATATTACAAAATCACTACAAAAGTTGCAATTTTGTTTCGACACTTCTGATGTCTTGTCAAGGGAACTGATTGAAGTGAGCTCACTTGCTAACAAATCAAGTGGATTTTCCGCGCGTTCTCTTCTTGTTTATCAGGGGGGGGTCACTATGTAATAGGATCAACATTTTGATGAAAAATGGATTTATTGCGAGAATGGAAAAGTAAGAAAGTGGTGGCTAAATTCAGGGTAGACTTTCCACCTAGACGGAACTATTAATTATAAACAGAAATAAACTTGACATATTATAACTTCACAATGCTAGATTGAGCAACTGGCTCATTTGAATACCTTATTGGAATATTAAAGCCTTTTGCTGCATTTAAATGCCACTCCTCCTATTACAAATGTAATATTGTAAACTATCATGAAAATCAAGCTTTAGATAAGAATGGTAACGATCGGATTGTTGCTTTGGCTATCTCAAAGAAGGTTGACAGCGTTTTACATATTGGTTTTCTTCACAAGTTGAAAGGTTATAGCATCTCTGGACGATTCAGTCTTTCTTATCGACTTGCGAAATGAAAGTTGTCTTAAACGGCCACTCTTCTAAATCTTTTTTCACTAATGCAGATGTCCATCAGGGCTCTATCCGTGGACCTACGTTATTCCTAATTTTCATCAACGATCTTCCTGATGACATCAGTTCACAACTCTTATGCTGATGACACAAGAATTTGATCATATCGAACCGCTCAAACTTAATAAAACAGCTTGACTTAATAGTAAGCCTGGGAAGTTCGATATGGTCAAATTGGCAGCTGATTTGAAAAATGATGTTAAAAATGTTAACAGGGACAAAGAATGTCTTGTTAATTTTAACACCTCCAAAACAAAACTGTTCTCGTAAAAAAGGTTATCACAGACTTAATCGTCTGTGATAACCTTTTTTACCTTCCATCAAAATGGTTGATGCTAACTTCCAGGAGAGTGACTCATTGCGCCTTCTTTCCGCTGACATGAAGTGGAAAGATTATATTGAATCAATTTCTAGATCTACTGCTAGGAAAATAACCTCGCTGGGTCGTGCTAGACTTTTTTTCTCTAGAATCTATCTTACATATTTATAAGTATAACATTTGGGTTGTTTTGAATATTGCTGCCACATTTGGGTTGTTTGGAATATTGCTGCCACATCTGGTCTGGTGATCCTACTATATATTTAGAGATTCTCGATAAAATCCAAAAAAGTTTGCAATATTATTTTTCCTGGCCTAGCATCTCGGCTCCTTCCCACGGCCGTAATTTAGCTTTTCCTCTGTATTTCCCATAAATACTTTCATGGTAATTGTTCTGATGAACTTTCTTCTATGGTACCCTAGACTTTATGAATTTAAGCGCAGTACTAGTTTGGCAGCAAGTTATCATCATTTTGCAGTTGAAATGGCTAGTTGTAACCGTAAGTTCTATGCTAACAGTTTCTTCTCTCGGACTTCTCACTTGTGAATCTCTCTTCCGCTTTCTTGCTTCCCAGTCAACTTTAATCTTCAAAAATTTAATTGCAATGTCAATCGTTATCTTCTGTTTTCTTAATTCTTGCTATTTTATTGTTCTATCTCCTTAATAGTGTTTTGTTCGCATATTCTCACACATTCAGTATCGCACCTTGAGTTTTAGTGACTTTATTGCCTAGCTAGGAGTTAAATGTTTAAAATAAACTGTATTCGAAAATACTAAGTACAGAGTATTCACCTACGTGTGAAATACTTCCCCGAGTGGAAAATCTTTGAAAACCAGAGGAAATGCTTTCATGCCTGAATAAAGTTATTAATAAAGCTATACAAACAGATATATTAAAAGTAATATAATACAGGAGCAAAGATCAAGAAAAGCGTAAAAGATTGTATTTACCATAAAGCAGGTAAAACGAAACGGGAAGAAATACAGAAAAGCTAGCCGATTGTTTTTCCTCAATTTTCAGAGTTCTAATCGAATAATAAAAAGAGAGTGCACCGCGATTAAAATATACAGAGGCAAGGTAAAAAAAAAAGGCGGGGACATAAAAAGCAATAATAATAATTATTATAATATATTTGTGTGTGTATGTGTGTGTGTGTGCTTGTGCGTGTGTGTGTAATTAAGACATTTTAAACACTTTTAAATTAAATTCTAAATGTAGCTTACTAAAAACCTATTACCTATATTTGCCATTGGACAAGGCACACTTAGAACTAATTAATAGGTTTTCCGTTATTGCAGACTGTATTGACACAGTTACGTATATTGGTACATTACTTTTCTATTTTGGGGGGCAGTATATGCTAACCTATTCTTACTATCAACCTCTGACTGATTATATAGGAATAAAATTACTATACTGACTATAAAATCAGAACCAGACAAAATATATTCTTTTAATTCAACAGAAATTAAAGTGATCCAGAATTTATATATTAAGTTCCGACAGTTATCCTTTTGTAAACATTTGTGTCTTAATGTTATATACCTTTTTTACTTTAAGTGTGTATATTTTAATTCATTTTTATTCCTCGATCCTGTGAAGCACGAGAAACGGCAGCCATTTACACTTTTGATTTTTCCTTTCCTATTTCGTTTTGCCTGTTTTATGGTAATTCATTTCTTGTTTTTTTTTCTTTGTCTTTCCTCTTTATTCCCTTATTATATTGCGTTTAATATGTTTGCTTTTAAGTCTATATTAACCTCTTTATCCAGGAAAAAAGATATATTTAAAAAGATTCTTTTTCGTATTTCCCTTTTTGTTTTCTTATCTTTCTTTTTCTTGTTTTACTTTAATTGTGGATATTTTAATCACTGTACACACTCCTTTTATTCCTCGATTTAAACTTTGAAGGATGAGGTACGACAACCAAGTTGTTTTTTTCTTTTTCCCGTTTCGCTTTGACTGAGTTATGATAATTAAATGTTTATTTATTCTTGTTTTTCACTTTTAAGAGTTCTATTTTTATAGCTTTATTAATATTCTATTTACGCCAGGTTAATCTACGAGTGTTAGTAGCACCATGTAACCCTGTATTACCTGGTCGGAGCAACGGCGACGAAACTGATTTTCCCTACCAAGTTATTCTGGTGAAGAGGGTGGCTAGGATGATTACAAACAAAACATGTGAAAAGGCGAGTGGAGCTTTTTAGAGGTTCAAAGGCCATCAAGCATAATCGGGTAGACTAGGTCCGATAGTCATGTTAGGCAGCCAATGTGATGATTACACAAACGGAGAGCTTCCTAGATTGAATTCAACGGATAAGACGAAGGATTAAACAGATGGTATAAATGGTCGTGTGTCCTTGACCAAGGCAAACCTTCAAGTTGGAGAACATTTGTTTGACATTGAGAGGAATGTGCTCATCCAGGTCTACTTGCCCAAAACATGCTACGTATGAATGAATATCTTTTCATCTTTCAAACCAGATATGAGGAAGGAATTAGTCAGGTGCTCAGTTATGTAGCGATCCTACCAATACACCTATACTTAGGACTGAAGATATTTTTTTAATCAAGTTCTCCAAACACGGCAGTAACGCCACTACGACACTAGGGTTTACTGGACGTGGAAGAGTAAGAAACAAGAACATTGATAGGGAACGAGAAGTGAGGAAGAGTAATCAGGGCGACATTAGATAGTGACATACATTACATTTAAATTTTTGCAGATTAAAGTTGGCTGGAAAGCATGTAGCTAGAAGGGAGTTCCACAAGCGAGAAGTGCCAGAAAAGAAACTGTTAGCATATAATTTAAGGTTACATTTAGCTAGCTCAAATGTAAATTGGTAAGAGCCCGTCGCCAGTCTATTACTGTGCTTACATTCAAAGAGTCTAGGCACCATAACGAAGAGCTCATCCGAACAATTACAATGTAAGTTTTTATAGAAAAGGCAAAGCTAGGCAAACTTACAGCGGTGCTAAAGTGGCTGAAGCCGAGGCACCAGATCGGGGCCTACAATTAAAGTTATTATGAATTTATAGATATAAATTAATTTTTTAAAAAAGAGTCAGAAACTTTTGCTTCAACCGAGTAGATATATGCTTCGAGAATAGGGGAGTAACTTAAATAGAACAATACTTCCATTTATTCATGAATTACCTTCTATCTGCATTATGGGGAACAGACGTACATTTGAATAGCAAGATTCCAATCATTTATTAACCAATAAACAAAGAGGCATCATAAATTTAGAGAAGATTGTGTCAGTAATACATTTTATAATTCGTTCCCCAATCGTCTGCTTCATATACCGCAGGGAATTTTGTATAAAAGCTTCGTCAACTTCTATTCATGTCAGGTATGAAAATTACTTAAAAGCATTCTGTTTTGGTCCCTTAACGCTTTAATACAACTTGACGTCAGCAGCGAAGTCTGACTGGATGGGAAATAAAGCAAAAATATAAAAACATTAGATAATACATGTCCAAAGAGAAATGTTTGCTAACAGTAATCAGGGCAAACTAAATACATGGATCTGGAACCGAATATTGATTATATCGTCTCCTGTTCATTTATTTATTTATTTATTTATTTATTTATTACAACAATATTAACATAAAGATGAAAGCTAAGTCTAAAACCATTGCTACCTGACAACAATACTTTATGATCGATCAGACGAAATAAAACTCCAATGAAGCTTTTTACCCAGAGGATATATAGGACATTAAACTAATTTTTTTGTTCATGCGAAAATTTTGCAGTGTAAGTGCTTTAAGCCAAACATGTATCATAAACTTTAATTTCATATAACAATTTGACCTCAATTCATTTGGGAAATATACAAACTTTAATTGTAAGAAGCGATTTTAAAATTTGAGTAACGTCTTAGGTAATTTTGTTGTATTCAACTTATTCAACCAATCATAATTTTTAGGAAGGACATTCAAAAAAGTTCATGGAGAAATGGAATTGAAAGAAGACATCTTTACGTATAACTATTATTTCTCCATATAAGCTCCAGCAACATGAAGGAACTTTTGTAAGAAATTATCCAATAAACTTTTGCAATCCTGGAAGAGTCCTGAGAATGTAACTATTTTACGTCATCAATAGTCTAAAATGGGTACCTTTAAATCAATTGTAATATTAGAAAATAAAAGTCACAAGCTGATAAATCTGAACTGACAATATGCATATCTAATTATTTCCCAATTATATATTCGTGACTTTCTCTTTGTTCGATAAGTGCAATGGGAAGAGCATTGTTCAGAGAACTAGGATTCAACTTGAAAAATACTTTCAGCATCCCAAGAAAGTAGACGTCAACACGTTTCGGGCTTGCTTTTGATTTGCCTAGACCTGTTCCACATTTGGAAAACCAAAAAGGAAATATATCTTCAAGGTCGTACGGGTAAATCCAGGTTTAATGTCTATTTACAATTCGCTTAAAAAAGAATCCATCTTTTTGATTTGTTAAAATATCTATGTAAGAGTATTTAGGCTAAAGCATAAATACAAAACTCTTTAGTTTAAAACATAAATATATGAAGTTTTAGGTTAAAATATAAATGTAAGAGACTTTACGTTAAGGCAAAAATGTTAGAGACTTTAGGTTAAAATATAAATGTTAAGTATCTTTAAGTTAAAGCATAAATGTAAAAGCCTTTAGGTTATAACATAAATGTAAGAGCCTTTAATTTAAAATATAATTGCAAGAGACATTAGGTTAAATAATAAATATAAGAGGATGTAGTTTCAAAAATAAATATAAGAGTCTTTAAGTTAAAACAAATATAAGATTATTTAGGTCAAAACACAAATGCAACAGTCTTGCGTTGAAACATAAATATAAGAGTATTTAAAACATAAATATATACATTTTGAGATTAAAACATAAATATAAGCGTCTTTAATTTGAAGAGAATGTAAGAGTCTTTAGGTTAAAACATAAATATAAGAGTCTTTTAGGTCAATACATGAAAGCATCAGTCTAGGTTCAAAAAATACCAGTCATTAGTTTAGAATACAGATGTAAGAGAATCTAGGTCAAAACAAAAATTAAAGAGTCTTTAGCAAAAATATAAGCAAAAAAGCAAAAATATAAGATTCTTTATGTCGAAACATATATACCACAGTCTTTACGTTAAAATAGATGTAAGTGTAGGTTAAAACATTAATGTAAGTGTATTTAGGTTAAAATATAGATATATGAGACACTAGGTTAAAACATAAATGTAAGAGTCTTTAGGTTAAAGCATAAATGTAGGACAACGATTTTCTCCTTTGAGAGAAATAAAGAACTACTTTTTTTTTCTTTCATCATGTTTTTCGCTTACATTGACATTACACCCACTTAACAAAAAGTAGTAGTTTTCTCGGAAACTGTTCGTTCATGTCTTTTCTACTTATGCGTACAGCAAGCACGATTCGTTTATGTGTTTCTATTTGTGATTGCATTCTGTCAGTTTAGGGACTTTCTCATGAGGAAAAGAAGATAGTTTGTCTTGTGTTAATATAACCAATTACCATTTTGCATTCATCACTGCTTGCAAGGGAAGACCGAAGAGAGGCAATCAATATTTCTTCACTGTCAGTTGCATACTGGCTGGAGACGAACACATTAAATTGTTCTCCATTAAATCGCGACTGCTACCATTATGTTACCATTGCTGACTAAACTTCTAGCCAGGCACTTGAATTTCTAGCGATGATTGCTTCTTGCTCAAATGAATCTGAACGTTTTCATTGGACATTCTAGCTTTGGGCCATTGTAGAAACTAGAATGCTTGGTGACAAGCTGCATGAACATTTTTTCAACCGTCATAATTTTGATACTGGATTTAATAGTAAAACATATCACCTCTAATGTAGAGTTCTTCAAAAACTGCGATACCTATGGTTTAAAATAAGTATTTAAAAATGAAAAATCTTTCTTGAAGTTTTTATCTAAATTGACTGGAAGGAGATTTTTTTTGCTAAAAATAGATGATTAGAGCCCTTTTAAACCGTCTTTCATAATGTAAATCTTTTTATGAAAAAACTTCAAAAAATAATATATACTTTTCTGAGCATTATTTGAGGAATATTAGATGATTTAAAGTAATTAATCCAGTTTGAAAAAAATATTATTTATTTTTAAGTTTAAAATATAACAGAAATGCATTTTTTAACCAAACAGTAGCTTTATTGACGTGCTGAAAGCCTGATAATTGGTCTAATGTTGTTCTACGGTGACTATATCTATAAAATATATAATTTTATATAATTTTTAAGTACACAGTAGTCTTAAAAATTTAGGGAAATATTCTCCGTAATCTAATATTATATTGAATTTTAGAATTGATGGCTTAAATTTATTATAGTTATCGCTCTTATTTTCGGATAATTCTGTGTATTGTCGCCCGTACTTGCAAAAATCGGCACGTTTATATGCAAAATTAAATTCAAAATTCTTTTAAAAATATTAGTGTTTGATGATTTGAATTCAGCTTTTCCATTTTAGTAAATATTGTTGTAACTTAATAATATCATCTAAAAAGACGACATGAATACAGAATTTTTAAATATTTAAGACGTAATAATTTTATTTCAAATTAAAAAAGAATTAAACAATTCTTGTAAAACTACATTATTCATCAAAATACATTATTTCTTACGACAATAATATATCTTATTTATAAAAATAAAATTCTCATAAAATAATGTCATAGTTTAATTGCATTTTTTATTTTACGATTCATAGCAGATTTTCAGTAAATTGGGTTTCTACTTAGCAAAAACAAATTGATGATTTAAATTCTCCAAGGAGATTTAATTAATATAAATATGAAAAGGCTGAAATATTAATTTCTTGAAATTATAAAATTAAGTGTGAGTAACATATGTAAATAAAATATATTTTACCATGATTTTCTATAAAAAAAAAAAAGAATTTTAATTAATTTTATTCACTCATGAATAACTTCTGAAAATCTCATTCAAATCCGACAATTATTTGATTTTTGCAAATATTTCCAAAATAAAAAAAACAAAAGACGCTATAAATCCCTATACTAATCTTTGGCGCAAAAAAAAAAGATTTTTAATCAAAATGTTTAACGTGCGAGAAAGGGTTAAAAAATTAATGAAATAATAAAAAAATACTTTCGTTTTTCGTCTTAATTAATGACATAAACATTTGCCGCTATAATATTGTTTTTATCAAGTATGCTACCTTTTATCCTCATGGCATGATGCTCTTTTTTTAGAAACTCTTTGGAGGTACCTACTCTAATGTATTCTGTGCTGTATACTAAGTTTTCAATCACACTCATTAGTTCTGGATCTATGATAATTGAAATGATAACATTTATATTTTAGGTCTATAACTAAAACTGTAAGTAGGAGAACGGCAAGAACTGAAAATATATATCTGTCTTTAAGTAGAACTGGCATAAAATTATATTATTGTAGTTGATATTATATGTGTGTGTATGTAGCCAAGTGGTTAGAACGTTAACTTTCCAGTGATTAGTTCGAATCCCACCATTATCAATTTGTCAAAGAGATGATTTCTTGAAAATATCGGCCAGGGGAGATAATCGTAATGTGGCTCAATTAGGAATTACCTAAAAACTATACGACGATTTGACCCAAGCATTGTGAGTCAAAGTGGACAGACAAAACTTTTCAGAAACCGTCAATAATTGTGTGACGCCATTCGTGGCGCAATTGGGATGTGTTTTGTGACAGTGTTCACCGATCGATGAAGAATAGGATAGATTTGCCTATTGTCTGGTTCACACTCCTCTCCGGCTTTTTATACAGAAATAACGGTTTATCATTTGTCTCCTGTTTAGGACTGGATTCCTGGTTCTTTCTAAAGTCTTTTCATTCTCTTTCACTCCTGGTAGCCCCTTGTGTATTAGTGGCATTATCGCCTTGCTTGGGGTGAATTGATTAAATATATATATATATGGGGTGCGTGTGCCCATTTTTCTGCGTTAACCCAAAGACTAGTTCTTTATAGAATTCAGTTTTGGAGATTAAAAAAAAAACATTGCACCTTCAGACATCAATTTATACTGGTTGTAACAGCAAAATTGTCCAAATAGTGTAACAGCAAAATTGTCCAATGGTTAAATTAAGCTCAGAACCGTTGTATCTTAGAAATGATTAATGATATTTTACTGGAATTCTCCGAGGTTTTTATAACACTAATGGACTCTACTTTTTCCAATAAGAATGTATAATTATTCTCCAAGCTTAACAGAAGTATCGTGATGATATCGATTGTAAATGAAAATGACGTTCATCATAAATTAATCATAGCTAAGGCTCGGAAGCTCATGAAGGATCTAAATAAACCTTATATATATATATATATATATATATTATTCCAGGATCACTTTCAAACTTATTTAGGATGATCTTCGCCCTCTCTAACTTTCTAAGTTTTTGTCATGGAGTAACAAGGTGCTTTACAGGTCTCACGTACGATTTCATTTCAAGTCTTTTTTTCACTGCTCTTTGGACTGTCGTAGCTGAAACTCCTTAAACATGCCAAATATCTTATGAATTAAGTTGGAAATTTTCTAATTAATCTCTTTAGCTCTATGTTGAAATGATGGTCCCTCTTCCTGTTGTCAAAATTTCATCTCTACTATTACCTCTTTTTAAACGTATTCACCGTTCTCGTGATGATTCTTGAATAGACTTTGAAAATCGCAGCCAGATTGTGAATGCTGATATCATTATTGGAGGCCTGAATGATCCTTTTCCTCTCACCATTGCTCACATGGAAATATATAATGGGGCTGACACAAAACTATTTTAACCTGTTCCGTTTCTATCTGAGTAACTCAAAGGGTTTTTCAGTGATTCTTATGATAAATGAAAAAAAGAAATTCAATTACACCAGTGTTTTTTTAGATATTAAACATTTTGTGAGCTGGATAATTATGCTGTTACACGATTTAGACAATTTTACTGTTACACCCGGTATGTTTTACTTACGTCCAAAGAGTACAACAGAAGTAAGATGTCACGACTCCATTGGGATATAAATCAAAACATCAGTACATATAAAATCATGGGCATCAATAATGAACATCAGAAAGTTTTTAGCATAACACGTAATTATTAACTGAAATTTGATCTGAGCTGTTCATTCTATATTGTTTGATCCCGGTGCGTAATACTCACCATGGAATAAACACACACCCATACAAGCGCGCGCGCACACACACATACACACACATGCATAGAGAGAGAGAGAGAGGGAGGAGACAGACAGACAGAAAAACAGACATATGAATTATTGGCCTTTACGAAATCTGACCAAGTAACCAAACGTCATAATTTTGTGGGCTAGTATTATTCTTCAGCGGCTCATAACATATATATATATATATATATATATATATATATATATATATATAGTACAGGTAATAGATCCGTTGGTATATGATCCAGGTGGATCCTAGTAATATCAGATATTAAAACTTATCTACAGAGAGAGCTCAATGTAGGTATTATAACAGAGCATATATATTATACAGCAAAAATTAATTACCTCATGTGGTTATAGTCTATTTCAAATAGGCACAACCTTATGCCAGACTTCTTCAGCCTTAGAATGACTGTCACGTAATCAGGAGTTTTGAATTTAGTTTAGATAGCAGTGGGGAGACGGTACACGCCTACTCAAAGGGGCGCCTCGTTTCAGATAAGGAGCCTGGGTTGGTGAGAAGGGGTGATCGTGAGGTATCTTTCTATCTCGGAGCCTTTTGATCAAAGACTTTTGTTGTATGTAAATGAATTTAGGTTCTTGCTAGGGGTAACCCCACTATCCCAACAACATATATGTTTTAATAGTTTTGACAATAAATTGTATTTAGACAATAAGGGTATTATGTCTTTAAATGATGGGGGGATTTAAAAACAAAACAATTTAAAATTAGAATAAATTATGAAAATAATAGATTCCCAAAACCTGTAATACCGAAATACCCAATGGAATAAATCATGCTGTACAACACACATACATACATACATACATACTTTAAGAAGAAGATATTAAAGTAAACATTTAATCAAAGAAGGTTACATCTGTTGGGGGACTGCTTTTATGTCTACATTTTAACACTAGCTCCCAACTTTGATTCAACAGTTTGCATTGATTATTGTATTTTATTATTCTATTTTCCCCTAAACATACTCTGCACCTATTTCTAAAACTATTAGGAATATGTGCGAAACCTATAATTTTCAAATCTGTCTGAAGGTTCAGACCCTTTTCATTCGATTCCCAAAATTTCTTTGAAATGGCTGTTTGGTGTTTTAATTTAGGATTGTTAAATAAGTGCTTATGGATATAAATTCTGTTTTAATTCACCCGTGGGAATTCCAATGTAAACATTATAATTTGTCATATTTTCTTTAGGGGTAATGGATCAAGTAGATCTGCTTTTGAGCTGGACTGGTCAGTTTTCTCTATTTCTACGATTACAGGGTTGTTCCATGCTAGATTTAGTTTTTTCCCATAAAATTTACTTAAGATATAATTATTATGGGAGATATTTTGGTACATGTTATTAGTGCAAGAGTAGCAAATTTTGACCGATTTTCTGTTGAAGATCTTATTTAGAGGGTTGTAACTGTGGAAGTATTTATTTATTCATTTTAAAAAGTACTGTCCGATATTAATATTTCACAGTTTGCAGGCGTGGGGGTTGAACCAAATGAGCTTTCTTTTTCTATTCCCCACTATGTTGCACTTTCGGTGTTTCGCTACTATCTATAAGGGTTAAGTAGGCTAGCTTTTTTTTCTTTTCTTTTTTTTGAAACCACATTTGTGGAGAGTCTTTTCATATGGTTGTTTATTTTTATTAAAGGTTTTTGTTTTTGTTGAACGATAATTTACTAATTCTGATGCAAATGGTAGTGGGTATTTGCTTCAGAATGGCATTGGGGTGGTTAGAAAGAACATAAATATAATTGGGGGTAATTATCTTTATGGTAAGGTTTAAAGGTTTTATCATTAAGGTTAAGGGGGAATTCTAGGTAATCAACTATTTTAAGGATATATATATATATATATATATATATATATATATATATATAAACGGAGTGCGATGGATAGATTGTCGTATAAATTACGCTAACATAAAAAAACACTGACATCATATTTTTACAGATATATTTACCAAAATTACACAAAATATGTTGAAATACTAAAATGTATTCAATAAAACCGCCATTGGATTCAATCACACCCTCCAGACAACTTCGGAATCTTCTGCAGCACTTCTGGACGGTCTCCTTGCTTAAGTTGGTGACTGTTGCCATAATCCTTGCCTTCAGTTCCTCTTTGGTGTGTTACAAGGAGTTTAGTTGCTCTCTCGCTCAACTGCGCCCCACTCATAATATTCAAGGTGGTTGCAGTCTGGGGAGTTAAGTGGCCAGATGTAGGGGGTGATGCGGTCGCAGAAATTGTCTGACAGGCCATGACTGGGTTCTCCTGCTTGTGTGGCATGGTGAAGAGTCCTGTTACCAGACAGGGTTTCCCAGCAGCCACCCTCTTGATCCAGGCAGTACTGACTCCTCAAGGCATTTGATGTAGGCCAACATGTTGCGTCTGAGGCCCTGCGCTAACATGAATGATAGTATAACGTTGCCATCACTAGTGTTCACTTCAAACACATTACCATTAGACTTATCCAACGCTTTCCGAATCCTCTGCACTGTCCCAGATTGACACTCAAACAGTCTGAAATGTTCGTATTCAAGCTTCTGACGCGAATGCCAAGCAATACAGCATGCCGCTTCCAAATTTCTGGTTGAGGGAATTGCGTCATGGTGAGCTTTTTTCTCGCAGATGGTGCCCAATCGCCCCTACTATATTGTACAGTCGACAAAATCAAAAACAAACAACGCGCATGCGTGAAATTAAAGATATAAAATGTCCACAAATTACCCATCGTACCCTATATATATATATATATATATATATATATATATATATATATATATATATATACAGGGGTTGGACAAAATAATTGGAACACTTGTTAAATTCAAAGAAGATTTATTTAACATGGAGTTGGTCCTCCTTTAGCATCACAGACAGCTTTAATACGCCTAGGAATTGAATCATACAGCTTCCTGATTTCATCCAGAGGAATTTTCATTCATTCTTCCATTAAAGCCTTCTCCAGCTCTTTACGACATGACGGTGGAGGATAGCGGCTCCTAACTTTACGCTCGAAAATGCACCACAAATGTTCAATAATATTGATATCTTGAGATTGGGGAGGCCACTGCATGTGTTCTAGCTCACTTTCATGCTCTTCATACCAATTCTTAACCACCCGAGCGGTATGTATTGGAGCATTATCGTCTTGGAAGTTGCAGTCACAATCAGGGAATAAAGCCTTGGCCATTGATCTCCCAAAATGTTCAGGCAATCTTTGCTGTTGATTCTACCATGCAGGGCAACTATTGGACTGATACATTTCCATGATATGGCGGCCCAAACTATCACTGATGCACCTCCATGCTTCACTGTTGGAAGAAGGCAGTCAGGGTTGTAAGCTTCTTTGGGCTGCCTCCACAATTAAACTCGCCCTGAAGTTGGGAAAAGAGAAAAACTGGACTTGTTTGACAATGTCTTGCTTCCATTGGTCTGCAGACCAGGCATTGTGATCTCTGCACCACTTCAACCTCTTTTGAATGTTGCGAGTGGAGAGAAGAGGTTTCCTCACAGTGGCTCTTCCATGATATTCAGCCTTATGGAGCTCACAGTGAACAGTTTTAGTAGAAACTGAACTATTCGGATGGTTATTCGACTCAGCAGTCACTTTGGCCGCATTTGTCAGATGATTTTTTGCCACATTACGTTTCAATGCACGTCAGTCCCTGTCAGTAAGTTTGCAAGTCCGGCCCGAATTGCTACGGTTGCTAGAGGCCTTGTCCTGTTTCTCGAATTGCATCAGTGTTCTTGATATGGTAGCTCTTGAAAAACCAAACAGTTCAGTTCAGCAACCTTAGTGATCGAGGCTCCTGCCATGCGAACTGCAACAATTTTCTCTTTTCAAACTCGGAGAGCTCACGCATTCAAGCTTAAATTTTACTAAATTCTAAAAATAAATAAGACAAAGACAGTAAATTCGATAAATAAACGTATTTACAATAGATATAATCTGCAATTACGAAGTTTTAGTTAAAGTACTTAATATAATAGGTCTTTGAAATATAGGAGTTGATTTTTCAACTGTTCCAACACCTATATATATATATATATATATATATATATATATATATATATATATATGAAATTCAAATAACGTCAAGTAAACGTATTAAATATATTTACATGTGTTCATGAGCATATTTAATTACAAGCATATATGTATGCACCCTAACTCTAGTACCGAAGCACACTTCTCGTATATGCATATATGTAAGTAGATAGATAGATAGATAGAGAGAGAGAGAGAGAGAGAGAGAGAGATAGACACGCACGAACGAACATAACTTTGTGAATAAGTGATATTTACTAAGTACCTCATAAATGTATATAATTTTTTCAGTTGGTTTCATTATACAATAAAAAGCTGGAAAAATACTAAAAACCACAATACTCGAGACCCACATATTCATAGAGAAATTTAATCGAGCGTGTAACAACGCCATCGCAAATATTGAGCGAATGCACCTGTTGCGATGATCACTTGGGGTGAATGAAACTGTCTTTTCAATGAAGCGTCTATTGATTTTTGAACAGTTAGATTTTATGAGCGGCCAGGAATTAAGATTTCATTTCAGTGAGAAACCGAATTGAGTGGTCGACAAGCGGTTTTTATTCCGAAGTGGTCTTCTCTTAGCACAATGTCGAAAACCATTTTCAAAATGTCATCTTCTCTGCTATGTAAGGCATATGCGCATTAATGTTTTTCATATCCTCCCACAAGCAATTTTTCAGAGGCTTGATTGTACTTAAGACACATCCATTTTGGTGTCCTTAGGCGCGATTCCTTCTGACAACTAACAAAATGTCAGCATTGGGATTACGATGCCATATTTTCTAGATAGCAGTTTTTTTATTTCTCTTTTATAAATCAAGAATAGAGATTTAATGCTCCACTTCCATTTCATAATTTGTATCTAAAATATGTAAGCAGCGGAGTAGCCAATGTAAATATTGCAGTGTCATCATCAACAATGTTCTTTTCTCCATGCGTGTTTGCGACTGCACATCTCAGTTAAACAGATTGGATTTTCAAATCCGAGGAAAATGCTCGATTACCGATCATTATTATAAAGGTTTCTAATATGCTATTTTCATACTTAAAATCAGATCTGATACGCCAGAGAAAGGAAATTTTATCAAATATTTAACTGTCACGAACCATCATAAATTCTCTCAAAAAACGTGTATTAAAAAAACATTCAGACTAGTTGTCACTGAACTAAACTAAACGTGTTGGTTAACCGTGTGTTAACTTTCAAACAAAACTGGAAAATTCATACGTAAATTTTGCCTTTATTCTGTTAAAAAATTATCTTAAATAAAAATTCTGCTCATCAAAAAAGTAATATCTATCTATTATTCCCGACTGGAGTTATTGTGTTAACCGAGTGTGAACTAACCGGAAGGATTTATGCAGTCATTCCTTTTCTTATACGGTCATTCAGTTTTTTAAATATTTCAGATATAAATTTAGTTAGACTGAAATAAAAAGAATCTGTTCTAAAGTTATCGGATTTTTCAAAGATAAAATTCTGCCCTTGATTCATCTAAAATATGTATTCATTCAGTATCGTGACTGAACTGAACTAAATGTTTTAACCGTACTTTAACTTGACAAAACTAAACATAACTTATGCGTAATTTTCTTTCCTTTATTTTCTTGAAAACTATTTGAAAATGAAAATTCTGTTTTCATAAAAAATATCCATCCAGTATTTCAGACTGGAGTTACTATTGGCAAATTTTAAGCGTAAAATTCGAACAATTATTTTTTGAAATTATTTTAAATGAAAATTCAGTATTTAATGAAGTAACAAAAATTCTCTTTTTATTTTTAAAAAAATACTAATGTCTATTATTCAGACTGGAGTTACAGTGTTAACGTTAAAATGACCTGGAGGATTCATACGTAAATTCTGCCATTCATTGCTTAAAAATTATTTTAAGTGAAAATTCGGTGTTAAGACTGAAGTTGCTAAAAGTGTTTATAAACCAAGCCGAGAATTCTTTATGCAAAATTCTGCTTCGACATTGTAGCCCCTAAGCATATTTCGGCTCCCGAGGTTCCTTTGGAATAAAATTTCTTATACTTAAATTAAAAGGTATCTTTACTCAGTGGAAGATTATCTAAAAATGGACGTAATTCGTAAATTGAAGGAAAGACGTTCTTGGTACAAGTCTAGAATAGACACTACCTTAAATTTAATAACGGACAAATCAAATGTACCGAATCCAAAATACATCTTCGCTCTACAAGAAAAAGCTATAATTAAGTGGCGAGATTCTGTAGAATCATTCAAAGATCAAATTATTGATATTTATATCAATTTTGATTTTGACGTGAAAGATATCGGAAATGAAACTATTTGTAAAGCCGAATACCGTTTTAATACATTAAAAGTATTTTATAATCTAGCATATCGTTTTGAACAGAGGCTTAATGGCTGGAACGATAATTGTGATGTTTCTGACGCTAATGAAAATTGTGACATTTCTGATCCAGCTGAAAATTGTGAAATTTCTGACGCTGCTTAAAACTGTGAAATTTCTACCTACTAATGTCATTAAAAATGAAAATTCTAGGGAACATAAAGATTATTGGTATGTGAAATTGCCTTCGAGCGAGGAAAAAATAAATCTGTTTTTTCAAACCATGCTGTAGCCATTAATGTACAGAATAATGTTTCTCCTGATAAATTTGACTACATTTGGATACCTCACAGATTGATGTTCAAATCTGAAGACCAAACAACTACCAAAATAATTTTTCATTGTTCTCTTAAGACAAATATCCCTTCACAAAATGAAACAGCCATGGCATAAACCTAATACAAAACATGTTGGAATTATTGTTATTCCATATGAACAAAAGTGTATTTTTATCAAACATTAAGGTTTTTCTAATGATAACATTTAAGGCTGAAGAAAATAAGGATAAATTTTGTTTGATTTGTTACATTTGCACTACCTTAATTTGTGGCTTTGTTGCCAATCTATTTATATTGAATTATGCGATTGTCCATTATATCAATAAATTCCTGGAAGTTGAATGCACTAAAATGTTAAAGAATTTTCATTTTAACTTAGAGAAAACTAGTAATTCTCTTGAAAGCTAATGTATCTTAACCAAGAATAAATAGAAAAAATGAGCGAAGGAGACTTTGAATTGAGATCTTGCAAAGGTAAATGTGAGAGTGATAAAACTCAACTAATGGAAGATGGAAAGTTTATTGAACATAGTTGCGAGTGAGAGAAAGTTTTAGGCTTCAGAGTAAAAGAAATTGACAAAACAACGAGGGCATCAGTGGTTAAATAACACATTCCTTAAATTAATCGGCTAACAATGGAACGACAAAACAAATTTATATAATGAGTGCATTAAAAAGAAAAACAAACAAACAAATAAATTAATAAACCCTTTTGCCTTTGTGTAAAAAAACCTTTTTCAACATATGTGTTCCTAGAGAAAAAAAACTTGCAATAAACTAAATTTGTTTATTGTACATTTTCTTAAGGGGAGAGTATAAAAATTTAATTTTTACTATTTTAAAAATTGTATGATGTTCTAAGTGTATAATCGTCTAGGTTGTTTTTTAATACACTTTGTTTTTCAGAGAAATGTATTTTATGAAGGCCAGGCGGTCTGTGTAAAATTTGTTACATTTTTTATGGTTCTTTTAGTTCAAGCAGTTGATACCACCAAATTATTTGATTTGTTGTGGATTCATTTTTTGAATTCATAGAGAGGGAAAGTTTCTATTTACTGGCCAATGAGAGACGATCTCTTCAAGCCCTTGCTCAATAATAGGACTGCAATTTAACGGAAAGAATTCAATAGATTCAAGGTAGATTCTACCCTCAAAACAGAACATTCCTTTCTGTGTCCTTCTAAGAATTTAAACCGAACATACATTCGAGTTAACATTCTTGCAAGTACTACAAAAGGACAGAGAGAAAATAACCTGGGGAAACACAAAACCCCTGATAGCTGTAACGTGCCGTTTGAGTATTGATTTAAGAACTGAGGTGGGTGCGTTTTGTATTTTCTACCTTCTGCTACTTTTTTACTTCCTCAAAGTTTTTTTGCTTTTTTCCCGTTTTTAAAGGGTGTAATATTTTTTTTGTCTTTGAATCCATGTCTTTTTCAAAAAATTGTAACACTTATTTCCTTATATCTGATGGTAATCCGTGTTTTCTAAGCTCAGATAATTGTTATCCTGCCGTAATGGGCGCACAAAGGGAAATTTTTGTACAACCTTGTATTGTAACTTATTTGTAATATTGTATAATAAATGTGTTTTACCTTTTTAGGATTTTACGCAGTGGTTGCCTTGTTTTTTAATGTTGCACCTATTATTATGTCTTTCTATTCTTGCTAGACTACTTTTTGTGTCTGGCACGAGAACATGGATTTATTGGGAAATAAAAATTTGATATTATAAAACCTATAAAAATCATGTTTTTTTTATTAACAAATCATTATTAAACAAAAAGTAAAAATATGGCCGAAAGTTTTGCCTTTAAAACCGAAAAGACACAATATGTCATCGTCTTTACCAACGTCAAGAGAATAGATTGGGCGAATTTCACCCAAGCATCCATGATAACTGTGCATCAATTTCTCAATACTGGAATATGAGTTGTTGCCAGTCTACACTCTTGTACATAGCGGAATCTTTAGTGGAATTCGTATATTCGAACCATCGCTAAAGATGCTGAAAATGGTCAAAAATATCTCCAGAAAGTACCTAACACCTCCTGTTATTCCTTATCTTTATCAGGCTATAAATGGAGTATTGCTGCTATATCTGGGATGGATCTGCCATATTCTCACTTTCCAGTTGAAAGTGTTTAAAAGCGTTTACGCAGTCTTGTGAGTGATGAATTATTTTCAACCCATCAACTGTTTTTCACAGACGATGTAATGCTAGCCTATCGCTTTCCCATTGTTATTTTCATTGCAAATGTTCAAATGAGCTAAAATTCTTAGTTATACGAGTTCACACCAAAAATTCGCCATGCCATGTACACGGGTCCGACTCATTCATTTCGTATTCCATTGATAAGGAAGAATATCCACGCAGACAGCTTTCTTTCCAAGAGCCGCTCATAATCTGTACGTTTTTCATTTGCGCTTTTAAAACAACATCATTCAGAAATACTCTGCACCGAGGAGTACTTGGGCCTCGTATTAGGTGAAAAATAGTATTAAAAATCTCGGTACTTATGTATGGTAATGAATATGAGACAATCTCATCACAGATGGATAAGAGACTTGAGGTAAAGAAATGTGGTTCTACAGAAGGATACTGAGAATACCATAGACTGAATACATGAGAAACAACGGAGTTTTATAGAAAATGGAAATTAAAATGAAATGGAACATTAAAAAGAGTTGTAATTATGCATAATGCACAAAGATGGCATAGAAATTTGTTCACTCAAAGGACATATTCAAGGCAACAGGGACAGATGAAAACAGTGCATAACTCACCTGACGAGTTTGTGTAAATGATTAGCAGAACAGGGTTATAAAGAACAGAAAGTAATGGAAAGCCATGATCGCTCACGACCTGAAGGGAAACGACATATAAAAAAAGTATATCTTGGTAATTGAGTGCTGTCAAAATGCCACCTACAAGGCAGATTAATCCACAAGCAATAAAGCCACCCCATACCATATTTCTTCCACCAACAAAGATGCTAGAAATCCTTTTTCAGTGTTTATTTTATGCGAATCATGTCAAAAATAGTAATAGTAATCAAGCCCGTCAAGATTGAAGCGTTTTTTGTTTGTCCAGATCAGAGTATTCTTTCGGGATAATATCTGCCCACATGCATCTGGCTTCCTTGTGACATTTATACAAGGTGTTGGCATAGATCGCACCGGTACTATATGAGAGTAGCTGGCCAAGAGGTTTTGAACGGAAATTTCGATATTTCATGTGCCTGGCTTGTATGTGCAAATTACGAACACCTTTTGATGGATTTCCTTTAGCATACCTTACAATAGAGTCTAGTTTGCTCATAAATCTTCATTTTCTTACCTGCACGTCTCGCCTATTTTTCATAATCATCCGGATCCCTGAAAACAGTTGCATGTCACAGTGATAGATGGATTTGTTCGTAAATGCTGTAGAAAAATGCTTTGGAGCATCTAAAGGGATAATTAATTTCAATCATCACATAACTTATCTTCCATAAGAATATTTCTTTTTCTGCCGAAGCCAAGGAACCCTTCGTCATTTTAGATTATTATTTGGTATGGGCTCTAGCGTAAGAATTATAATAAAAACATCAAATTCACAAGTGTTTTCAGAAGCTGTACACTCAAAAATGAGCTTTAGTTTTAATTACAACAATGGGCGCATTTGACGATTGATCAATGGTTAAAAATATTTTAAAAGCATATATGCTGTTCACACGTACACTGTCCTGAGTAAGAAAAACTTCTTTCAAGAATGGATCTGTCATCTTCGTAGTGTTTCATGTTCTCTGTCTTTCAATCGTTTAGTTTCTGGGCAAAGTGTAGAACTTAATAAATTTAAAGATACTGATGAGGAAAGAATTAATAGACACGTTTCTTTTGTAATATATATCTGACGATGAAAAACAAAAGTACTTCAGAAATTTTATATGTATTTCACGGTTACTAATTATGAGTTAATCAACCAAGGTAGAATCAAAATTGAATAGGAAGAAACTGTGTCTATAATTTGTTTATCATATCTGTTGTGGTGGGATCCACCTAATCTGCATAGGTGACTACCAACTATATAAATAGTGGTTGGTACCGGAAGAAGAGAGAAAGGAATCACGAGATCCAACTAGAGACTCTGATCGACTGCGACTAGTCAACACATTCTCCAGGAACGTCTTCCCAGAAATATACAGAAATACTATATGTACTTATTGTGTACACTTTCTTGTTATAATACATTCTTGTTCTAAGTACATTTTGTGTTGCATTATTATTCCATGCAATAGGCAAGATTCAACATTGAGTCAAGACTCAACAATATCTTTTATCCGAAAATACATCCTTTATAGTGCATTACAGATTTTAATTAAAAAACAACTTGCAAAGAGGGAATTATTATTCCTTAGATGCTTTTATTTGTGAATCGAACGTAGCGTTCCACCATTTGCAGCGGTCTTTTAACCAGGAAAACCAAACTTTCGTTTTTGCATCACATTGTTACAGATGATGAAAAATGAGCTTTGCATGGTAACAGAAAACGAAAAAGACGGTAATTATCACAAAATATGATATTCATACCAACAGCAAAACCAGGAATCATGGTTTGGTTTTGTAACGGAATCAAATTTGTAATGGAACCTGAAAGGTGGTGTCCATTACGAACTTCCGTAATATAGAAGGATCATCACTGCAGATGTTTATTGCAAGTGATTTATTTAGGTAGACGAAATAGTACGTCGAAGATTCCCTGCTTTGCTAAAAATAAAGGGTGTTATTTTTCAGCATGACAATTCAAAGGTACAATTTGTAATACAAACTCAAGATTGATAGGATGGGAGCTTCTTCTATCTCTTACATACTCACCAGAATTAGCACTCACGGATTTTCATTTATTTTGGTCACTAGAAAATTTCATAAATGGCAGAACATTCAGAAACAAAACAGTTGAAAAGTCATTCGAAGATTTTCGGGAAAAAAGCAAATTTCTTTAAACATAGAATCGTTGGGTTGAAGGCGTTGAAAATGAAGGTGATTACATTTTTTAATAAATAATATTTAATTAGATTTAAGTCATATTTGTTTTTTATATCCTTTCCGGTAAAACATAAATAGATTTTGAAAACCTTAATATTAAGGAAGTTAGCAAGGCCTTCATTCTTTTCGATTTTCTTTCATGGTTCTGTAGACTCAAGATCAACAGAAAGCAACTGTTTACCTAAGATTCAAACTCGGGGAAGAAACGTTCGTTCATTATAACAGGAAAATAAAACCAATGGAAAAAGCCGATCCTACAAACATTTATATAACAATCTGTAAAATCAAGCAAAATTCGGTTGAAATGAAGACATGTCGGAAAAAATATAGTTGGAATTCGTTCTAATACGGTTTCGGTCACGAAGCGTAACTCTTAATGGAGTAACACGACAAGTAAAATCAGACAAACAATAAGTCATCGTGATTAATAGCATGTCTCATCGAATGAAACTTAACATAAAGGGCTTGGTCAAGAATATAACTTATGATGTACAATGTAAGGCTTTTAAATGTCGTTTATCACGAATCTGCACTAAACCGAGAATATCTAAAAAGGTATTTTACTTCATGACATAAGTTACAGAGTCCTGGCAGAATCCCAAAAATAATCTGTAATGTTATCGGTCCTGACTTTGCATCTTGGCTTCAGTGACTTTCCCACCGCCGAATCGTAAATTTTCTATAAATACTTTCATGGTAATTTTTCTGTTGTGCTTTCCTCTTCAATACGTCTATTTCATGAATTTAAGTGCAGTACTAGAATGGCAGCTAGGTCTCATAATTTTACAGTTGAAATTGTTGACTGTAAGTGTAAGCTATGCTATCGGTTTCTTCTTTCGCATTCCTCGCTTGTGGAAATCTCTTCCGACTTCTTGCATTCCTGCCAACTTCGATCATTTAAAAATTTAAATGCAATGTGAATACACGTCTTTTATATCCCTAAATCATGGTCATATAATGTCCTCTCTTTTTTCAGTTTTCTCATATTCTATCTCCTCTTGGTGATTTTATCGCCTTTTTTTTTTAATCAGCACCTTTCATGTATTGCGTTGGTGTGCCCGTTTGGGTTGATTACAGTTTAACTACATTAAAACATACAGCAGAGATTTTCAGCAATTGATTTACATTAAGAAAAAATAACTATTTAGCAAATTATAAGTGCTCGTGAATCACAAAGAGCTGAAGCTTCAGGATGTTTTAAATAATTAAGAAACTATGAAGAAAAAGAAAAATTGAAAATTCCCACTGTTTCAAGTATCCTTTAAAAACTCTAAAAGATCTTCAATGTAAGAATACCGCCACCGCACATGCGCAAAGAGTATCTTCCGCAGATGCCAAACTCTTCGAAGTAACAACTCTATTGAAGAAATAAAAAATGCTGAATTTTTAAAAAATCAATTACATAGATATTAGAATAATAGCAATAAGGCATATAAATTGCAAAACACTAATCTTCAAATGAGCTACAAACATATCACTTTATAAGTGATACTAGAATAAATTCCGCAAAAAAACAAACTCATAAACATTAATTCCTGGTCTAATAAATATTATTTTTAAATATCAGCAATAGTGCGTTTGAAGAACTGACTTTCCATTTACTTCGAAATGATTTTACAGCAGTATATACGATTAACAATGAAATCATTATTGGAATTTAAAATGTATTATGAAAACTTTACAATGAAAATTCAAATAAAACCTCTTCGTAATAAGTGAATATAATCTGCAAAATCTAATTGTCATCGAATAAAAACCTTTTAAGAGCAGGATGTGAAAGACGGTTTTCGGCGATTAAGCATATTACGTCATCAGAATAATGTCTGTTAAAACGTAATTCATATGAACCTAAAAAACTTTATATATTTTTATCCTACTTTTTGGTTCGTCAAAATCAGAAATAAGTTTTAAAAATTACACTCTAAAAATGATGAAAATAAGCCAGAGTGAATCTGAAAAATGCTTTAAAGTGTAAAGCTAACAATGATGAATTATCATCCGAAAATCTTGATTAAATTTTACTGAGTTATATTATGCTGACATAATTAATTTCTGTTTTTAGGAAGCATTTATTGGTGGTTGGTTTTGTTTAGCGGGAATGGGTTATTTAATACCGAAATTTAAATATTTTGAACGCAATTGTATTCCTTCAACTACAGATAAAATGTATTGGTCATTTTACTATAAATAGGTATAGTTAATCTTTTATAGAAAAATGTATTGATGACATTTTTATACTTTCATAGTGTTTTGCTTTTGTTTGTGGGTTTACTATTCATGCATAGCTGGTATCTTTTTTGCAAGTGAATATTGAGAATAACACTGATATTTTCCTGATACAACTCCAACTCTTCAACTATAGCAGGGCGGGGTGTGGATTTGTGCTTAAGTCAATGTCATGAAGATGACTGGAATTCGAATTTGGTCCTTTTCTCATTCGAAGCCGCTGTCAATTACAGCACCAGCACATCCTAAATACACTTTTACGCATCCGCCATCTGTAACGTGTTCATAAAATCGCCCTGCACTCGTCAATAGGAAAGATGATTTGGGAACTCGGTCGTTCTGTTGGATCTGACCTCAGACAAATCGATTGTTACCTTTTTTGAAGGTGCAAAATGCTGTTATGACGGGTAGGGGTATCTAATGAAATCCAGATTTAAGAATTCGTCGTAAACAGAAACCTGCGATTTTTTATTCAAAAGTTATCAAAGAGCAGCCTGGCAACTGGTAATGAAGCATATATAATTGAATATAAACTAATTTTACTTTATTTTTGAAGAATCAAGTTGATAAACGAAAATAGAATTTATTTATGATTCAGCCTAACAATGACTTATTAAATGTTTTCTTTTTTTTTAGCCGCCTCCACCTTGGCTCACGGGCCACATTCCTAACGTCTTCCTTGGTATTAAATACACTGAAAATTCAAAACAAAAACATTGTAAAAAGACTTAATATTGCATTCCAGTTTCTTAGATATTATATAAGATGTCGCTAAAAGAACATCCGTGTCTATATCGCTACAGTTATCAACTATTATCAATGTCCTCTGCAGAAGTCGGCTGTTTGATCTCGATGGTGGAAGTCGAGTTCTGCCCAGATAATGTCAGCAAGATGAAAACATTTCGGACTTTTAATTTTAGAGGAAAAAATAAAATAATACCATACGTTCGTATTTATTTCTCTGCAATGCATGCGTATTCTTTGGATTTTGTCATATAGATTTTATAAAAAAATACTTGGTTCTAATACTAACCTTCCGTTTCTAACACCTCCTTTTCTTGTAACTGCCCTAGTTCTTTTTTTTATTGTTGTTGTTGTTTTTTTCACCGTCCCCTGGATTTTTCTGCTACCTCCGGGAAAGCTGTACAATCCACTTTAGGAACAGCTAATGTAGAATGATTGACTTTGAAGAATGGTTGAAATAAATTATTTCGGGGCGAGAAATCTTTTTCTTCAATTCAACCGACAGACTAGTTACTTTTTAAAAATCTTTCAGGTTGGTTATAAATATCTATTAACAGTTCTGGATTTTTATGAGAAACCGGCCTGCATATTTCATTGTCAAGTAGGTGCGAGATGCCGATATAATGATTTTATAACAGGTTATTTAATGTAGTTTATGTTGCCTACTTTTCTTTTGGTATCATATTTGTATACTCACCTATTTAGTTAAGCAAGCAACCATAAATTATAAGCAGAAGAAAATAAGACGAAAACTTTTGTATATGTATTTTATATAGTTTATGTTCAAATCTTAATAATGCATGCATTAATAATAATAACAACAACATTTCAACTCTATATATTGAAAGCTTCTCTTAACAGATTTTTTTAGGTTTATTACAACGTAAGGAAAAGTAATTTTTCTTCTTCACATTCGGTAGCCATGTTGATATGCCGGTGTTTATATAGATAAAATACTTTTTTTCCGAAACCAAAAGCGCTTGTTTTTCTTATTTTTTTTCCCTCATTTCTATTTTTTCCTTTTTATTTTTCCTCCA
>OZ038475.1:82148097-82165597 GCA_964036315.1 Acanthosepion esculentum
ATTCAATCGGTTACGTTCATATTAGGTTGAGTCTTAAGTAATTTCCTTTTTTTGGAGCAAATTATAATGATGAATATAACACGCTAACGACTAATCATATGCAGCAGTTAACAATAAATTTGGAGTAAAATAATATACTTTAGTTTTTGCACAGCAGTGACAGCGTACACGGTGGATTAGAGAAAAAAGAATGCTCCCCTCTGACAACACAACGCTGCATACAGTAAGAATAACACAAGAAAAAACTTGGAACTCAGTTGATCAGTTCTTTCCCACGCGCCATATTCATCTGACCTCACACCAACCGATTATTAACTTTTTCGATTGCTGCCAAACGCTTTGGTGGAGGAAACTTTTTCTAATGAAAACCAAATTCAAAAGTTCGTTGAAAACTTTACTACATAAAACCCGCGAAATTTTATTGAAAAGGTGTCGAAGAGCTGCCTGAAAAGTGGCAACAAATCATTGCAAATAATGGTGAATATATCATTAAATAAAATATAATTGTGATTCATTTTTTTAAGAATAAAGTTGATGAACAAAAATTGAAATTATTTATAACTCAACCAAATATATGAATATAAGTTGGGACTGAGACTATATATTTGAATTTATTATGACACATTTGTGAATGCATTTATATAGGATGATATTTCTTAAGCAGTTCATACTGATAGGCATTCTCGTTAAAAATATAACAATACACATGTGTTGTGCTAGTGAATAAATACTACTAAATTTATAGACTCATGCATTTAATGTTCATTATACAAATTTCCTCTGGATTCATTCAGTCAGCATTTCCAGTATTTTTATCAAGTTTAATAGAATTGAATGGCCACAAGAACCTCTTCAACGTTTTCATTCATACTTACCATAAATGAACATAGAGGGGTATACATAAAAATAACCTACATTTGTTTTATATTTATATATAAAAAAAACTTACCAATTACAAAATATTTATGAGTTGGTATTTCCTTTCATATTCATTTTTCATATGGCCTTTTTCGCATCGTCTTTATTTTATTCAATTTTATCTCCATTTGATATATATCGACAGTCATACTTTTCAAGGCTAGACATATATATATATATATATATATATATATATATATATATATATAGATATATATATATATATATATATATATATATATATATATATATATATATATATATATATATATATATGTATATATATATATATATATATATATATATATATATATATATATATGATAATTATCGATAAAGCCGGATTAATCTAGTGCGGGGCCTGTAAAATATTTTATAAAGGAGACCTAAATTATAAAATATACAAATATTAAATCATAAATTATTTACTAGCGTAGTAATAGAACTTATAAGATAGGTAAATAAATACTTAACTTCTATCAACATGATAAAGAAATCCATAAAAATATGAGTCAAATGATTCTAACGAGATATTTAATCAGCTTTAATGGCCTCGATATTGTGTGACCTGAAATGATGAATAATTAAAGATGCAAATGTGTAAACACTTAAACTGCCATATCGTAAGATGCCAATTTGACCAGACAGCATGAAAGTATTTAATGCTGAGTCCTCGAAAATGCGGGACCCATAGCATTTACTACTAGTGCTACTAAGTTAATCCGGCACTGAGTAACAAATAAGTAAACTTTTTATTGATACATATGCAAAGCTTATATATATGATATGTTTATTTATTATTCATTCATCCATTCAGATTTTATCTTATTCACTCATTCAGTTTTTCTTAATTTTGTCTTATTTTATAAATGCGTGGCCAGGTGCCGGCGTCTTAATCTTTTTTGTTTTCTTTCATTTTTTTTTTTTTTGTTTTGGACAAGAACTTCTTCTGATGATATTCCCGTTTTATGATTAGGAAGTCTGACGCCATTTTGTTCGTTACTTTGGTTTTCATTTCACAGCTCACTCTCTTCACATAGAATGAAATGTCCATTATACAAATAAGTACGTTGTTTCGTCACCGCATCGGGGATCTTCCGATGCGGTGACTAAGGGTCAAATCTCTGTCGAGATTTCTTCCATTTCGATTGTCGGAAGTGTATTCATCCTCTGCAACCGCTTCTTCTCTCTTTCCAGCATTGTAACTGACATCTTCCGGCCGTAGTTTTTGTAGATGACACTGTCCTGGGCTCGTTTCACAATACGAATTGTCTCCAAGTTTTTGGGAGCATGCCGGTAGCGCGGTTCTACTGGCTCGAGAATACGAATGTTGTCCCATTTCTTGATGAACACAATCACCGAAACGATCCATACAATGACGACAAGACTCACGAACACAATCTCTTCAGGTTTTAGTGTATATTTTTCCGGAAGGATTGGTTCTTCTTCTTCTGGAATACAAAGTAAAAAACAATAGTGAGAATAACTAAAACAGAAACTGCATACATGAGAAAGACATTAAAAAAAAAGAATTGCCATATAGTATTTTCTCAATAAATCGTGCGATATTTTTTTAAAAGCAACAATGTTTGCTTGTTTTAAGGTGTGCACGTTCCTGTAAAAAAGAAAATAAATGAACGATTGAACCGGTTTGTATCAAGTCAGCTTCAGCAAAACAATTTGTTTCCTATGTTTTTTTCTTTCTTTTTTTTAGTAAATGTTCACCTAATACAAAGCTAAAGATCTATTCAAGATAGTGGTTTACTGAATGAGTTTGGCGTATCAGCGTAAGAGAAGGCGATTAGAAGTGCAGATTATGAGGACATGTAGGATATATAACGGTTGACTCTAGACTTGATACGGTTATGATTATAGTGATCGAGGAAGCATTCTCAAGAAAATCTGATCAACAAAGCAGCAGCTCTTGGGAAGAAACTATCCGAATGGAAAATCCTTTTTACTATTAGAATACGAATGAAATTAAGATGATTCGACATTGTGTATGTTCGCGAGGTGGGTCGTAGCTGTAAAGGTTTCAAGTGATAGAACGAAGTAATTTAACTCGTTAGAACTTTTACCATGGCAATAGCAGCAGAATAGCGATAGGATTGCAACGTTTCGTCTGTGAGAATTGATTGAAAATACATTGCCTATATGGCCGCGTAAACGCTTTTAACCTCTGCCAAAGTGTAGATTTGGCAGCTCTTTCTCGTGATGACTCCGGATAACTTTTATAACAATCTAGTTTTGCATTAAAGTAGTTTATCATGTCAACAAAGAAATGTTTGGAGTTGGACTAAAGGAAGACTGATGCGAAAAAGAGAAAACAACACTCATAATCTTCATTCTTTTTTTACTTAACTCATTAGTGCAATCATTGTTGTTGAAATCAATAATTACTGCTAATTATTTTCTTGTGCGATCACGTGACTAACACGAAAAATACATTTTTCTGAATTAGACGTACATTGGGTTGTAAAGAATGAATAAACTAGTTCAAAGGTCAAAGAGATTTTTCCTGTTTTGTTGAACTGTGATCGCCTATCTCAGTCGTTATCAAGTACGGCGTGTTGCCAATATGGTAAACAATATTTTCTGCCTAAATCCTAGCGTCCTTAGGTCACCGAAATTGAAATTGCAATCAATTCAAAGACTCCTCATATATAACGTTTAAATGGAAAAATATGGATCGATGTTGATATTTTTTTAAAGCTGCATAAATATGCTAGATAGATAAATAGATAGAGAGAAAGACATTTGCAATTGCCACTCAAATCCTACAATGATGGGAAGCTGAAGTGAAGACGCTATCAGATTTAAATGTATTATGCTACTGACATTGTATTAATACTTATTATCAAAAATATGTTGCAGCATGATGTCTAAATAGACATTGCACGCTATCAAAGACGTTAGATAGACCAGGCGGTTGAATGGGTCGAAACCAGTCGCCGAATATTTCGTTTTTTTTTAAGCCTGAGAAAGATTTTTAATATACGCAGTTATATATATATAACAAACACTCGGTAGAGGAGTTAGGCAGTCTTTCACAGCTCGCAGACAAAATTGTACATATTGCACAAAGGGTCTGTGGGGTCACCCACACTGGCCGAGGGTAAATGACGAAATCAAGTGTTGTATAAAATGTAAAGTAATGAAAGCTTCAAGTCCCGTATTATCATTTAATTAGCACATCTATTCCATTGACATATAAGTAAATAAATATTATTAGAAACCATAGTTTCTATGTAGCCAGTTCAGCTATGCTGACGAAATAGACCTTCGAAGGAGCGGCAAGTCCCTTCTCGCAGCTAAGCAGAAGGAAATCCAACAGAAAAACTTCGACTATGGGATATTAATATCAATGTCTCACTACGATGGGCCAGGGTACGTAAACAATTTGTTTAAGAAGGTCACAACCTTAATATTTCTCGTGAAAGTCATGAATATTCATTTGTCTTCTGTAAATCTTTGTTCTGGAATCAAGCAATAGATAGATAGATAGATAGATAGATAGATAGATAGATAGATAGATAGATAGATAGATAGATAGATAGATATATAGATAGATAGATAGATAGATAGATAGAGGAATTCTAACTTTAATTCCGCCGATAACAAATCGATTCGCAGTCTGGAATTTATAAAGGAGTTAAAATCATTTGCAAAATTATTGCATTTAACATCATTTATTTTGGTTTCTATTTGCCTTTGGCTTGACTTGTTTTGTTTTACAGCACATCAACCTCAATGGGTCATTTAATGCCGACAAGATTTTTATTGCTGGCAATATTTTTTCTCAATAATGCATTGCTGGTATATTCTTTTTCAAAAATGTATAGTGGTAATATTTTTTTTCAAAAATATATTACTGCCAATAATTTTTCTTCAAAAATTTATTGCTGGTAATAATTTTTTACTACGTATTTCTGTTATTAAAACCTATTTTTACAGTTTCACAGTGTTTTAACCCTATTTAGAGAGTTAACTATTTGCCCATAGCTGGGAACTCTAACAGGTGCTACCACGCCGGGTCAGGGTGGACCTGGGAACACCAGCAATTAAGAGGATGTAGTTTATCGTCATATCCAGGACACTATTTGCCTTTATCTTCTTTTGATTTTTCTTTTAAAAGAGAAATTTAAAATAATTTAGTCGTTAATAAAAATTACATGATAGCAGTTAATCAGAATAAATTGAAGATAAAACGACAGACACGGACGGTACAACAATGTTATAATCGCAACAAAGGTGAAGACATTAAACAAAATGTAAATAAAGTAAATAATGATAATTCCTCATCCCAGAAATTCGGATTAATTCCCTTGTTTTCTTAAAGCAAGTATAGCTATTATTATCAATATAACACTTTTGTCGATATTTACTTAATCTTTCTTCGTCTGGTACATAGCAATAAATAGTGAGCATCTAAAGAAGATCAAGTTTAGAATATTCGTAATGGTCTACTAGACTATTTTGCTAATCATTGCTGCTGACATGGACATCTCAAGTGTACGCAACACATTTTATGAAAATGACAATCAGTTTGCATACATGATTATTCACAAGCATGTTTGTCAGAGTTACCTTTATCGTTTCTAACTAAATCAATTTAAAATCTTTGATGCCAATATGTGCGTGTATTTCAAAATGCAAAAGGCTTACATGAATGGCGGAACGAAAAATTAAGAATTCAACACTTCAATATTAAACAAAAAAGAAAGTAACATATCTGATTTTTTTAGTGGATTTCCGAATATCCATTTCTACTTTTAATCTAGTTTGTTTGCATGATACACACAGAGAAGTACATATTATATATCAATTTTCAAGTATTGCATTTTCAAAGACTTCTCATAATTTTCTGCTATGTGTATATTAATATATTTGGGAATATATGAGCGTTTGTGTATGTTTCTATATATCTCTTAGAAATGTGTGAAATAACTAAATTAGTTGATCAAACAAAATAAAAAATATTGTCTAGCATAATTGCTAAAATCATCACTCATAGGCAACCGGTGTTTTGAGTTTGCATTCAGCTTGGAGATAAAATAAGAAATACTTGCGAAGAAAATGGAGGAATCAAGAATGAAGTAATTAATGATATCGTGACTTAAATTGGAATGACAGTAAGGAAATTCAATGCAAGATTGATCGATAATATCAGGAAGTTCTGTTTATTATTTGATTTATGCTTAACTAAACGAGAGAAAAGCGCCACAGGACGGCCGACAGTAAAAAAAGAAATATGTGAACCAACAAACAACAATACACAAAATGACACTGATTTATTATTGCCGATTTCATTATTTGTTGAATGATTGTTTCTTTCAGGTGATAATAAGAATCAGTATCCATGGCCTCTGCCTACGTTCTAATTATTATTCCACTGTCATATAACATATCATCTTTTAGGATAGCAGAGTAATTCTGGGTAGTTTTCAACAAATAATCTTTCTACGTTTGTCTAAATGAGGGACGCAGCTACAGTTTAGCATTCTTCGTGACATCCCTACGACTTTTATTGGTCCTACATGGGTCTCTACGAAAAGATTTCTGAGGCTACTATATGCACTTTTCAATTAAGTGTCCCTTTGCTATTCTTCAATGAAAAAGAAATTACTCTTGACTTTGAACATTGGGTCGAAACATTTTAACACTTTGCTCTTTATTGTGTACGTCATCTGAGAGACCATTATCGCGCTTTTGGCTGTAGTACTTCTTGTTGTGGAATTAAGTTCTTAATAGAGGTATGACAGAACCAGGCTGGTCAAGAGCTCACCAGAATCTACTTTCTGCCATACAAAATACATTGCGTTAGTCAAAACATATGCAGAATATGAATATTTGGACGCATTTTAAAGAAAGAAAGAAAGAAAGAAAGAAAGAAAGAAAGAAAGAAAGAAAGAAAGAAAGAAAGAAAGAAAGAAAACGTTGATCATGTTAATTTACAATAATGTTAATGATGAATGCAGTGAGAAATAGGAAGAAGAATCTCAGCCTTAAAATTAACATTCTCATATTCTTGTATCAACTTATCATGATCATCCGCGTGCAACACTGGTGTCACTCTCCCCACTATCTCTACCACCAAATAGATAGATAGATAGATAGATAGATAGATAGATAGATAGATAGATAGATAGATAGATAGATAGATAGATAGATAGAATGATTAAAGCGTTTATGCTACAAACTTTCAACTGACTGCCTAAATGTTGGGATATTTGCTGTTTTGAAATGTTGATATCATCTTCTTCACACTAATAAGCACTCACCTTCTTATTCCTCTATCTTAATCTAAATAGCCATCTACATCCACAAGAAAAAGTTCTGAATATTTTATTCATCTGGTTATTTTTTCTGTATATGCACATGAGGGAAAAATGGAAAAAAAACTCTTACTAAGCAAGACATCAAATGATGCACCGCGCACTGAGTACAAATTACCTCACTATGAAAATTTTAAGAGGTTATATATGTATGTATGTATGTATGTATGTGTATATATATATATATATATATATATATATAGAGAGAGAGAGAGAGAGACCGTCTGCACACGGAATGAACACTGCATTGTAATCGTCAGTTTCAAACATTAATGCGATCTTCAGTCTATATCTATAAACGCATTCCAAAATTTGCCTCACTTTCCTTATAAATTTTTTAATGAAATAGTACACACATACACACACACACTCACGCATATATATATATATATATATATATATATATATATATATATATATATATATATATATATATATATAACAGTAATTACGCAGTGTGCATACCTATGTTCACTCTGTCTATATCTATACCTATATCGTCAACACTGATCGCAATTTCCCTATAAATATACCAAACTTTAAACAATATATATATATATATATATATATATATATATATATATTCTAAGTTAATGGATTTTTATTTATTAATTTTTATCACTTTAAACGTTATTTTAATGGATACTCATATTAGAGTAGACGCTCCATTTATTTATTAAACAGAATATTTAAGTGAGCGCATATTTCTTCAATAAGACTTTACTAATATTCTGGCGGCAGACGAAAATAAATAAATATATTGTTTAATAAATAAATGTTGTGTCTACTGAAATATGAGTATCCACTAAATATAACGTTAAAAGTTGTTATATAAATATATATATATATATATATATATATATATATATATATATATATATATATATATATATATATATATATATATATATATCAACGATTCTAATACGTTATGAATTCTATAATTAATAGTTTGGTCAAAAATATACAGTAATTGAATATTTCATAGATATTTTACGTGACATGTTCATAAGCTACTTTGAAAACAGAAAAAGTAATATTTAAGTAATCTGAACTTTCTATTTACTTCACTGTAATGTGTAATGATGGCAATATTATTCTTATGGAGAGGGTGCGAAGGCGGGCCACTGACGCTTCATAAACAAATGCTGGGTAAATAGAGATAGTCAGCCCGGGAAGGCAGTCCAAGCTAGGGAAGGTAAACTCCGATTTTCAGCCTCCACTGCCTTGCCGCCATATCTAGAAAACGGATGCCTACTATTATTATTATGTACAAAGATCATCTTCATACGACATAAAATCAAACCAGATCGCATGGGAATAAGAAAATCATTTTCTGGAAGTCTTCTATATTGAGCTGTTTTCCTCTCAGTCTTCCTGCCTTGAAAATACGCATTTTAAATCGGTTATTTTTTATATATCTGGAGCTATACTGCACACATTTCGTAATGGCGAGATATACGTGAGAACAACATTCAATTGATATGGCCACGAGTTGTTTGCGATGTTTAGCTTAGTTTGACGCTGTGTGAAAATCGAATCCTTGATACTTGAAAATGTATCTGCTAGACATGCATCATGCTGACTTTGTTATTATTCGTATAAATGTAAAGGTTAACATATTTTGTTACTAATAATCATTTAAGATGACTTGTACTACTCTCAAATCCTTTTTACATGTGTAGCACTTCTTTATGTTAACGAATGATATATCTAAATAATAATCGCGATAATAATCATAATAATAATACATCGACGCAGTCAGATGTCGACCACAGTCGAGATTATAGAGCCATTATGAATTCTATGATCTTGTTGATGGTTACATAGTATGCGCTAAGCCAGGTCAACTGTTGTGATGAGAGCCAGTTACACTCCTTACTATCATTAATGTACTTGTCCACTCATGATAAGTAGTCCTGGGTAATTGTCTAGTGGGGGGATATAATAGTACTGCAGTGACTTCTCTAGGTGAGTATTGAATATGGGTTGAATAGCAGGAGAGACTAATTGGCAACCAGTCTACCGCAGAAATAGTGGCAACCTACTGCCTTAAAAAATATTCTGCTCCGTCAGTCATGTATCGAAAGATACATGATCACCCAAGAGTGTATCACGTGTGGAACTTAACTGAGTTTGATCCTCACTGGGTACTCTAGACTTTTGGCCTTGTGGCACAACTAAGCTACGCTTAAAAGATTAAGTGGTGTAATGGTTAGCAAACTTGTCTCGCTAGATTACTTACGATTGAGTAGGGAGTATGCCCCATACATTTGGCCTTGTGCCACAACTAAGATACGCTTAGTAAATCGCCATAATATGAATAAATTGATGAAGCTTACTCAAAAGAAATAGAAAAATAAAGTCAACAGAATGGGGACTGTGATTCAGTGGGAATTGTACGACTATTCTGTGTTCGATAATATTGAGAAAAAAGGCATAAGCAAAGATTACAATCTATTCTTGAAAATAAAATGGTTAAAATGCTCTTGGATTTTGAGATCCAAATAATCAATCTATCCTAGCAAGAAAACCGTGTCCGGTTCTTTTCAATAAGGAGAAGAAAGATTAGATATTTTTACCAATAACTTTTATAATTAAGAAATAAAAACATCAAAAAAGTTTTTAAAAAACTAAAAAAAAGTTGTAGAGTCTGAGGCCCAGAGCCATGATGATAATAATTGGCATACTGGAATCCTTCGAAAGCATTAGAGACGGAGGTAGAAGGAGGTAGAGAAATTAGGAATCCGGAGAAATATTCTGAATCTTTTCTTATGGTATTGGCAAGAACACTGACACAGGAGAAATATGGAAGCATGCTATCAGTGAACAGCAGAAACTTAGTGTAAACATACAATTGCAAAAATAATAATATGCAGAGAAGTCTTTATAAGAAAAAAAATATCTACTACCTTCCAAAAACGTTGATTACGTTTTTTTGTTTTTGTTTTTTTAATATTGTGTGCCAGTGTAGCAAGTATGGAATCATCTCCGACCAGTTATATCTCGGCATTAATAATGAGAAAAACCGGCTAAAAGTTCTTGAATGTTGCCAAGAAGTCTAAGAGTAATTCCGTGCAAGACGCGACTTCAACTTGAGAGTTGAATGCAAAAAAAATTGGATGAGAATTACATAGTAGAAACACGTACTTTCATGACGTTGACAAAAAAGACATGATCTACTTAAATGTGGGTAAAGCAAATTCACTTACAGTAGATTTCTAATATTCATTAATGCAAAATAATGAAAGGTAGAAATATCTTTTCAAGATTTAAATAATATATTACTAGTATCAAACATCATTAATTGCTAACTTCTAATGTATACAATTTTCTTACATTATTTACATTATTCGAACTGTTATCCTCATCTTCGTTGCCATCACAACGTTTCAAGGATACATGACCCAGTGGATAAAGGCGTTGGTTAGGTCCAGTGACAAGACCCAAAGAATTGTAAGTTCAATACCTGGCTACAGCAGTGGTGAACTAAAAAAACGTGGAGTGTTAATTTAAAGGGAAATAACTGAGACATCCGGAAGAGGCATAGCACATGGAATTAGTACAATCTACCCTTGTGGACGAAATAAATGGTTCGGTTCGAAATTCCAATCACCTGAAGAAGGCCGGAGCGTACAATGGCCGAAACGTTGCGAATAAAGATGAGAAGAACAGTCCGAATAATGTAAATAATGTAAGTAATCATAATACCTCATCTCAGAGATATAGACAGATATAATTCACTTAAAATAAATATGCCACGTTTGCCTGACATAATCCCCGATATCTATAGTATTTTCTGAGGCACTTAATTCCTGAAATACTACATTTTATACATGCAACAAAAAAGCACAAAGATAGTTTTGATATAGTTTCCCTCTAATTTTCTATAAATATTTTCATGGTAATTGTTCTGATGAACTTTCTTCTTTAGTACCTCGCATTTGCGAATTTAAGCACAGTACTAGATTAGCATCCACGTCTCATCATTTTACACTTGAATTTGCTAGATAAATTCAGATAAATTATCTGATAACAATTTCTTCTCTCGCAACTCTCTTGTTTTCCAGTCAGCCTTGATCTTCAGAAATTTAAACGCAATATCAATAGTTACATTCTGTCTCTTTGAGTCCTGTTTATTTAGTGTCCTTACCCATAATAACGATTTTCCTCAGATTTATTCACTCTCAAGTAACCATCTTGCGTCTTAATGATTTTGAATAAATATTCATCATGCGAAGCCAAATATCTTTACGTTCGTTGTCATAGATTTCAACAATCTGAGCAAATGTAGTTTTGTTTAGAATTGCAGAATGAGGTTAAATTGATATTGTATATTTTATTTTCAAATAACATAATCAAAGCCAAAATTTAATAAAAATTTCATATAGACATTTTCAAGAAAAATGGGTCAGATATCTTCATCGGTAATAGAACTCTGTCAGCTTTTATCAATATTTTTCCCCAAAAATTCCTTTTAACCAGCTGACATTGGCAAAGGTTCATATATATATATATATATATATATATATATATATATATCAAAACCTTTATCCATTATAAAATCTGCACAAATTATATATACGCACGCACACACACACACACACACACACACACACACACATATATATATATATATATATATATATATATATATATATATATATATATACCACTCGCAAAATTGATGAATAACAGTTCGAAATGAGAATTCTGAGAACTGAGTTTGAATTCATGTTGAGTTCGTTACATTCACTTACGCGCAAATATCATTGGAAAACTATGAATCTGTCTCTTCTCCCCCCAGCTATGTGTAAATAGTAGGAGATACTGAACCCTATAGCTTTGTTTGGCAACCTCTAAATTCAAAGGGCGGCCAACATACAGCTAGGAGAAAGAAAACTCTTGTTCAAGAAACCTGCGATTGTCGCATGTTCTAACATGTGGCATACAGTGTACTAGTACAGGACTTGATGCTATGATGGAGTGAGTGTGCATTTCAGGGCAGTGTGTTGATCATTTAAACAGTTCACTTTATGCATCTATTGATGCATGATTAAATAAGTAACGATAACCTTTATTAATTTAATGTGTTTCACGATTTATTTAGTTTCATCAAAGAATTTCCAATTCAAATAATGCGGAGTTATGTTTCAATTTTTAAATCTATGTTGATTTGTTTTCATTAGTTTTAGAAACGTCACTTGTATAGCTGATGGTGTTTTTTTAGCTTATAATATATATCCAATTTAGTTTTGGCTGTGACAGATTTTATTATACAAGTAACACCCAGCACGAAATCTCCAAGAGATATACGTTATAGAAATATTTGATTCACACAGTATCCAATATCTTCTTTTTTCACATGTGTCGTGCCCCTTCAGGATGTTAGCGACCATGGCTTTCTTTAATTTTAAGTCCTTTGTATCTCTTAGTAAATTTTATTCTTTTCGCTATCTCTCCTTATCCCTGATCTGTCAACTATTCCATATAATCCCTAAGTAGGGTACGTGCTGGTTTTCCCTTGTCTCTCTTGTCTCTTTAATATTTCCTGTCAGTGTAAAATGTTCTTTAGACCTCTTTCCTCATTATGTGTTCTAGATATTTTAATTGTCTCTTTCTCATGTTAAGTAGAGGTGTCCTTTTTTGTTTCCCTTTTCTCTAAAACTTCATCATTGCTCGCATGTTCAGTCAATGGTATTCTCGGCATCCTTCTGTAGAATACATCTCTTTTTTCTCAATTGTCATTCGTCATTCGTGAGAAGACTGTCGGTGTCGCATTTTCCATCCTCTGTTAAAACACTCCCTAGAAATTTAAATTTATGTACTTGTTTGATTTTTCCATATCCAGTTTGTAATTTGCATGTTGTCGGGTGGTTCTTTTTGCTGACAACCATACATTCAATCTTCTTACAATTGATGTTTCTTCATTTCTTCTCGCTTTCATTTACTAACTTCCATAGGATTTCCTGTACGTTCCTGTATGTGTTTGCCATTAATACTGTCATCTGCATATCCAATGTTCTTACGATTGTAGCCGGTAAGAATTTTAATTTTAATTCTAATTCTCTCAATCACCTTACTCTAAAAATTTAATCTCAGTAATTTATTATTTCCCAGGGTTCTTTGCCATTCTGAAATTTCCCCCATTTTCTCATTGATTTTAAAAGTTTCCTCCAATTTTGAATGTAACTTTATTTGCAATTGTTTTATTGCTTCATATATATTCTTTGCTTGAATATTATTTTCCATCCTGATATAAATCTCTTTTAACATATTGCCAACCACAATTCCTCTCGTGATTGGCAGTTTTTCTCATCAAGCCTAGAACCCGGAATTCTTCGTTGTTTTTAACGCAAATAATTAGTACATGACTTCTAAAGTAGGAATTTAAAAAACCGGCGACTAAAAACAACCTTCATCGGAAAATCTTATTGAAAATATATCATATAAACAAAGCATTTGAAAAAATATATTACCCCAGTTGGCTATTATAAAGTTGGCATTTGGAATCAGATTTTGTAATTGACCACTGGTAGTCAATGTGTTAATGACATTTTCTGTTATATTTATATTTGGAAACACTGACGCTATATAATTTATTTTGTTTGTTTAGCAGGGTGAGCAATAATCTACTTCACATTCTGTAAGAAGACGTATTGCCTTTCATGGTTTTTCTCTCTAAAAGTATTGTGATCTTGAACTAGGCACTATGTTTACAACGAATATCTTGACACAATCGACACTAAAGAGACCTCTAATTTTATTTTCTACAATATTAGCGCAAAACAATACTCCACGCCCACTTTTAAACCGTATTGATTCACTTTTGTAAACTCCTTAACCATTTATCACTAAGAGTTATTGTTAGAAATAATTTTTCATACACTTCTTCACACAGCTTACACGTCTCTCTTTGTACGTTTTTTAAGTAAATAATGAATTTTGGTTGCTTTAGCCAATATTACCATTTTTTCTCTGTTTAGTCTCAACACCAGTTTCTCGAAATGTTTTCTTGTTGACCAATCAACTTTTCTTGTTTATTACACTTTTAATTTTCCTCAGACCTCTTAACATTCTTAAAGACAATTGTCTTTGTCTTATCTCGACAATGTTTTTATTTTCATTGTTCTTTGATCTCTGTTTAACTTTTTCTCAATGGCCAACGTTGTGTCTCCATCACTCAGTAACTTTACAAGGTCTAGTTTCTTTTTTGAGATTATGGCGTTCTTATAACCCATAGCAATGGATATACATCTGAAATTAAAAAATAAATATCAATAACTACATTATTATATATATATATATATATATATATATATATATATATATATATATATATATAGTTTATTGGGGCAGCAGATCATTATTTGAGCATATATTATTAAATATAACAGACAACGAATATCTATTATGTCTGATCATGAGCAGTTCTAATGTTCGAATTTTTCCTTTAATTTCTCGTGAAAATAAAGACAAAAATTCTCCAACATTTGGATATTTTTTATTAAGTTGATCCTAAGCTTTCAGCTCACATGTTGGTCGGTCTCCTCAGAGATCAAGAAGAGACTCGAGGCAGCGGAGATGTGGTTCTACAGAAGGATGCTAATGATATCATAGAGGGGCGTGTGAGCAACGATGAAGTCTTGAAAAGGATGCAAACAAGGAGGAAGCTTATAATTAACATCAGGAAGAGGCAGATGAAATTTCTGGGGCACGTAATGAGAAAGGAGGGCCTGGAGAATCTGATACTCACATGTCGAATAGAGGGAAAAAGAGTCAAGCGAAAGCAACGCATGACATACCTGGCGCTCATAAGCAATATAATCTGGTTTTTTACTTGCACAGGCTAAATGCTTTAAAATAGATTTTCGCATTTATTTGGGTTACAATTTTAGTTCAACAAAGCATTTCATATACATATTAATAGGATGAATGAAAAAGTTGAAATTACTTTTCTGTCGCAATTTTCCTAACTAAATTCAAATAAATGCTTAGTAATTATTTTCTATATTAGCACTTTGCAATTTAAATGCTGTTCTCACAAAAGTGACATTTGAATGTCCCTATTTCTCGTTATGAACTTTTCTAATTATACAATTAACTTGATTAATTTCCTAATTAACTCCCTATTGTTTCCACTGGCCTTTCTGGTTGTACATTGTTTGTAGAGTTTTTGTTTTAACCCGTTTCCATCTTTTTTTAAATTCATTTTTAGCTTAGCCTTAAATTGTCAGACGTAGTGCTACTTCTTAGCTTTAAAAAGTGGAAAATAATTGAAAATAATGAGCACAGCTCCTCCCAACAATAGCGACAGCGAAAAGACAATTTCTTCCAGCATTTTTTATTAAGTTTCTTCTTCATGCTTTTCTTCACATCGTTGTCTCTTTTGTCTTGCCTTTTCCTGCTTTTTGCTTTCTTTTAAATTTAACTTTCTACGTTTCTTTATTTCCTTTCGTCTTCTTCATTGTTTTTCTCTATTGCCTTCCCTGAATCATTTCATTGAGTTTTGTATGTTTACTATGCGAAATGAAACAAAGAATCTCGCCCAATACATGTTGAATCATTTAATTATTCGTTTAATTAATACGTGAACAATTCTTAGTTACCAGTACAGGAGTACTTTCTATTGCGGGCGCTAGCCATATAAAAATATACCTGCATGCAACGAGACTCGGTGGCGCTTGTGCAAGTTAATATAACATCAGACATTGGGTTGTGTGAAGCAAATCAGAAAATGTTCTTTAGCAGAGATATCTCAGAGTTTAACGCGGATGACGAGTTAGAGCCAAGAAAATACACAAACGTTCAATAATACGGAATTAATCAAGGACTAATAACTTTTTCTATTGTTCTCAAAGTTGAAACAAGTTAATCGAACATAACAAATTGATTGGATTTTAATCAATTTCCTTCCATTTTACTGAATTTTATGATTTTTCTCTAGAATTGCTTGAATACAAAATCGATTTCTTCCTCTTGAATTTTCCAAAAAAATAATGAAAAAAAATTTAAATAAACATGTTGCAGTGACCAACATATAACCTGCTCAAAGAACTTTAACAAAAAAAGCGGGGGTGCTAATAGCAAAAGAAAAACTTACACAAGAAAGAAAATCAAACTAATAAATAAGAAAAAATCAAAAGATAAACATTTACCGAAGCAGTAAGAGTGCTCAATGCCTGTGATATCCAGATAAAGCAGAAACGCTTCACAAGTAACAGCTCGAATTTCACGTCGAGTTTCACGCTTTTGCTATCTTCAGGTGACCAGAACGAGAGCGTCTCTCTATCTCTCTCTCTCTCTCTCTCTATATATATATATATATATATATATATATATATATATATGTGTGTGTGTGTGTGTGTGTGTGTGTGTGTGTGTGTGCCTATTCTTGGCACGAGGACAACCAAAAACTCGTCAACTCGCGATTGTTTGTACTCATGCATAGATTGCGCAGCACTCAGTAACATATATTAGTAACAATTTTGGGAATAGCTATACATAATAAATCATAGAACCACGTATGTGTATCCTTTACATTCCGTATCGAAAATGCCCGTTATTAAAAAGTTAATTGATAGAAAATTATATTTCTTTTTCTTTCTTTATTCTAAATGATGGCTACCCCATCGTTGTACGAAAATGGGAACCAGCATGTTACGCTTGGTTAGGGTGGTTCCTTCTCCAATTTATGGAGACCGAGTGGTACCTTTGCGATTGTTTATAGAATTAGATAGCCTTAATCCAATTACCAGAACTAATCAGGGTAATTAGAGTGGGGGTATCTATGCTGCATGCGATTCGAGTAGTTTGAGAGTAAGACAATGAATGGGTTACATACACGTATCATGTGAGTGAGCGCGCGTGTACGTGCATACACGTGTGTTTTTGTCTGTACGTAATATATTTTTCAAGTATTCAGAAATGGGCTCCAATATATTAAAAAGACTTCTCTGTATTCCTTAAGGGACTTATATATATGGCTATACAGAAATGTTTATACGAATGTGTCAATGTGTTTTGCGCTGTGTGAACGGTTCTCTTCCTTTATATACGGGTCCTTTTGAGTTTAACTTAAGTACTTAAGTGATAACTGATCTGAGAAACAGAAAAGAAATCCATTCATTCTTTTTTATCACTCGTAAGAAAACTGAAGTAGTTTGATTACTTTTCCTCTTTAAGCTTCCATTAGGCTCGATTCTATCATCCAATAAAAACTGGAAACTTTCACACTGAGTAATTTC
>OZ038475.1:82170597-82228097 GCA_964036315.1 Acanthosepion esculentum
CCACTTTATTTGCTGCCTTGCTGTTACAGTTGACTTTCTTCCCCTGTAGATTCCCTTCTTTACTGCTGTTGTTGCTACTGCTGTTGCTGAAACTTCTACTGTCATGTTTGATTATCTCCGCTGTTATTTTGTCTTCATCTATTTCTTAATAGCTCCTATGTCGCATTTATTTCTACCCAGAATAGTAGGCCTAGCGCAGAAACAAACAGCCTAGCATATGAGCTCATTCATTCAGACTCTGATTTTCTAGTGTTCTTCTCTACCTAGTATTTTCACTTCATTCATTCATAATTTTTTTAAAATTTGAAGTTCAAGTTGAACTTGAAATTAAGAAAAAAGTTAAATTTCAAATTAGCACCGCTAGAATTCAAAGTGATGAAAGCTGAATGTTAAAGAAAAAATTTAAAAATACATGATTCATTTAAAAAAACGAACGAACAATGTAATCACAGACAGATAATTAGAAATTAAACAGTTCACGCATTTTATCCAATTTGAAGATCATGTTGTGCCAAGGTTTAAACAAAATGATTCTATACATGATTTTACATTTTCATGCAAACTATTAGGGTAAGACTTCGCTTCATAGATTGCTTCTAACAAGTAAGATAATCTTTACTCAATTCATGCCGATGGGAATGGCATCGTGCTCAAATGCTTCAACCATCCGGTGTTTCATAGTAGCTTTCACAAGTTTTTTTATTCCTTTGAAGTCAATGATTTTTTTTTATATTTGAAACTGAGATTTTTTAATTTGGGATAAAAAATACAGATTTGTTGTATGTGATTAACATCAAGAAATAACAGAGGCCTGGATCGAATCTAATGATCATCAGGAAGACTTGATTTAAGAAGAGTTAAACTGTGATCACCACAATATGTATTGCGATCACTCTCAGTAATTGTACTCACTGTCATATCAGAACTTCAGATAAGCTACTAGTCGCGAGGGTTGATCTCGAAAATAAACTCAAAATCACCAAATGCTGATCAAGCATCAATTATGTCGGTGGATGCGCTAACATAACACAAAGAAATGAACGAACCTGAACATAGGATATACTCACATAAGGCAAACCAGATGTTATATAATATAACCAGGTAATTATATAAACACCCAGCCTACGGGGCGGAGAAAAACGGATTCATTCACATCCTCCCAAGAAGATCAAACTCTCGAAGAAATACCCGAAATCATACACCTTTGATCGGGCTGTCATTAATTTTATTGCCTTCCGAAGTGAATAATCATTTATTTTACGCATGAAAAGGTTAATTTTCTATTCTTAGCAGACTTTACTTACATAAACTTATAGTTTAAATAATCAGAATATTTCATCCTAGATATCATAACAAGTTGTTATGAATTTGTAAAATGAAATGTTTTTATTATTCATCAGTTCCATTGAAACAATAAGAATTAGTATACTGATCTTTTTATTAACTTTCACTCAGTATTGGCCACAGCATTAATACCGTGGGATTTCTAAAGAGCCGATTTAAAATATTATAGATATTTAGTTCTTAAACTTCTTGCTATATATTGTACTGAGTTTTGTTTCCAGTTCTTAATTGAATGAATAAAAACTTTTTAAAAAGTCGAATTGAAAGGCCCGTTATTAAAAAAATTCGTATGTTTCAAAAATTCAAAAAATTGCTTTTTATTTTCTGTTTAATTTTCTAAACCAGTTTATGACCAATCTGTCTCCGTTTCACCTGTTTCTTCACATTCTAATCAATGAACAAGACGTTTATTGTTATATTTGCATACGTTTCTACAACAAATATAAGTCGATTTACTTTAAGATCAAGGTCTTGTAATTTCCACAAAAATATTGACTACAGCCAGAAATTCCTAGTTACTTGACAGATTCGGAAAGCTACTTAATTAATCATAAAGAGTTGACTTGCCACTTACTAAATATTAAGGAAAAAACTTTTGTGGTGTGTTCAAACATCCGAGAGTATTAATAGATGGTTAATGTCCCTAGCTTATTGGACTGTGATAAATTAGAATTCAATATTTCTCTAAAGAAGCGTTCCAGTATCACGCTAGAAAAATGTAAAGCAAATATTGACACTTTATATAGACACAACACATTCTTGATTGGGATCTAATATATATTCTGTGACTATTGGACCTCATGTGTCAGTTAGAGCTAACATCCACATTCAATAAATACTTTAATAACATAGTATTAAGAATATGAAATATTCAGTCGAAATTGATACCTTCGTAATAAAGTCAAACTATGTAGGTATTATTAGATAATGTATATTCTATTAAAATGGACAAAATTCATTATAAGGAATAAACTTTTCAGCTTTTGGTTTCAAGATACTCATATATCGTAAATCTAGATTTATCAAGTTTCACTTCGTACAACGTAAAGAAAGGGATTGCATTTTAATTGCAAAACTGGGCAAAGATAATCAGTGGCGAATTAGGTACGTATAAAAGTGAAGTAAGGTGACACTCAAGAAATATTAAATACCCAGTGTTAATTAAGTGTGCATTTAGCTCCATACGTACGGGACTGAATCACAAAAAATATCACCTTAAAGTTCATTAAATTTTAGCTCAGGGATCTGAGTGAATTTACAAACAATGCAATACTTCCTTAATAGTGTCAGACAGTACAACGCCAATTACTTTATAAAATATGCATTTCAAATAGAATATAATGCGTATAATTCCTTCTTGAAGTTGCGAAAGAACGTTCAAAGGTGAAAGATGACACTACTTAAGCAGAAGGTTAGAAATCCCTTGAAAACTATTGGTAAAGTTCATAAATAGTATATTCTGCATAAAACAAAAGTGGAGAAAACCAATTTTTTTAAAAATAACTTAAAGAAAACAAAGCTAAATGTTAAAGGAATCCACACAACAAACAAAACGATAATTCAGAGACGCTTAAGAATCAATCGCATACAGTCCGATCAGAAGAATGACACTTTAAGTTTCTTAGATTCTATATCTGGCGTGTCATACAAGGAAACTGCAGCTGGTTCTTGTTGTTAAATTGTGTCTTTTTTCTTTCCTTGAGGATATAAATTAAACCCTTTTGCTAGGGCGTTTGAAGGAACACAGACACTCAAAGGGAGAATATTCTACTATTAGCAGAAATAAGTTTTAAGCTTAGATTCCGATGAAAAATACAGGATGTCACAAAAATGAACGCAGGAAGGAAGATGCATTATTGTTATGGGTTCTTACCTATAACTACAGAATGAACTCTTCCGAACACTATGTATACTACGCCTCTCAAGAGAGAGGGACGAATCGAGTCAAGTCGATAGTAGTTCACTCCAAACCAGACTGACAATCATACTAACACCTTTCACATCTTGTATTATTATTCCGCGTAATATATCTTCGTTATTTCTACTCTTGTGTTCGTGTTGTTCTTCCTTGGTCCTAACCTGGACCATAACAATTATGTAGGTATAAAATGTGTCATAATATTTGCTGAAGTTTAATGAATGATGTTGAATGCAGCAAAGATGACGATGAAATCACTGAATAATAACAATGCCTTTTCTCAGTAGTTCAGGCAGTCATTTTTGAAGATGAAATGAGCTTCAATGATGAAAGTTGTGGAATCTCTAAGCCTTTCCGCTTCTATACAATTGTACTTATCCCTATAGATTTATTGTACATTAATGTACACTTCTGCATTGAAAGTGTATAACGGACGCAATGTGTCAGTCCTACAACTATTCTATCGCTATTTCCATAGCAAAGATTCAGATGAGCTCAAAACTTTAGCAACCGGTTGAAACCGTTACTGATTCGATTTGCCATGCAACTAATATAGAGTCTTATCACGTATATTTCCTTTGTATTCTTGGAGAAACTTTTCACTTAGATTTTTCCAAGAACAGCTACATTGGGAAACAGACTACAACATGGATGCTTCACTGATCACGACAATCTTAGCCTATTCAAAGTTAAGATGTCTATACTCCTTTTCATAATTTTCAATTGCTACCACCTTCAATTTCACGCTATAACACACCTCATTCATCATATAAGCATTTTAACAGTAGTCCTTTTCCTTGGGTGAATCTCGTGTTTTGTATTTGGTGAAACTTAATATAAAAATAAACAGAAATCCTACTTCAAATAATAGAAGTTTCTCAATAATTAATTTAGTATTCGGGTTTGTACGTCATCTAGTTGCTACATATTTTGAAGATATATTTGTAGTTCCCAAATCTACAAACACCAGAGATTCTAAAATTAGGACACGTTCAAGATAAAGCAAAACCACATATAACATTGAAAACAATGATCGATCATATTGACGCCTTGATTGTTTTCATAGATTATGAATTCTTGTAGGTTTATCTGGTTATACTACACTCGCCTAAGTTTTAAATCTTAGACATGAATTTCTTCATAGACTTTTGTCGTTTACCAGTCATTTACGAAAGCTAGTTGTTTATAGAAATAAAACTGAAAGATTTAGGTTTATATTATGTTGGTAATACAGATACCAGCAGAGGGATGTGCCCCGACTGTCTAATTGCCAAAGACAGGCTACGCATAAATGAATACCTACCAAGATATATGGTGGGAGCTGGTCACGTGCTCAACGGCGCTACGACCTCACCTTTGTTAGCATCGAAAATCGGTAAGCTGGCAAAATTTAAGTGAAGAGAAATCCTCTCAATAGAACAAGGATATCACTCATATTTAAAAATACCCATAAAGGGCACAACAGTGACGATTAAACGTTTTTTTTTATTAAGCATCTTTGTACATTTAACTGGAATTATTCTTACTTCATGCAATTGTTTAAACCAGATATATGGTGGTTTATTTGTTGAAGGTTGAATGCTAGTCTCTTGAAAACTACAGTTTCTTTTTCAAAGTTCATATCGATCCCACCAATTTCTATTCAACACACAACACCAGGCTCTGAAGCCTCTTAAGGCAAAAAATTAATGTTAAATGATCTTGATCAATGAGTAAGGAAGGTGATGATAGCATATGAAAATTATTAGGATAAAGAGGATAGATATCAACTGATCTTTGACTTGGAGAGAAGATTGTGGTGTTCCATGGAAACATTTTCACTGTAGTCTATTCCACAAAGTAGCAATTCTTGAGGAAAAACTGTCTGAATGGAGCTTTCTCCTTCGATTTGGAATACGGAAGAAATGAAATTGATTCCATTCCGTGTTAGTTGTATTCTGTGTCCTAATGTTAACGGTTTAAACTAGTATCACTAAAGAATTGAGCTCATCTGAATATTTACCATTCATCTAATTTCTCCAGTAGAGTGTTATCACAGGCATCTAGATGTGATTCCCAAGCCGCTCTGGTTGCCTCATCCTTCAAACTTAAAATATACAACCTTCTTAGCACCCATTCATTATACTTTCCCACTACTCCTTATTATTATTATTATTATTATTATTATTCGCTGATCTTCATGTTCAAAACAAGTGTCTGATGGTTTTCTCTGGCGGTTGGTTGACAAGTGTTCTCCATTGCATTCTCCGGTAGTCGAACTGTTCTCTGTAGCTGTTTTCTCTGGATACTTTTGAATCACCCCAGATTTACAGGATTTTTTTTTCAATCTTTGGCTAAGTTTTTTTTTACTTTTCCAAGTGCTCCTACAATAATGGCCACGGCTATCATTTTCATGTGCAACATTTATTTTAATTTTATTGCAAAGACCTAGATTTTGTGCATTCTTTCCGTTTTACATTCTGGTATACTTAAGCAGCAAAACTCACTGACAAAATTTCTAGGTCATATATTATGGTCCATCTTAGCCGTTGTGATTGCATTTCAAGATTCGATAGAATTTTTTTTCTCTAAGATCAGAATTCATGCATCTGTCATTTATTTGCATGGTCATATCCTATTCGCATAGTTCCTAATAGTTCACCTTGTCATATCTATTTTGCATTCTTTCTAGCCCTATTGGCAGCGTTCGTTTATTTATTATTACCATTATTGTTCATGCTGTTGTTATTGCTGCTGCCAAGCATGAATGGGGATTTTGTGCGTTTAGGTTCAATATTAACCAGTAATGTGTGCATTAACTGATTTGCATCGATAAACCGCTAAAAATAGGAAAGCACTCAGCGTTCAATTCCCCGATGTGAGCAAATAATACATGGTGAAAATATGGCAGATGTCACAAAAATGGCATAAAACAAAATGTTGGAAGAAGGGGTAGTAGGACTGCAGAGTTTTGTCCTTGTATGAGCAACCGGAAAAAATCGCTTATCACGGAAGAACTAGGTTTGGAATTTTCCAATCTGAAATTCATCAGCACAGACTGTAACGTTGCTTTAATAGCAATATGAAACAGATAAACATTGTCGATCGATATTTCATAATGATGGCGAATATGATATCCTGACAATGCTATTTTTTCTATAGCAAACTGTATTAGTACATACTAGGTATTGATAACTATATCACTTTATTTAATGTCATGTACTTCAGGACGTATGTGATCATGGCTCTCCACACATTCCATTTTTGTATTAACTGTGAATTACTATGGCTACTTGGGAAAGATAATGTGGTACTTTTCTGTTGGTTTGTCCACAGTTATTCAGAATATCGCTTCTCTTCGATTGGTTTCAACCGAGTCTTCACTCGTAACTTTTGTCCAACACTGTAAGATGCCACAAAGGCAAAGTATTAAGCTGAAAATTAGATACATGTTTCTAAATAGCCGAGTCAAATATCATGCATAGCTTCCAACTCTTCAGCAATGATCTGTATACAACTGTTTTCTCTGAACATTGCGTGAATAATTACTTGAAGTGAATAAATCCTATGAATCTTAAAGTAAACACTATAGACTGGCCCTACAAATTTCGCAGTGAAAGACCTGTACCTTTGTATAACACTTTCAACAGCAGCAACAGCACGTGTAACTAGAAAATAAAATGATATAATAGAGATGTTAGTTTTCTATACTATCAAAAACAAAAAGGTTGGAAGGGAAATCCTATGAATACCAGAAAGAAAAACTGTCATAAGCCAAATGTTTTCTAAATTTCAACCGCAATAACAATGAGAGGAGGATACGTGCAGTGCGATTGTGAGTGCCATTTGAACTCTACTCTACAGACTCCACTTTCCGTACTGATAACTGTTACACTACCCTCCCATGTCAAGTTATGTAGCATTACGTGAGATTCTAATAAAAATTCAAATTTATCAATTTTATTGCAATGTATGGAAATAGCAGCAATATTGAACATTTCGACTTATTGCGACCGGGAATTACCACATAACTATTAAAAGTTTTATAAAACACACATCTGCTCGTTATAAAAATACAATATTTAATTTCTGACAGTTTCTAATGACATTCATGAAAATCTCTATAAAGTATAGCAAAAGTGTGATTCCTCAGATATTGCTATTGCTATACATAGTAGATCTCTGCAACACAAACTGTTTGAAAATAAGGAAACGTCTTTAAATCATCTATATAATAAATGTCACTGTGTCACACTTTTTCAACTTTACTCCTGGAGGCCGTATATCAACATATACTATTTTGGAATCAGACCGACTCTGTGAGGAAATTAAAAATATTCCGGGCCGGATCCGGACCCGCAATCCCGAAATACTGAATTCCCAAGTGTTCATTACCGCGATTGTTTTACGTGATTCTTTACGTGATTTTTTTGCGACGAACTTTTTGTAATTTGGAAATAAATTTGGGAATAATTAAAATTAATTGCGAAATCCCGCTATAGTCACCCATGAAATAAAAATAATTGTTTGTACGGAAAGTAAGGACCTACGTACTTCAAATTTTTTTAAAATTAAGTGGCCGCAGAAGAATTATTGTTGAACTTTTAAAAAGTAAGCTTAAATAGTAATGCAATACTTAAATGCAGCGATGAATTTTGTGTTCTTCTGTAGTTTATTGTTGCCTATCTTATCTATTCCTTCCGACCTATTGTGATGGCGGTCCAATCAACAGCTATCCGCAGGAGCTAGCTTAAATCCTGCCGCATAGGGCGGCCTTTAAGGTAGTATAAAATAACGGTACTCACAAATTTCTACCGGGGAATGATTATCATTTCATACAGATATCATTTCAAACATGTAAAATTGCAACTATTCTCGAAATAATCAGAATAAACACACTATACTAGTCTTGAATTAAAATGAAAAGAAATTATTTTTACTATATCAACATTTTTTACTAATTTTTTACCCAATACTGGGACCAACAGCAACTCAAAGTAGAGGGTTACTGAATGAGGTTGTTATATGAACATACGAGTAGGAGGTAAGAAGTACCGGTAAAGGATATATAATGTATGACCCTAAATTTGATGAGGTAAAAGATTGTATCGATCGGAGAAACATCCTCTCCGGGGTATGTCTTACAAAGTAACTTTTTGTTTTGTTTAGGAAAACGTAATTCTTACTGATGGGATTCAAAGGAAATAGGAATGATTCAGTTTAGTGCACGTAACATGGTGCGTCTTAATTATTAGAATTAATTTGAACTGGGGTACAATGAATGTAGCTCCTCAATCCATTTACCATCGAAATAGCGATTGAGTAGGGCATTTTTAAGCAGGAGTAATGTGTTTATATGACTGGTTAATTTTTTTGATGGCTTACTAGATTGAGAAGTCTTTCATGGTCGGTTGTTATATAAACGTAAATGTATGAGGTTAGAAATGCAGATTAAGAGATAGTATGAAAGATAATAGTTATCCTTTACGGTTTGAGAACAATCATTACTAGCTACACATTAGTGTTTGAACTTAGGATAAACAAGTTTCAAGTGACACCTACTGACAAATATATACCACTTTCGTACCAAAGACGTTTTCAGGATATTTGTTAGCCATAAGTTTTCCTTTTCCAATATGCGAATATTTATTTTAATAAGCGTGATATACTTGTGTTATACATACATACATATATATATACATATATATATATATATATATATATATATATATATATATATATATATATATACATATACATATATATACATATATATATACATATATATTTATTTATATATATATATATATATATATTTCAATGTCCATTGATATCTATATATATCAATGCACACTGAAGTCACAGCTCAGAGGCGACAGTCTATTTCATGCTAAACCCAATCCTTAAGCCTGTCGCCTATGAAATTGCTTTGCGCACCAAAATTCAGACTTCTAATTCTAGCGCACAAAACAACACGTTTTATACTAGTTATTCAGGACTCATAATTCAGTCAATCCTTATTTCCAAAAAACAATATTTTATTTTATATGTCAGAGACTATTTTTACCAGAAATTTTAAAAGACAAAATAACCTTCACTGAATAGATGTAGTTCTAGCCATAACTGTTTTTGGTTTTATTGTAATTGATATTCTATAACATGACAGAAATTTAGCAATGAATTTTACAAATGTAGACATATATTATTAAAAGGGAAAAATAATTAATCAATATCTTAAATAATATTTTAACCATTTACGAATCTTATATATAGAGTTAATAAAGAAAAAGACAATATGATAGTTTTGTTTGTTTTCTCCAGTGTGCAGGTAGGTAGACGAAATAAAGTATCATTTAAATTAAACATGGCGTTTATTTTATACTCAAATACTGGTATCGGCTAAAAATAACGTTTGAAGTAATACATATATATATAAATAACGTTTGAAGTAATACATATATATATATATATATATATATATATATATATATATATATATATATATATATATATATATATATATATATATATCACATCCTCTTTATATATATATATATATATATATATATATATATATATTACATATACATATATATATATATATATATATATATATATATATATATATATATATATATATATATATATATTACATTCTCTTTACATATATATATTACATCCTCTTTGGAATTATCCACACGGTTTACCAAACTCTTCATTACCTTACTATATATATATATATATATATATATATATATATATATATATATATATATATATATATATATATATATATGTATGTATATATATGTATATTTATATATATATATATATATATATACTTTATTACAAGTTATTTTTAGTCGATACCCATATTTGAGTAGATGCTTCATTCATTTATTAAATTGAAATAAACCGGCTTGACTATTCCAGAAATCTTATTAATGGAAAATATGTCCTATCCGGCAAGATTCGAATCCACGTCGCCCTTGGCATGGGAATCCGTCGTTAGATCCAACGTACAGGGATTATGCAAACTTGACTAGTTACCTTATAAAGCAAATCCTTTTCAGATACGCGAATCATTCGTATCTGCTCAGTTTCAGATTCTATACTGTTTGATGAATAAACGGAGAATCTACTCAAAATAAATAATTAAACTAATATACTGAATAATAAATAAACAGATCAGGTACTCAAATCATAAATCACGTTTAAGCAATACACATATATATATATATATATATATATATATATATATATATATATATATATATATATATATATATATATATATATATATTACTTCAAACGTTATTTTTAGAATATATATATCAGAATAAATATATAAATATTTACTCCGTTCTATAAGGACTGAGTTCCTTTTTTCAGTAGAATGCGCTTGGTCTAACAAAAACAATTATGCTAAATAGCATTGGTATCAATGATATTGAAAACTTACGGGTGATTGCATGAGACTTGATTGTGTGTGTTAGAGAGAGAGAGAGAGAGAGAGAGAGAGAGGTGGGGTTCGACTAATAATAAAGAAGACGAAGATAGAAAAATGGAAAATCTATATCATTTGGTAATCGTTATACACGATCAGCAACAAGCCGTATAGCGTAGGAGTTGAGTCAACAATGCATAATAATTGAATTTTAAAAGCACGGAATTAAAAGAAAGTAGGTTTGTAAGAATTTGATGAATCTGTTTCAACCTTCTTTAAGTGGCGTATTCCACCTTTACTTCTACAGACTTGCTAGGTTAAATTACACATACAAATGTAACTTTAAAAAAATAATTTCTTGGCCAGACCGAGATCTTTTCAGTATCTCTTCGTACTACTTTATAAACGCTAGTTTTATTGAATGTAGGCATCAAAATAAGTTCAAATACCAACCTCCCTAGCAGTCACTGGATTGTTTTGAAATGACACAATATTCTATAAGGTATAGACACCTCACAACTTCATACATTGCCTGTTTTAATGAATTAGTATTTTTTGCAATATGTATACATAAATATTTAATGCTTTTCTGTGCATTTGTTTTTGACGACTATATCTTATGTTATTGTATATTACAATATACATGTTATTATATTATATCATACATGTTATATTACATAATAGATGTTATTATATTACATTATTCATGTTAGTATTTACATTACACTTGTTATTATATTAAACTAGCAGGCTTCGTCCGCTTGCTATCGCTTCGCAAAGTAACATATATTCATTACTTGAAATCTTTGAAACAAAAATTTTAGATGAATATTTCATTCATAAATTGGGTTGTTATAGTTAAGGAAAGTTTTACAAATAGATGACAGCTTGTTGAAGGACAAGTAAAATGCAAATTTCTAACAAGTTTCTGCTCTATATAAGATGATATTCTTAAACAGAACTATTTTTGATATACAAATGAAAACAATCCTCGAATAAAAGAACAATAATGGAGGACAGTTACTTAATTTTTATAAACTTTTTTAAAAATCAGTATGCAAATTAGTTAAACCTGAAGAGCGATATTGCCTAGAAGTAGATAATATATAATACAGATATTGAGCACATTATATAAGTTACTATAAATAGATCTGGGGCTTTTTAATCTCAGAATTCGTGGGAGAATTAAGTTATAATTTCGCATTTATTCATATAGATTCCTTAATATAGGTTTTACTTAATTAGCTATTATGTTTCTCTAACTCTTTAAATGTTGAAATTATAACTAATTCTGATTTCCATTTTCCCATCATTACACTATATTGTATATATATAAATTGTCAACTGTTCTGTCACCCATGAAATAAAAATAATTGTTTGTATGAAAAATAAGGATCTACGTACATCACACCGTCTTTCAATTAAATGGCGGTAGCAGAATAATCGTTGAACTTTTAAAAGGTAAGATCCTACACAGGAACCTGCAGCCCAATCAGCTGGTATTTAAATACCGCCTGATTGGGCTGCTTTTAAGTTGTTTATAATAAAACGTGCACCGCAATTTTGGATACAAAAAGAAAATGGGAGTTACTCCGCTTGAACGATGAAGGCAACGATAATGGTTAGTATAATACATTAATATATATTTTTAACCTCGCATATGGGAACCCTGAATCTGAGCTCAATGAAAATCGTTCCCTGTGCCCAACTTTTCTAGGGCTTTTGAATGAGTTATGAATCATTGAAATCGGACCAGTGGGAGCGGAGGAATTGTAGAGTTTAATTTTCTATAAATCGGAGAAGCATACTCTAGGGAGTTTGTTCCGCAAAATAGCAGTTCTTAGGAAGAAGCTACCCGTATAGATCGTTCTTTACCAATGGAATACGAAGGGAATTGCGATGATTCGTTCCATTTCACTTGGCACATCTAGTCGTAGCTTTTAAATGTCTAAATTGGTGGGAATAATAATCATCAGACCATTTTCCATGTAAATTGCGATAGAATAACAAGACGCTTACGACCTTTCGTCCTTTCCATGAATGAAATGGTACTAACTGCTCCATGTAACGGACTCTTGAGGGGATGCTTCTATGATCGTACAATTTCAATATATTAACGGCTAGTGTCAACCGTTCTGTTTCTTACATATCCTTATAATATATCAAATAAATATGGCAATTGTGTTTCTTTACTGTTTCAAGTCAGAGTGTGACTCCAGAGAAATTATCTTCCATTATCAAAAATATGGCTTTGTCAAAATTTAATAAAAGAATGTCAAGGCAAACTTGTGATTTTAAATAAAGTTACAATGATTAATTTTAAAAAATGACACAAACAATTTTTCATGCTTGAAGACGTTATGAAGTAAAACCGTTATTTCTCATTAACAATATATATATATATATATATATATATATATATATATATATATATATATATATATATATATATATATATATATATATATATATGTGTGTGTGTGTGTGTATGTATATATATATAGTTTAAATATTTTTAAATAGAGTTCTCAGTAGCTTAGTTGCCACCCTTGACATTAATACACATGTATGTTCACATCATAAAATTTGAAAACTGTACAGTAAACAAGTTTAGCGTTTTTTCATTTCACAAATAAAAAAAATAATTTTCAAATGAACACAACAATTTTTCTTAGAAAAATGATGAACACAAAATATTTGTCTTAGAAAAAACAAGATCCTGATGATGACACTATGCTAATGTCGAAAGTACTCGGAACGAAATGAATGTGCATCAACATTTCTTCCTTTAATAAGGATACTAAGAAAATTGCTCGTAGATATGAGAGAATCCTATTAAGAATAAGTAGAAAAACGTGTCTAAATTATTTAATGAGAGATGCTTTAATATATGTGTGTGTGTATATATATATATATATATATATATATATATATATATATATATGATAAAAATGATATATTATAAGGTATGCTATATTTATAAATGATGATATATTCTTAAGGTATGATATATTTTATTCTTATGGTATGCTATATGAAATGGTCAATATCAGAGATAGAGCGTGTGTAAATGTAAAATTGTGCACTGAGATCAACACCAAGCGTCGACAGTCTGTTTCATGCTTGAAAGCAATCTTCAGGCCTAACGATTGCGTTCAACTATAAATCAGACACACACATTCAAGCATATATACATGTATATGTGTGAGAGAGAGTGGTGAGAGAGAGAGTGTGTGTACGTGTGCATGCGTGCGCGCGTGTATGTGTAATAACATTGAAGTGACAAACAACAAACTCGATTCTAATAAAACTGATGGATATTGTTCGTTATATAAAGGTTAGTAGGATCAGATAAGCTGTTTTTAAGAGGTGAAATAAACTGTTCTAATTGGTTCATAAATCTAAGAAAGGCGATTCTCTTTGAACTCATCCGGTTGTAATCGGCTGAATCCTTTGAAGTTCTAATTGGAAGATTTCAATTCGAAAGAAGCTGTTCTTATTGGCTCTAAAATAAATGCTAATTAGATTTGAATTTGGATTTGCTTCAAGTTGCCACAATAGTTTGCATGTGGGCCTAAACACCAACCACTAGAATCGAAGACAAATTGACGCGGTTTAACACGCTAATCAGATGAGACATGAGAAAAAGCTAAAAGGCGATAAAGATTAAAACGATCTAGATCATTGTGACTCGGAAGCGGAGGTAGCAAAATGAATCAGTATACTTATACCAAGTAGATTACTAAAAGGCATTCGTTAAAATACTGGATATACTCGTGTATAAGCCTACTTCATATATAGGACGACCCCTGAATGTTTTTTTTGTTTTTTCATATAGCTCATGTATAATGCGACATCAGCCTCTGAGCAATATTAGCAGGCTACTGTAGTTAAATATTACATGACTGGGCATCATCCATGACATATTTTATAGCAAATGGTCTGCATTCGTTTTTTGTTTTTTTTTAGAAAGCTACCCCAAAAAGGGTGAGAAAAAAACACTTACTGTAAAATATCTGATGCAAAGATTTGGATACGGTACTTTTGTTTTCCTAAATGCCTAACTACGGTAGTTCCTTTACTCTGGGCCTGCCCTCTATATAACCTAAGTTTCTTCCTTTTTGTTGCGATATGAAGAGCAAAGTCTCATCCACCATGTATGTCACTTAGAACCAACAAATAGCTTATATAAATTAAAAATTAATAGACGTTTTCTATCTCGAATTAGCATTCATCTTCGTTTCGCAAATATTTACATAGCTGATGTATTGACTTTCCAATGACAAACTTTTTGTCAGGATTACCGGTACATATTTCAGGGCCTCCCACAAGTTCAGGTACATACTTCAAGTTAGGATAATTCTAAATCTTTCTAAGTAAAACGTAGTCTATACAAATACATATATATATATATATATATATATATATATATATATATATATATATATATATATATATATATATATATATATATGTTATATTTTACTAGAAACAATTTTAATCCTGTAAAGTTAATAAATGTTCAGTAAAAGAACTATTTTCTTTTTTGTATAATAAATAATGAATTCCTGTATAGTTAATCAATTTTCAGTAAGAAGTTTTCTTTGATGTATAATAAATAATTTATTCCTGTATAGTTAATAAAAGTTCACTAAAACTATTTTCTTCGGCATATTCAAATTTTTTTCCTATAGCATGTACAAAAAAAATTCTAAATACATTTACAAGTATATGCAGTTCGTACTTATGTGGACATTTAGCATTTCCTCATTTATATAGAGTTGTAATTACATCCGTGAATTCATGCATACATAGTTATTTCTAAAGAGTTAATGGATTTATTTTTAATCCGACATTTTTATTAATCTAAACGTTATTATAGAGAATACTCGTATTTGAAATAGACGCCCCAGTTTTTACTTTAAATAATGTGTATGACGTATAACGGCTTGCGTATTCGAGAAATGTGCTCTCCAGCAGGAATCGAATTGATTGATCCGATGTGCTTTACCGTTCAGCTACGAGTGCCATGGAGCAAGAATATACTATAACTAAATAATATTAATAATAATTTATTATAATAATACTTTGTGTATAATTTATATATGAATAGTGCGATATACTTTTATAAAGCTCCACAATTTTATTGATTCTTATTGATAATATTTCATAATGCTGTAAATAAAGCTACTCGAATTAAAATTCATTTGAACATTAGAAAACTTACCAGAATTGATTAAGGCGGACGTAAACTTAACAACTTAGACTATGCAGATGTTAATGGCACATTCGGAAGAAGACATGAAATAACTGTTAAAAAAGGGAGTCTAGAAAAGTAAGAAGAAAGAACTTACGGTTAATTGTAAAAAACGAAAGGCATAGTAGTGAATAAAAGTTAAATCTCAATTTATCATATACACATTGGAGATGTTAACATTTAAACAAGGGGGGATACAGTTATTTGGTCAGGACAATAACATACGGCAAAAAGTAGTAAACAGAAATTCGAATATGCATAGGAATGTTGAAAGATATTTTACAGAAACTGGGTAAAATAATAAGGGATCGAATAAAACATTAAGGACTAAGAAAAGAGTGATGGATTGTAATGTAATATTAACATTCCTATATGGCAGTGAAATGTGGGAATTAATATGTAGAACATGCGACAAATGAACATACTGGAAAATATAAAACAAATACAGTTAGAAAGCTCGGAAAATGTGATACTCAAAGGAAAATATCGAAAGTAACTGAAGCAGAAGAAAGTATGGAATAAACTAATCCACAATTTTGAGCAAATGGCTGGAGGAATAAGAAACATAATAGAGTCATAACGAACAAACTATTGATGAAAACAGACAACAGGAAGAGGAGAAACATTATCGCTCAATTCCTGAAAGGTGCATAGAAGAATATGAAATTTTTGTTCTTTATATGGTATGTTAGGCACATAGTTGATAATCTTTTATCTTCAGATGGTTTTCATTCATTTATTGAATTTAAGGGAGCTTAAAACAAGTTTAACATAAAATAATTACGATCTTAATAAAATATTTTACGAAGTTCATAACGGCTTAAAAAATAAATAAAAAACCAAGACAGTTAACATTACGTATGCTTGAAAACTAATCTCGCAAATGACGCCAATTTTACATCATAAATCTTGTAAATTTAAATAAAAACTAATTTTAATTAAATTAATAACGTTTTAGCACCAAATGTTATAATACAAATATCATTTATTTTATTAAAAATTTAGAAATGGCACCCGTTCTTGATAAGGACCAATACTCACAGATAGAGACAATATATGATCCAAATAGGTGGTAGGGAAACAAAGAGAAATCATTAGACATAATGAGAAAAATCATCATGGCCTTTAATAAAAACGTTATATACATGTGTGTGTGTGTGTGTGTGTGTGTGTGTGTGTGTGTGTGTGTGTGTGTGTGTGTGTGTAGTGCTGAAAATTTTCGGCCCGATACATTTTCCAAAATCTCACCAAAAGACTTCTTGAAGGGCTCCTTATCGAACCAAAAACTTTTAGTACCCCCTCATATGTATACATATATATATATATATATATATATATATATAGATATATATATATATAGAGAGAGAGAGAGAGAGAGAGAGAGGGCGGAGAGAGAGCTGACGAGTGAACGGACGGGTCTATCTACAAAATTCTGAAGTCGGGATGGTGAAAGAAGCATCAGTCAGCTAAGTAAATATATGAGGAAGTGTTCGAATTGCTCATCCCGACTAAGAAAAAAAAACAATATTCCTGTTTATTAATTTTGGGTAGATATTGAGAAAATGGGTCGGAACACTAACTTTTCATCACCTTCCCGTATACTTGGAGATGTGACAATGTATTGCATCACCTTAACTCTTATAATTCAATTTTTATTTTTCTACACCCGCAAGGTTGATTCAACGACGGAACTAATCCAACAGGAAAATGACGGGCTTCTGCACTGAATAGTTTCTAGCCAGAAAATAAAATAAACACGTTTTTAAATTGTTCGAATTCAGATTTTCTTAAGTATCATAATTCATTCGACGCTGAGTGTTGACAATAAATCCTTCACCACCAAAAAAAAAATCTGTAGCAAGTATAAACCGACAAGATATTTCTAGTGCCTGTATTGCGACAAATACTTCACAGAATTGCAAAGTGTCTTTTGTTTTACGAATATAACATCGAAATCGCTATTTCTTACAAATTTAAGGTAATGAATGCCTATAACCCGAAATTCTAATCTTGCTATGGTTTCTTTCAGCTAAAGATTTTATTAAGATCTTGTCTTTATTAGGTAGTGAATTACAAAATTTTGTAATTTTCAGTGTACAAATATTTGGTGAATGGATACGAAAATTTCACATTTGATATTATTATGAAACCTAACTTGATGAAATAAAATATGTATCGTAAGACGACATACCAGTGACGTATTTTAAGAAAAAATATTATTATTATTATTTAGTTATAGTATATTCTTGCTCCCTGACCCTCGGAGCTGAACGGTAAAGCACACTGAATCAATCAATTCGATTCTTGCCGAAGAGCATATTTCTCGAATACGCAAACCGTTATACGTCATACACACTGTTTAAAGTAAAAGTAAAAATGTGGCATCTATTTCAAATACGTTTAAATTAATAAAAATTCGTATTAAAAATAAATCCATTAACTCTTTAGGAATAACTATGTCTACATAAATTCACGGTTGTAATTACAACTCTATACAAATGAGTAAATGCTAAATACCTACATAAGTACGAACTGAATATATCTGTAAATATATTAAGAATTTTTATATATTATCTTAGTTTCTTTAATGTCATCTCGCTCCCGGTCGTAGCCGATCATGACTTTCCACAGATTCCTTTTCTTTATTATCTAGAACATCTTGGGAGGGAACATGGAAGGGATTCCAATCGCCTTCTCTATGGTTTGAATCTATCATTTTCCTATCATTAGATTGATTGAAACTGAAGGCTAAAGACCCTAATAAACCCTAGTATTTAACCTATAGCTGGGCAGAGATGGCTTCATGCTTTTTCCAAGAGCCGTAGTTCGAATATGAACACAACATACAAGCACGAAATTTGAACCTGTCTAGTCGATTCCTCTTTTCGCTATTACTCTATCCACTACATCCATTATGTTCATACATATACTAAATAAGTATATAAACTTTAACTTCTTATCGTGAATGCAATTCAAGCATGTTTATATTGGGTTAGGCAAAAAATTTCGTTCGGTTATTAAGTATAAAATTTGCTTAATAAACCGAATGAACTTTTTGGTCACCCAGTACTGAGATGATGAGTGATAAGTAAACTTTAGTACGAAAAACTTCGCAAGATCCACCAATGTACATATGAATGAAATGATAGAATTTAATTTATTGTAATCTCAAATTTTATGAAAGCAACATATTTAGTACAATTAAACTTAATGTTTTAGTATATCTCGAGATAATACGTAGGCTTTTCTAATACCTATGAATGTATCTACCAATGAATTATGACATTTACTTAAAAGAGATCTGTGATTAAACGAGTCCGAAAGAAAAGATAATGCCTATTCATGCAAATTTGTAGTCAAACATATTCTTTCAAATAATACAAATTATTTAAATTGTAAATGTATCTATTCATCGTTCAAACAAAATAACAAACCAAAGTATAAAAGTCCCATAATACTGACCTGTTCTAGTGGTAAACTCCACGTCATTGTCGCCGTTAGTGGTGGGGCCGGTCGTTTCTTCGGAGATCATAAAGATGCGAGTAGTGTGCGGGTGTGTCGGGGCGATTCTCCAGTGTGTAAGTAAGCCTCGCCCTTTTATTTTATCGACTCGTTGTAAGCTCCGACTTTGCTGACTTGTGTCGGTCAGTTAGAACGTTGCTTAAGATGGTCTTGTTAATTTTAGTCTTAAGAGGTCAAGTAGACTTCCCCATTAGCAAGTATCAAGCGACGATTTTGTCCTTGCTTTCCTGAAGACGCTTGATGATCGTCCGGAATGAAGGAAACAAATGAATCGACCGTGACGTAGTGATTTACTGCACGACGTGCTTTATTCTTATTGATATGCTGTGCATTTGTATTTAACAAGTTAAAGCACAGGTGTATGAGATATTTATATTGATTATAATGATGGTTATTATATTGGTATTAGCTCTGTTACTATTGCCCCTAGTGCGGAGAAGAGTTTGCAGTTTATTAAAAATCTAGCACCTTAGTTCAATGTATGTGTATAATTTATGGGTGAGAAAATGATCAATGCTTTTCTTTTTATGTCTGTCATGAACGATTTGCAATCAAATCAGAAAACTCTTAACAATAGAACAACTGACCAGGTGTCAGAATTATCTTTGTTCTAGCCATGTAAATGTATTCACGTAATTGTCTGTAGATATTATTTTTTTCTTTGTCTCATTGTTTTTTAGCTGAACTGGCCGATGAAACGATCGCTGCTCAGACAATAACTCAGGGCTCGTTATTTCACTAACAGGCTTCGAGCGCTTTTAAAAGAGAACATTAAAATCCAACAAAATTTTCTGCCTCAGGAAACAGATAACAAGTAACGTTTAGTCACCAGGTGATACGGGCGTCTCACATAAGAAATAGAGATAAATATATATACATATATTAAAAACGAAAGAAGCAGGGAACCAAATGCGCTTTTCAGCCGGTGGCGTGGCCAATTTCAGCATAAGAGGCGGGAAGAGACTGATGCGGGAGGAAGGGATTTTCGGTTCCTTTAGAGTTGTCTGTCAGAAGTGGGTGTGTCCGTAGATTTGCTACTGGCGATGGGCTGAGCAGCTAGATTCACACCATTGTGTAATTAATAACAACGGTGGTAGCTTGAATTCTTCAATGTCGTCCTTTCAAGATGCATGTCTTTCTCGTTTTGATCCAGGTTACAACCGTGTCCAACCTTTTAATATTAAACGCTCAAGTTATCTTTCTCTTCTATGGTTTGCTTTTTATTTTTTTCAAACGTTACAAAATATTTGACGTTTAAAATTCTACTTGATTCTCAACTTTTTTCAACTTGAGTCCTTTTTTTAACTGTCATTCCAAGAAATCAAAATGGAAAAAAATACGTTTTGTCCGATTTGATTGGGAAAAACAATTAAATATGAAAACAGAAAAAATCAACGTGTTTCTTCTCCGTTTTACGCATTATTTTATCTTGGGAATTCCAATTTTTCTTTTGATATTTCAGTTTAAAATTCTTATTGACAATTTGAGTAAATGTGTTTTATTTCTGTTCATTCTTTAATACTTATATTGGTATATTTCGTGCTAACTTCTTTTTCAGGGTTCTTATTGCTCAAGGGAAGTGATTCTTAATTCACTGCCATTACCTTTTCTTTTTGAAAATAACTGGTTAATTTGACTGCCAGTCTTTCTTGCATTCCACGGTGTTAGATCCCTCATTTCTTGTTAGAGGAACTGGTAGCTTTTCAAAAAATGGAAATTCACTGTAAAAATAGAAAGGTTTAGTGTTAAGATTCAGATCAAATAATTTTAAGCATAAAGTTCTTTCATAATTAATATTTTAATTAATAAATGTCTTGACTAAAATTGTTTTATTTAATGAATAAAGCCTGTTTGTATTTTGGGGGTTCAGCATTAAATATAGCTGTAAATATATATTATATTCATGAGTAAAATTTCCGAAGTCTCTAATTAAAATTGGTTCAATTACAATCCAGTCAAGAATTAGCATAAAAAACATTAATTTAGTTTTCTTTCTTCTTGTTTTGTACGATGTCTTTCCTGCTCTTGCACAGTAATCGACACGTACAGATACATGCATTTATCTATACACAAACGCATACACACACACACTCACACACACATATATATATATATATATATATATATATATATATATATATATATATATATATACATATATATATATATATATATATATATATACAAGCATACTTACATATGTACCTATTGATCTTGTCATATGAAATGAGAATCAAATTCACAAATCGTAGGTTTGCAAAAAAGACTTTTTGTTCCAGAATTTTTATTATCTTTAGTTTTTATCTGACCTCTCACATCAATTCACAGAATTTAAAGGATTTATGAAAACCTAATTTGTACAAGACATATCTAAATATAAATACGTTATGATTGATTTTATTGTGAAATGTTTTGAAGATTTAGAACGAATGGACCTGCCAATCAAAATTGAAAAAACAAAATTGAAAATCATTATATAGAACTTTGGATACTGATATTTTTACGTGACATCATATCGACAAAATATCTTGTCAACCAATCCAAAACAATCATTATTTTCACCAACTCCATCGGCAACTTTTTATCAGATTTAAAGTACGAAAACCCCAGAAAAAGAATTTTCTCACGAACCATCTCGTCAACTGGCCTCGGTGATTAAACAGCGTCAGTAAACATTATGATAAAACTAGCACAAACAGTGCTTCAGATTTTCTTGATTCTTTTAAAGATTAATCTTTTTTAGAAAGATGAGTTAAAATTTGTCATTAAACTTCAATTTGATGCAGGATAACAGTGACATTTTAAAATAATTTTCTAAAATCTTAAATGAAGATATGAATTGAGCATTTGTCACAATATATTTGCAACATTTTATTATAATCTAACACATTCGTTATAGTCTGTTATTTTGTCTGCGTTAGAAGTTAATATTTAATTAAAATCAATTACTGTTTAGAGAAATAGGCTAAATACATATTGATTATTGTAAACAAAAACAAAGAAAGCGGAAGTAGATATTTGTTCCAAAGATTTAATCTGGTTGAGAATCATCAGTAGACCTTTCCTGCCGTCCTTATGTATTCTGGTATTGTAAGTGACTGACATTTTAGTGAGAGGGAAAAATATAAAATATTTGATCTGCAATATCAAAAGTTATATGCAGGCTTAACAGTTTATATATTGGAAACAGATAAAAATCAATAGAGCATGATGGGAGAGTTTGTCCATAAATTTGCACATTGTTGATTGAAAATCGACGCTTAAAAATTAATTAACATAGTTTCAAACTTTAAACCTAATTTTAATACTTTTGAAAACAGAAAACATTACGGTAGCTTATTTAAGAGTTAAAAATGGTGAGAACAAGATTTCTAAACTTTTTTGTATGTCTAGGTTAACCAATCCAAAGACGGGTCAAGACGAACGCCTCTAGTGTGAGTGAATCATTTTATATATAATCTGAAATACAATACTTATTATATTGAATGGACAATAAAACATGGCAATATTAAACTTAAAAAATCAAGGAATTAACTATATATCATATGTACCATTATATATGAATAAAATAATATATATATATATATATATATATATATATATATATATATATATATATATATATGTATATATATATATATATATATATATATATATATATATATATATATATATATATATATATATAACAAACAAGTGTTGAAAAGTTCATAGTAAAACCAGCTTTCTAACATCAGATGGAATTAACAGCAAAGAGAATTTAGGTTGGTATACTTTCACACTTCATTGTGCGTTTATATATCATTTGTAATTACATAAAAACATTTTAGTTTATGTTTCTTGTAATGTCTTATATTGGTATCGAATACTTTGGTGTCAAAATTGTACGATCCGATGCGGATTCGTTTATTCCAGAAATTACTTTCTGCATAATCTAACTTAGTTAAAAAGTCAACTTACTGTCGAGTAATTTAGAAATACACATTAAAATTTCAGTAAAAGAATTCTGTAGTTTTAAAAATGAAAGAAATACATTTTTGTTAACTCAAAAAAATATCGTAAAAGTGTCTAGCCGCTGATCACATTTAAATGTTTTGTGATATTTCAGCAGCGTGACTTGCCGGAAGATCATAGTGATATGTTCAACAAGCACGTGGTCTAATGAAATCAAGGTCTATAATCTACTGCGCGTAGCTTAATTATAAATCTGGATTGCATGATTTTGGCCGTGTGGGCTTATTGAAAGTGACTAGCTATCTATAAATTAAATAAGAGGAAATAGGTCAGTCAATTCAAATAAGGGGGTGGTGAAATATTCTTCTAACGAAACGGTTTCCTTGTTTGATCTCTCATTCTTTCTCCATCTATAATTTCAATTATATGAAACATCCCTACCACAAAAAAAACAGTTCGCCGTTCAGCTTATTATATCAATACAATTAGCTTGATAAACATCATAAAAGTAGTAATTAAATCTTAATGAATAACGCTAATGGTAGAAATAGATCACAAATAGAAGAATAAAAGTATTTTTCGAAGCACAGGAATAAGAAATACAATTTCCATTATCAAAATGCTATCAAAGTGAACAGTTAAAATATTTATACATATGTCACAGATTACGCAAATATATTTGCTAAATTACGACACGAATAACCCCTTTAAATGTTAAAAAGCTCGATCTATATGGAAAAGAGTATTTATTTTTAAATCCATCCCCTGTATTAGGATCAAAGAACTCGCGAGTGGATAAAGAACATATTAAATGGACACACAAAGAAAAAGGCTGACAAAAAGGATGATTTTTTTCTCACCGGATACATTTACAACGAGATACATTTGCTAAGAGGATTACAAAGCCACCAGGATTTAGAATCGGTTGACGTAACCTTAACAACACACGCTAGGCAAACAGCCCTCTTCATAGCGGATTCAGAAAAAAATTAAAACAATTATTAGACATTGATAAAATTAATAACAGAATATTAACCATTAATTGTAAAAGACAATATATGGTTGGCAGCAAATGTCACAGCACAAGGTCTGTTTTACATATCGAAGAACTTAAAATAAAGAATGTGTGAAAATTTAACAATTTGGTTCGCATAGTAACAAACGATGGTAGGTTTAACCTAGAAATCTTAATGTGAATAGGAATAGAGAATCTGTAACAGGTATTAAGGGATTGAAAATGTCAGAAACAGTGGTGGTCTTATATATAATGTCTACTTTTCTACCTTTCCCAAGGGTATTTGCGCGTATTCTCTTCTCCCCACAGCTGTCGGCTGAATAGCACAGCATACTGTGTCCTGTAGCCTTGGTTGGCAACTAGTCTACTGCAGAAAGAATCGGCAACCTACTGCGGGAAAAAATTCTTCTTGGTCGATTATGAATCGAAAGACATAGGATCACCCAAGCGCCTCTCACATAATGGCACGTAACTGACTGAATTTTCTATATAGCAGTGGATTCTGAACATCAACCACGGATGAAAACAAATACAAGATAGAAAGAGGTGTGGTTCTTCTAATGAAAATTAGACAGATTATATAAGAACATATTGCTTTAAGTAAAAATATGAACTACAATGTAACTGCTATTAACAATCAGAAAGAATCATTTAAGAAATACTTGTTGCAGAAGCTAAAAAAGTTTGGAGAATTTAAAACACACCACTGAAAGGAAGATGATCAGGAAAAACTATAAATCTACCCGTATGTTTGCGTACATAGATGGCAGAATAAGTACCATATAGTCAAAGAAGGTCATAAATTACTTAGAGCAACAACTGATAGGAAACTGTCAGAGCCATGATCTATAGAGAGACCAGACTGACCATTTAATAACCCATGAAACTTTTTTATGCTAAATTTAGTGATATGTTCAGAAATTTAGTTTAGCTAAAATCCTCAAATCTGTTCATTTTTTAATTGAATGTATTATTTATACTTTAAAATGTCATGTGATCTTTGAGCTTGGGGGTCGCCAGAAACTTTCCGTTCACTCGATATATTTCAAATGTATAATATTCTGTTTGGAAGTATTAAGAGCTTTTTGTGCGTGTCGCATCCATTACCTGACTTCTTCGAAATGTAATCGAAGATTCGGAAGCATGCAATGCCTAACAGAATGTACGATCAAATACTTCTGCCAATTTGCACATTTCCTAACTGTCCTGTTCTTCATTCTTTGAGAAATCTAAGAAATACGAGAATATAACTTTCAAAAATAAAAGTTTCAAAAATTGCATTAGAAGCAGAATGTTGTAGATTTCGCCAAAACTATTCATGTGCATATCGATCATCAAAAATGACTTGATGAACAAAGTTGTTTTTAGAAATTGACATGTCGAAAATAAAATTTAATGTCGAAAAGTCTCAAAGTTTGGGATTTTCATTGTTCTTATTATTTTCAGTCAGAGTAATGTTCTCACTTTTGTTTTTACCACAACGTTTCGGCCATTGTGCCCTCGGCTTTCTTCAGCTCTCTTGTTGATCACTTCTGTGATTTTTTCAACGCCATTAGGAAACCAGTTCAGTTAATACCGGTAAAAGACTGTCTGGTCAACACATTTCTGCATTTAACATTCTGTGTTTTCCTTTTTTCATCACAAGTCCATCTTTGATGGAGAAAGTTCCATTAAGTTGCAAACTCTGCGGCAGTTTGAGTTTATCGATATTAACCGAATTAGATTCGAATAAAAAAAAATCACAGCTGTATGTGATTTATTGTCCGGATCGGCACGCACCTGAAGAAGTTCGTAGGGTACAACGAACGAATCGTTGAGATAATAAAAACAAATATCAAACGTTCGTCGAGCGGAAATATTAAAATAATGTATTTTGGGCATTGAATAAACATTCGCAAATAAATCGAAAGGAACTCAAATTTAAACATTCGAAAACATTCTAAATACAAAAAGTGACTCTACTTAACGGAATGTATTATAATTTCTGAAGAAATTTGAATGGAATTATTTGATGAACATAAAGAAATAAACAACTTTATTTAATGCAAATAATCTTAACTATAAAGTGTATTATTTTTTACGTGGCTGTTTTAAATTACGTTAAAGGCAATTGTAACTTCTGATTAAAGGATTCTTAGAAGCACATATAATTAAAAAATATTAGAAATACTTCTCCAAAAGTATATGACATTAACAGATTTTCATAAAAAAGAATGATGTATAAAAAACGAAAATCACGACTTGGTAAACAATTATTAGTAAATTTCTTATTTAAAGAACACTAAGAATTAATGTAGATACGTAAAACATTCCCATCTATTTTCGACGACATATAACAACAGATTTACCTTTCAGACACAACATGCCGGTATTATAGATGTTATCTATTCTTAAAGCAAGAATATGAAGATTTCTATATCTTTTGGCCTTGATGGTAACATTACTAATGTATTTTATGCAAATGTTTGCCATTACGAGAAATTGATGTTTAACTAACAGCTTTTACTTTCTAATGTTGATATATGCTAGATCTTAATTGGAGATGTATCACCCGTATGGTGAACGTCAATATTTCCATCAGCTTTTTTAATCGGATGCTGGTAAGTTCCCCCAGCTATTCATCAGTCTTCAATCTATCTCGCATCAGCAAAGTCTTTTACTGGAATTTAGGTTAACTGTTCACAGCATCTAGGTTATTTCTAAGGAAAAGACAGACGCCTTTTTAGTAATTTTATAAAGTAGGTTGGGTTCTTTTACATAGGTGCCTGATGATGGATTGACTATATTGACAAAAACTGAATGAATACCATGGTTAGCTAACATTTAGCTGCAATGGTATACCGTCTTTGAGCAGGAGTGAGAGAATGTATATATAGACGAAGTAATAGAAATGAAGAGGCTTATCCAGAGAATTCATGGAATGATTACAGCGAGTTCAATGCCAGAGACTTAAAGAAATTGCTTTAGATTTACCAAAATAGAATATATTAAATAACTTCAAAATATTGTTCACTTAATAACTGCCAAAATCGATATTTCAGTGTGTCTATTCTATAAACACCAAATGTCCGTCTGTTTAAATTTTATATGTAGAAAAGCACACATATGTAATTGAATGTGTATGTGCCCATATGTACAAAGTTATAATGAAACGTTCTCAGACCGATTCACTTCCCAATATAAGTATTCTAATGCTTGATCATTGAAATATTAATTTTGATAAGAGGCTTGAGCAGATCATTTTTCAGCACCACTTCGTATATATATTTGCGTGCGCGCGCAAATATGCCAGGGATGCTGAAAAGTTCTCTCTCCGAATAAGAAGGTATTTCAAAACAAATACTGTTTACACATTTGGTCATATTTTGGGAAGGGATCGAACCGGAATTTTTTCAATACTTCCACGTATATTGTGCATGTATACATGCATACATATTTGAGATGGATCCAGCGACAGCATTGCTCTACATCGAGTCCCAGCCATCATTTAGTGTGTTATTTCCACCAGGAAATACCGGAGACCTGGACCGAACTTAATGTATATCAGAAGCCTTTGATTTCGGAAGAGTTGATATCTGGTGACACCGATATGTAATGGGTTCACCATAAGAGATAACCGTCTCCTACTGATGACCAATATTTATCTAGGTCTTAGATTCATAATGGCACCAACAATGCTGACCGGGGCTAAAATCTCATCCGGCAGTTTCTTGATTTCTAATTTTAATCATGATGGAATAAATTCACTACTGGATCGCTGTCCATTCTTATGGTGCATATAATGGTTAATACAACTTGAGTGTGAGATGATTTATGAAGTTTTACATTTTTTTAATCAGCCATTTATTTTATTCCATCCTGATATTTTTTATCCAACACTGTTATACAAATAGGTATACTTGTTTGTTAAAAAATGTCCTAGAAATAATATAATGATAGAACAGAGGATCCTCTCTCAGACTCACTAGACAAATCACCCCGCATTTCGATTCTATTTGTGCACAAAAAGTGGAAAAAGTCTGATGCACGTTAACAAGAGAATGAGAAGTGAAACTATCGTCTTGGCGAGAAATGAAAACCCGAAATATTCTTTTCGGTATATTTGGTTATTTTTTCACGGGTGCCTAGCACGGACATGGGGTAGGTAGGTGACACTTAGAACTTCTCTGATATTACTTCTGTTTCCTTTCACAACAGACAAATTGTCCGGATCTTCCATTTGGTCAGCAAGAATTAAAAATATATATATATATATATATATATATATATATATATATATATATATATAGAGAGAGAGAGAGAGAGAGAGAGAGAGAGAGAGAGAGAGATTATTCTACATTTAATATCATCACTTAATAAGACACCGGAGGTGTTGAAACAAAATGACTATTTTTGTAGTGATTTTATAACATATTTATGTTATAATTTTTAAATAAACAATTATATATATATATATATATATATATATTATAATTCTGCTTATTCCTTCCTTAGTTACTTACTCCGTCCGTTACACTCTTGAGTACTGATCTGTATTCGGCTTCTCACTGGCGGTGACTTTCAAAGAAACACCCTCACCCACTCCATCTCAAACTTGCCGTCAACAAATGCCGGCGATTTTCAAAGAAACATAAGAGTCCATGAAATTTCGAAAAATTAAATTGGCCCCAGAAAATTTTTAGGGTGGCCTCTAAATAACAGTATCGTTAAGAAGTCACTTGTTTTAAGAGTGGAATTTTTTCATTTCATTTCTGTGTTTCATTGTGTCTCAACAGGCTTTGAAAACCATCCGTCCAAAATTTTAAAGCAAGTTTTACTTTTTTGAATTCCTGTTTCACAAAGTATATTTATTTTATGTATTTATTTTATTTCAGTGTGCGTGTCATACGTTAATTAATTAATTTTATTTTTAGTTTCACTTAACTAATTAGAACTTAATTCTATTAAAAATAAATTTCTATTTGAAATTCTTATTTTTAATTTGCATGTCATTTTGCCATTTCCTTTCAAATTAATTTTATATTTAACTCCTATTTCATAAAAAATTATTTTTAGTTCTTAATTTACTTTTTTCTTTTTTTATTATTTTTTAGAGTTGTTTTGAAACCTTGAATTTCCTTACTGGTAAAACCAACTCGACTTTTTGGGACTTGAATTCGTTCATTTCATTTCTGTGTTTCATTGTGTCTCAAAAAATTTGAAAATCATCCCTTCGAAATTTTAAAGTACGTCTTGAAGGCCAGCAAAGAGTTTACTTTCACAGAGGCAACGCTCAGCAAGCTACCCTGGAACTGAGGAACAGTGACACGACCCTCACTGTATGATTTAAACTGAATGAGCATGATTATGGTGCAAGGAACCACTTGTACCCTGACATTACGCTGCATTATGTGTTTAATAAGCGCTCTAGAAAATTGACACCAAGGCAAAGGGATACTAATATCATCAGTAGAATTTATACAGTGAGGTTTAGATACAAAGAAAAAATTCATTTGCGAATGTTGCTGCTGCATATTTAAGCGTCGTGACCTTCCAGGATTTGCGCACTGTAGGAGAAATCTTGCCAACATTTAAGGCAGTATGCCTGAGATATGGTCTTCTCTCAAACAATGACACACTAGAATATGCATTGCTAGAAGCTGCTGCCTGTCGGATGCCATTAACAGTTGCGTGTTAGGCTTGCTGACCTGTGCATGTATATGAATCCTGCAAATGCTCTTCACTTGTAGACCACTCGCAAAGAATCCATGATTGAAAATTTCTTGCACCAAGATTTTAATGCAGACCACCCAGTAAACATGGCACTGCACTCAATCGATGCAATTCTGATAAAGAATGGTATTAACTGTTTAGCAATTGAGTTGCCCGGACCTATTAGAGTACCGCAACTTGACCACCATGAAGACCTCGATCATCAAGGCATTGTAACACTTACTGATGAACAGAGACTGATTTCTAATGCTGTGCTTGAATCTGTAGATAAGAAGAGGGGAGGTGAGGTGCCCCAAAACTCGCGTTTCTATGTATTATGTTTAATACCATAATTTCATATCTGCGTAAGAACAACTACATGTGCAGTGGTGCTTGGACAGATATTGCCTTTAAACTAAACTAAAATAAAGTTTACCTTATAATGACTTCAGAAGGACCACCTTTTCGATTAAGAGAGAATTTTTTGAGAGTGATTATTTTAAGTGTTAATTGTCAAAGGCGACGATAAGTAAATGGATATAACCGGAACTGGTTTTGGTTACGTCTGATTCATTCTCTTACATTTATACCATCAATGTAATAAGAATATCGGTCATTCAACATGTCAGCAATGGAAGCTAATGTTTATTGTTTTATTACTTTTACATCATTTCCTCATTCGTGGAAGATGAGCATAACAATAGCAATCGGTAAATTCAATTCTCGTCACATGTAAAGGTTTTAATTCCCAGACAAATGGGAATTGTAACATGTTATACAATAAACTTAAACTTCTTGTTATTTATGGTCATTATTTGTGATCTCTTGAGTGATTGATCATTTTCGCAGATACTTCGATCAGAGTGTGATCATCATTTTAATTCGTGCTGATGGGACTCACTTGCATGAGACGGATTGAGTGGTTCAGTAACAATGTGTTTCTTTCCCTTTATATCTCTTTCTCATATTCGATTATGGTTATATATATATATATATATATATATATATATATATATATATATATATATATATATATATATATATATATATGTATAATAGAATGTGAGAAAGAGATATAAAGGGAAAGAAACACATTAGTGCTAAACCACTCAATACGTCTCATGCTAGTGAGCCCATATATAAACGCACATTAATATTATGTTCATACATACAGATATTTCTATCTTAATTTTGCCATGTACAATATACTGCGGTTAAGTAATTTTTTTTCTTGTGTACACATGATTTTCTTCTTTTATGGACATAAATTATATAGAAATTGTCCGAATGTTCTATATTTCCGAGCGCTTTCGGCTATATTTTTTCCATTATCAAGAATAATTTTATTTTTACTTTTAACTGGATATATGAATTGTTATCGTGTACGGAACTTAATCACAGTACGTCGTCAGTCGTTTTTAATGAAACTTGTATAAAAGCGTGATTGCTAACTAAATAGAAAATTAATTATGTGTGTACGTATGTATGTATATATATATATATGTATGTATGTATATATATACATATATATATATATATATATATATATATATATATATATATATATATGTGTGTGTGTGTGTGTGTGTGTGTGTGTGTAACATGTTACACAATAAACTTAAATTTCTCGTTATTTATGTTCAGTATATAGATCACATGAGTGAATGATCATTTTCGTAGATACTTCGATCATAGTGTGATCATCATTTTAATTCGTGCTGATGGGCTCACTTGCATGAGACGGATTGAGTAGTTCAGCACCAATGTGTTTCTATCTCTTTTATCTCTTTCTCACATTCGATTATATTTATATATATGTTTGTGTATATTATAACAATTTCACCTTGTATTTTAGAGTAAGTATAACATTTTTAATATGCCTAGACATTAATAATAATACGTATGAATATTTGATGCATTCTTCTCAGCTGTAGTACAGATATATAGAACCGTTTTTCACATGACGTCATTGATACGATTCGCATATATTTGAATAAGTTTGAATTCTAGCAAATTATGCCCGCATATAGCCAACCAAATCTTGAATAGGATATAGACAACATTCAGCTTTTGATTATGATTGAAACTACTTGAATACAAATAGAAGGAAAATATGAACTTTGGAAAGAATAATCTCAATATTGATTCGGATGTACATTATTCGAAAACTGGATAAATATAAGAAATTAAACAGACATCCCTAGTCATTTATAAGAAATGTACACACACACACACACAACCACACACACACACACACACACACACACACACATATATATATATATATATATATATATATATATATATATATATATATATATATATATATATACATATATATATAATTATTTATTTAAATATTATAACATAAATATGTTGTAAAATCACTACAAAAATAGACATTTTGTTTCAACACTTCTGGTGTCTTATCAAGTGATGATGTTGAATGTAGAATAAATGGTTTTAAAAGTTTCAAATTAATTAACGATCCTTCGCTAGAGGTAAACGCTGTTACATAAGCTAGAATGACCAACCAAAATACAATATGTATATATATATATATATATATAGATATATATATATATATATATATATGAAATATGTTTGAAAAGTAAAGTAGACAATTTTACCAATTTAATATATTTATTATTAACAACACAACCACTCTTGCACACCAGTAAAAGTAGTCCCACTGGGCTGCAAATAAATTGTTGGCCCAAATCAAAGAAGACACTAAGAGAATAATATTATTGAAGAGACATATCCAAACACACATTTGGTTAATTGCGTCATATATTTGAAATTTCTAAGCTAAGATAGGTAACGAAGGTCATAGCCTTCCGGTCTCAATACACTCAGCCTGTGAACTATTTATAGTGAATTCGCATTGATGCATTTGAACGTGAGAAGGATACAAACATGACAATTGTCTATTGCTTTCATTTCATCTTCATCCCGTCGATGACTTGTAGGCAGCGTTTGACTTCTTATGCATAAATTTAGAACGATAAGCATTCTAATTACTATTAAGTGCTTTTTAATTAATCTGCTGATCTCGCTATAATTATAACATATTTGTTAACCTGGCGGCAGATTTTGATTTTAATCAACTATTTAGTCATTGATGCGTTTAGAACTCTACGGTATACGATATTTATTCATAATACTCAATCTGTACGGGTTTATACGTGTTGGATTAAATAAATTTTAAATTCAGTCAGTCAAAAATTTTACAAAAAGATTTGATACTCCCTATTCAGGAAAGCGCGCACTTATAGACATAAACGCTTGCAGAGTCACACACGCGTAACATACGTGCTTTTAATAACGACTGTTTCATGCCTTTTGTATCACCATCTATATAAATAATTAAAGTCTAAAGAATGTTTGCCACCATCTTTGGAGAATAGATACCGACAATATAGGTAAAATGATCGTTCAAATACTTAACTTGCTAAGTCTCAAAGCAATTTAGATATCATACTTTTCTATAAAACAGATTCAAACTAGAAATGTGCCTATTCATAATTCCAAAGCACTACGTCTTTACATCTACTACAAATGCAAAATTAAGATATTATTGCTATAGTTTGCAATGTGTAATGCATAATTGTTTTCATTCAAATAAAACGATTAGTTATAAACGATTGATAAGAGATATATTAGCACTATTTAAATGGACTGATCTATTCGTAAAAAAGGGGGCAATAATTACTGTAGTTTAACATTCATTAGATTTTCCTTAAGGTCACCTCTACGTGGTGTAATAGCAAGTTTGTCTCGCTAGATCAATTATGACTGAGTAAGAAGTTGGATCCTCACTGGGTGCCCATATTCTTTTAGAACTTGTGCCACATATAAGTTGCGCACATAAAATCAACATTAGGCTTTCAATCCACGACAAAATCGAAAAAATATTGATTTTTTTATACATTTAGAAGGGGTGATACTGTTCACGTTAAAAGTACAGTCTCAGATCGATCCATAACTTCTTAAAGAGTTATCTGTTCTTTGTTTTCCTTTACAAATGTCAAGTTTGAATCATTCATAAGTTAGTACTATTACGAATTGAGGAAAAGCACATCAGCAGGCTTACGGCCACATCACGGTGAAACACCGGTTTCCGTACGATGACCGAAGTTAAACAACGTTGAATCTGGTTAGTATGAAGGTGAGTGACCGCTTGGGAATACCAGGTGCTGTAAGCTTGGATTTGCAGGCGATGTAATGGATAATAGCATGGAATGCTTAATCGGCGCGCCGAATTCCAATTCCAGCTAGCGTCGTTATATTCACTCCCGCACCCTTGGGAAAAAAGTATGGATCCTCCTCTTCTCCTCGAAGCTATGGATTAATTAGTCACTCAACCATTATCATCTCCAAAAATAAAATAAAATTGCGTACAAAATATTTAGATTTCGGTAGGTAATATTCCGTAGAGGTGTTGATATGCCGATAAACAAAAACAGCCAAAACAACCAACAGCATCAGAAGTTATCAATAAGGTAAGCAAAGTTTCAAACTTGACTGTTTTAATAAAATAAAGACAGACAACTCATCTTCTGATACTTCTGACAGAATTCAAATCATTCAAATTGTTCTTCATTTGTCATAAAGTCTAATCAAGTCACTTGATTCAGTAGGAACCTAAGTTTGAATTTTATACAATGAGGCTTGCAAAATATCAAGCAAGGTAAAAACAAATATAATATGCCTGTCTATATTTGTGAGATAAGGTATTGTAATCTATAAGTATAATTCTCAAAATGTGTGTGCGTGTGTGTGATCGGATGTTGTTTATGCGTTTCCACAGTTTTCATCCGATTTCGATGAATTTTTTTTTTGTTTGATAGATAATTCTTAAGTGCCCGTTTTGAGTCCAAATTGGCTGTAAAAAATTACAAACTTGAAAGTGAAAAGTCGAAAAATCTGATTTTTTTACACTTTGCGCAAAAATCAAAGGCAAACTTTAATGTCTGTAAAAAACAGAGTACAATCAATTTAGAGAGTTGAAATCTAACGCAAAAGATTATTAGAATTATAAACAATATTATATTATAAATAAAAATTATCGTATATTATTATTATGACGGTCCATGGAAGAGGTTCCTTCCTTGCAAGATTGAGAACGCCAAAACGGCCCGTTTCAGGACTCCCCCCCCCAATTTAAATGGTTAACCACCAATATTTGGGGATATGTCGCAGTCACACCCAATTGTTGTTACTAATAATGATTTTCGGGTGGGCTGACTTTAAACTGCTCCAACTGGACGGCGAAATTTCCCAGTAATGAAACACCAGGTCGAAGACAGGTTATACTGCTAGTTATTTTTATTTTTTGGACTGTTGTCCTCATCTTTATTGTCATATTCACGACGTTTCGGCCATTGTATGCTCCGCCCTTCGTCAGGTGATTGTAATTCCGAACTGAAATGCGATAAATTTTTCTAATTCTACGTGCCACGCCTCTTCCGTATGTCTAATACAAAACTCCAAGTTTCTGTTCACGACTGCAGTACTCACAACTCTTTGGGTCATGTCACTGAACCCAAGCAACGCTTTTATACACTGATGTCATGTGTCATTGTCTCTGTATTCATAGATTTTCTTTTAAATAAAAATAGTATTTAAAACTAACGCATAAATAAAAGAAATTTATCAAAATAATTCTTCTTAGTGTTTGTTCTTGCAATTAATTCCTTAATCGTCGATTGTATTGTAAAGAACAAAATATAAATAGAGAATTCAAACGGTTAAATTCTTTCGGGAGACTTTTTCTTTTAATACTATTCAGTTATTTAAATATATTTTATTTTGTAAATTTTGACTTATTTATATTTCATATTAACACGAAAACAAAATGCATTTCTGAAATGAAGCCAAGTTTGCTTAATGTGTAAAATATCACGAATTCCTCTTGCAAAATAGTCATGAATGAAAATAAAAAAATATATTTAATTATTCTTTTTTAAGTATTTTTTTTTTTTTGCTTCCAAACAATTTCTACAGAATTAACTTTTTCTCGTTTCTTCATCTCTTAATATTCTGAATGCATATTCAAGAAGAAATAAATAAAATTAAAAGTGTTCCAATGCCCAGGACTAAATTTCTGAATAATATTCAACAACAAAGACGTGTATACACTTCTAAGGTTTTTAATTAAATGCAGAATTGTTCTTTCCAAGCACGCTTCTAACGAACGATCAATCATCGAAATTATTTTTTTGTCGTAGACTATCTTTAGATTTTCGTGCTATATATTAAAAAATCTTTCCGTGTTATTGATATACATGAATAATACTTCCTAAAAAAATAAAATATGGTTGTGGCCATTAACCTACGAATCTGAAATTACTTTATACCTACCCCTCACCAATGCCAATCGAAAAATTCAAGTGAAAGATATATTTTCAACGCAGCAGTCACTTACACAAATTTATAATAACGACTGTTTCATGCCTTTTGTGTCAGCTTTTATATACATAATTAGTCTAAAGATTGTTTTGCTGCCATCTTTAGAGTAGATACTGAGAAATTAAAGAAAATTAAAGATAAAAGTATTGTATCAATGTCTAACTTGGCAACAATCTCAAAAGGATTTGGACATCAAACATTTGTTCTTTTGTATCGAATCATTAGCGCTAATGTCACAAGTTTACTACTCATCAGTCTATCAAAGTTTGTGATTATATAGAAAATATACATAAGATTCAAAAACAATAAAGTTGTTAAAAATTCGGGAAGTTTTAAGCGTATTATCAAATCAAGTCCTAGTTGTTATTCAGAGTCTGAACTCTCACAGACGTGCCGTTGTCTCCTTCTGTCTTTTCTACAAATACTTTCACGATAACTGCTTCGACGAGCTACTTTCGCTAGTTCCCAGACTGGATGAATTTAAACGGGCTACTAGGTTGGCATCTCAGTCCCACCCTTTCACTGTCGAAACGGTTAAATGTAGCCGTCTCTTCTACTCCAATGGCTTCATGTTCCGCACTTCCCGTCTGTGGAACTCCATTCCTCTTACTTGCTTCCCTGATAGCTATAATCTCCAACTATTCAAATGCGATGTCAATCGACATCTCCAGATGTCTTGATTTATTCCCAGTCCTTCTCTTCATCTATCACGCTTCTTTACTCTTGCTCCCACTGTCTGTAACCCCTTGCGTGCTAGTGGCACTCCCATCTTGCTTGGAGTAAAAAGCTTAAAAAAAAATTGAAAAATAAAAATTCATATTATCTATAAATTTGAGAAGATTCATTGACATGAACATTATTTTTCGTTGAACTGGGCGTTTTACTTCCCAAGTCAAAAGTATTTGATAAAGAAGTTTACGGTTTCATCACGAAATACACTTAATGATACTGTAATGAAATAATATTATTACCCGAATAAAAATCGACTGAAACTACGTGCTAACAACAGCGAATATACAAAGTAAAGTTTTAAAAACTCAGAGAAAAATATTATATTAATTAATGTTTTAAATAATGACTTCTGAAATTACAATAATTTCTATTGAAGAAAGCACAATGAAATTTACATTGTAAGAACTCCACTAAAGAGTTTCACCCCAAGCATGACATTAAGACGCAAGAGGTTAAAGAAACTGAGAAAATGTTGAGGAGAAAGAGAACAATAAAAGAATACGAGGAAAGGGAAGATGACGATTGACGTTGCATTTATATTTTTGAAGATTGCAGTTGACAGGAAAGCCAGAAGGTGCTTTTCTCTTCTGCCTTATAAGGCACCATGTGTGTCATCACTGGACACTAATATTCTTGATCTGACGTTACCATGTTTGGACTCAATATACTACAACTGCATGATTTGGTGGGAGCTTGCTATTCACAGGTTTTGTAGGGTTTTGTTTTTACTTGCTTCATGAGATAATGGCCACGCAATATTCATTAAGTGCTTGAATTATGACCCTATCACGAAAACAGACTACATCTAACAGTTGATTCCATTTTTCAATTCCAGCTAATACTTGTTTTAAGCATTCTAGCTTTCACGACTTGAATCTTAAACCGAATATTACAGATTCAGGAAGAAATAATAAAGATAATGATCAGAAATAAACAAAGAAATAACAAGCAATGAAAACTACTACGGCAGATTTGATGACAGAAGATAAATAGTAGTCACTCCTGTGTTAATATCAGCTGGAAGTGTGAGGAATACAAATATTTATATTTATAATTCATATGTAATTTACATAGCGACATTCATGAATACATGATATTCTTTATGGAATGTAACACGTTCTGTGCATATATATATATATATATATATATATATATATATATATATATATATATATATATATATATATATATATATATATATATATATATAAGAATTTTATTTGTAAGACCGATAATGTTGCATTTATCCAAATTATACGCAAATATCTGTGTGTGCGTGCGCGTGTGTACATATATGTAGCAATAAAGCATATAGTTTAATGATAGTAAACGTAACAAGTTAAATTTTCCAATGCACTTAATTCAGTAATGACTATTCATGCATAATGCGAATATTATACAGTGTAAATTGCAGATCTGATTTCAACCATAATCTATGTGTCAGGCGATAGACATATTGATTCACCTTTCTATATATTCCATATACCCAGAATTTACATATTCATGTATACCATTTTATATTTTAAAATATTTATTTTGGGAAATTGTATATTATTAGTGCGTGCATTTCTACTAATAGTAAAAACAAGAACCAGAATTATCAAGTATGCCACAAAATTAGATAAAATAGAAGCCAAAATATATTTTTAACATCAATAAATAGGCTCGTAAGTTTAAATAACAAAATACACAATGAATGGCTAATACATACATACATATATATATATATATATATATATATATATATATATATATATATATATATATATATATATAGCATCAAATCATGATGGTTGAAGTAAATTGGTTGACTATTTTATAGACAAACGGAAATGAACTACATGAGTAAATGAAAATGAAATGCTTATATTATTTCAAATTATTTTAATCATTTATCGATTGAAGCAATATTTACAGAATAATCCTCCGAAGAGATGTAACAGAAGAATTTGATTAAATAAATCGATCGTTGGTATTTGATTTGGTAAAGAAAAATGCACATGGTGTGCCATAAATGGCTGGCAACCGTCAGTCTCAGGAGACTATAGAGTTTAAAATTTTGGCTAGCTAATCCCTGTTGCAGACCCCGGCCAAGGGACATTATTATGTTTCTTCAAACCCACAGAACCAACCTGTGGTTTTACGCTGGGCTGTTCTTAGTAAAATCTTCTGGAAGATTGCATAATATGGCGTGAACAGTAGTTGAGCAAAGCCTGTACACTAAACCAATGCTTACAATGAATTGTTTCTTCGCGCTAGCTTTAATATCGACAGCTTCTGAACAGTTTCTTTTGCCTAATTTCATTTTAAAGCCTTGGCGCATACCGTGGTATCATTTAATGGTTTTTCAGGCATTTCTCAATGATGCCGCATGCTAGGATTGTCTATCGATATTACCAAGAAGTCATCTCTTTGAAAATCAAGATGACAACCCAGTTCTTAATGACGGAATGCTAACGTTCTGACGACTTGGCCAAGAACCGAGTGATGGGAACTAGAAAGAATTGCAAAAGATAAAAGTACTTCTAAAATTTCAGTCAAGGAGCAGAATAAGTAGTAAGTATTAGGTTGATTCATAATATTTGTTTTAACCATTTCACTCCCAAGCGATGCGATAAAGCCACTAAATGCAAGTGGCCACTGAGTATAGTGATAATATGAGAAAATACGATTAAGAAGCGAAAACAGTAAAAGAACAGGAATGAAGAAGACGGGAGATAAGGATTAACATTGCATTTAAATATTGGAAGATCAATGTTGACTAGGAAGCAAGTAGCTGGAAGAGAGTTCCACAAGCAAGAAGTGCGAGAGAAGAAACTATTAGCATAGAACATATGGTTACATATAGCCATTTCAAATGTAAAGTGATGAGACCTGTAGTACCACGCTTAAATTCATAAACTCCTCTACGTACTATAGAAGAAAGTTAATTAGATCAGTTACTATAAAAGCATTTATAGAAAAGGCACAGGGAATCTACGTTATGGTGGTGAGAAAGTAACTAACTTTGAGATGCCAGGTCAGGACCAATAACATTGCAGATTTTTCTTTGGGTGTTATCAAGAATATTTAAATATATAGCAGGAGCACCAGACCAGATGTGGCATCAATATTCACTGCATGGACAAATGGTAGACTTATAAATATATAAGATAGTAATCCGTTTTTGGGAACTAATTATAATGACAGGTGTATCACCCTAACTACTAGTCATACGTTCAGACTCATCAGATGAGGCCATGTTTATTTAAAATCTTCTATTTTCCAATTTTTGGGATCCTTGGTGACTTGTAGTCTAAGTCTATTATCTGACAGGAGTGACACATGGCGTGGTCTTTTCCTGCTGTAGCGCATCTGCTTCAAACTAATGTGCGTTCCGAGATCCTTTTCTGTATACATACTTTGTAAAGAGTGGTTTTTACAGATGTCGTTGCCTTTCTATCAGTTTGAACCAATCTGGTCATTCTCCTTCGATCTATTTCATCAACATGGGATTTTCATTCACAGAATTGTCGCTTACTGAAATTCCGTTTATTTTTCAAACCTTACTCTGAGAACTCCAGAGATGGTTGTGCAGGAAAATCCTACCAGACCGGAAGTTTTCAAATACACGGAGCCTCCCATCTGGCACCACCGACCATGCCACTTTCTATTAAAAACACTTTCTTTCGAATATTAATATATGAAATGAGATTCAGGTGGTCACAATAAATATGTTTAAATACTTATATCCGCTAAACTGCATAAAAGGAAATCTGCTCACGTATACTTAAGTATCATGTGATTAGGTTTGCCTATCGCCTGGTTCACACTCCTTTCCGGTTCTTTGAACAGGAGTAGAGGTTTATCCTTTGCTAAGGATTTCCGATTCCTTCTAAAGTCTTTTCATTTTCTTTCACTCTCCGTAGTCCCTTGCGTCTTAGTGACATTATTGAGTTGCTTTGGGTGAACTGATTAAAAAAATTAGATAAAGCGATTAAAAAATCGTAAACTTGTATAATTGATTTTGACCAGGTAATAGAATTATTACCAAGGGATGACGAAAATGCATATCTTTATCAGAAATGAAAGTATGGGACAGAAAATATAAACAGTGTAAAATACAATCTACATTTCTTAATTCCAATAGTCCGGTTCTTCCCAGCTAGAACCCGTGCCATGTATACAGAGTCGATTCATTCTCATTCCATTCGCATTCAATTGTTAAAGAGGACGTTCTGCGCGCAATTTTTCCCCAGAACTGTCTCCTTGAGGATGTTTCCCGAACACAACTGTCTTGGATCAACTGTTACCTATCCAACATATCCTCATAGTATGCCACCACTTCTCTCTGTACACCCATACAAAATATATACACACATACCTCCTACGTTCAGTAGCTATTTGTCCTTGAATTGGGTGAACAATAAAATTAATAAAGGGTAAACATAATATTTTCAATTAAACATCAAATTGCTCCAAGAGTGGAAAAATCTTGACTTTCTTTTATTGTTTGATATCCCACTGTCATCGTGCACTTGTTATAAAAATAAATTTTGAGGTAGAGTTAATAAAGTAAAATCCTCAAATTCAAACCGTAAGCCAAATCTTAAAAAGTGTTAGCACTACTCAAAATTGTTCTTCTTTATCTACTGTTCAAATGATATGTAAAACGTTACTAAGGAAACATTGTTTCTGAGTTGAACAAGTATTCACTGTGAAAACGTTTTTTTATTCATAACATTCAGAGAGAGCAGAGTTATAGACGAATACAGCTTAGAGTGAAATCTCTCGTTTCTATTTATAATTTAAGTGTCTTGATAAATGTCAAGTGGAAAAATCAGTGAAACGTTCCTAAAAGTGGATATACTTTAACGTTGGTTTCCAACGTTAAAGTATATCCACGTTTAGAGAAATATTTTTTAAATGTGAACATCATTCACTGCGAGTTATTTTTTATAGACATCCCCATTGAATATTTGTCTACATTTCTGAGATAAAGTATTGTAACTGTTTACACTATTTACACCGTTCGGAGTATTGTGCTCATTTTTATTGCCATATTCAAGACGTTTCGACCGTTGTACCTGGCCACAGGAGAGGGAACAAAACTTACTAAAAAGAATTAACTAAAAGTGAGATATTCAAAAAGTACATGGTACATGGAATTAGAAAAATCTATTCCCGTCGACTGAATAAAGTGTTCGTCTCCAAATTTCAACGTATCTCATATTCATCGCATATGTACAGCGGCCGAAACTTCGTGAATATGGCAATAAAGATGAGGACAACAGCTCAAACGATGTAAATAGTGCAAATAGTTATCACCATTGAGTATAAAAGCAACTTAAATGCTCTTGTTAATTCTGTAAAGAGAAAGTCGCATCATCATAATGTTGAGGAACTAATAAAAAATATAAGATATATAAGACAAGGAGTATCGTGAAAAAACTTTTTTTTTTTTTTTTTTTTAAATATCTATTCTTATAGTAAGAGTAGCTAGTGTTTAAAACCTCGTCTCAAGCTGTAAATTAAACCAAATAGTTGTGATTCATTTGCAAAGCAGAATTTGAACCAAAAGCAAGAGCTTAAAATTGAGATTGTTATTGTCTCAGTGTTAAGCATTATTGTACAGCTTGTAGAGTAGCTAGAGTAATCAAGATCTCTTTAAAGGATCCTTTAAATGTTTAAAAAAATCATGTATGCAACAAAACTACACACAGATATTAAAATGAAATAAAAACGGTTAAGTCTGTGCTTAGCATGTGGGTGCAGATGTTCTTACTCGCTAAAGTAATGATTCACGGGTGTTTATATAATGTTCATATTACCAACATTCGGTAGAAAGAAGAGAGAGAGCTTATATTTAACCAGAGGGTGAGATGTAATTATCAAAATCGTTAAAATATTTCTCCAAATTCCTAGTTGCTTATTTACATCATTTACAGTTAAACTAAGATTTGTTATTATCCCAATGTTTTATTCTTTGTACTTTTCAGACTTCATCCGGTGCTTGTCGACCGCATAACCTTCAAGGAATCTCGAACTGAATCCTTTGTTTAATCTACGGGGGCAAATTTTCCCCGTATTATTTTTAGTACTGCTGAGTAACTACTAACCATGTTTCCACTGAATCTGAGTCTGTACTATTTGGTCTAGGTAATGAACTCACAATTACCTTGACCCAAATTCACCAGCTTCAATCCACTGGGCTATTGTATCATGGGACAATCCTGAATCTAGAACTAGGAGCGTTACATCTAATTTTCTGAATGATACCAGGATCAATATGCATCTGAAGATGATAACAACAAAGTTGAGTTCGACTTAAAATAATATAAAGTAAAAATACCAGTGAAAACTTCATGTTTTTCGAATTTTAATTTTCTAATGAATGTTAATTCTTAAGTTATTGATTAAATAAACTCATGGTCAGTTCTACAACAATAAGATTTCCATAGAAATCCCCCTATCGCATCGTTAAATATTTGAGCTTAACAACTTTAAGAACATTCACATCTAGGACCCTCCATGAGACTCACATTGTAAAAAAAGCCCTCATTCCCTCCGTATTCTATTGGTGAGAATTATGTTCCACTCGAGCAGCAGCATCTCGCGAATCACTATTCTGGGGAACCACTGCCAGGGGAACCGACTCCCAAGAGGATGTTTCCCCAATCATTACAATCTTAATCTGTTCAAGTCAAGATTTGACGGTTATCTTCCTATTCTATCTGCATAAATTGCCACTTAATCTCTAATATATTTATCTATCTATCTATCTATCTATCTATGTGTATATATATATATATATATATATATATATATATATATATATATATATATTGCTATAACAATCATAAATATGAATTCTGGTCGTTATTTAAGAAGTAAGGGAGTACAAATGAAAAGATTTGAAATTGACAACCTTCTCCTTTTCACTGAAACATATATTGAAACTTCTTTTTTTCTTTATTTCGTTCATTTTCTCAATGAAACCAAGTAGCGCTTCTTATATGTCTTTTCCGCTTTTACATACGATCAAAAAGGAATAGTCCATTATTTATGAGGTAGACGTTAAACACTTCTTTCATTTTTTCATTCTTTTTCTCTCTAAAACCCAGTAGCGTAACTCTTCATCCCAGATATTCAGTTAGAAATAATCTTGGCTGCGTATTTTAGTAAACGATACTTTACAAAATTATACTTGCGTCACACTTGAAGTGAGATATAACATTCAAATCTTCATAAATTCGAATGTGACAAAACACAACGATGATTAAAAATAGCGTTCTAAATAATTTGAATAAATTACTTGCTAACCATTCTAGTAAAACCATTTTCGACATAACGTAAACTCGAAATTAAATGAATCAGAAAATGTGACGAGAATGAATCTAGAATATACTCTTAATCAAATATTATTTCTGCTTGAGGAGGCGCTCTTAAACCATATTCCGTTCTTGTATTGGACAATTTAATGTTTGATTTGTGTCACTGAATGAGAAATATATATATATATATATATATATATATATATATATATATATATAACATAAATTTGAGCCTATTTATATGATGTGTTTTGCCGCGGAATTTGTAAATTCAGAATCATCTTTTGATGAAGAGAGGACAACATGCCAACACTGTTATTTTACAATGAAGATAAAAATAAGAACAAAAGAAATATTATGTTTGACCAGCTTGAGTTTCTAGCGGTAAAACCTTCTACTAGGATTTATGCATTCAGACACGTATATTCATGTAATATAAATTAAGAGAATAAAAGGGAGAGAGCAAAAGTAAAAAGAAAAAAATCTCAAGACTCGAAAAAAAAAATAACGACCGACGATACTGCTAATTCCAAGAGAAATATAAATCCGGTTTGGGGATTTGATTCTTAACATTCGAAAGCTGGATTTTGTACCTCTTGTGTATTTTAAAATTTTATTGATTTTTTTTGTCGAGGAACAAATAAAAAGAGTTCAAAATTGTTTGAACGAAAAATTTATAGCATATTTCACGGAAATTCCTGGTGGGTCCCGATAAATCTGACTTGTCGGAGAAATTATAAAATTATTAAATAAAGACAACCTGAAATATATGAACGAAGTTTCTTTAAATCTTTTCATTACGAATTGCCAACAAATATGTATCGATTGCTAGCAGGATCCATCTTTAAACCCATAATATCTCAATGATATAGTTGATTATTAGATGGCAGTTAGAGTAAAACTATTATCAACATTGTTCCTCATTGATTTACGGAACAATGTGGCCTTTCGAATGATATCAAGGACATCGTCGCTCTTTCCGTTAAGGAAATAAATTATTAATTCAAACTGATAATCACTATGAAGATGTAAATGCCACCCTAAACCCTCTGCTGGATATCAAAAGCAAAATAATAAAATTATCCTCATTTCAGTGAATTTCTTAGTTTCATACAAAATTCATTTTTATATATTTAGAGTAACATAGATGAGTGTCTACATATCTAAACTCTAAATCTTCCTCTCCAGAATCTAGCTTACATATTTTACCATTTGTCCATGCTTAGAATATTGCTGCTACACATGGTATTTACCTTGAGCCCTTTGATAAAATCCATAGAAGAATTCGCAATATTATCGGACTTGAACTGGCGTCTCGGGTTCAGTCTCTCCCACTATCTCTATCTTTTCTCTAAATACTTTCCTGTTAATTGTTCGGATGAGCTCTTCGCTGTGGTAACTAGACATTTTGAATTTAAGAGCAGTACTAGAATTGCATTGAGATATAACCGTAAATTCCATGCTAAAATTTTTTTCTCGCACTTCTCGTTTGTGAAACTCCGTTCTGACTCCCTGCTTTCCAGCCAACTTTAATCTGCAAAAATTTAAATACAATGTCAATCGCTATCTATTGTCTCCTGACTACACTTCTTTTGTTCTCGCTAATTGGTAATATTTCTGTTCCAAATTCTTCCACAATCTGTGACCTCTTGTATCTTAGTGGCTTTACTGCCTTGCATGGAGTTATATCGATTATTTTTTATTCCTACCTACCTATCTATACAGCAGTGATTCTTAACGTCAGACAGGGATGAACATTTAAGGAAGCAATAAGGATCCAAGACTCTAATAGTGATTTACTATGTATGGCTTTGATGTGGCACAAGACCAAATGTAAGGAACACACAGTGATGATCAAACTCACTCCTCAGTCATAATTGATCTAGCGAGATAAACTTGCTAACCATTATGCCAGGTCAATGTTCCCATGGAGGGACTTATAGAGGGCGTTATACTTTTAATAAAATTATTTAACTCTTTAAAACCAGATTAGATCCATCTGTTTATGTTTTTTGCCTATATTTTTAAATATTTTAATTTTTCATTTTATTTCTTAATATTTTCTAGTTTTAGTATGTGGGTAACATAAAAGTTATCAACGAGGAAAAGTTGAATCTACAAGCCGAGTTCAAGTTTCAGCCTTGTCTATTGCGTTTACTTTCTAAAGAAAAGCATGCATTAGGTATAGGCTGATGGTAGCCAGTCTAGGACAAGGTCAACTCTGAATGGAAAACCATAGAGAAGGAAACGGGAAAGATTCTACTGTTTTTCCCAGGAAGAAAAAAGATTAAAGAAAAAGAATCTGTGGAGAGTCATGATTACTTACACCTTGAAGAGACATGGCATTATATATATATATATATATATATATATATATATATATATATATATATATATATATATATATATATATATATATGTATGTATATTTGCAACTGCAATAAGTGTAGTAAAAAAGTAGTGTAGTAAAAGCCTGCAAGATAATGCCCTACTGCATCTTCCATGGGCCGGCATAGTGACCACTGCTTGACTGGTCATACCAAAGCTTACTCCTGGTGATTGAGGTTGCTGTAATGCAACAATAATATTAACACGAGGTCTTAACGTTAGTTGCCATTAACTCTTCTCTATTTACCAGAGAGAATTTAATATAGAATGCACCTGATTGGTAAATATCAGAAAAGAAGCTCTGAAGAAGACAAGGTTAAGGACCCCTGCAATATAATAAGAACGTGTCCTACACCATTTTAAGATTGTCTATACTGTCAAAAATTACTTAACTACTTACAGATTGTTAGAGCTTATAAACATTCAAATCATTGAAGTATTGTCAATGAATGTCATAGAGTTTCAAGCCCCAAGACGAAAATTTAACGAGATTGGAATATATTTTCCTCGAACGGTATTTATGGGTATTATTTGCTGGAAACCCAAAATAAATCATTTCAACAGCGATTCAATAAATATCATAAATACATCGCAGCCAATCGTATAGAAAAGGATATTTTCTCAAAGTAACGAAATCTTTTACTGGATACAATTTAATAAATACGATATTAATTTCACACATTGCTATTTTAGAACCGTCTAATAAAAATACGGTACTAAGTTTTCTATAGGCAGAATAATTGTTTATTCATTTCGGAACTCCGTCGAAATATCTGCAGCCGAATGTAGGGAATGATCTTCCAGGTCATTCATCAAATGTTAGATCTTCTCGAGAAGGCGTGAAGGATTATAATTTCCCTTCGTAGGATGGTGTTTATATAACTTCCTCTCATCCTATGGTTTTGTGTATTTATATCCTAATTTCAGCTGGGCACACATCATTGTTTATGTTTGTGTTCCCACCGAAATATTTTGAAGCCCGATACTGCACTTGCTGGCTTTTAGACACAGTCTAGGTTAACCCTCGTAAAATCGATGTCTTTAGAACTTCTGAGATATTATCAATACAAAACTTACTTTGGTAAATCATCATAGATCAACTTTTCTCTTACTACAATTTCCTGGCACATATCGTTAAATCCTAAATGAATTCACTTTTCTACAGAACTCCAATGCTTTTCTCTACATTTTCGATACCCTCCGTAATATAGTAATATTTGCAGTTTGTTCAGTTTTGGTAACATCTTTGTTTTTCGGTTTTGATTTTTATTCTATACGCATTGCTCAATGATACTGTCTAACAAATTTCAATCTCATATTCGACAATAATTCTCTGGGACCAGCGACTGAACTCACAACTGCCAAGGAAACACGTATGTTTTAACCAATGCTTTAATCTACCAGACCATGTGCCTCTTTGGCAATCCAGTGATGTAATTTTGGCGTTTATACGTAATGTCTTTAAGTCGTATAATTGTATGAGTGTCCTTGACTTTTTAATCAGAGGTCCCCAGATGATCTGCTCTACTTTATTTTTATTTACAAATGTCAAATTTGGAACTGCACTTACGTCATTGATAACTGTCTACCCGTACGAAATGGAAAAAATGACAACATCTGTGGTACGCAGTTATCAAAGACGTAACACAGTTAAAAAAAAAAACTTCAAGAACTCAGGGATATATTTTACACTGCTTTTATATTATCAACAGGACATCCCTTCTAAAATAATTTTTAAAAATCAATATTTCGCGAATCTGATAAATGTCGTGGTTTAAGGAAAATCTGATGGGTGATAATTTACAAAAAATATTCCCTTAAAAGTCTTCATTATCATATAAAATCGGACCAGTCTATTCATATAATGTCCTTATTCTTAATGATAAAAACTTACTTTTATTAAAATTACTTGTACATAATTTTGCATATTATTTTTTATTAATTAACTATCACCCTCGTAGTTAACATAACAACGATTATTATTATATTATTATTAATGTCATTATTCCTGCTCACTTTTTCTTATCGTCGCTATTTCTAACATACGAAATAAAATAAAAACTAGAGACGCCAATAAAACGGATGAGTTTCAAATATATATTTCTGGAAGAAATCCGTCTGTTGTTTTTTAAACAATTAGTTCACAATGAAAGAAGACGTGAACATTCATCTAAATCGCGCCCAATATATATAAAAAGAAAAAGAAAGAAGTAGACGAGATTTTGGACAGCGCGGGTTATCATCAAAGCTTTTAATAAATCGATATAAATCCTGCGTAAAAGCCAAGGCATTGTTCAACCTGAGACATCTGTTTATTCAGCAGACAATTGTAAATGTTTGCAATCCGTTTCGGTTGCAATCATTCTGCCATCACTGACTCAGTACTTCTGCCAAACACACACACACACACACACACACTCGCTCACACACTCACTCAAGGAGAACTTCGAGAAATGTGTGCAACAAGACTTAATTTGGCGAACTGTGTTCACATTTAACTTACATCAGATAATATCTTCCTATTTTATGTGCTATTTCCCTTCAGGATGAATGCGATTATTGCTCTCCACAACTTCCTGTCTATTTTTCTCTGTGTAATTTTTTATACTTTACGAAATCCTTAGATCTTTGTTCATTCAAACAAATTCGTTCTGTAGGTTAATCGATGTTTCGCCTTCCTTTTTTGCCTTCAGTATGTCATGTGACTATTAAATTATGTCTATATTTCTGAGATTATGATTATGTACACTATTTACATTATTCTAACTATTGGCCTCATCTTTGTTTCCATATTTATCACAACGTTTCAGCTGTTGTACGCTCCAGCCTTTTTCAGGTGTTTGGAATGTCGAACTGAACTCGCTGGGGTAGACTGCCACTGTGCCATGTATCCTTAATGACACATGGCACAGTGGATAAAGGCGTTGGATAGATCCAGTGACAGGAACCAAAGAGTTGTGAGTTCAATACTTGGTTAAGGCAGTGGAGAACTTGGAGAGGTGAATTAACAGGAGATAACTGATAACTGACATCCATTAGACATGGCACGTGGAACTAGAACAGTCTATCCCAGCGAGCGAAATAAAGGCTTCAGTTCGACATTCCAACCACCTGAAGAAGGCCGGAGCGTACAACGGCCGAAACGTTGTGATAATATGGGAACAAAGATGAGGACAATAGCCCGAATAATGTAAATAGGGTTAAATTATTTCCTTATTTTTGCCCTAGCAAGTTCAACTATCTCTTTCTGTTGTAAGTATCAACTTCTTTGTAATTCCTATTTTCCTTAAAATATTACATTTCATCGTCGCGCACATGTTCTGCCCATAGTATCCTCAATATTCCTCTGGACAACGACTTCTCTATCGCTTCGAGTTACTTTCATAGTAATGCTCTTAAGACTAATATTAATGTCACAGCCCGACCCACTTCTATCCTTAGCAAAGTATCCTCTCAGTAGTCTGTTCCACAAAGCAGCGTCTCTCGGGAGGCAACTGTCCAAATAGAACGTCCTACTTACTAATGGAATACGAAAGGGATGAGGATTGTTCACCCCCTATCTACATGGCATGGCGGTTGCTAGCTGTGAAAGTCTGAACTGGTGGAACTAGGGAATGTCTATAGCTAGAAAGTTTTCCATGGAAATAGCTACAGAATAACGTTGGGCGCCTTTCTAGGAAAGAGGTTGTGAGCTGAAAAATCGACTACAAAGGCATATAGACGTTTCTTAACTGTGTTGAGGCTAGGAAGAGAGAATTACGTAGCTTCATCCCAGATATAGCAACAATTATTCAGTCGAGTTAGCTCGAACATTCATGAGTCTGTCACGCCTACCATCCTGGTCCTGCATCAAGGTCGGAAGGTCATTAGGGAGGTATTTTGTGACATAACGTAGCTGGTCAGTGTAGGCGGTTGCTGGGCGACTAACTTGTTTTTCTTCGTGGCTTGTGGGCCAGAGCGGTAGACCACTCGCGTGTTTTAATTTTCCTTGCCAAATTCTGCATTCGCGTAAGTTTGTACAAATATTAGGGATGGGTCCGTAGTTCTGTTATTTAGTTGGATATTGTCTCCAGGAGATTTTAAGTATAGCTCTCAGCATCCAAGTTTAGGTTCCATCAAGCTTAGAGTCTACGGTTTTAGATAATGTCTAATCAGTGGCACCGTACATTAACGCCGCCTCTACAGTAGCTCGAATGTATCTCCGCTGGAGGTTGTCTGGTAGATCAGATTATCAGATTACATCCATTTTATTCAAGGCTGGACTTCAGCTACGCGAATTTTCACATCCATAATGGCTATTCACCCATTCCAATGACAACAATACCCCATTTTTATTCTAGTACTACTCTTGTAAAAATAGTGCATGGCACATGTCCGGTACTTTCTGGAGTAGTATAAGGAGTTGACTATTTTTTCAGCGTCTATAGATCTTACTAACTTATGCGAAATTTGTTAAAACGACAAAAGCATCTGATGTATGTCATATTGTTTTTTTCGTTGACTTATATCAACATCAGAAATAGTCGATGTCGGATTTGGAGAAGATGTATATATATTAATGTACTCGATACACATAATTTAGATGGAAGGAAAACTGAATATCCTTTCAGTGTAAAATGAAATTAGACTCTTTTTTAATATGCCTGTGCCCACCAACATTTCAGGAACTAGCGTTCCAAGGGATTGATTAAAATTATTTTTTAAATTATTTGCTAAATTTCTGAAGAAAATATTCACTAATAATTAAATACGTGCTTGTCTATATATTTCAATTTATATCTCAAACGTCTCTAACAAGGATTTTAATGAATTATCGCAATACGTTAACACTTGTATAATAATTCAATCGATTTGTTATAGTGTGATCATCTACTGTATTTAAAGCGAACGTGATTATTCCAGTATCTCTTCTTTTAATTAACAACTATTCTAAAAATCTTAATCTCAGTTCGTTTTATTGTAATTTATTATTTGCGAACACATTCAACATTTTTAATGCGTTCTTACTTTCTACTCACTCGCTAAATTAGCAGCGTATATTTTTAGTTTCATTTTATTTACTTATTCGTTCTATATGTGATACCCTCCCGCGCGTATATTCGCACATAGAATCATTTTTCTTATTTTTCCGAAATGTTTTTCTTTATTCTTTAAGTTGACTGAAATGACAATCAGTTTGCAAGAGAAGCAATTAAAACTAAAGCTCATTATACGTGTAGACAAATAATGCAAACTGCATTTGTGGTAGTTTTTCAATACTTATTTTCTCTTGTACTTTTAGAAAATAGAAAGCACGTGCACCCACATAAATATTTATGCATTTATACATAGTTATAAATATTTAGGCTAATAATAATAATAATAAAACATTTATTCTCTGTAAAATATATTTCAACTTCATCTCCTTTCATGTTGTTAAAATTATCACAAAAACTGAATATTAACCTTCGATAAGGTGATTAGATTCAACTAATATTATACTATTACGTTATTAGTCTATAGTCATTGATTCACTATAGTATACACATATACGCGCACGCACATCCAAATACACACACACACACACACATATATATATATATATATATATATATATATATATATATATATATATATATATATATATATATATATATATATATATATAATCATTTCACCCCAAGCAAGCAAGGCGGGAATGCCAATAGTATGCAGATGGTTACAGGAAGTGAAAGTGAAAGAAAAACTTAGTAGAGGGAGGATTGAGGAAAGGACAAAGATCACGATTGACGTTACATTCAAATTTTTGAAGATTGTTGTTATCAGGGAAGTAAATAAACGGAAGCCAGTTCCACAGGCGGGAAGTTCGAGAAAAGAAACTGTTGGAATAAAATTGGCGATGTATGTATGTATGTATGTGCGTGCGTGTATGTCCTTTGGTAGCAATTTTACACTTATGTACATTTCAATAAAAACCAACGGAGGTTACTTGCTGATTATTGTTTATTTCATTTTTCAATATTTCTAATCCTTTTTTCTATTTTTCGGTTGGCATTGATTAATTTGTTAATATGCTTTTAATAATATCGATAGTATTTGATTTGTGTTTAGTCTTTCCAATTTTGTGTCGTCTTTTAATATACCTTTTTATTTTTTGTACTATTTTCTATTTCGTGCTGCTTTTCTCTGCAAAGATTATCTTTTTTACGTAGTTCTTTTGTTGCGTTCATATATATATATATATATATATATATATATATATATATATATATATATATATATATATATATATAAAGAGAGAGAGAGAGAAGCAATAAGGGCATAGAGTTCAACACTGAATGGTGGCAGTTTGTTTCATGCTTCAACACAATCTTCAAAGCCTAAACATTCCGTTCAAGCATAGAGCATACTGTCGTATTTCGTTATTGAACTCTCTGTCAACACTGCTTATATTTCTATACTCTCTATCCCGAATATTGAGTATTTTATCTTATAAATATAGCGTACCTTAAAATATTTTATTATATATATATATATATATATATATATATATATATATATATATATATATATATATATATATATATTGAAAATGGAAATATCAATTATTTAACAGAAACAATCTGAACGAGTTTGAAAAAGTTCTTTTTACACTATTGTATTACATATTTTACTTATTATCGTAATGTGTGAATGCGATCACATGAAAGCAAGAAAAATCTCATTTTTACTTATTCTCTAATACAGTTGTGATATCATTTCGGTACTGACTAATAAGAACACTATACTAAATGCCACATTTGTAATGTTATTGTTTATTCAACTCCGATCAATTAATATCTGGTAGTATGTGGTAAATTTGTTGGTTCTTTTTCAAATGATCTTCTTTCGCCCTATAGAGTGGAGCGCTTATATATGTACATATTATTCGGTTATCCCACGTGTGCGCATCCAAAACGCATTTGGTACAGCCACATTTTTTACATGTCGAGAACAGCAAACTGAAATTTAGTGAAGGCAGAATTCTCCATCTGCTTCTTAGAATGTCATCTTCCAGGCCAACCTGCTCATGCACTCGGCTTTCTCAACGTCTGGTATAACATTGAGTTCAAATTCTATTTCCCTATCATTCTGAGTGAGCACAGTATAAATTATAGTCATCGCAGATGAACTTAGAACAAATGTTTTTTTTTGGGGGGGGTTACATTCTATTCCGACCACTTGGTATTTCCTGCTGTTAATCACGTACTACACTTTGAAATGTTTTAATATTTGGTTTTATTGTTACTTTCGTTCATTCATTCCTATTTACAAAGTTTATTAAGAAAAATTTAAAAAGTATTAAGATATTGATTATAATTAAGTACAAATCTTTAAATCTTTAGCCCATATTATCATCAGTCTACAAAGTCAGAACACGTTTGCCACCTTCGACACCAAATTAAATGGAATACACTGCAAGAACTTATACCAAGTTAACACTTAAATGAAATAGCTTTGCGCTTTGCTGTCTTCCGACAAAACACTGTTCATATCGTACGATCCGATTGGGCTATCTTTATTATCGATCACACGTATAAGTGGTGTAATAGATCTCAAGTCGCACCCCTATTTGCTTAGGAGAAACAAACTCAAATATGTACAGCTTCCTTTTGCCACACCTACTCCTTCATTTGACACGTTAAAATTTTCTTGCACCTTTTACGCCTCATCGATTATCAGAATATTTGAAGCGGTCGAGAAAGCCCTTCCTAAATCTTCGCCTGAGATATCACTGATTTACAACAGTGGTTTTCAATCTTTTGTGACATCATCATTCTACCTTCCATATACTGATAGTACGCGTGCAAATAATAGTATGTTTCGTTGATTAAAAAACAGAGACAAGACTTTGATTCCAAACAAAATGCTCTGAATGGTACCACAAATTCAGTTAGTTCCTTCAAAATCAAAAAACATTTCTATTTTTCTCAAAATGATACAATAACGTTTTCGTCATTCTCTTCTTCAACTTATCAAATTTTTAAGAGCATAACTATTCGTGGCCAAGTCATTTTTGTTTTTTCAATTAAAATCTCTCGAAGGGACCAAACTGTTATGTTAACTGTGTTTTATCACTCGTGGAACATAATACTTGGTAGATGGAATTTGCTATTTTCGTCATTAATATTGTTATTTCAGTTTAAAATCTCGCGACATTTCTAACTACCTACTATGGCACACCAACGTGTTGCGACGCACCGGTTGAAAAATTCTGGTCTAGAAGTAAGAATGAATTTCACATAAGATTGCCGATTGGAATATTTCCTTGATACATTATAGAAGTGAATCTTAATTGCAATGATATTACTTTATGCTTTGATACTTGTGAATAGTGTTCATATTTTCAATCTAAATTTACCAAGTGATACTGCAGTTGTTTAATTAAAAATATTTTGTCTAAGAGCGACACACAACAGAGACATTTCTGACAGGTTTTGTTAAAGTAAACGATTCGACAATGGAAACCAGAATTTTAACTGTCTTTTGTTTTTTGCTTTTGTCTATCTTGAAGAAACAGATAAATAAAATCAGCCATCTTAATATATCTAGAGCAGTACATTTCAACTCTTCGTGATCTTGTCACTCAACTCCTTATATTAAAAGTATGTGACACCCCAGTGGTATGTGTTGTTGATATAAAAACAATTACTACATCTTGAACCTAAACAGAACGCAGACAAACTCGAATAGCTTTTTGAAAGTGAAATATATATATATATATATATATATATATTTCCAAAATATACAATAACATAGAATAACTTTTTTGGCTTTCCCCCTTTCAAGTTTTTCAAGTATAATTAATAGTGACGGTATCTCCTTTGTTAACTGCTTTTCAGTCGGTATCTCATTGAAAAAAAACTGATCGTCTTATCACTCTTGTTGAACAAATCCTTTGTTGAAGACAGGCTTGCACGTTTTTGTCACTTTTTGTTATTCTAATTTAAAATCTCGTTACCTCACTAACACCTCTCTTAATCATACCAATGTGTTGCGACAGCCCAGTGGAACAACACTAAATTAAACTTATCTCGGAGACACTTTTGTCATTATCTAATCACAGATCAAAAGAGCTTACATTAAAACTTAAATATAATAGTAAAAATTCTAGAATCTTATCTTTGATATATTCAGGTGAGGCATTCCGTTGAAATGGAAGAAGACATTTTGGAACAGCTAGAATTTGAAATTTACGTTTCATCAAATGAGTATTTTTACGCTGTGAGTCTCAACAACGAAAGCAAACACTTAAAACATCAAACTCAGGATATATACTCATGAATAGAAAGAGTGTACACCGAAAGAAAATTGTATGTAAAAATGTTGGTCAATAAATATGTAGCTTAATGATAAAAAAGTATTTATTTTACTCAGCAAAAACTTATTCTCATGATCTTCATACATTTTCAAGCATATTGAGACATCTTCTTCAGTAATCACAGAAATCAAACATTATCCAATTAAAATTTCAAATCAATTAACTAATAACTGGGGTATACCACATATTTTTTAGTAACTTTCGTATGTGTACAAAACTTTTTGGAGACCTGTATCTATACGTAAGGGTATATCTCTGAATCAATGTGTAATATCTTATATGTCCACATAAATGTTATTAAACATCAACTCATTTTCATACTTATTTTTTCCGCCGGAGAATAACAAGTGCGTTATACGATTGTGTCAACAAATAATAAATCCTGGTAAGATTTCTAATTCTATTAGGACCACCTCGTTGTATTGGTTAAATAAATCTGGTGAGACGACGCATCATTGTCCTACTCTCCTTTCTATCTTCTAGATAGAAAGGAGAGTAAAACAATGATGCATTACTACGAAACAAACAAAAAATGAATAGCATTCATAAGCAGTAAAATCGTGGTTACTCTGTTGAAATACAAAGGTGTATTTCGTGATAGTTTACTTTGTTTCACATTTAACAAAGTTAAGAGGAAATTATCAGTAATACTCGTCCATAGGTTGATACGAGGGCATAGGTTGATACGAGTTAATTTAATCTCCGCGAAACTCAGTGTAAAGATGATTGAGCAATTAAATTTATTTATTAGTACATATATATATATATATATATATATATATATATATATATATATATATATATATATATATATGCGATGGATAAATTGTCGTCTAAATTAGGCAAAATTGAAAATAACATTGACATTTTATCTTAGATATATTTACCAAAATTACACAAAATATCTTGAAATACTAAAGAGTAAATTTATTCAATTAAATTGCCGTTGACTCCAACCATTGCCTCCGGATGATTTCGGAATCTCCCACAACTCTTATGGGCGGTCTCCTTGTTTAATTTGGTGAATGCTACTATAATCATTGCCTTCAGGTCATCTTTGGTCATACAAGGAATTGTGTTCGTATCTCTCTCTCTCTCTCTCTCTCTCTCTCTCTCTCTCTCTCTCTCTCTCTCTCTCTTTCACACACACACACACCAGCGTTTGACACATAATAGGTTATTAGTT